>JANAVB010002393.1:11637058-12237058 GCA_029216955.1 Iris pallida | reverse complement strand
TGCATAACTCTATTATTATTTCAATTGTTGGATTATCATGAATTGTACTTTGCTCCCTCCTGACTGGAGACCAATATTTTTAGGTGATTGCGTCGTCAAGGATCTGATGTCTAACTCTGGTCCCGCAGAACTTGGAACCCCAGAATCTTAAGAGCTGGATTAGTATTTATTTTTCTTTTGGAAACAAGTGTAATAATTGAATGCTGTATTAATGTTTGTTATATTTTAGGCTTTTCAAATTGAATAAAATATTTTTTATATTTCGTTAGAATTTTATCTGCATGTGTTTCACTGCTTGATACAGCTTACTGTCGCTGTCTCAACAACGGTGCAGGCTGGGCATGATCCGATTCGACCCATAAAATTGGGACCGGGTCGTGACAAGGAGGCATCTTCAAAGTTGTCTGTCGAAAACGTTCAATGAACGTCCGAGTATCTTCCTTCTCCTTTTGTTTGATTTCTATTAAGGAGGACATATTCATGTCCATGCCTCCTTCATAGAAGTGGGAAAGAAATATTGCTTTGAATTCGTCAAAAGACGAAATACAATTGTCGGGTAGACTACGATACCAGTCGTAGGCTGAACCCGTCAAACACCCGATGAAAACTCGAGTGAAAAAAGCATCATTCTTCTGTAGATGTACAGTCATAATATCAAAGTAATTGATATACTGACTAGGAGAAGCCTTTTCATCAAATAACACCATTGATTGTGGCTTGAATTTCGGAGGAAAGGATACATCATTCCAATGAGGAGGATAAGGTTGCTTAATCCCTAACCTCTGGAGCTGATCTTTGTGCTTCAGAACTTCAAACTGTGCTTTGAGCTCACGCACTGCTTGAATAGCTTCACTAGTTTGAGGAAGCACATTCGATTGAATAGTTGTTGGATGTACCGTAACCCCCACCGGAGGTGGCACATCTTCTGGAATTATAGGATCTGGAGATGCAGAATTTTGATTGACAGCAGGCTCTTGATTATTCAAAGGTATATCAACCCCTTGACTATCTTGAGTTTGTGCTGCTACCTGCACCGGTGTTACTACTGCCGGCTGAACAGTTTGCTGAGTCATTATTATTTGGTGCATGCTTTGTATCATGATAAGCATGTCCTTTAGTGATTGCTCAACGGCAGAGAGACGTTGTTCTGTATTAGCAGATAACGTCTCCGGTTCATCTCCAATAGCATAGGATTCAACCTCTCTTGAAGATACAGAGGGATTGGTATAGAGGTATAAATCGACACTATCAGTTTCGGACTCAAAAGACTGAGTACCCCCAGCTTCTGAATCAGAAGTCTGCAACTGTCTTTGTCTTCTTGATCGAGTATTCTGATATACTCCTTCAAAGGAATCAAGAAGTCTGTTGAACTGTTGTTGACTAGGAGTCTGGGACGAGTTGCGTCTTGGACGTCGTCCTCTATTGGTATGAGATGCCAAGTTGACTGACGCATATAACAACTCATGTTCTTGATCATCAGTTTGCTGCTGAGGCACATTGTAGCTTAATCGATCAAAAACTGACCGTTTAGAAGCCGAACAACAACATTTGATTACAATCTGATGACACTCACAATGATGATTTTCTTGGGGGAGTGTCACAGGAGATTGTCTATTTTTACGCTTTTGTACTAGCAACTCGCGTAAATCAGAAGAAGTAGAGGGAGTAATCTTTTTTTATTACATTTGGGGTAGAGAAACGTTTAGTCCCTTGTGTATAAAGAAGATTACGGGCTGCATTAGCAAAACCAAACTGCATATTTTTACGCGCTTGGAGTTGCGTGCGTAAATCCTGAGATTTTTTAGCACAAAGGATTCCATCAACATTACGCGTAATTTGTATGTTTGGTACCTTGCATAAAGCAGTGTAAGAAGGCTGTTGGTGGAGAACCGAAGTTTTTCCAACAATGTTTTTACGCTGCATGCGTACAGGTAAAGTCACTTTAGATGCAAAGACATCGTTGTGAATTTTATCTACACTGTCACAGACAGGAGATTTACCTTTACGCGTAGAGCACAAAACATGAGTATCTGCCACGTCATAGACGGGAGATTTTCCTTTACGCGTGGAGCATAAATTTTGTGTGTCTACCACGTCACACACGGGAGACATATTTTTACGCGCGGGGCGTAAAGCTTGTGTGTCTACCATGTCACAGACGGGAGACTGATTTTTACGCACAGAGCGTAAAACATGAGAGTCTGCCACGTCACAGACGGGAGACTGAGTTTTACGCGCGGAGCGTAAAACTTGATTTTTACGCTCAGAGCGTAAAACTGGAAAATTGGCTTTTGAAATCCCCAGCAGAGTTACCATTTTGTTTCACTTAACAAAATGCCTAAAATTGGCTTTTGAAATAAAACTAGAAAAAGTACAAAAAGTACAAATTGTTCTGGAAAGTATTGCTATGGAAGTCTGATCTGAGAGCGATCACTTTGTTCCTTGGACCATATGATGATGAAGAAAACTGCTTGAAGAACACAAACAATCGAAAGAACTAAGTCACCGGAAAGGTATCGAGCAACGGCACTGATGGCACAGTCGAATGCTTTCTTGCTTTGCTTCACCATGTTCTTGAGAAAAAGTTGAAGAAATGCTTCTGGGAATATCACTCTGAAAATATGAGTTTTCTCAGAATCTCCTCTCCCTGTCTCTCTATTGATCTCTTGATGCATTATATGTAAAAATAAGTCTATTTATAGACTTGACCTTTTATGCGTAAAAAGCAACAAAATCGCGTCTCTACGCTAGTACCTGTCACCTACGATATAAATCATCCTCTACGCACGTTGACACGTGTCCCACGTAGAGTTTTGATCTCTACGCATGGTGACACGTGTCCCACTACTTCAACAAAGTGGAGAGAGCACGTACACACGTTCTTTGATAAGTGTGGCATGAAAGCCACGTAGGCAAACCACGTTCTCAAGTAGTCAGGAAAGATCGAGCGTAAAAATGACCCAAAATATACTCCCAGCGTAAAGTGGCAAACTGGCATAAAATAGCCCAAAATAAACTTCCCGCATAAAGTGGCTAGAAAAATAGCCTTGAGCGTAAAAAGTAGCCCAAATAGACTTTACGCCCACAATAGCCTTGACCGTAAAAGCTCGAATAACTATCGTGCGTAAAAGAAGCAGTTTTATTGAGCGTAAAATAGCCCTATTTGCACACTATACGACGAGTATTGGGTTTGGTAGAAAAATCTCCTCGGCTTCTGTATAATCCTGCTGTCAGAAAATCATTGTGTTAGATCAAATCACTTGCATTAAATGCGGCCTGACAGTCTGTCCCCGACGTAAAAATAGAGGATAACTCTCGCGTAAAAGCTTCTGGCGTAGAGAATAGCATGCATAGAGAGTAGCTCGCGTAGAGTCTGAATTTGACTCAGTTTGAATTGCGTAAAGTTCTCAACTTCTTTGACTTGGTCTTTGAAGTACTTTTTACGCTCCTACAACGCCATCCCCACACGATTGTTTATCGAAGCATTGGAGGGGATCGCGTTCGACTGGTATCGCAACCTTTCTGACAACTGTATCCATTCTTTTGATGGCTTCAAGCACATGTTCCTAGAACGATTCTACGAGGTGGGACATGATATGACAATATCATCCCATATGGACGTCGTTCAGGGAGAGAAGGAGCTGACAAGGAACTATATAGAGCGGTTCCGCCAAACTGCAATGAGATTGCCCCCAAGGTAATCCTGAAAGCTCTTTGATCGAAATCTGCCAAAAAAAGTTGCTCCCCGCAATCAGCCTTTGGATGGGTGAAGATCAGTTCAGGGATTGGACGACCTTCATCATAAGCGCCACCAATACGGAGGCAAAGTTAAAGAAGGCTCGCCAGCTGGGATTACACATCCCAGACGGAGAAGTCAAAAGCAAACGTCCTGGTACCACCTCCAATAACAACATCACTGACGCCACCTCCAGTAACCGGGACAACAAAGGCAAACAGGCCCTGGTCGCTGGTATGACCAAGAAGCCTGAACAAAAGCAGGCAGATGCTCAGTGGCCCCAGGTCTGAATTACGACAGCGGTCGGCGATCGCCTCTGCAGTTGTCAACTTCGTCTGAAAAATCTCGGTATTACTACGGCAAGTCCAAATACGGCCTCGGTTATGTTACACCAACAACAACGCCCGAGAACTCCAATGAGGAATGTGAGAGGCATTCTCACTCATCTGAATCGCCTATATACGATTTCGACGACAGCATTGGAGATATGTTCAGGCAGACATTATCTGTCAACATGGCATCCGCTGACAATAAAGTGGAAGACGAGGATCTACTCGAACCTCTTGAATTGGAGCCATGGGTCCAACAGCTGGACGTACAATGGAAGAAATGCTTTGAACTTCGTGACCCTTCCACTGAAGATAAAATCATGCAAGTTAACCTCGGTGATAAATCTTCTCCAAAGCCAATCTTCGTCAGTAAAAGCTTGACAGATGGTGGGCGGGAGTTATTGTTGCAACTCGTCAGAGAGTATATCGACGTCTTTGCCTGGAGCTATGAAGACATGCCAGGGTTAAACCCCGAGATCGTACTTCATAAGCTCAATATTCATCCGAATGTGAAACCAGTCAAACAACAGCAACAACGGTTCCATCCAGACATCATGAATTCCATCGAAGTGGAAGTAAACAAACTTATAGCTAGTGGTTTCATCCGCGAGGAGCAGCACCCAGACTGGATAGCTAATATAGTACCAGTCGTCAAGAAGAACGGGAAGATCCAAATCTGCATCGACTTTCATAATTTGAATGCGGTGTGTCCTACGGATGAATTCCCTCTTCCCATTACCGACATAATGATTGATAATACGTGTGGCTTCGAGCGCATGTCCTTTATGGATGGCTTCTCATGATACAATTAAATCAAAATGTCTCCTGACGATGAGAAGCATACGTCATTCTGAACACCGATCGGTGTGTACTGTTACACAGTCATGCCCTTCGACCTGAAGAATGTCGGTGCCACATATCAACGAGCTATGAGCGTCATTTTTAGAGATCACTTGTGTAAGATGGTGGAGTGTTACGTTGACGACATCGTCGTCAAAAGCCACTCCAAGGATGATCACTTACACTATTTGAGAACAGTATTCGACCTTATGCGAGCGCACAATCTGAAGATGAATCCCACTAAGTCCTTCCTGGGTGTGTCCAGCAGGAAGTTCTTGGGCTTTGTCATTACTTCTACGGGAATTTACATAGACCCCGATAAGACAAAGGCAATCCTGGAGATGAGACCACCGAGGAACCTCCGTGAACTCTGCGGCCTTCAGGGAAGACTAGCTTACATCATAAGGTTCATATCCAACCTCTCGGGGCGATGACAACCCTCCACACAACTGATGAAGAAAGGCGTCTCTTTCGTTTGGAACGAGGAATGCCAACGCGCCTTTGATGACATTAAGGAATACCTGACGAATTTGCCAGTTCTGGTAGTCCCGGTTGTCGAAAAGCCTTTCCTGCTCTATGTACGACCAATGGAACACTCCTTCGGCACCTTGCAATCACAAAACAATGATGTGGGGCCCGAACAAACCATCTATTATCTCAGGCGAATGATGGTGGGGCCGGAGCATAGGTACACCGCTGTAGAGAAGGAATGCCTTGCCTTGGCGTTCGCCATTCAGAAAACACGACACTATGTGTCAGGGCAGACCATCCATGTTATCTCGCGAGTCAATCCCCTCAGGGTTCTCATGACCAAGCCAAGCGCACTCAGTTCCCGTCTAGCCACATGGGCGATACAGTTATCCCCCTACGACATGGTCTTCGTTCCGCAGAAGGCTGTCATAGGTCAAGCCTTGGCCAACTTTTTGGCAGCCTATCCAGGCTCAGAAATAGCCAAAATTTATGAAAAAATCCCAGATAAAGTCATTGACTCAAACATGACTTCACATGAAGACGTTTGGTGAATGTTCTTCGACGGTGCCTTAAGAACGGGGCCCCAAGGTGATATCGTCGCTGGAGTCGGAATAGTATTAATTTCTTTCTCTAGATTGGTGGTCAACCGGGCATATTCTCTTACGGAACCCTGTTCAAACAATGTAGCCGAATATAACGCATTGGTCATCGGGCTCCGACTTGCAAAAGAAGTGGGAGTCGAATACCTAGAAGCATATGGCGACTCGCAGTTGGTTGTCAATCAAATCCGAGGCTCATATGAAGTTCGCAATACGGACCTGGTTCCTTATCATCAGACAGCAATTGCTATCATAGCAACCTTGGAGGGGTTCTTTATAGAACATATTCCTAGGCTACAAAATATTGAAGCCGACGCCCTAGCAGGCCTCGCCACTTCTTTGGCGGTTCCAAATTATGCTCATCATCCAGTTGACGTTATAGGCCATGAGCTGGTCTGTCCCAAAATCAATGTTCAACTGGATACAAGTTACTACATCCAGATAACCAATGATGCACAAGACTGGAGACTCCCGTTTATCGATTTTGTAGTCTATGGAATCCTGCTTGAGAAAGTAAAAAAAGCAACTTCAATCAGAAGGCGTTCTCTCAGATTCTTTTATGACACTGAAACAAAAATGCTATATCGACGATCTTACGACGGACCACTGCTAAGATGTCTGTCAAACGCAGAAGCCAAAGAAGCCTTACATGAGCCTCACGATGGCGTTTGCGGGACTCACCAACCGGGCCCGAAGTTGTAGGACCGTCTCTGTCGTATGGATTACTACTGGCCTACGATGGTAGCAGACGTAGTCGATTATGCAAAGAAGTGCAAGGCTTGTTAGATCCACACAGATTTTATACATCTGCCATCTGAGTTCTTGCACCCGACAGTGGCTTCTTGGCCATTTGAAGCATAGGGAATGGACATTGTTGGCCCAATCACCCTGCCGTCGTCCAAAGGGCACCGGTTTATTCTCGCAGTCACCGACTACTTCTCCAAATGGGCGAAAGTAGTTCCGTTGGCAGAGGTAAAGATATCAAACGTGATCAGTTTTATAAAACATTATGTCATTTACCATTTTGGACTGCCAAGGAGGATCATTCATGACAACGGTCCGCAGTTCGCAAGCCATGCCTTCTACCGATTCTACGACAAGAACCGAATTCAGAATGTGGCTTCAACGGCCTACAATCGGTCAGCTAATGGTCTGGCCGAAGCCTTTAACGAGACCATAATCAAGCTTCTCAAAAAGTTCATGTCCTCGAACAAGCGCGACTGGAATGAAAAGTTGGACGAATGCTTATAGACATACCATAGTACGAGTCGGACGACTACGGGAAATACACCATTCTCTATGGTATACGGGAGCGAGGCAGTTCTTCCATTGGAAACTCAGATCACCTCACTTCGTATGGCCCTTACTTACCGGTTAACGTCAGACGATAACTACCGCCGACGGCTACAAGAATTGGAAGCGTTAGACGAGAGCGCTTGCAAGCTCAACAAAGCATCGAGCTCTATCAAGCACGCATCTCTCGAGCCTTCAATAAGAAAGTCAAGCAGAGGATATTCTAGGTAGGCAATCTCGTCTTGGTCGTTCGTAGATCGATGGTTATGACTCACAAAACTGCCGACAAATTCTAGCCCAAGTGGGAGGGTCCATACATCATCGAGACCGTATTCTCCAATGGCGCATATTGTTTGCCATTGATTGTAAAAGAACAGAACAATTATTGGAGGACTGAACTTTAGACTCACAATACAAACTCGCTCGTACAAAGAAAGCCTAGGGACAAAAACCTAGGTACAGCAATCTAAGTACAATTGTTTATTTTAGATTCTGGGGGGTGACGATAGAGGCTCGGGAAAGCGACGGCAGCTCTGCCTTACTCCTTGGACGATCGGGTGCAGCCTTGGCTCTGTAGAAGAACTGCTTGGCGTTGATGAAGAAATCCTCTCTTTATTCTCTCTGGATCCGAGGGGGTATACTCTCTCTCTCTCTCTCTCTCTCTGCTCTCTGCTCTTCTATTCTCTCTCCGTCTCTGTGTGTCCTCTCTCCCTCTTTTCTGTGTGTCTTTGCAAAAGAATGGCACCTTGCTATTTATAAGAGTGGAGGGCATCATTAGGGTTTGCAATGATTACCCATTTTCAAAAGTCGACGGTTAAGGATCGCTGAATTTGGGCTGTTCATAATAGATTTGAACAATTAATGTGATTGCATCAAATCTCTGTGGGCAATTAATGATGATTGCCATAAATCCTCATGATTTGTTATGCCAAGCTCGGATCTTCTGCCACATGTTCAATTTGATTGATTGCAAATGATCTGATTTGATCCCAATATTTTATTGGGATTTGTTGATAGATTTCGGTTGATTTGATGCCACGTGTCCCATTATCACGCCACGTGTCTTAACCGCGAGCCACTTAGAAAATCTGAGCCGCGTGAGGACTGCTCCTCATTGAGCCGCAAAAGGCTGGCCACGTGTCAAGGCTGGTTGGGAGTGGCCTCTGAATATTTGAACCGCATAGTGGTGATCTGAGCCGCATGAGCGTAGGTGACCGCATGATGGGTGCTTTCTTCGTGAGCCGCATAGAGATAGTCTTCGTGAGCCGCATGAAGATAGCCTCTGCTTGAGCCGCATGGGGTAGTTCTCGTAAGCCGCATGGGATAGCTTCTGCCTGAGCCGCATGGGTGGCCTCTGTCTGAGCCGCATACGACTGTCCACGTGTCAAGGCCGCATAAAGGTCTTTTGGGGTTTGACGGATTGTGTCAGAGATATCCTTCGTTTTTCTAGGAGTCTGCCATTATGACAGAGTCATTATTGCATCTTTCTATCATTGGTCAGAGCTGTCAGCCGTCAAGGCATTAAATGTAGTAGAAGACAAAGGGAAGAGCTGTTGAAGGCCACGTGGCTCCTCTCTGGGCCACATGGAACTATTCGAGCCGCATAGCCGCTTGAGTCGCATGAGCTCTCTGAGCCGCATGGGGATCCTTGGCCGCATGGATCTTTTTTTATTCTTTTCCATGCTTCTACAAGACCCCCTTCAAAGTTTTCAATTTACAAAATTGAAATACTTTGAATAAGAAGCATGGCTATGTATAAACTCCTCTGGCCGCATATGATGTCCTTGTCGCATAGCCTCCTTAGCCGTATTAGTCAATCAGCCGCATGGACCCTTTGGCTGCATGGGCTGTCTGGCCGCATGAAGCTCCTTGCCATGTCATTCTGTCACATGTATAAATCTTTGTGCATTAATTGCTGTTTGATTCTAAGGCCGCTTTTTGGGGTAGGATCCCAAGAGTCTAGACCTAAATAATCAGATCGCCTTGATAAACGAAGAGTCGGTTATACTGCTCGTGGACCAATACGTCGGTTCATTGGGGTTCTGCCTATAAATAGCAGGGTGTTTGGGAAAGACTTTCTTTTACTTTCTGCTATTGCCCTAACCCTCTTATCTTTGTCCTCTTTCTCTGATCATAGTAATGGCTCCCAAGAAGACTGTTGCGGCGAAGAAGGCAGTGTCTTCATCGGCGGCGAAGGGTAAGAAAGCTGCTTCTGCGGCGACGGATGTGGCAGCTCCTCTGCCAGCTGACGTACCCGTAGTTCATTCCGACGTCCATCCCGCTATCGATGGTAAGGACCTTTTGCGTGAGTTTAGAATCCTGACTATCATGGCTACGTCGCATATTTTATGTGCGAGCCTCCATCTTCTTGTGTGTCGCATACACGTCTCGAGCCGCATGGGGTATGTTCCATGTCGGAGCCGCATAAGATCTGTTGTTGTGACCGCATAAGTACCTCTCTAGCGGGGCCGCATAAGCTCACTTGATTTGGACCGTATAAGCCTATTCGAATTGGACTGTATGGACTTATCTGCATTTGAGCCGCATAAGCGTGTTTCTAACGGGGCCGCATAAGCTCACTTGATTTGGACCGCATATGCTCGCTTGAACTCGTCTTATCGTATGAGCCTTTTAAACTTATTGGAACTATGTCTCATGAGGCTGTGTTGAGCCGCATAACAATGTTTAGTCACTGTAGCATGAGTCTCCACTAGTCGGAGCCGCATAAGCTTTTTTTCTGAGTTGGGCCGCCTGAGGCTTCTTTGAATCCGAGCCGCATAGGCTTGAGGGTACTAGTCAATCATCTTTTTATCTTATTTCTTTTGTCTTTGTCTCAGTGAATTTGCCAGTTAACGCTGCTGGAGAACTCCTGGTAGGTCGTGCCCAGGCTGCTCTGGGCTATAGGAACGACCATATAGTTAGGCATATGGCGGACCAGTTTTCTAGTGACGAGCCTCCGGCGAGATTAAATGCCCTCAAGAACCAGCCTTTCTATTTTTTCAATGCTATGATGAACTCGGGGAAATTAGAAGGAGAATACTTGAAGCCTGCGTTCTTCTTCGGAGACGCCTTGACTGTGAAGAACAGTTAGGTTCTGGATGTGTCAGAGAACTGGAGTTTTGTTTCTAACGGGATGGCGATCCGCATCCCCCAAATGGAGCGTCACTTCCCCCTATCTTGGTTCAATATGCTCCTACTGGACCGGAAGATGGAGGAGTCTTTAACTCCTACTCGAAGTGGAATGTTTGTGGGAGACATCTATTATAACAACAGTATGAAGTCAGTGTGTGCGGGCAAGGTGCACACCAGCCATTCTGTAATGGGATTGGCCCCGGGTACTTTCTTGAATGTGTCGGGTCCCAATTTTAAGTTTTCTGCAGCCGACACTTTTATGAACCAACTTGCTCGGAAGGGCTCCTATCCCATTGGCCGGTTGACGCTTCCGAGTTGGATACACCCCATTCCCTCATGGACCAATCTGTCTATGTGGATCTTACGAAAGTATAAGGCCTTTCTGTGTGAGATTGGTCTTTATCATGCTATTCGGGACACCAGCCATGGCTTGCCCATAAACAAGAGATTATTCATATCTCTGCTGGAGATGTATAATCGCCGTACGGGAACCTTCTATACACCCGTAGGGGAAATGAGGCTTGCGCTCCACGAAATGCACGCGGTCTCCAAGCTTCCTTGGGGGGACGAAGCTTTTGAGGCGTACACTCCCACGAATGAGGAGTTCGAAGAGTTGGAGGGACGGTATCTAGGCTTCGTGGCTATTTATCAAGAGATATTGTGCCACTATAGCACAAGTCAGCAGATAGCCAAAAAGGACAGCAGCTCGGAAGGGAATGCTCTCCACACCAAGGACTGGGTGCGCTATCTCTTCACGATGGGTGCCTCAGGTCGAGTTACTTCCCGTCGTCCTCAATCCCGGAAGGCGGTTCAAACTTTGGTGTCATCGGCCAAGAGGGTGGCCACCACTAGTGACAGATTCGGGAGTAAAACCGACTCTTTTGGTTATTTTTATCAGGATACCCAAGAACTGTCAGAGAAGGCGCTCCTGGCGGGATTCTTGATGGTATGGCTGCGAAATTGTGTAGTCTCGGGAGGAGCTGGTTCTATTGAAAGGATCAGTCATAATTTTATCCTTTCGGCTGTGAAGTTAGTTTCGCGAGTCAAGCTAGCTCTCCTCCCAGCCATGGTGTACAGCATACACCGTGGCCTTCGCACTTTTACGTCCAAGGTCATCGCCCGTGATGTGACAAAAGATTTTAAACGGACTGAGCTGCCCTATCATTATCTGATAGGGTGGCTGCTGATGCATTATCCGTCTTTGATGAGACCGGGCTCTGAAGATGGCGTAACTGACGATGACGCTTTTATCTTCCGTTATCGTAATGAGTCTTGGGAGTGAGAGACCATGCGCGCTTGCCGAATGGCGCTGGCGAGGGCAGATATGTACCACATTTTCGTATCTGTCCCTCGTTTCACTTCTGAGGAAATAGCGGCTGTACATCTCGATGGTATTAGGCCCCCTCAGCTTCTGGACGGCCAGATGCTCCTGTGGCTGCATAACATCCGCCCCGCTCATCCGGTGTATCACAACCGCAATACAGTCTTTCTGGAGCCTTATCTGCCCAGCAGGTTTGCCCGACAGTTTGGATACAGCCAGCTTTTTCTAGACAGTCCCAGCTTTTGTCTGGGTTTTGAAGGTAGCCTTCTTGACGGCATCAGGGCCTGGCACTACTATGATACATTCCATACCTGTACCATCTTTTCGGTCCCTGCTATTAAGGCGCCGGTAGAGATTTTGTATATGGAGGCTCTGTACCATGTCATGGCGAACAAACCCCCTATCGGTTTTAACCCGAGTGCCAGTTTTATTGTCGGTACCGGCCTGGAAGAGAGGTCCCAGGGGGCCAAGACGAGGAAGAGGAAGAATAGAGTCGAAGTGCCAGATTCGGACTCCACTACTGCGGATGATGAAGGCGATGAGCATGTTGCAGATGATTCTTCCCTTCCGTTGGAAGATGTTGGGGCGGATCAGCCGCCTGTTTTGCCGGATGAGATAACGGCAGATCAGCCACCCGTTGCACCAGGCCCTGTACGAAAGCGTAGCAGGCAAATTTCTCCTGTTAGCGGTATTCCTCGCTCCCGGAAACTGGCTGTGACCAGACACCACAAGTTAACTATCAGGGAAAGAGGCGAGAAAGTTGACCCCACATCAGAGGTAAACAAGTCGCTACCGGTTCTTCCTTTCTTCTAGCTTTGATTTTAATCATCTTTCTTCCCTCTTATAGGTGTCAGAGGAATCTCAAGTTGCCGAGGTCGTGACTCGGGATGAAGGGGGTTGCGGTGAGCCTGCTCCTGAAATTGCTGAATTCCATCAAGATGATGCTGATCGAGTTGTCTCTCCCTTCGAGGTGGCTGGGACAGAGGAACCGGCCGAAATTAACTTAGAGATCGCGGGTGAGGAGACCATGCCAGCTGTGACAAGCTGCAGCCTCCAAGCTCCTCCCCTGGTAAGATTAGCCGAATCTTAACTTGCAAGGAGGCCTATCTGCTCTATCATCACATCCTTCGGGTCACGTCGATTGATTGTTGTCATGGGCATGCAGGTCCTGCCTCTCCAGTGCCGATGATGGCCACTGTTGAGACAGACTCTGTCGAAGGGGCACTGGCGGAGAGGAGCGTGCCCCCTCCCCTTTCGGCTCGTCTTGATGGGCCTTCCGCGGGCTCGAGTTTGGCAAGTCAGGTGATGGGGCAGCCGGGGCAGGGGACGATGGTCCTTACGTCTTCCTCTGCTCGGGCGGCTCCGAGAGTCGATCTCTCCGTCCTGCCAAGTGTCCAGGCTCTTCGGGTGGCAGAGAAAAAGTTAGCCGCTATTCGTACATCGTTCTACTCGGAATTTGTCCCCTTGGTGGCAAGTTCTAGCATAACTCCTTCGATGTTGCCGACCACGCTTCATCTGACGCCGTCCTCCACAGAGGTCCTGGACGAAGCGTTACAGGACGTAGTCGACAGCTTTTATCGTCACTTGAAAAGGGGGATAGAGGCTGCTGTGGAAAGAGGGACCTCTTTCGTCTTGGCCCGGTAATGCTCCCAGGGTCAAATTGATATCCTTAAGGCCCTTCCAGGTGGGGCAGGGGTGGCTGCACTTCTGGAGGCGAAATTGCTGGAGACTGATCAGCCGGTGGCCCAGCTTCAGGTATTGCGGAAGGCTGATCTGCCTACTGCTATAGATCAGGAGCACGGTTCCCTCATAGCTACTATAGAGAAGGCAAGGGCTGCTCGGGATAAAACCAGGCCGGCCATACTGAAGGACCTCCGCGATCTGTCTGATCGATATGATCAATTGAGCCATGAGAGTGAAGATGTTACGGCTCGAAAAGCGACTGCCTCCTGCGGGATCACTGACACACGGGAGCAGATCCTTGAGCTTCAGAGGAAGTTAGCTTTCTTTGAGTCTGAGCTTGAGGCTGCCCGTATCAACAGAGGGCTAATTATCCAGGAGGCTGACAGAGTTAATCAAGCTTCGGCTGACCTGGAAATTGCCCTAAAGAAGTTGGAAGACGACTGGCGGGCATATATGCACTTGGATGATGCGGAGCAGTTGTCCCAGGAGGCTGAACGCCGAGCTAGACAGCGGCTTGAGCGGGGGACTACCTTGGTGAGAAACCGCCTCCTGGAATTGTGTAATGCCGAACTATAGTCGGCCTTTTTCTCCTTTTGTTTCTGTTCTCCTTTTCTTTTCTTTTTGAGAGGGACGTGGTCCCGAAACATGTAATGCTTTTTTGGCTTCCAAATAAAAGAACATGTTTTATTCCATCCTTTATTTGTACTGCCTGTTGTGCTTGCGGTGTTATGGTGGCATTTGCCCCGAATGGGAGACTTATTTGTGGACCTGTTACCCTTGGCATACCTTGGTTTTAGGTACGGATAACAAGTTTGATGGAGATACCTAGAACAATTCCATGGCGAGGTGACTATGGACGTTCCGGATATCGGAAGAGAGAATGCCATGTAGCAGCTGGGCTCCCGGGGCATGATGAGGAATGGTGGGCCTGTACTAAGAGACTTAGCAAAGGACATTTGTGGGCCTATTATCCTTGGTGTACCCTGACCTAGGATACGGATAATAGGATGAAAGGGGACCAACATACTCACTCAGAGGTAATGAGGACATGGCAAGTATGGGGGTTGTACCGCGGAGTCTTCCTACTCAGAGGTAATGAAGACATGGTAGGAGTGGACTCAACGGAGGATATTTATGGACCTATTATCCTTGGTGTACCCTGGCTTAGGATATGGATAATAGGATGAAAAGGGAACCAACATACTTACTCAGAGGTAATGAGGACATGGCAAGTATGAGGGTTTTATCGTGGAGTCTTCCTACTCAGAGGTAATGAAGAGATGGCAGGAGTGGACCCAATGGAGAATATTTGTGGACCTATTATCCTTGGCGTACTCCGATTGTGGGTACAGATAATAAGTCGAAAGGGAATCAACATACTTACTCAGAGGTAATGAGGACATGGCAAGCATGAAGGTTTCTTCGACGGAGCCTTCCCACTCAGATGTAATGAGGACAGGGCAGGAGTGGACCCAATGGAGAATATTTGTGGACCTATTATCCTTGGCGTACTCCGGTTGTGTGTACGGATAATAAGTCGAAAGGGAATCAACATACTTACTCAGAGGTAATGAGGACATGGCAAGCATGAAGGTTTCTTCGACGGAGCCTTCCCACTCAGAGGTAATGAGGACATGGCAGGAGTGGGCTCAATGAAGGAGGGGTACATAGAACGACTCAGAGGTAATAAGAACATAGAAGTTCTATATAAAGGGGTGATTTGTTTTTGGCGGAAGTGAAACGACTCAGAGGTAACATCGACATGGCCGCTTTGGCAATTTTGTGGATCTGTTACCTTTTTTGTGCATTGGGAGTGCGGATAGTAGATCATGAGGGAGGATCTCTTTCAGGAAGAAAGTTCAGAGGTATGGTCATACATGACTTACTATCTGAAAGAGTGACCGGAATGTGAGTTCAGAGGCACCTGCGGGTACATAACTCGATAATCTGGGAAAGTTGGAATGTGAGTTCAGCGGTACCGGCGGGTACATGACTCAATAATTGTGAATGTGAGTTCAGTGGTACCAGCGGATACATGACTCAATAATTTGAAATTATGAAGGTGAGTTCAGCGGTACCGACGGGTACATGACTCAATAATCTGGAGTTTGGAATATGTGTTCAACGGCACCGGCAGGTACATGATTCAATGATCTGGAAAATATCGTTTAGACATAATATTTCTTCAGGAACTTGCCGTTGACGGGCAACATGAGCAAGTCTCTGTTTTGTTTTGTGAGGCGGTAAGCACCGTTGGAGAATACGGCCTCAATGATAAACGGACCTTCCCATTTTGGCTGGAATTTACCGGCAGTTTTGTGAGTCATGACCATCGGCCTCCGGACTGCCAGAACGAGATCGCCCACTTGGAATGTTCTGATTTTAACCTTCTTATTGAAGGCTCCGGAGATGCGTGCTTGATATAGCTCGATCCGTTGCTGAGCCAGGAGGCATTTTTCATCTAAGGCCTCCAACTCTTGTAGTCGGCGACGGTAGTTATCATCCGTCGTCAATTGGTAAGTAAGGGCGATGCAGAGTGAAGGTATTTGAGTCTCCAACGGGAGGACTGCCTCACTCCCGTACACCAAGGAAAACGGCGTGTTTCCAGTGGCCGTTCGGGCTGTAGTACGGTATGCCCATAAGCATTCACCAAGCTTCTCGTTCCAGTCGCGTTTGTTGGACGACACGAACTTCTTGAGCAGTTTGATGATTGTTTTGTTGAATGCTTCTGCCAACCCATTCGCCGCTGGATTGTATGGCATCGAAGCAATGTTCTGAATTTGGCGTTTATCGCAGAAGCGATAGAAGGCGTGGCTTGCAAACTGCGGACCATTATCGTGGATGATCCTTCGGGGCAGTCCAAAGCGGTAGATGACGTGATGCTTGAGGAAGCTGATCACGTTTGAAGTCTTTACTTCTGTAAGTGGAACAGCTTCCGCCCATTTGGAGAAGTAATCCATGATTGCGAGTATGAAGCGATATCCTCGGAAAGAAGGTGGAGCGATCGGACCAATGATATCCATTCCCCATGCTTCGAATGGCCAGGATGCCACTGTCGGATGTAGAAATTCGGATGGCTGGTGGATGAAGTCTGCGTGGACTTTGCAGGCTTTGCACTTTCTTGTATAGTCTATCGCATCTGCTACCATCGTGGGCCAGTAGTAGCCCATTCGGCGAAGACGATCTTACAATTTTAGGCCAGCCTGATGGGCCCCGCAGATACCGTCATGAGCTTCGCGTACGGCTTCTTTGGCTTCTGCGTTTGACAGACATCGAAGCAATAATCTATCGTAGGATCAGCAATACAGCATTTTCGTCTCTGTATCGTAGAAGAATCTGAGAGAACGCCTTATGATGGAAGTGGCTTCCTTTGGGTTCTCGGACAGGATGTCGTAGACTACGAAGTCAATGAATGGTTATCTCCAGTCCGGGACTTCGTCGATCGTCTGAGCAGAATAACTCGCCACGAATTGAACATTGTTCTTGGGACAAACCAGTTCATGATCTATCACATCCACCGATTGATGAGTATGATTTGGTACTGCTAGGGAAGCGGCCAGGCCTGCTAAGGCATCGGCTTCGATATTTCGGAGTCTGGGAACGTGTTCGATGAAGAACCCCTAGAACGACGAGATGATGTTGATCTCTATTTGGTGATAGGGTATCATGTCTTCATGGCGGACTTCGTATGAGCCCCGGATCTGATTGACGATTAACTGCGAATCGCCGTATGCTTCAAGATATTCTACCCCCAGCTCTCTTGCAAGTTGGAGGCCAATGACCAAAGCGTTGTACTCAGCCACATTGTTAGAGCAGGGTTCTGTGTGAGGGAGTAAGCGCGATTGATCACCAATTCGGAAGGAGAAACCAGCACCACCCCGACTCCGACGATGATGTTGCCCTTAGGTCCGGTCCTTGAGGCGCCGTCGAAGAACATTCGCCATATATCATCGTGAGAGGTTGCATGCGAGTCGGCGACCTCATCTGGGATTCCTTTATATATTCTGGATGAATCCGAGCCTGGGTGAGCTGCCAAAAAGTCTGCCAGGGCTTGACCCTTAATAGCCTTTTGTGGGACAAAGATCATATGGTAGGGGGACAGTAATATTGCCCATGTAGCGAGGCGAGAGCTGAGTGCTCCTGGTTTAGTCATGAGGACCCTGAGAGGGTTGACTCGTGAGATCATATGTATGGTTTGTCCCGTGACAAAGTGCCACGTCTTTTGGATGGCGAACACCAGGGTGAGGCATTCCTTCTCCACGGCGGTATATCGGTGCTCTGGCCCGATCATCATTCGGCTGAGGTAATATATAGCTTGTTCATGGCCCGCCTCATTATTTTGTGCTAGCAGAGCGCCGAAGGAATGCTCCATTGCTCGTACATAGAGCAAGAATGGTTTTCCAGCAACCGGGGCCACCAGGACCGGAGGGTTCGACAAATATTCTTTGATGCTGTCGAAGGCACGCTGACATTCTTCGTCCCATACGAATGAGACACCTTTCTTCATGAGATGGGTGAATGGCCGACATCGCCCGGAGAGGTTAGAAATGAACCTCCTGATGTAAGCTAGCCTCCCTTGGAGGCCTCGAAGTTTTCGGAGATTTTTTGGAGGACCCATCTCCATGATTGCCTTCGTCTTCTCAGGGTCTACATGGATACCCTGGGCGGTGATGATGAAACCCAAGAACTTTCCGCTGGATACGCCCAAGAAAGACTTCGTAGGGTTTATTTTCAAATTGTGCGCTCGCATTAGGTCGAATACCGTCCTCAGATCCTGGAGATGGTCTCCCTTACAGCGACTCTTGACGGCGATGTCATCAACATAACACTCCACAGTCTTGTGCAAGTGGTCTCTGAAGATGATACTCATGGCTCTTTGATATGTGGCGCCAGCATTCTTTAAACCGAAAGGCATGACTGTGTAGCAGTATGTGCCAATCGGTGTTCAGAATGATGTATGCTTTTCGTCGTCAGGAGACATCTTGATTTGGTTGTACCCCGAGAAACCATCCATGAATGACATGCGTTCGAAGCCGCATGTGTTGTCGATCATGATATCTGTGATAGGGAGGGGGAATTCATCTTTGGGACATGCTTAGTTCAGATTGCGAAAGTCGATGCAGATTCGAATCTTCCTATTCTTCTTGAGGACCGGTACTATATTGGCGACCCAGTCTGGATGTTGCTCTTCGCGTATAAAGCTGCCAGCTATCAGTTTGTTGACTTCGGCTTCGATCGCATCCATGATGCCCGGGCGGAAGCGTCGCTGTTGTTGTTTGACCGGCTTTGCATCTGGCCGAATGTTGAGCATGTGAAGGGCAACCTCGGGGTTTAGTCCTGGCATGTCTTCATAGCTCCAGGCGAACACATCAATATATTCTTTGACAAGTTCTTGCAGCGATTCTCGCTCTTCGTCTGTTAGGCTTTTACTGACGAAGATTAGTTTTGGAGAAGATTCGCTGCCGAGATCCACTTGTATGACCTCATCTTCAGTAGGAGGTTCTCTCTGTTCGAACCGCTTTTCCCATTGTACATCCAGCTGTTGGGCCCACGGCTCTAATTCGAGGATTTCAGGAATGTCTTTATCTTCTTCGTAAGTGTCGGCGAATGCCATGTTGACTGACAGGATTTTTCTGAATACGTCTCTGATGCTGGTATCCGAATCAGAAGTTGGTGACTCGGTTGAATGTGAATGCTAGTCGCATTCCTCGTCTGAACTTTCAAGGGTTGTCGCGGGTGTGACATAACCTAGCCCACATCTGGTTTTGTTGTAGTAGTCTCGTGGTTTCCCAGCTGGGACTGGCAGCTTCAAAGGTAATCGTCAACCAGTACCGTAGTTCAAACCTGGCGTAGTCTCCAGATCATACCCATATTTTTGCATGAGATATTTGGATTGGGGGCTATAAAGATATAGAGGCAGTCTCCCGGTATCTGATTCAAGATCGACTTCTTCTATGGTGAAGGGCTGCGGGTCGTCCTTCCGGCCGAAGATGATAGGATGGTCCCCTCCCTCGATTATGCGGTAAGTATCTTCCACTGGAGTAAGCTGGTTTGCGGTGTACACATTTGTCACCTGTGTGTGTAGGTGAGTGCCTATACCGTGTTCCATAGCATACATCGTACAAAGCTTATTAAGCTCGAGGTAGTTCAGAGATAACCCTTTATTGATGAAGTAAGGTATCTTTTCTAGTGGGATTACATCGTCTACGGAGGGAACATCAGTGTGGGCAGCCACATACTTGGCCAGTTCCGGTTCTTCTTCAGCCACCCCCTGTGTAAATGAAGACTGAGAGGATGACCTGGGCAGCTTGATCCTTAAGGGTTCTGCCGGTGGAGCAGAACGTAGAGTCGTTGGCAAACTAGCGACCCCCAGTTTGGTACTCGATGCTGGGCGGGGAGTTGTTGGCTCACTAGAAGCCCCAGACCTTGCATCGGGGTGACGATTCTTCTTGGGAAGGTGTATCGTCATTGGCTTGTCAGAGGGATTGAGCTTCTCCATTTGTGGTTGGCCGACTCTAGGCAGCCTGATTGTCAGTGGCTCCGTTGTGGGTCTGGGCGCTTGGCCGGACCTTGGCAGCCGAATTATCATTTGCTCTTCTTGTGCCGAGAGGCTGATTGCGTCCTTACGCAGAGTGGCTGTAAGGGGTGCGGACTTGCCAGGTTTGCGAGCTTGGAGGTGGATTGTCAGAGGTTCTTCTGATCCTGTGGTCGTCTCGGTACGAGCTTGCATATCTCCTTCACCAAGGTACCTCTTCGACTTTTCGTATAGGCAGGAGTCCGAGTAGTAGGATTCGACCCCTTTGAAGGGATCGATGTCGGCAAATTCTGTCCTCACGAAACCGTATTTGTCGACATACTTGAAGCATTGGTGCAGCGTGGAAGGCACGATCATATAATCGTGTATCCAAGGGCGCCCCAAGAGGATGTTGTAAGAAGTGTCTGCATCTATGACGTAACAGGTGACTTCCGACTGGAGATCGCCAATTTAACACTTCAGACGAATCTTCCCAATTGGGTAGCTCCTGCCCAAATTGAAACCGCTGATGGCGGTGCTTGTAGGCGTCAGGCGATGCATAGGGATACGGAGATGATGTAACAGACCCTTCGGGATGATGCTTATGGAAGAACCAGGATCAATGTGCATCCGATCCACCTTTACGTCGCCGATGTATCCAGTGTAATATAACGGGCGATCGTGCAGGTTGGTTTTGATGAGCATATCCTGCGGAGTAAAGACAATGTTGGGCATCGCTCCCATGCAAGCGCTGTCTTGGAGATCTGCAGGCGGGTTCTCTCCCGTGAGGTTGACCTGAGCCAGATAGGCGTCGACATTTTGGAGTGCATCGCTCAAAGCCGTGTGAACATCCTTCGAGCGTCTCAGGAGCTCGTATAATGATAATTTGGCCGATGTATTGGCCAATTGCGCCAAGATGTCGAAGTTGTAGGGCCTCTCCAGCCCCTACGGTGCCTCTTTTCGGAGGGATTTGTCAAAGCGAGTCTCCTTCGGCCTAGGCTTGTCGGTCGTCGGAGGCTGAGAAGGTCCCGGAGCGTCAGTTGTAGCGGGCTGATGATCTTCAACCGAGTTATCAGCCACAGGTTGGGACTGTGCCCCAGACCGAGTGATGACGGCTGTGACTTCTTCGATATCTGCCGAGATTGTGCGACAGGATCTGACTTTTCCACTCTTCTTCTTGCGAATGGAAGGTGGTGTGGATTGAGTCACCTCGAGTACCAGGTCCGGATGGACCCACATGACCTCCCCTCGTGATGTGGTGAGGGGCACTAGACCAGCAGCCTGATCTCGGGGAGGTAGAAGATTAGCAATCTCCATTGTCGCCAGAGGGATGGGGACCACGCCTTCTTGAGTCTCTGTTGGAGGGAAGCTACCAAATTATACTGACACCATATTGGCTGCCACAGTTACCCCTTCAAAATCGATAGCCAGAGCGTTCGAATCGATGAGATTTTGGATGTACCGTTTTAGTTGGTAGCAGTCGTGTGTAGCATGGTGGACGTAGTGGTGGTAATGGCAGTACTTTGGGTTCTCCATTTCTGCCGGTTGAGGTTCCCGTCTTGGTGGAGGGAGCTGAATTCTATCTCCTTGTATGAGCATGTCTAAGATGGGCTTGACGTGGCCGTCTTCGAAGGAGTAGGTCATTTGTGGCCATTGCTTGTCTGTCGATTTTGACTCAGGTTTCTGCGCTGTGTCGGCCACCATAGCCTGCTTGCCCTTGTTGTCTCGATTGTTGGCGGAGCTGCCCCCATTGTTGATGTTGGCGTTGGGACGCCTGCCCTTGTCTTCTCCCTCTGAGATGTGCAATCCCAGTTGGCGAGCCTTCTTCAATCGTTCTTCGGCGCTAGTGGCACTGATGATGAACGTCTTCCAGTCCTTAAATTGACTTTCGCCCGTCCAGAGGCTGATTGTTGGAAGCAGTCTCTTTTAGCAAATTTCAATTAAGGAGGAATCCGGGTTACCAGACGGCAGCTTCATTGCGGTTTGGCAAAACTGCTCAATATAGTTCCTTGTCAGCTCTTTCTCCCCTTGGATGACGTCCATGAGGGTGGACATCGTGATGTCCTGTCCTACTTCATAGAATCTCTCCAAGAATATGCGTTTGAAGCTGGCGAAGGAGTGGATGCAGTTGTCTGGCAGGTTGCGATACCAGTCGAAGGCGACTCCTTCCAATGCCCCGATGAATAATCGTGTAAGGATGGCATCGTCATAGGGCAGATGGTCGGTGGTGACCTCGAAGTAAGTGATGTACCGACTTGAGAAGGTTTTGCCATCATAAGGATTGATATTGAACGGCTTATATCTTGGTGGGAAGGGGACATCCCTCCATGCAGCAGGGTATGGTTGCCGTATTCTGAGGTCTTGAGAGGTTTCTCGAGCGTGAAATATGGCTCGGAGCTCCTGGACCTCTCTTCTTGCTTTTCTGGCCTCATCCACGACGGTGGGGGCCATCATTTCAGGAGGATTGTTGCCTGGGTTTGGTGCCGCTGAGTTCGAATCCGCATTGACCGCGGGACCCGCGCTTGTTTGGCCAGGCGTCCCTCCTTGGAGAGTTGGAAGGGCTACTTTAATCTCGTCTACAGACTTGACCAAGGCATGCAGTATGGCCTCCAGAGTGTCGATGCATTGGCGATCACTGTAACCACCTTGGTTGTTGTCCGTCATGAACACCGTCTTTACATGAGGAGAGATAGAAGGAACGGTGGAGGACGTGCCCTCCGAATCATACCCCTGTAGCGAGAAGTCATCGGGGTATGTGGGAATATTCTTCTCTGGTTCGGACTCAGAAGGGATAGTACCCCCTGCTTCAAAGTTTGCTTCATCTTGGGAGTCATGGACGTCCTCGGGGACGTCGGCCTTTGCTGTATCTGACGGGAGAGTTGTTTCCTCGGGCTCATCTTCTTGGAACATCATATTATCGTGGATGTTCTGAGGAGTGCTACCCCCAGTCCCAGCAACCTCCAGTGGTGTGGACGATGAATCTCCCACTGTAGCAGATTTTATCTTTGAACGGGTTCCTTGGAAAACTCTGGTAGTGGGCACCCGTTTAGTCGATAGTCTCTTAGTCATAGTGGTTAAAATCTTTGGGCTGGGAATATTGGTCTTCTTTCCTCTCCTATCGGCAGGGATTTTCTGAGCAGAGTTGCAGGAGGCGACGGGAAGTGCCTTATCTTCTGAACATGCTTGTTGCAGTCTTTGGAAGATGGACTGCCGGTCTTCTCGTACCGTCGTGTTATTACAACAACAGTTGACGATGACTTGGGTGAAGTGACGTCCGTGGGAGGACTCGTTGCACCGTGAGGCACCTTCTCTTTTCTTGCGTTTATGGAGGATGGCCTCACGCAAGTTAGATGGGTCCAGATCGACCATGTTTGCTCCCTGGATTTTGGAAGACTTTTGGGAACCTCTCTGTCCGTTTGCCGCTGGGGGCTGGACTCGAGTGGTTCTGTACAACTTCCCATCAGAGGCCCGCATAACAGTATGTGGGACGCTCGGATGGTCAGAAGTCGGATCAGCGGACCGAGCTTGCCAAGCTCGTGCTGCCCTAGACTTCTTTACTCTAGTGCGTGAGGGCACATAATAGGAAGAGTCTAAATGGTGCTGAAGAGAGTCAGACATGTCTTCTTGGGAGCACAAGAGATCAGGACCATAGGAGAGGCGGTCGAAGACAGAGCCGCGTGGAGTAGGCGTCATGCGGCTGGAATCAATAATCTTCATGCGGCTGGCAGTCGTAGCCGCATAGGTCTTCTTCATGCAGCTGAAAATCCTGGCCGCATGAGTATTATGCATTTGGCTAGCAGTCTCAGCCGCATGGTCATCATTAATGCGACTGGCAATCTTGGCCGCATGAGTCTTCATTTTGCGGCCAGTGCCCTTGTTCGGTTTCTTCCTGGAGCACATAGAATTGCTCTTTGCCCCTGCAAGTCCAGTATCGTAGTGCTTTCCTCTGCCAGACTTGGGGACAGCAGAGTCCTCTATGGCTTGAAGTGGGGCCGCACGAAAGTCGCCTTCGCTATCTTGGGCAGCAGAGAGTACTCCGTCCAGAGCTTGGGGAGGAGCAAATGACTTTGGCCTCCACTCGCTGCGAGCTTTCTTTGTGCGGGTTCGCTTCTGGACCGGGCCAGCGCTTCCTTCGGAGAGCATTTCTTCAAACGCCTGTTGGTCGAAGCGGACGACCATCTTCTGTTGCATGGAGCCAAGTTTGGCTGCATCCGATTGTGTCACCAACTCCTCAGCCGTGGAGAAGTTTGTCTCCAGTAGAGTCGCCATCGTGTTTGCCATTGATTGTAAAAGAACAGAACAATTATCGGAGGACTGAACTTTCGACTCACAATACAAACTCGCTCGTACAAAGAAAGCCTAGGGACGAAAACCTAGGTACAGCAATCTAAGTACAATTGTTTATTTTAGATTCTGGAGGGTGACGATAGAGGCTCGGAAAAGCGACGGCAACTCTGCCTTACTCCTTGGACGATCGGGTGCAGCCTTGGCTCTGTAGAAGAACTGCTTGGCGTTGATGAAGAAATGCTATCTTTATTCTCTCTGGATCCGAGGGGGTGTGCTCTCTCTCTCTCTCTCTCTCTCTCTTTTTGCTCTCTGCTCTTCTATTCTCTCTCTGTCTCTGTGTGTCCTCTCTCCCTCTTTTCTGTGTGTCTTTGCAAAGGAATGGCACCTTGCTATTTATAAGAGTGGGAGGCATCATTAGGGTTTACAATGATTACCCATTCTCAAAAGTCGACGGTTAAGGATCGCTGAATCTGGGCCGTTCATAATAGATTTCAACAATTAATATGATTGCATCAAATCTCTGTGGGCAATTAATGATGATTGCCATAAATCCTCATGATTTGTTATGCCAAGCTCGGATCTTCTGCCACGTGTTCAATTTGATTGATTACAAATGATCTGATTTGATCCCAATATTTTATTGGGATTTGTTGATAGATTTCGGTTGATTTGATGCCACGTGTCCCATTATCACGCCACGTGTCTTAACCGCGAGCCACTTAGAAAATCTGAGCCGCATGAGGACTGCTCTCCATTGAGCCGCATAAGGCTGGCTACGTGTCAAGGCTGCTTGGGAGTGGTCTCTGAACATTTGAACCGCATGGTGGTGATCTGAGCCGCATGAGCGTAGGTGACCGCATGATGGGTGCTTTCTTCGTGAGCCGCATGGAGATAGTCTTCGTGAGCCGCATGGAGATAGCCTCTGCTTGAGCCGCATCGGGTAGTTCTCGTGAGCCGCATGGGATAGCTTCTGTCTGAGCCGCATGGGTGGCCTCTGTCTGAGCCGCATACGACTGTCCACGTGTCAAGGCCGCATAAAGGTCTTTTGGGGTTTGACGGATTGTGTCAGAGATATCCTTCGTTTCCCTAGGAGTCTGCCATTATGACAGAGTCATTATTGCATCTTTCTGTCATTGGTCAGAGCTGTCAGCCGTCAAGGCATTAAATACAGTAGAAGACAAAGGAAAGAGCTGTTGAAGGCCACGTGGCTCCTCTCTGGGCCGTATGGAACTATTCGAGCCGTATAGACGCTTGAGCCGCATGAGCTCTCTGAGCCGCATGGGGATCCTTGGCCGCATGGATCTTTCTTTATTCTTTTCCATACTTCTACACATATCGGCTCGCAAAATAAAATGGAGACTTGCTCATGATGTCCATCAACGGCAAGTTCCTCAAAAAATATTATGTCTAAACGATATCTTCCAACTATCTCTCAGATTGTGAGTTATGTACCCTCTGGTACCGCTAAACTTACACTCTGACCCCAAATCTCCCAGATTGGTGAGTTATGTACCCTCAGGTACCGCTGAACTTACTCTCTGACCGCTCCGAGTGGATTTATATCGCATCTTCTCGGCAACAAGTCATGTATGATCATACCTCTGAACTTCCACACTAAATGCTTTACCCCATCGGAGTTTGCCTCAAAATCTATTACTCGTACCACCAGTGCACAAAAAGGGTAATAGGTCCACAAAATTCCTCAACGGGAAAAACAACCACGTCCATATTACCTCTGAGTTGTTTTTCCGTCCGTCACAAACAAACCACCCAATACATAGAACTTCCACGTTGATAGCACCTCTAAGTTGTTCTGTGTATCCTTATTAGGCCCACTCCTACCACGTCGTCATTACCTCTGAATAGGAAGGCTCTACTTTAGACCCATATTTACTACGTCCTCATTACCTCTGAGTAAATATGTTGGTTTTCTCTCTACTTATTATCCGTACTCGCACCGCCAGTACACAAAAAGGATAATAGGTCCACAAATGTCCTCTGTTGACCACAAATGCTGTATTAGGTCCTCTAGTACATGCACCCCTTCTTCACAATTATTTGCTTCTAGAACCCAGTTGTTCCATGGCATTCATTACCCGTTACGTAGAACTTCCACGTCCATATTACCTCTAAGTTGTTCTATGTATCCTCATTTGAGTCCACTTCCACCACGTCCTTATTACCATCAACTCCATATTTACCATGTTCTTATCACCTCTGAGTAAATATGATGGTTCCCTCTCTCAACTTATTATCCGTACCTAAAACCAAGGTACGCCAAGGATGATAAGGCCACATAAAATCTCCAGCGAAAGTACCCAAACCTATCACGTCCATGCTACCTCTGATAGGATTGCCACACCTAAATAGCTCTACTTTCCAAGATTCTTATTCAAAGTATTCCAAATTTGCAATTTGAAAACTTTGAAGGGGGTCTTGTAGAAGCATGGAAAATATGGGGTTCATGTAGATAACAACTGACCGCATGAGTACCCTAGAACAGATTGACCCGTATAAAGAAGAGCCGCATGACAGACTCAGTACGCCCCCTGCGGCCCATCTTCACTAGACTGACTTTTGAGCCGCAAAGAGAATAGTTACTTATGCGGCCAAGCTGATTAATCCTTCTGATAAAGCTGACTCTGGTCTAATAAAGCTGACAAACTCTGGCAAAGACTGACAGCTCTGACAACTCTGACACTCTGAAAAGAAGATAAGACATGATTAGACTGGACATGCGACCCGAGCCGCATGAACCTTATGCAACTCAATATATGTATTTCATGCGGCCAAGGGTAACTGTAATCCGAGCCGCAAGAGCTTTATGCGGCACAGAATATAAGAACCTATGCGGCTCAAAAGTCCCCAAGCTACATGCGGACTAATGGAGATTGCCGCATGAGTCTTATGTGGCCTAGCATGGCCGAACTCTGAAGGGCCTATGCGGCTCAAAATGACTCAAGCAGACTAGTCCTATCTTGCGATAAGACACGTGGCAGGCTGACCAAGTCTCAACTACCCAGATTCGCTACAACAAAATTTCAACAACCCCCACCAGCTGGCAGCCCGAGATCGAGTCTTTGTGCGCTGTGAGAGACACGTGGCCATGTGGCCCTTTATGCGGCCCAAAAAGCTGCTACTGCAGAAAATACTATAAATATCAGGGTATTACACCCAGGCAAATGGTTGGCAATCCAAGGCTGGTAACCTACGAAAGGCAATTTCTTCGAGAGCAAGGAGCGCGTCAGATAGTCCAAGGAGTAAGGCAGAGTTGCTACACTTTCTCGAGCCTCCATCATCACCCCCCAGAATCAAAACTAAACAATTGTACTTAGATTGTCTCCTAGGCTTTCTCTCTAGGCTTTCTCTTTTACAAGCGAGTTTGCAATCAAGTTCAATTCATCTATAATTTGTTGTGCTTGATATTTAATGGCAAACAGTATCTTACTTGATTCCCGACACGATGGTACACGGACTAGTATACGTCGGATCCTGTCATGAGATGTTATTCCTGGACTTTCTGGTATATGGGTGCATTGTTCGATCTTGTTTCCTGTACTTGTATAGACACCGATTTGGGAGTGGGCTGGTCCCCTGCTTTTGAATCCCGTGTCATGATGTGTCATATCCGAATCCATTATACTACTCGAGGATAGAGAGTTATTAGAGGTTATGTGATCAATACCCCTCCTGTAACCTCCTGTGCATAGCTCCACCCTTACCGCACGTAGGGTGTAGCCTGACCTGATACTTTCTGTGCATAGCTTTACATTGTGGCCAGCTTGATCCTGATTCCATATACATTTCCTGTGATAATCGGTCAAATGGAACAGCCTAATCCAGACCCAAGCCGATCACATAATGCTCTAATATCTCAAGGCACTGTTTATATTTACGTATTACATCAGATATTCCAGTACTATTTTATATTCCAGTATTCCACACCTTGACATGATATCCAGTTTTATATATACTGCTTATTTCCAGTCTTGATATTTTATCTTGTATTCTATTATAATTCTCTTATAGTATTTGTCAATTCACATAGAACTGCTGTTGGCATTTGTACTTGCTCATATCCTAACAGGATAACCCCGTTGATTTTACAGATGATTTAGATGTTGATTGCTTGACCTTTTATGGGTTTGGCATAGACGGAGACTACGACCTGGATATTCCTGTAGAGCCGGTGCCCGTAGAGGATGCACCGCCTGCTATGACCTAGATTAGTTAAGTTCGACTGGATTGCTTTCCAGCTAGTACTTTGAGACTTGTAGTATACTTTATTTGGGATTTGTGTTATGTCTTAAACTCTGAACTTGTGTGGTGACTTTGCATCTATTTTCGGTTTATCTATTTCTATCGTATCTTTATCATATCGTGCTTATCTTTCTTAGATGTCATGTGACTGAGTTGTGATTATATTCCTCCGTACGGAGATGACAGGTTTATATACTTTGTGTTTAGATGTTGTATATTCTAGTTTACCTATACAATGTTCTACTGCCGACTCTACGGCATAGGCTGGATGTACCCACGTGCTCGTGCCCCTAATTAGGGTGCGGGTCGTGACAATTATGCATGTAACTTATAGTTTCCATAATTATCTGCAGATATCTTCTCAATTTTTATCTCTTCTGAACTTGTACTCAAATAGATTTGATGAATTTTATTTGAAAACTTCAAGTTGTAACTCCAATAGAGAAAATAAATGCAGTCCCTTCTTCTGGTTATTCTCTTGAGTTGTAGCATAATAGACAAGGACCTATATAGGTATTATGCATGCGACTTATAGTTTCCATAATTATCTGTAGATATCTTCTCAGTTTTTATCTCTTCTGAACTTGTACTCAAATGGCTATGATGAATTTTATGTTCAAACTTCAAGTTGTAACTCCAATAGAGAAAATAAATGCAGTCACTTCTTCTGATTATTCTCTTGAGTTGTGGCATAATAGACTAGGACATGTTCAGTAAAAGAATAAACATGATGTATAGTCTAGGATTTATCTCTAAATGTGGGGGTAAGGAGTTGAAGAAGTGTGCGG
The DNA here is from genome assembly GCA_029216955.1 of Iris pallida. Classification (NCBI taxonomy): domain Eukaryota; kingdom Viridiplantae; phylum Streptophyta; class Magnoliopsida; order Asparagales; family Iridaceae; genus Iris; species Iris pallida. Next base: position 12,207,805 of record JANAVB010002393.1, on the reverse strand, counting down.
TCTGTGCGCAGACGAAGATCACTAGAAAACTGTTCAAACGGGTAAACCGAAGTACAGATCTTCTGGAGTTGGTGCACTCAGATATCTGTGACTTCAAACAGTTCTACACAAAGGCCGGGATGAATTATTTTATTACTTTCATCGACGATTTCTCAAAATACGCGTTCGTTTATCTGTTCAAGTCTAAAGATAAAACGTTTAAGAAATTTAAGGACTTCAAGGCTGAAGTCGAGCGTCAAACCGGACAACAACTCAAGAGACTCAGAAGTGATCGTGGTGGAGAGTATAAGTCTCATGAATTCGCATCGTTCTGCAAAGAACATGGAATTGTCAACGAGACGACTGCTTCGTACTCACGTCAATCAAACGGTGTTGCAGAAAGGAATAAAAGAACGTTAATAGAGATAATGAATTCAACGCTATTGACTGCGGATATCCAAATTGCATCTGGAGTGAAGCTGTGCTTACGGCTAATTTTATTCTGATTAGAGTGTCGCATGCAACTTCCGATGTCACTCCTCATGAACTTTGGTTCAAGGTCAGATCCAACTTGAATGTCATTAGAGTATGGGAGTGCCTTGCGTATGTGAAGCTTCCGGATTTGAAGATTCATAAGTTGGAAACGAGGACTACGAAGACAATCTTTTTGGGCTATGTTGAGAAGAGTGATGCAAGAAGATTTCTTGATATTGAGTCAAATCATATCATTGAATCTTGCGATCCAGAATTTTTTAAAGACAAGTTTGAAAGGCACAAGAATATTGTTCTCGCGGACATTTCGGAGAATAGTATGGGTGCATGGGAGGCTGAAGCTCCTAACAAAGATGTAGTCCAAGAAGAAATTGTTGTTACAGAAATAATTGTTGAACCAGAATTCACAGAACCTGTGTCTATGCGAGTGAGGAGACAGAAGGACTTCGGAGAGGATTTTGTCACCTATCATGTGAAAGCAGATCTGCTTACCTATGATGAGACAATAAAGACCAGAGACGCTATCTTTTGGAAGGAGGCTATTAATGATGGGTATGACTCGATAACCTCCAACAACACGTGGGTGTTGGTCAATCTTCCTGAAGGAGCAAAACCAATCGAATGTAAATGGATCTTCAAGAAGAAGATGAAGGCCGATGGAACTGTTGACAAGTTCAAGGCTAGGCTGGTAGCCAAGGGGTTTTCTCAGAAGCAGGGGATCGATTATTTTGACACATATGCTCCAGTAGAGCAGATGACGGCCATCGGGATGTTGATTGCTCTAAGTGCAATTCAGAAGCTAGTTATTCATCAGATGGATATTAAAATCGCATTTCTGAATGGTGAATTGATCGAAGAGATTTACATGTAATAGCCAAAAGAATTTGTCTTCAAGGGCCTTGAAGACAAATTATGCAACTTGGTGCAATAGTTATATGGTCTCAAGCAAGCTCCCAAGATGTGGCATGAGAAGTTTGACAAAGTCATAAAATCAATGGCTACAGGGTCAGCCAGACGAAAAAGTGTGTGTACACAAAGTTCGCTGACAGGAGAGGAGTTGTCGTTTGTCTTTACGTAGACGACATGCTGATCTTGGGTACGGATCCAGCAAGTGTCACTGAGACAAAGAAGTTCCTCTCGTCTAAGTTCAGCATGAAGGACTTAGGGAAAGCTGATATTATCCTAGGGATTAAAAATCATCTGATCAGAAACTGGAATGGCTTTGTCACAGTCTCATTACATTGAAAAGATACTCACACTATGGGTATCAGGGTCTTCCAGGGATCGACATGCCATATAGGTGTGACAAGAAGCTGAAGCCAAATCCAAGAAAAAGTATCAGACAGCTAGAGTTTTCAAGCGTCATCAAAAATTTGATGTATGCGACAACTATCACAAGGCCTGACATAGCTTATGCCGTGAGGATGCTGAGTCAGTTCACGAGCAATCCAGGTGTGGAGCAATGGAAAACTGTAAAAAGGGTAATGAGATACCTCAAGAGGACTCAGAAGTATGCACTGCACTACTGCGGAGATCCAACAGTAGTAGAAGGCTTCAGTGATGCAAGCTGGTACTCAAAAATAGAGAGTGAAAGGGCCACAGGAGGATATGTCTTCTCCATGGATAGAGCTGCTATATCGTGGAAATCGAAGAAGAAGACTATGCTCTCACACTCTTCTATGGAATCTGAGTTCTATGCACTGGCAGCTGCAGCGGATGAAGCAGAATGGCTTTGGGAGCTCAAGTATGATCTTCTAATGGTTGGTACACAGATTTCGACGATACCGATATACTGCAACAACCAGGCGACTATAGCGGTTACATCGAATGATCTCTTCAATAGCAAGAAGGGGACTGCGCAGTTAAGGCATAGGGTGGTAAATAATCTTATTAAAAGAGGAATCATTATCGTGGTTGATGTTCGGAGCCAAGAGAATCTGGCAGGTCCGTTCACCAAAGGTCTCAAGCACCAGATGGTCGAAGACACGGCATGTAAAATGGGCTTGAAGACACTCTAATATTGTGTCTTTGAAATTCTACCATAAAGTTTTATGTTATTAGTTCAAAGAGAAATCGACTATGCATCTACCTTTTGATTCAAGGAAGGACCATTGACTGGAAGAATATCGGAAACAGTGGATAATCCTTTAGGAGATTACAGGGTTAAGGACCCAGAACCACTGTTGTCTACTGTTTATTCTTCATACAGAACAAAGTCCTGTGAGAGGATGGCTTGGAAGCCTTAATGAGTTCTCGGGCATTTGGAATGTCTGGTGTGCTTTACAGGAAGTACGGGTAGCACAGCACTACAAAGGAGCGTAGTACATCAGGCTACAGTGGAGTGACACCACATGAGGTACCTAGTGAGGGTAAAGCCTCGACTTCAGGCCAAGTCACAGTGGCATAGCACCGCACATAGGCAAGTTGGCCTAATATTGTAGAATGAAGAGTGGTAGGCAGCACTACAAAGAGGCTGGGCCTCATGTTACAATGGTGTGATACCACATGAGGTACCTAGAAAGGGTAAAGCCTCGGCTTCACTAGCCATGTCACAGCGGCGTAACACCGCAAGGAAGCAAAAGGCTTCATGCTGGGTAGTTTGGCACTACAAAGAGGCTAGGCCTCATACTACAGTGGTATGACACCACATGAGGTATAGCCTCGACTTTGGGCCATGTCATAGCGGCGTAGCACCGTGAGGAAGTGAAAGGCTTCATGCCAAGACTCTTTAAAAGAACTCACCTAGAGTGTATGTATATAGATATAAGTCGTCTCTTGAGGAAAACCTTGTAGACACTCAATATATATACACCGAAACCAGGCTGGCACAGGGCCTTTAATGTGCATCCAGAAGCACAGTTGATATCATTATATAAGTGGGAAGAATTACATCTATGGTGCAAAATTCAAGGCTTAGTACATTCTTGTATCATGTTGTCATTTAATCCATGCGGGAAGACTCAAGTCATAGCGACATCTATCCTAATGCATGATGGACAGTCACTGTGGGGAACGCTCAACCCATATATAACCCATATATATAGAGATATGTGGGTAATTGTTTGGTGTTTTTGCCTTTGGAGACTAGAAAGATAGTCCCACATTGCTCACACCAAAGAGTGAATATCTCTATATAAAGCTTTGCTTGTGTTGAGATGTGCACATGAGGTATGGTGGGTCACATGGGTGCCATGTGAGAGTATTTTTCTAGTAGAAAAATGGATTAACTCCTCAACGAAGCTTTTATGCTTTTTGTCATACTCATGGAATTATTCCCTTAGGAGCTAAACCCCGAAGGGGCTTAGCGACTCGGATTCGGACTCGAAATCGGACTCAGACTCGGGCTCGAATTCGGATTCGGACTCGAACTCGGACGCAAAGTGGTGCTTTATTGGCGCACTTTGTACTTAGAACATCAACATCGGCACATGTTGCGCTCGTCTTATGCACGAGTCGCATGTGCTAGGCGCATGGGCTCGGCGCATGGGCGGGCGTATGAGCGGGTGCATGCGCAGGTTGTAAGCGACTGTGATGGTATGCACATTTACGCGTATACGCGTATACGCGTATACGCCACTACGGGGCTGCGCGCTTGCGTTGTTGTGCTGCTGCGTGCATGTAGGCCTACGTGTCTGCGCTGTTGGGTGGTTGCACGTGCAGGTGCAAGGGCTGACGGGTTGTTGCGTGCATGAGCGCTGTTGGCGATTAATTAGGCTGATTGGTAGATTTGAGCGGTTAAAGAAAGATTGAGTCAATTATTCATATCCCTTTTTGTGAACTTTAAATTTAATTTAATTATATCTCTCCATTATTCGCTCATATCTTTTAGCAATCAGTTAGCGGCCATGATTAGGGTTATGGATGCCATCCAACTCTATAAATACTCTCTTCGTGCCTCCTTTGAGAACATACTTCAAAATTGAAAGACGAAGAGAGTTGTGTGGTCGCTGCCTTCAGAGTCCAAAGGAGTTCGGCGAGTTCGTAAAGGAGGTGACGGTGAGCGTTCCAGAAGTTCCTTCAGAACTTACTGGTTTCTAGGAGCAGATCGCGGTAGGACGAATCATGTATTGAGTAATGGTGATCTTCATCACCCCAGCAGAGTTACCTTTATCTCTTCCTTCTTTCTTCTTCTGCTTCGAGTGGCTTAAGGAAATTAGAATAGCTAATTTATTTGCAAGAGGTCACCGAAATCCTACAAAGTCAGAACAAAGAACAAATTTATTTGCAAGAGGTCTCTGCGTCTGACAGTTGCTATAGCATAATAGAGAGCAAATTTATTTGCAAGTGATCTCTAAATTATGTTATTTTTGGAATAACATGCATCATTGATACTCCAAAACCAATGTTGTGTCTGTATCAAACAGGTATCTAGGAATCACGTAAGCTCAAAAACTAATGACATTACATTCCAAACATCAGCCTTTTCTTTAATATAAAATTAAACAGAAACTATTAAAGACGTATCTAATTGTTTTTACAGAGGGGAAAAAAATGCTCCCAACTATATATATATATATATATATATATATATATATATATATATATATATATATATATATATATATATAGAGGTAAATATATAAAAACAAAAATATATATATATAGGTAAATATATAGGTTCGGACCGGGAGTCCTGTCCGCGGAGCCCCGCGGGAGCCAGTCGCCCTCGACCGCTGGATCGAATGGGCGCGTGCGGACCCCACGTGGGCCCCCGATCCGAAGGTGCAGTGGGGCGGGGCTCCCCCGCGAGGCTTTTGATCCGTGCCCTCTCTCTCTCTCTCTCTCTCTCCTCTCTCTCTCTCTCTCTCTATCTATCTATTATATATATATATATATATATATATATATATATATATATATATATATATATATATATATATATATATATATATATATGGGAGCGGATCAAAAGACCCGCTCTCGAAGCCTCGCGGGAGAGCCCCCCCTCCCCCCCCCCCCTTCGTGCACCGTTGGATCGAACAGGCCGCGTGGGGCCCGTGCGCGCGCCCGCTCGATCCAACGGTCGAGATGGACGGGGCTCGACGGGGCTCCCGATCCGCTCCATATATATATATATATATATATATATATATATATATATATATATATATATATATATATATATATATATATATATATATATATATATATATATAAGAAGCCAATGACCCTCTAGCCTAGTGGTAGTGGTGAGGCACGTGGCCCGAGTAGTCAGGAGATCGATTCCCGTGGGAGCGTTCGCCACAATTACCATTATATATATATATATATATATATATATATATATATATATATATATATATATTTTATATATATATATATATATATTTATATATATATATTTTTTTTTTTTTTTTTTTTTATATATATATATATATATATATATATATATAATATATATATATATATATATATATATATATATATATATATATATATATATATATATATATATATATATATATATAAGGAAAAAGGGTAAATTTTATTCCAAAATCAAATCATACACTCTTACAATCGTGGATACTCCCACACCCAATTAGGGTGTCATGGCATTTACATCAAATTCTATATTATGTAGAATGCCTATAGAAGGGGTGGTTAGTCCCTCGAAAAAGCGACGGTTCCGTTCCCTCCAAACATGCCAGACGGAGGCTGTAAACCGTAATCTGGCAGTCTTGAACCAAATCTGCCCCTACCTCGGTGGCCTCGTATCCCGATAATGATGTCCCCTATCTCTCTCCCTGTGTCACATCCTTCCAACGCTCTGTGGCACTGCTCAGTCCATATATACTAGGACACCTCGCACTCAAAGAACAAGTGTCTCATGGACTCATCTTCCACTTCACACAGTGTACACTTCGGTTTGGAGACTTGGATCCCAAAGGAGATATGTCCCTTGTCCGCAGACGACCAAGTAGCAACCTGTATATACACAACTGCATCTTGCGGGCCATTCCTTTACACCAGACGAAGTCATAGTCCGCGCTAGTAGGAGAAGTACGACGCACAAGGTTGAAGTAGCTATTGAATCGGAACTCCCCGGTACCTCCCATAGCTCCCGGTAGATCCCAGGTTCAACAGTCTGCTGGCTGACTCGGATCAATCTCCACCTTGCGTATAGCCTCTTCAAGCTCCAAAGTATGGCGGTATACCTCTGGTTTCCACACTCCATTTCTAATAATATGTTGAAAAGTCAACCCCTACCAGCCTCCCTGTGTGTCCGGTCCCCCAGTATATCGATCAGAGATTGACGCTCTAACCATGGATCGCGCCAGAGGTCAGTCCCAACTCCATCTCTCATAGTCCTCCGGATGGAAGATTTGAGTACATCTCTGTGTCCCAGAATATGCTTGAAGGTGACAGAGTAATTGTTGTTGAGGGAGCATGTCCAGAAGTTGTCCCCCTTCACATACCGACTGGACATCCAATCAGCCCTAACGACCCTCCTTTGATGAACCTCCAAGCCAGCTTCAAACCAGAGGCCTCCCTGACAGACAACAGGTGTCTAAGTCCCACCCATCCCTCCTTCCGAGGGCAGCAGAGCTGCTCCCAAGAGATCGCATGCATGCCCCCTCTCCAGATGAAGTTGGCGTAAATGCTCTCCACTTTCCGGATGGTGGCGACCGGGACTAGAATAGACTGTAGCCAAAACAGGGCCAGTGCCGAGATGACCGATCTAACTATCTCAATGCGCCCACCAAACGACAGGCCGGCAGCCTGCCACCCTTCGACCCTCCTCTGGGCATACTCCACCAGACTGTGACAGTCCAGATCCCTCGTATAATTGACTGTCAGAGGCACCCCTAGATATTTTACCGGGAGGTTACCTCTATCAACGCCCAGAGCTTCCGCATGTTCCTCCTTCAGAGAGCAGAGGGAGCTGAAGTAGACACGGCTCTTCTCTCGATTCAGTTGTAGCCCGGAGAGTTTATCCATTTCTCCCATAATCCCAGAGATCGTGGCCATTCCTTCCATAGAGGGCTGGAGGAAGACCAGGAGATCATCAGCATAGATGAGGTGAGTGACCGGGGGTTCGATCCTCTTAAACAACAGGACCAGTTTCCCACTGTGAACCACCATATCCATCAGGCAGGTGAAGTACTCCATGACGAGTGTGAACAGGTAAGGGGACAGAGGGTCGCCTTGCCGGAGTCTTCTGTTGCTGTGGAAGAACCCATACGGAGTACCCTAGATGAGGACAGAGAAGGTAGGAGTCGAGATGCACTCTCTAATCCTTGCTACCCACCGCTCATCGAATCCCATGGCTAACATCAGGTGGCATAGGAAGTCCCTATTGACCATGTCATAGTCCTTCCGCAAATCAAGTTTCACACACGCCTTCTTCCATCCTAGTTTATTGAAGCCCCTCACCATCTCATGCACCAAAAGGTTGTACTCTGCAATCGATCTCCCCTTGATGAAAGCCGTCTAGTTCGGAGAGACCAAGTCTTGCATAATTCCCTCCATGCACCGGCACATACGGTGCGTAATTATTTTGTAGAGATAATTACAGCACGCTATAGACCGAAAGTCCGCCAGCGAGGTAGCTCCTTCTTTCTTAGGCACAAAGGTTAGGAAAGTATGATTTAGCTCCTTCAGCAACTTCCCCTCCGAAAAGAACTCCTGGACCGCCTCAAGCACCGGAACCTTCAGGGTATCCCAGTGGCGTTTGTAGAACCCACTGCTAAATCCATCTGGCCCCGGGGCCTTGTTGGAGTCCGCCTGCATGATGATAGCCTCCACCTCCTCTAAAAATACCGGCGCGAGTAACTGGCTATTCACATACGGCATCACCAGCTTCTTTGTAGTGATATCCGAAAACATAGAGAGATAGTCAGTCTGAAAATATAACTCAGTATAGTACCTGACAGCCTCCCATTGGATCTCTGACGGCTCTCCTACTAGTTTGCCCTCACCATCAAGCAGGTATATATAGGAAGGAAAGTTAAGATAATAAAAGCTAAAATAATGAATAACAACAATTACTTTCGTAAGGCGATGTGCCTCCAAAGACCGGCGTTGTTGTGGACTTTGTCTTTGGAGGGGGACACATGGCCCGCGGTTTAAACCACGATCCCTCCCTTTGGACTGGCAAGAATTACTGTTAAAAAATTTAACCTTAATATGAAATCAACTTTTTAAAATTTAAGATGTCTTATTTTTAGAATGATGGTTAAAAAAAATTATTGTTTAATATTTATACATGGCCCTTAGAATGTCAGAAATGACACATTGATTGCGTTAGTCCTTTGCTAACAGTCATTTTAAACAATTCATAAGATTTAGGAAACTTTTTTAAAAAGTAATTTTATAAGGCACTACAAAAGTTACTCGGGACGGTCCAAATGTTTTTTTTGTTTACAAGTTTGCCACTCCCAAAAAACTACTAAAGGGCTCCCTCCTCCCTCCAATCAATGAGACATGTCTCAACAACAGCATCGCCGTGCCGCCGCCTCCTTCCGCCGTCGGAGCCGTGCCCCCACCTTTCGGACTACCGATCCAATGCTCATGGCCTCTCCCGGGCCTTCCTCTCCCTCTCCTGCTGCGTCTGCGTACTCCCCCCGAGCTTCCACGCCAAATTCCTCCACGCCCTACCCCCATCGCCCCTCCTTCAGCTGCGACGTCGCCACCAGCGCCGACTCCTTCCTCCTCTCCTCCGTCCCGGCCCTCACCTGCGCCGCTATTTCCTGTCCTCCATGCCCCTGCCTCCCTCGACCACGAGCGGTGCCGACAGATCCATTCCTGGCAGTTGGAGGAGGAGGAGGGACGTAGGGGTGGGGCCTCCGGTGGGTGCAGGGATGTGCGCTCTACTGCAAGATCATCCTGCTATTTAATGGATACAGAACTGTAGAAAAATTCTACATTCCTGACAACATACAAGACTGTATAAAAAATTTACAGTTCTCACTGGATCCAAGATTTATGTTGGTTGTCAAATGTTTTGACAGTCCATTATATTGGTAGGACTATCAATTTTTTTGATACTCCAATATATTGGTAGGACTATAAAAATTTGATGACCACAGGAGTGACTTTTAATTCTTGTAGCCGAAACTCTTAACCTCAGGTCCTCTGATCAATTGAAACAGTCAATATCTCAACAAATCGATGTAGTTTAATTACAAGTGCGCCAATATAAATATAGCACATTGAAACACAGGAGACGAGAGGAGCTAGAAAAGAGTGGTGATATGAAATCAACCAGCTGCCTGGAAATCTCCAAAATCATCTTCTACAGTATCTTGAGAATTATTTTCCTCTGTCAAAGGATGTGCATCTCTGGAAGTAGTTTCCACTGCAGAATGAGTAGTTGCATCATCGGCTGTAGTACAAAGACTGGAAGGCGATTTAGGTGAACTTGTTGGGGATTTCCGAGAGGTATCAACCGGAGATAGTGGCCCTGGAGGAGGCGGCGGAGGCTTAAGGCTAATCGTGCCTCCTTTCACCTTTGTGTTGTCTTCAAGAGAGAGATTATTCAGGCCTTGTGCAAAGAATGCAGACTTCACTCCTCGACTTACTTTCTGTTACAGAGAAAACATCCATAAAGTTGCCAACTTACACGCATAAGAGTATAAAGATGTCATACCAGTTTCAAAAGTTTCACCAACAAGTAAATGGCAGGTAATTTTTTTTTACATATGATTGAACTGGTTTGCAGCGTATGGGTGTGCCATTCCTTCTCTCTCTCCGACTCAGGGACTGTTTGGTTGCCCATTAATGTGTCATGGAGATGAATGCAATTCCCTATAGCCAATAGTATAATGTTACCTCTTCGTCTATACTCTTCATATCCTATGGGAAAGTATGCTAGCTGGCCATTGAGGTTTTATGGCATTGCCCTCACGCTCATAAGAACCTTGGTTAGGAATTTAGCACCAACATAGAAAATTGATGTCAGGTCGACAACTCGTCATAAAGTTTTTGTCAATTCTTTTATGGAGCTTCCTTGTGCTCCATAGCCGACCCTTTTCTTATGACATAAGGCTTGATGATGATGATGATGATTTAAAGATTTGCAGATAAAGCTACACAAATAGTCCATTCACCAGTAACAATACTATGTTAGACTTGAATTTAACGAATATGTGTAATTCAATGGCTGAAACATGGTTTCTGATTTGCAGTAGATGTATAAACATTTAAAATATGTTGGAATTCTGTACTGGATGTGTCTAATATGATGATAACTTTAAGAACCTAAATATATTATTTGGCCATTAGCTAAATAATTTTGAAATATGGATCCAAGCCATTAACGTTATGCTCGTGGACAATAAAGTTAAAGAGATGTGCATAAAGGGCTTCATTAATATGATGTTGAATTACAATTTGCAAGGAAGATTCAGAAATACAAGGCTACAATCGGTTGCGAACAAGGCTACAATTTGTTGTGAAGTGATACAACAGAAGAGCGAAATGCTTAACCATTGGATACCTAGGCGACAGAAAATCATGGAGAGAACATAGGGCAGCAATTTCTTTTGGCCAGACTCGGGCAAAATACATTGAGATCTAGAAAATCAAGAAGAAAAAGGCTTGAATGATGATGAAAGGCACTCAGCATAAAAAGGAATCCACATCTCCCCCGATCCCCTTACAAGGCCAGCCTAGCCCGAGCCCTTTAGACAATCTAAGGCCCAAAGCCTAGGTGGCTCGACATTTACTGCAGCAGGTGAAGTTACCATTCTGTCCCTAGGTCATTTCACACAAGTATGGTTCATCATGGTTTTGGGTATGCAACCATTTCAGTGATTTCATATTTTCATTAAAACACTTCAGACGTCGGAAGAGTTTCACGAGAAACCCCCCCCCCCCCCCCCCCCCCCCCCCCCTCTATCTAGACCTTTGTGCAGGCCAGAGATCAGTCCCCACAATCTGGTTCAATTCGTGATTGAAGTCCCCAGATTCCTTGGTTCTTATTCGGTCGGATAAATAAATGAGTGCAACAATAGAGGCAAAAAGTCAACTGGACTAATATAATCATATTTTACAAAAACGAGGCTAAAAGGGATTAGAAACAACCAATTTTCAACTAAAAACCATGAACTTTCAATGATTGGCCATGTTGCTACATTGAAGTTGAACTATTAAAATTAGCAAGTTGCTACCTTAATCTATTATAGATAGCAACCAAATACCTCGAACTTCCACCAATTTGCGACTTGCTATCTTATGCTGGTAAGGTAGGGTACCATTAAGAAATATGAAAATATAAGGATACCATCGTTAAAAGCATAGGGGTAGAAAATTGCAAATGTGGAAAAGTTCAAGGTATTTAGTTTCTAATATAATAGTTTATGTAACAACTTTGCTAATTTCAATAGTTTAAGACAAATTGCAAATTATGGGAAGTTCATGGTATTTAGTTGCATTTGCCTAGAAACCAGGATTTTTGACAAGGAGGTAGAGAAATAGGAGAGGCAGATACAAGGTAGGTGGAAGTTGTGACAAGAATCGGAAGATACTTCAAACATAAGATGTCTGTAATAGAGGGGACAGGCTCAAACATCACCCTGAATTTCCAGGAGACTTGTGGATCTTTAGGTTGTGGTTACATAAGACATCAAAACGAACAACCACACTAAGATCAAACTCGGTGATATATTGCCAGAAAACATCAAAAAAATTCATGCATGTCTTGGACTAGAATTCTCAAGCTGGAAACGTAAAATATGCTACAGTTCATAAAGCAGCAGCTGCTATTAACAAAAAGCATTATTCCAATAGAATATGCTAATGAAAGTAAAACAACCTCTGACAATGTTAACCAAACTGTACCAAATATATATTTGATCCACGTTAATATTTCCATGGTTCAAGAGATCCTGGAGATGAATAGTACATGGCAGAGTACTCTAAACATTGTCTTATGTGCATCCTTTGGGTTCTATTTGGTCCACATTTGCTAGAAGAGTCATGAAATATATGTACTAACTTTTCGTATACATCAACAAGATAGCCTTCATCCCAAGTTTTTAATTCAGCTCTATGAAAGGGTCATGTCTTGTGTGGCCCTAACAAAAACTATATCCTTTAAAACTTCAAGCCATGTTCGTTTGGAGCATTTATTGGCAGTGTTCTAAAAATCGGCCTAGGCGCCGGCCCACCGCACCGAAAACCCTCTAAGCGGTGGGCTAGGCGGGCCTAGGCGGGCCCTAGGCACCCTAGGCGGCCGTGTTTTTTGATTTATTTCATTTATTTATTTATTTATTTATTATTTTGTTTATTCTTAGTTGTATTTTGGATATTTGTTTGGGTTTTAAGCTATGTTACCTGGACTCGGGTACGGGTGTCGGGTACGGGTACATATCCAAGAGTCGGGTCCTTCAAACTCATAATTGAAGGACACACGGACTCGGCTAAAAAGGATCCAAATTTTGGATATGGGTACGGGAATATGACTAAGGTTTCGTAAAAAGACAACCTGTAATTATAAATTACTAGTAAATTTTACTCAACTAGTTGAATAAGTCCCTAAGAGACCGTCCCTTCAGCTCCCCTACTACTTAATTACCAGTCTACCATATTAAAATAAACTATCTACACCATTACCACATTAAAATAAACTATCTACATCATTACCACATTAAAATAAACTATCTACTTCACTACCAGTCTTTCGATTGTCACCATGAAGGATCCGATTGTCACCATGGAGGATCGGATACGGATTCCATACCCATACCCATGTCCTAAAGGGTCGACACGGGTACTTCTCCTTAAAGTGGAGAGTCCGGGTAACATAGGTTTTAAGATAGTATTTGGATTTTAGAACATTGACATTTCAAATTTCAAATTTCAAATTTCAAATTTTCTAAAATTTCAAAAACAAAAACAAAAAATCTAGGCGGCCGCCTAGGTGCTAGGCGGACCTCCGTCGTACCGAGCCCGCCTAGCGTTTTTTTAAACACTATTTATTGGTCTACGTGACACATGTCCAAGCCACTGAAGATGATTTTCTATCATCAATGGTGCCACCTCCAACTTTCCACGAATACTTATTTCCTATCATATCTTCTAATGTATTGCCACTCTTCCATCTTAGCATATATAGTAAAATTAAGGAGATGTAGTAAGAGAAGAATATATGTAGAAAAAAAATTATATATATATGGGGGCGGGTGCACCGTTGGATCAAGCGGGCCGCGTAGGGCCCCCGCGCACACCCGCTCGGTCCAACGATCGAGGGCGACGGGGCTCCCGATCCGCTCCATATATATATATATATATATATATATATATATATATATATATATATATTGGAACCAGGTAAATTGTTTCTGGAATCGCTCCCACTAGGATTCGAACTCCTGACCACTTGGGCCGCATGCATCTCTCTTAACCACTAGGCTAGAGGTCATCTGCCTCCATATATATATATATATATATATATATATATATATATATATATATATATATATATATATATATATATATAAAGAATAAGGGAGGTGAGGTGCCACCTCATTGAGAGGTGGCTATATATCACCCCCTCATGCTATCATCATGCACTTGCACACTTTTTGGTGCATGATGATAGCATGGGGGGTGACACATAGCCACCACCCATAAGGTGGCACCTCACCTCCCTTACTCTCTCTCTCTCTCTCTCTTATATATATCCCCCCTTAATTAGGGGGTAGGTATGGGAAAGTAGTATGTCCAGGTTATGCTCTGATGAAATAAAGGCTTTCAGCAGAGCTAGGGATGTATTGAATACAATTTATAACACGTGAAATTAATTTCCTGTTTAGACATGTTTAAGATGGCAAAGAGACCAATTTCTAGGAGCCTTGACTCTCAATCACCACCACCAACCCCCCCCCCCCCCCAAAAAAAAAAAAAAAAAAAACACCCCCACCTCTCAAAATAAAATGAAATAAATCATCCTTTTAAGGTATAATTCAATTGAAAAGCCAAAGTTATTGAAAATATTCATGAATTCAAAATTCTAATGCCACTAGAACTTGGGAATTAATGAATGAAAGAGAAGGATATCCAAATCAGGGATTTTTTTAGTGCACACAAATGTATATTGTTATATTTAACAAGTCAATCTTACTTAGGCTTAGTGATTCTATATAATCTACTTTAGCCCCACATTAGGTAGAGTTGTACAAGGAAGGTTCTTGTGTGTGTGTGTGCGCGCGTTATATATATATATATATATATAGTTGATGTAAATGCTATGGAGAATTGATGAGTGGGAGTCCCACTCGGGTTGTATGTTGTAAGATTATGGCTTTTCCTTTGGAATAAAATTCACCTTTTTTCCAAATATATATATATATATATATATATATATATAGTTAGGTTTTAAACTACAATAATGAAGTATCCAATGTAGTATTTGACATGGCATCGGAGCAGAAGAAACTAAAACCCTAACCCCATATCCACTTGCCACCCCCATCATTTACTAAACAAACTAAAGCCTATGCTCAACTACTACCACCTACTTACCTCATCTCATCTTTGGTCACCAACACCTTTTCCAACTACCCTGACTGCTCCGACCACCCCCGACTGAACATCTCTCTTCCTTTCCCAATCAACCCCACCACCGGCCTATTAACAATACTACCAACCTAGTCGCCTCCATAACTGCCTCCAAGGCACCCGGGCACCAAACAATATATGCCCCCCTCTGCCCCGACCAAACTCCCAGTTCTACCACCCTCCATCTTCTCTGCGGCCGACCAAGATCTGACCATCCCCACCCTCCTCCCTTTTCCCTTTTCCCTTTTCCCTTTTCCCTTCTCCTCCACTCTAGCTAGTCTCATTCTTTCACTAGCCAGCCTCCGACTTCCTCCAAATTTTTGTTCTTGCAGTTGTCCTCTCATTAGAATCAAAAGAAAATCCTTACTCCAAAATTGTCATATCGAGTATTATCTAATATATATCAATGTCCAAAGACGTAATTTTAATTTTCTTTCAATATACGTGTTTAGTTCAAACAATACCCTTATTCACTTAGAGAATTAAATACGTACAAGATAGAAATTATGTCAACTCCAATTACACCACTCGTGTTATTTCTCTTAGGGACTGCAGGATTTTGTACATTCAATATTTAAATGCAATGATTAGCTCCCGTTGATGGAGAAAACATATGCCTCATTATTGTATCACGACCACATACCAAAAGAGCAAGTAGCATAGGGCATGAGACTGTTCTCAGGTGATTAAAATTTGACTGGTAAAATAGAAAAGACTTACATTCTTTATTTGGAGAACAAGGGTTTCTCCTTCTTTTAGGCTGTAATCAACTGATGATGTCGTCTGGTAGTGTTGTTCCATCTCTTCAGCAGTCTTCTTCTTGTTCAGATATCTTTTGGGATTAAAGGAATAACAAATTCTTGGTGTTAACTTGCAAAATCTGATGTATTCATTAAAAAGTATGATACCAATTTCGAGTCAGAGTAATTGACAAGATTAAATGAATTTGATCTCCAAATGCCAACACAAGTGGGTAGTTATGATGTGGAAGGATACTTCATATGGTCATAAAGTGCAGCCTGGAAGTCATAAGCTTGAGTTCTTTCTCGGAAACCTATGCCAATGAAAGCATGTCGTAGTCGACCTCCTGCAGGTGTGGCATGAATCACTGCCAAGTTTATATACCATAACTTCGAAAAATAAAACTAACTCCAAAATAAACTGTAATTTATTGGATTGGATTATTGAGCTTACAGAGGTAGTTAAGATCCAAAAAGAGCTTATCTTATTCTTTTTCTTCCCTTCCTACTGTTCACGTCAATCTGCATGGTCACCGTTATGTGAAAGTGGCTTGGTGACTAAGGAAGTTAGGTCATATCTTAGGGTTATATATCTTTACTTTTGGGTGGTCTACCTGTATATAGGAGGAAACTTTAGTTTGTTGGCAGTCATCAGAAGGTGAGATAAGAGTCCTCTTACTGGTATCACTGGGTTTTAAGCTGTGTGCATGGACATGGGAAATTAGTGTCTGTGTCCGTATCGTGTCCGTATTCATGCAACATAGGGGACTACATATGTACCTATTTGAAAATGGCCGAATCCCCTATCGTGTCCTTATCCGTATATGTGGCTGTATTCGTGCATCATAAGTTTTTTAAGTGTTTTCTCTTAGGTGGTAGGCCTACAAATAGGTGGAAACTTTAGTTTGTGGCAATTATCAGGAGATAAGTTCTAGTGAAGATTGCTCAAGGTATCTGTTCCCCTTTCCCTACCAAAAGTCTCAACCATTGGGTATCTTCCCCTTTCCCGTATTCATTCAAAATGGTGTCCATGAAGTTAAGTTTGACTTCCCCTTTCCCTACCGAAGGTTTCAACCATTGGGTTGCCCACCCACCCTTTGGTTGAACTGAAACCCCTTTTCTTGACCTAAAATCAATTCTTGTGGTCTAAACAATAGGCTACATTAAAAGCATATTCTAAATCTAGGGGTTTGGTTTCCAATCTAAAAAAACTAGGGTCTGGTATGGTTCTTATGGGATTGAATTGAATTCTGATAAAATGTGGTGAATTCCCGTGAGAATGGATACAAATCAGAAAGTTTAGGGCAATTGTGGGAAAATAATTAAACATGGCATTTTCGTAAACTATACAGAAGGATAGAGTGGTAGTAGTAGTAGAGATTGGTACCTACAAAAACTGCTACAATATATCTCCATTCACATACCTTTATAGATGGCCTAAGCCGTACATATGTAAGCCCTAGGTAATTGGAGCCTCATCAACTAGGCTGAGTTAAAACATTCTGCTAGTGAGATTCGAAGCTTTCTTGGTTTGGCGGGATACTATCGACGCTTCGTGAAAGACTTCGCGAAGATTGCATCGCCATTGACTCGCCTCACTCAAAAGGGAGTTGTGTATGAGTGGTCGGATGACTGTGAAGCTTCCTTCCAGGAGCTAAAACAGCGACTAATTTCGGCCCCTATACTCGCACTTCCGGATGGGCCAGATGGTTTTCAAATATTCAGCGATGCTTCAGGCCAGGACTTGGGATGTGTGCTCATGCAGCGAAACAAGGTGATATCCTTCGCCTCCAGACAGTTGAAGCCGCACGAGAAGAACTATCCTACGCACGACTTGGAGTTAGCGGCGATTGTGTTCGCGTTGAAATTGTGGCGTCACTATCTATATGGCGTGGCGTGCGCGATCTATACCGACCACAAGAGCCTCAAGTATCTCTTCACCCAGATGGAATTGAACTTGCGACAGAGGCACTGGCTCGAACTGATCAAAGACTATGACTTGACGATCGACTACACTCCGGACAAGGGAAATGTTGTGGCGGACACTCTGAGTCGAAAATATCTTGCTTCGCTATCCATCAACCGCAGACTACTACAAGATCTAGAAGAAATGGGTATCGACCTCTGGATTCGATTCAGGGATATACGGTTGGCGCAACTGCAGTTAGAGCCGAGTTTGCTGGAAAAAATCAAAACCGCTCAGAAGGATGATTCGTACCTGAAGAAAATGCGCGAGCGAATTTTAACAGGTAGTGCGACCGACTTTGAGGAAGATAAGACCGGCGTGCTGAGATTGAATGGCCGACTATGTGTTCCGGATGACTCAGAACTACGAAAGGAGATATTGGCGGAAGCGCATTATGCGAATTATACCTTGCATCCAGGCAGTACCAAGATGTATAAGGACCTCCGCACGACCTTCTGGTGGCACGGGATGAAGAGAGATGTGGCGCTCTTCGTGTCACAATGCATGGCCTGTCAGTAGGTGAAAGCTGAACATCAGCGACCGGGCGGGGAGATGCAGAACCTCGCTATTCCAGAGTGAAAATGGGATCACGTCACTATGGACTTTATTGTTGGCCTGCCGAAGACACCACGGGGGAGTGACGCCATCTGGGTCATCGTCGATCGATTAACCAAGTCAGCGCACTTTCTTGCCATCAAAATTACTTAGAGCGTTGATCGCCTGGCGCAGATTTATCTTGACGATATAGTACGGCTGCACGGAGTTCCAGTATCCATCGTCTCTGATCGGGATTCACGGTTCATGTCGCGATTCTGGAGTAGCCTTCAGTCGGCGCTGGGTACCAAGTTGCAGTTCAGCTCAGCTTACCATCCTCAGACCGACGGCCAAACGGAGCGCGTTAATCAGATTCTCGAAGACATGCAACGACTCTGCGCAATTGACTTCAAATCAAGCTGGGACGTCCACCTACCGCTGACAGAATTTGCATACAACAATAGCTACCAGTCCAGTATCCAAATGGCGCCGTATGAAGCCTTGTACGGCCGGAAGTGTAGATCGCCCATTTGCTGGGATGAAGTCGGAGAACGACAGATACTCGGCCCGGAGCTGGTGGAACAGACTGTGGAAAAGGTCAAGCTAATTCAGGAAAGACTGAAGATTGCACAGAGTCGGCAAAAGAGCTACGCCGACACCCATCGAAGACCGCTTGAGTTCCAGGTGGGCGATCACGTGTTCCTGAAGGTGTCGCCCATGCGAGGAGTTACTCGGTTCGGAGCGAAGGGAAAGCTGAGTCCGAGATTCGTTGGGCCGTTCGAAATACTCGAGCGGGTCGCCCCAGTGGCCTATAAAATTGCCCTACCGCCGGCGCTTGAAGGTGTGCACAATGTCTTCCACGTCTCTCAATTGCGGAAGTACGTGCACGACCCTAGCCACGTGGTAGATTTTGGCCAGCTGGAGCTAAAGTCCGACTTATCCTACGTTGAAGAGCCAGTTCAGATCTTAGAACGCAAGGATAAGCTGTTGCGAAATCGAGCGATCCCTCTCGTTCGCGTACTCTGGAGGAACCATGCGGCGGAAGAGTCGACATGGGAACTCGAGTCAGAGATGAAGGAAAAGTTCCCTTCGTTATTTTTATAGAGGTAGGTTCTGTTCTTAAGTTTCGAGGACGAAACTTTTTTTCTTAGTTGGTTATGGTGTAGTGTCCCGTCCCTACATCGTGCCCCGTACTCCATCCACGGGGTGCGCGAGAAAGGAACACTGTCGCTATCGATTCGGTCGGGACCGATAGGTCGGGATCGATCGAGTTGATCGAACGGGAACGGTTGAATTAAGATCCATTCTCCGTTATGGAATGGCTTCTTCGGAACCAAGTCCCATATTCAGCGGGTTGCGCCTCAATGATTGGCTCTGCGGCTGGGTCGGGAGAGACCTCCCGTTGCTCTGCTTTTCACGCCGCTTGCGTTGGTTTTGGCTTTGTTTTCTGAATGCGTTTTCGTGAATGTTTTCGATGGTTTTCATGGCTTGCATTTCGAACTCGCATTTTCTATCGAACTTCTTGAATAATACAGTGTTCTAATCGGTTGCTTGTGCGATTTCAGGTAATCGCGTAGGCGACGTCTAGCGCGACCAACAAGTTCTCTCGCCTGAAGTAAACCTAAGGTGAGTGGCTGACCCTTCTCTTCTCGACCCCTTCTTAGGAAAATCAATGATATTGCTGCGAATGAAAGAATAAACGCAAGGGCACGGACACGGTAAAATGATTGAGTTTTCAAAGAGAATGTAGGCTGTCTTAATAACTAAAAGAAAAAAAATTGTCTTTGCACGGTCATTGGACAACTCGTGCACGAGGAACGGCTTCCTCGAGCGATACCCCGAGACACGGGATCGTTTCGGCCTAGGAGGAAGCAAAATGTAGCTGAGCTCGACGAAAGCAAAAATATGGTTAGTCGGGAGAACTTGCAGCGGGGCTCGCTACCCGCGCTGAAAGGGTCGCCGTCTAACCCAGCTATAGTCCAAAATGGCTTGTGGTGCCAGTGACCTTCACGTACACAAATTGCATACGAAAATGGTAACAACTGACAGGAAAGAACATGGTAACTCTCAAAGGCGCGGCACGGACCGCCGTGGGTAAGTTCCAACGTAATTTACATTATGCTTGTCATTGCTCGTTTGAAATTCATTAGGATGGTTAGAAACATTCATGAACTAAGTCATATAAACTCTTCAACCAAATGAGAGCTTGGAACTTAATTTGCCACGCACCAGTACAAAGTGTAATGTGCTGATCCTCGCTCTCCACGCAGGTACCCCGAACCACGAAGGGCGCGCCACATAAAGCTCAAGGCGACGTGAATCCTTTTGAAGCCTCGTCCGCGTGTGAAGGCTTGTGTTCTGAAATTCCTTTTGAAGACTCCGCACTCAGCACAAAAAGAAGACAAATGGCGACTCGACTCCCCTCCATAGCAGGTGGAAAGTGTTATGATTTTGCTTGTAAAAAGGGATGTAATGTATGGAACGACTATCTCATCGGCGTTCATTTTGTAAGTCGAGTCATGTTGTAGCCCGCGCGGCAATGATTGTAAAGGAGTCGATGTAAATGAAGTTTTATTATCAATGAAAAAGTTTACTTCTATTTCAATGTGTCATTCAATTTTCTCTGCGTACTCTAACTTGATGTTGTGATTCGGATAACCTTATGACTATGCCTTGCGCGATCGCAACTTAGGTTCGCACGACATCACGTCCGGGGGACGACTATCGATTCTACGGAATCGGGACGTGACATAATGGGTAAACCAACTCTAACTACCAAATGAAAATGATGATTGAACATATAAAAATAAAAATATCCCACCGACCCTTTTTAGCAAATAATTATTCAACCCAGATAGACTTCATGCATGTATGCAATCTAAAAGATTCTCTCATCAAGGAACCCCATGACCATAAAAATACAGAAGTATGAACCTCAATTTCCATTAGAATGTATAGTTCTTATTGGATCTTATTTTTTTTACTTGAGAAGAATCCATCTAATTAAGCGAGACTTAAATTGACTAACAGAGAATCAACTCTAACAATTTGATTTTATTGCTTGTTTTTCCTCCGTTACAATTGTATTTAGTTATCTTATTACAGCCTTTCAAAATGTTTTGTGCGACAATTCTAGAAAATTATATCTATATTCCAAATCCCTCCACAGATCTTTCAAGTGATTAGAAATTTATGAAGTATAAATGTTTTGGTTTCCAAAAACTAAATTCAAACTAAAAGTAAAGGTTTCCGCCAAAGACCACTTTAATTGTTTGAGTTCACTCAAAAGATCTATAATATGTCCTATATATCATGAAGGAAAATGGCAAACATGAAGTTACCAAGAGAAATTTAAAAATGTTCCAAGACGATTAGCTTACCAATATTTTCTTCAACTCGGAGAACAAAGTATCTGGAGAAGCAAGAGATGATAAGTTAGGGAACAAACCAAACCTTGTGTAACCCAAAAATGTGAGTGAAAATGATTTAGACTTCTTTTCCTGGAAGGAGAAGAAGATAACAGACCTGCTGCTGTCAATTACAGGCTCCACTGGATGTGGCTCTCCATTTCTGAGAAATGCTCTAGCATAAAGCTCACCTGATTCAGCAGAATCAGTGATTAGGTATATAAGAAGATAATTGATCAAGACATCAATATTTTGTTCTCTTTGTTTTTGTTTTTCAGTATTCCTTGGTTGAGTGTTGGAGAAGAAGCATTTCGACTAAATAAAATATAGCTGAAAGGAGCTAGAAGATAATTGTACCTGTGTTCTTGTCTTCGAGTCTGATAACGCACTCTTCTCCCTTGCTAACGACCTTTAGTGTACCCTCCCAGTTCCATTTGTTGACATCCCATTCATCAGCCCTAACAATTAGCTAAATATTCAGATCTCTTCAACTTCAGAACAGACTTTTAAGAACTTCCATATAATGTGATCATCTCACATGCACAAGTCTAAGATTGTGGTTCAGAAATTGAATATAGAGGGAAAAGTTAGTAGACGTGCAATAGTGAAGAAAAATACAAAATAATCAAACAGAACATTTTATCTCAAAAAATAGAACATAGCCAATCCAACAGCCCAAACTATAAATTCAGCAAATATTAGAGAACCTCAGGTCAAGCTAGCATTTAGCAGCTAATCCTTCTCCTCTTAGGGTGTTAAGCAAGTAGCTACTAAAATTTGGGCAAATCGGCTCCACGCTCTTGGGAGATAGGAGAACGTTACTTCATCGAATTGTCCCACCCCAAATAGCGGTCGGGAGCCCATCGATATCATCTTTCAAATCAAGCCCATTTATATCTGAATTCTATCTTTCTATCCTTTTGCCTGAATCACTTTCAGAGATCAGATTAGGCACTTCAATGCTAAAGGAGAATCGCTCTCAATCCAAAGCAAAATTGGAGACACGAAGGTTGCCTAGCTCTGTAGAGTTTTCCATCATTTTTGCTTGTGTTAGTGCCACCATAAATTCATGATTTTTTTCGCAATATGAGAAGCAATCAAGATTTAAGTACCCAAAGATAGCTAGTTTCACTTGAAAATACATTTTCTGGTCAAAAGATCTAACAAACACGGATAGGCTTTTTAGGGATTCCATCTTACGAGTGATGAACAAGATCCCACAAACCATGAAAGAAGGGGCGCAAATGTTCTTTTTTGTAGCACGCTAGAGCCGTTCTTTTCTCAAATAGGCTAACTTCATTGCCCGACCATGATGAATCATGTCCTCCTGTCTTTCTTTCTCACGTTGGGTACTACTATAGCAGCAGGAGAGTTCTTGTTGATAAAGATGCTAATGAAGCCTGACTTAATGAATGGTTTATTTCAATCGCCGTTGCGTTGTTCTTCCCTCAAGCGTAGATAAGCATGCGTCCCTTGACTCAGTCATAGTCTAGCTGACCAACTAGTACATACTCCAAGCCTATATTCACTAGAGCAATTGAAAAATGTATGGTATGAACAAGGGTATAATTTCTTGCTTGTTCTCTACCGCGGACTGGGATCTCTCGCCAGCTAGGGTTGATGAGGAGGTTTTCTAAAACAAAAGGTGTAGTTCTTTCAATTTTGCATCCGAGGCCGCGGTGCACGCTCTACTCCTACTGCCCAAACCTCTCTTGTAACTCCTTTATTTTGTTTCAGTTTGAAGGGGTTTGGACCATTCTTCTTGTATTATTCATCTCTGAATGTTATCGGGTATTGTTCACTTTCCCGCCATTCTTGTAACCGTTATCGACACTTTAGTCCCGAAGACGAATCAGTTTATAAAGCAGGCGGTACCTAGTGGTCTTTCACTCAACAACCATTCGACTAATCTCTCATAGTTCATGTGAGTGTCCTCCGCAGCGTTTAAATTGACATTATCCACTTTGCCGAGGAGAGAGAACTATCAGATAACTCAAGATAGACAAAAACCGACCATACAACATAAGAAAGTTCTTATTGTATTGAGGAACAAGATAAGCCCAGATATGATTTACTCGACTAAAAATATGATAGTCTCAACCGCCAACTTCAGCCGTCTTGTAGTGAGCTTTCATTTCATAGCATTTTCCTCTTTTTTGATACCCGTTTCCTATCTACTACTTCAAATGGCTTAGGGAAACGTGTTTTTTCTTTTCTTTTCGCATCTTGAATGCTTAGGAGTCAGATTATCGACTTTTTGTAAGTCCTTGATGGAATTCATAGTCGAAAAGACTAACAGCATCTCCCGCTAAAGCAGTTCCGGACTACCCTTCCACTCCCTTGGTATGAACCGAAGTTAGTTCAAATCTCCGTCAGGAGTTGCAGTTGTTGCTGCTCATGTCTCCGGTCTTAGCTAGTGATATTTGCGTCTTCCTCGGTTTCTATCTATCTAGTAAGGTGGTGGCAGCCTGGTGGGCTAGGCAGTTGACAACAACTGAAAGGATCTTTCCTTCTGTACATTATTGTCGCGGGATCCGTACCTTAGTCGTTCTTGGACGATCTCGCTCCTAAACATAAAAAAAGGATCCTAAAGAACGCTTATGCCTTACTTTGGACGCCTACTCCTGATATGGATTTAGAATCTTCATTGAGCTTTATTATCGGAAGAGTCAAAAGCCACTGACACTCGAAAGCCCCAAGACAATGATGAAGACGGGAAGCACCTTGCTATCATGAAAACGCCATGTGTGAGCACAGTAGCTACATAAATCAAAGCAGAACTGGAGGGGACTCTTCATTTCAGTTAAGCCCTCAGCTTTTTCAGTAGTTAAGGAAATTGTTAGCAAACTCGGTAAAAGTAGCAAGACTGGCTAGCTGCAAGAGAAGGCGCCCGAAGGCAGCCCACTCCTACCTCTCTCTTGATCTTAATGGCACGAAAAAGAGGATGCAATAAATCCATGCAAGAAAGGCTCTTTAATTAGCAATACCGTCCCTTTGATACAACTATAACCGATGATATAGCTAGAACCACTTGTTCTTTCCTTTCACATGATATTTTGATCAAATCTTCCGCATCCTTCCATTCCAAATTCACTCGCTTTGACTCCTTTCGTTTAGAGGCGCCATGTCTCTAATATGGACTCCTGAAGTACTTGATATATCGGCCTTCCAAAGTTACCAAGTAACATTTGCAATTACAAGACTCATAATCGAGTCTTGTGGAGTAGTAATGTCATCAATTCATCTTGCTGAGAATCCAATCTTCTACGAGCGCACCAAGCATATTGAGGTTGATTGTCACTTCATTTAGGACAATATTAAGCTTCGTGAGGTTCGGGTGTTTTCACGTCTCACCGTAGTGTTCAGTTTGTCTTGATCTTAGATTGATGAACAAGAAGGCGAGTCTAGTAAGACAATCGTTAGTGAGCCTACTCCACGGTGACCTCTTGGAGTAATGATTTTTTTGGAAAGGGACTATGCGCGAGTTGTATATTTCAAGAATGAGTTGGATCCAACTGGGTGCACTTTATTAATAATTTATATTCATTTTTATAGGATAAATAACAAAAAAAGTGCACGATCTCGATAAGTTAGTAGTCCAGATCGTAGGCGTGGTTAAGCCCTTTCGATCAACTTCAAGCAAGCACCCGCTGGCAAGGACGAAACGCCAATGGACTCGCGCGACGGATCAATAATAGACTTCGGGTAGGTAGCCATGGAGTCATCACTAGCCTGTTAAGAGTAGGAAGAGACAAATCTCCGTCTTCGTGGCGTATAGAGTCGGGCTTTTTTTTTTTATGGATATATGCTCTTAGCTTACCTCGCTTAGTTAATCATTCATTTCGAATTTCCCTATTAAAGTCTAATAGAAGGGAGCTTTCGTAATAGATGTTGGCCTTGTCCACTAAACTTCACTAAATTCACGCATAACTTCTACTCTTTTTAGCACTTTTCCATCTCCGCCCATGCCTTTGCCTTTATCATTGATGAATATGGATCTTGCTTCATCGACTACAGCAACGTAGTCATGACATCTCTCTTTTATCCAAACTAAGAGCTGCGGGAAAAGAAAGCAGGTTTCCTATAGGACCCTCGTTATTGAATCTTCTGAGTGATAACATGCATCAATTGTTTAAGAGTCTCCAGAATAATAGGATCCGACTCAGAAGGAGCAACAAAATACAAATAAGCACAAGACCCTACAACTCAATGAGAGTTGTGATCCTCCAAAGGTAGAGGAATAGATGAGGTAGCAACATTGGACTAAAGAGTTTCCCCGCAAAAAGCTCTCCGCACCTGCTCAACTAATATGAAAAGCATTATTATTCTTTAGTTAGGTAGTTTTCACCGCTCTAAGAGACTGTCTGACCCCAGTGAAATCGGGGTGGGAAGTTCAATGTGTAGCATTGGAACTGCTATTCCGCTCCCTCAATCTCGATACTTAACCGACTACTACTTCGAGTTCGCTCGTCATGTAGCTTCTCAAGTTCACGTTTTCTTTTCGGATTCCGATTGCAAACAAAAAGGAAAAACTTAAACATGAGAATGTCAATTTCCTTAACTACAATTGAAACAAGACTGAACATTTGTTTTCAATTCTCCAGTGCAATGGGTGAATTGGATAGCAGCAGGTGCCTCGCCCTTTATATTTTTAGCCCGAAAAAATTGATTCACTTCGGCCGCCTTGAATTCGATTGACGTGGTTCTAGCTCATTTTAAGGAGCTTATAGCGAGTTTCTCTTTGACCTCAGCCTGCAGTTCTAGTTTCGCTTTGTGGATGTCGTTAATAACGGATCAACTCGGTGAGCACCACAACTAAAATAAGAAATCCTATATATAAATCAAATGAACATGCCTCCCTGATTGAATGGCGAGTTATCACTCTCATAGAATAGTCAAAAGGAAGTCGGAAAGGTCTCTTTTACTCGTGGAAGGCTAGCAACCTAGTCTACTCTTTCAGGAATTCCTTGGGTCTATTATTGACAAGCGTTGGCTCTAAAACCAACTAAATTGACACTACGACAAAGATTAGGGGCGGAAAAGTCTTGATTAATAGCTTCTCTTGACACTATCCCTTATCATTCCAAATGAGGGAAAGAAGCAAGAGAAAGACCTCTATCATTGGAAAGAAGCAAGAAAAATAGCTAGATGTGTTCGCTTCGCACCGCCCAACAATTCTGATTCACAAGAAAGCCAATAAAAAGATTCCCAATAGAAGATTCGATCACCTGACCTGCCTTTGATGCATGCCCTACCTCCTAGCAAGCTCCTCCAAATAAGAAAATTCCAAACTTTTCAAGTCCTCTCTTAAAAGGCACCCAAACCTATCTCCACCATCCAGGGAGATATAACACCTTGTAGGAACCCATCAATCTTTGTAATATTACAAAGCATGTAGAAGCATTCACTAACAAGGTGAGGTTACTGCCCACAAAGGATCTTACACAAAAACTCATCATAACTATACACACGTCTACCAATAATTAAAAGGAATTCCACCAAATTATACAACCTCAAAGAACTAATTCCTTCCATAACATGTTTGGTTTGTACCAGACAGATTTACGAGCTCAAGTAGAATCATATATTTAATTCCACGTTGCTAGATGTTGATGAGGTAATATAAGAAACCCTAGAAAGATGTAGAACATCCAATTATGCTAATAGCTCATAATGCACTTTCACATTGCACACACCTAACACATAATCCATTTTATTTTCCTTTTCTCAGTTCATTCAGTGTAAGAATCCATAGCAGTCCAACCAACTGAACCAAGCCCGTGTCAACTGCATATAGTAAGGTTAGGTAAGCCCCAGAACCAACGAAATGGACAATGCCTACGTGAAATTATCAGAGGTACTGTCGATTGTTTTCATGGATTTTCTAGTAGATATGAGATTCCATACAATCGCCCAAAGAAAGGATCCTAAAACCCTAGATGGGATACTCAAGCTGTTGAAGCCATGTAACCATTAATGGAGAAACTTGTGATCAATGAATCAATATGGCACTGATTTGTTGCACGGACACAGATTCGACACGACGTGTTCCAGACATGATGACATGACTTCGACATCTATTTTGGTGTCCTACTGTATTTCGGAGTCTCCGGACGTGTCCGATATGGGTGTCTGATATGACACGCCATGAACTTTAGAGTGTACGTGCTTCTTAGATCCTAGTGTATTTTGGAGTGTCCATGGTATATCCGGTACGTGTTAGATATGTGTCCGACACGATACGGCCCGGATTTTTGGAGTGTCCGTGCTTCCTGGGTACTCAAGAAATAAGGTACGTGGTAAGATCAAAATCATATAATTACAGACGCAGTCTGCTATCTAACTAATATGGAATGAAATCATATATGAAATTAGGAAAATGTTACTAATGAAACAGATAGGTGTATGGCTGATTGAAATGGGCAGCAAAAGACCTCAAAACCAAGGTCCGTGGTATTGAAATCGAAATCAATTTCGGACCCTTCATATGAGTATCGGTGTCGGCGGTTTTGCATGTTTTGGTGATTTCGAATTGGAGTTTCGAAGTTCTTGGTTTCGGAACCCAAAAGAGAATGAAAAGTTATTTAAAGGACTAGAGAAATCATTTTATACATTTAGGCATAATCTTATATATTATTTGTTGTTTCCTTTAGTGCATTATGTTGTTGAATTATTTAGCCACAATAGATATGATCCTCTTAGACAAAGTACCCTCATCATAGATAATTTTGAATGTAAAAGTATTACTATGTTTGAACATTGTGGATTATAACTTTAAGACAAATGGTATAATAATTACAGTGTGTCGATATGAAATTTTATCAGCACACTATAACATGTTGATCGAAGACACGATCAAATTATTATCTTGACTTTTTTTACCATAAGTCTTTGTCTTTTAGTTAGATAGCACACTATAACATGTTGATCATAAATGAGAGCGACAATTTCGATATCGATATTGGTGAGTATCGAATCGGACATGCCAAAACAGATACACTGGCATGATACAACTGATACTGCGAAACTTGCTCCAAACTAGTTACAACAAATTCAAATAATAATAGAGAGATAACTACTCATTGTGATGAGATATAAAAAAAAAAAAAAAAAAAAAAACTAACATAATTTTAAAGTTTAAACATAATTATTGTTCATATAACTTGTAAACAGAAAGGATTCATATTTGTAAGACCCCTTAAAGTCAAATACATATGATAAGGCACCAACTTTACCAAGTATATTCTAAGAAACTTTATCTAATTGCTAACAACAACAACAGCAGCAGCAGCAGCAGCAGCAGTGATGAGGACATCATTTGAAAAAAAGAAAACAAATTCAGTTTCTTTTGTTTTACTTACCTATTCCTTAGGAATTTGTTGTTGAGTTGTTGAAGTTGTTAGTTTGTCTGTTTTGTTTTTTTGTTTGTTTGTTGAAGAGTAAGCCTATATATATATATATATATATATATATATATATATAGGGGAGGGATATTGCACCAAACTTATTGCATCAATTATTGCACCAAACAATCTCAACCACACATTTATTTCAATCATGTGGTTATAAAGCATGCTGACGTGGCAACAACTTTATGGAATGCTTTATAACCACATGATAGAAATAAATGTGCGGTTGAGATTGTTTGGTACAACAGTTGATGCAATAAGTTTGGTGCAATATCCCTTCCCATATATATATATATATATATATATATATATATATATATATGGAAGCGGATCAAAAGCCCCCCTTAGAAAACCCCCTAAAAAACCCCCTCACTCTCAATGTTAATATTAATGTTAATATTAATGTTAATGTTAATATTAATGTTAATAATAAAATTAACATTAAACTTAACATTAAAATTAATATTAACATTAACATTAATATTAACATTAATATAAAAATAAAAATAAATATTAATATTAACATTAACATTAATATTAACATTAACATTAATATTAACATTAATATTAACATTGAGAGTGAGGGAGTTTTTAGGGGGTCTTCTAAGGGGGGCTTTTGATCCGCTCCCTATATATATATATATATATATATATATATATATATATATATATATATATATGGGTTGAATGTTTCTAGGCAATCAATGAAAGAATGATAGAATGAATGAAATGAAATCTTGCTATTCTTGAGCTCCACTTCCCTCTTGGCTGCGACGGCCTTCCTTCTCTCCTAACCCCCCCCCCCCCCCTCTCTCTCTCTTATTCCCAACTCTCCCTCGCCTCCGGACGGCGAAACAGCTGCAATAACAGCAAAACCAGCAGCAGTAACAGCAGCCAACGCAGCAGTACTCTCTTATTTTTCTGGGGTTTGTCGTATCTCTTGCAGGACTCTCTGGTGATCCCTAGAAGATAAAGGCAATTGTATAGTGGCCCGAGCCCCGGAGCGTTAGAGATGTTAGGAGTTTTTACGGGCTAGCGACTTTCTATCGTTGGTTTATACGAGGGTTTAGCACCGTTATGGCCCCTATAACCGATTGTTTAAAAAAGAAAGTTTTTTAGTGGTCAACTGCCGCTGCATTCAAAGACATTAAAAAGATGACGAAGGCTCATGTTATGCGTCTTCCTGATTTTTTGAAAGTGTTTGAGGTTGCATGTGAAACTTCAGGCATAGGTGGGTGGGTCTTGGCCCAAGAGGGACATCCAGTAGCTTTCTTTAAAAAAAAATTGAACGAGGCCAGACAATGCTACTCCACCTACAATAAGGAATTTTATGTGGTCATTCAGTCCCTTCGTCATTGGCGACATTATTTACTATCGCATGAATTCGTTATCTATTCTGATCACGAGACCTTGAGATACCTTAACTCCAAAGAAATTGAACGCTAGACACGGTAGGTGGGTTGAGTTCTTGCAAGAATATACTTACGTGTTAAAACATAAGACGGGAGTTGAGAACAAAGCCGCGGATGCACTTAGTCGACGTATAGCTGTATTGTCTGGCATGAGTGCTGAAGTTGTTGGCTTTGAAAAGGTCAAAGAGTACGAGACGTGCTCTGATTTCGGTGATATTTATATACTTTTAAGAGATGGGTTGGCTCGCGAGATAGATGGCTTTCTATTGACAGATGGCTATTTATTTCGATTTAGCAAGCTATGTATCCCATGCATGTCATTGGGAGATTTATTTTGGTGTGGAAATTACATGCAGGTGGTTTGTTCGGTCACTTTGGACGAAATAAGACTATAGAAGCTGTTGAAGATCAATTTTACTAGCCTAGTGTAAAAAGAGATGTTGCGAAACTCGTCGGTCAATGTCGTACTTGTCAACTATCTAAACAACAAAAACAAAATACAGGCTTGTACACTCCACTTCCTGTACCTAACCGCCCATGGATAGATGTGAGTATAGATTTTGTGCTAGGTCTTCCGAAGACTCTTAGGAAACACAATTCCATCTTTGTGGTAGTAGACCATTTTTCGAAGATGGCCCACTTCCTGCCCTGTTCTAAAATGACATACGCTTCCAAATTTGCTAGGATTTATTTCGATGAAGTTGTTAGATTGCATGGGTTACCAAAAACAATTGTTTCCAACAGGAACGTTAATTTTCAAAGCTACTTTTGGAAAATCCTATGGCACTTGATAGGAACAAAGTTGACCTTTTTCACATCTTATCATCCACAGACTGATAGACAGACTAGGGTGGTTAATAGGAGTTTAGAAAATCTTCTACGTTGCTTGGTTGGGGAAAATACCAGGAATTGGGATCTCATTTTACCTAGAGCCGAGTTTGCATATAATTGTTCAGTTAATAGGTCTATAGGTATGAGTCCATTTCAGGTTGTGCATGGGTTCAAACCAATTAGGCCCATAGATCTCATTTCTATGTCTCAGCATTCTAGGGTTTCTGATTCCGCATCTGCATTTGCCGAACATGTTCATAATTTGCATAAAAAAATAAGCAAAAAAATTGAATTAAGTAATGCTCAATATAAGTCTTTTGCTGATAAACACAAAAAATTTCTTAAGTTCCAAATTGGTGATTATGTTATGGTCCGGATTAGACCGGAGCGATTTCCTCCAGGATCCGTTAAGAAATTACATGCTCGCAGTGCAGAACTATTTACCGAATGCATACGTCATTGACTTACCACCTTGATTCGGGATCAGTTCTACATTTAATATTGAGGATCTGATGGCTTACAAAGGTCCCCCAATCAGTCCAGAAAATCCATTTATGGATTCAAATGAGCCTACCCTTGAGCCTATTCCAGAGAGTTCCCTATCACTACCCTCACTCCCATAGTCCCAATCAGCAAATCATATTGATAGAATACTGGATGATCAGATCATTTGTACTGGAGATGGTGGTTGTCAACGTTACTTGATTCGATGGAGAGGTCGACCGAAATCAGATAACTCATGGATTACACGAGAGGAGCTGCAGCAGCTTGATCCAGATTTACTGGAGTACTACGACAGTAGCCACTGGAGTCACTCGCCAGAGCTGCATTCTTTCCACCCAGGAGAATTGATGAGAATCTCAGGCCCCAGTTACGAAGACCTGCCAACGACGAAAACGACACGACACGGTCTCATTATGGATTAGCATTTGATCCATAATATCATGACAGTAGCTATGGGAGTCATTCATCAGAGTCGAATTTCTTTCACCCCGGAAGAATTGATGAGCACATCATTTGAAAAAAAAGAAAACAAATTCAGTTTCTTTTGTTTTACTTACCTGTTCCTTAGGAATTTGTTGTTGAGTTATTGAGTTGTTGAAGTTGTTAGTTTGTCTGTTTTGTTTTTTGTTTGTTGAAGAGTAAGCCTATATATATATATATATGGGTTGAATGTTTCTAGGCAATTAATGAAGGAATGATAGAATGAATGAAATGAAATCTTGCTATTCTTGAGCTCCATATCCCTCTTGGCTGCGACGGCCTTCCTTCTCTCCTACCCCCCCCCCCCCCCCCCCCCCCCTCTTATTCCCAACTCTCCCTTGCCTTCGGACGACGAAACAGCAGCGAAACAGTTGCAACAGTAGCAAAACCAGCAGCAGTAGCAGCCAAAGCAACTGCAACAGCAGCAAAACCAGCAGCAGTAGCAGCCTAAGCAGAAGTAACAGCAGCCAACGCAGCAGTAGCAGCAGCCTCAACAACAGTCGTAGCGTACACAAGTCAAATCAGCAGCCCCTTCCTCCCGGTAATCATTCAACATTCCAATCCTAGTCTTCCTCATTCCAAATCAAGTAAGTATGATTACCGCTTCTATTCTCGAATATACTATCAATAAACTGTTGATCCACCTGTAATTTGAGTGAAATTAGAGTGCTTCTACAAAATCAAAAAAAAGGGATTTATTGTTATCAACCTATTTATTAAATAGAACTATTCGAATTTAGTGGTAACTCGATTCAATTTCTTGTGAAATTCTAAGGGTTAGCATGTTAGTTATGATCTCTTGCCTAATATACTCATTAATTTGGACAACCTAGAAATTATTTGTTAATTAGCAAAGAGTTAAGTGAGACTTGCTTTAATCCAATTTAATTTGCTGATTTTTTTTAATTTACATCCATTCCGCGTCAAGCAGCAACAACGACGACAACGACAACAACAACAACTTTATCTACTTGCTAAGAGGATTAACACTACATACAAATTTGTATAAGAAGTGAACCCATGATGAGGCAACTTTGATTCCTCATTTCCTGGTGCATTACGAAAACTTGGCAAGACATAATCTTATAGTTTTCACAATGGGGGCAACAGTGGTACTCGGAACTGGCATAAATAACTAACCAGGGACTGATGCGGTGATATAAGAATTGAACCCATGATGGAATGATTATCATTCTGTAAGATACACATAAGCACAATGTTCTTTCTTTCCACGTACATTGTGAGATACCTAAACAAGATACAACCAACTTGGCACTATGTATCATAGAGATGAATGTAATCTCCTATAGCAAATTGTATTATCCTACCTCATAGTCTAGACTTTTTTTTATAATCTAGGGAATTTGGAGGGTTTGCATGAGATTAACTACATAGCCAAAATATATGCCTACCTACTTGTCAGTTGGTTGTCTAGGTTTCAACGTTTTATGGCATGTCCCTCACATGCTAATAGCTACCTTGACTATGAATGTGGCACCAATATATAGGGTTGACCGATAATTACTAAGGTTATAGTTCGCTAAATCCAATTTTGCACTTCTGACTGTAACCTGTCATGCAAAATCCAATTTTTCTCACAATTGGGCAAATGGGTAGCGCTAATATTCACCAAAAATAAAGTTTTTTTTTCCTACAATGGGGCAGATAAGTATTGCTAAAAATCAATTTTTTTCCTTAAAAATAGGCAAATGGGTAGTGATAATATTCACTAAAGATCCAAAAAAAATTTTCTTACAATTGGGTAAAAGGGCAGTGCTAATCTTCACTAAAGATCCATTTTTTCTTCTTCTCACAATTGAGTAAATGGGCAGTGCTAATCTTCATAAAGATCTAATTTTTCTTACAATTGGGTAAATGGGCAGTGCCAATCTTCACTAAAGATCCCATTTTTCTTACAATTGGGTAAATAGGCAGTGCTAATTTTCACTAAAGATTCAACTTTTCCTACAATTGGGCAAATGGGCCGTGCCAAGCTCCACCCAGAATCAATCGAAGAACATGAATTCGCCCCCCAAAGAACATAGATCAGATAAGAGAAGAGAAGAGGAGAAGATATCGGCTGACCTGTATGAAGCAGCGGTTTTCCTGGGAGGAATCTGCGAAGGATCCATCAAACGAAGGAAAGATGTTAGAGAGGATTGAGAAGGAGAGGAAGGGCGGATGGGGATTTGGGTGTGGTGCGTGCGTACCAAATAGACGTAGCACTCGTTGACATGGAAGAGCATCAGCTCCACCGCTTCTTCTTCGGCTTCTTCTCGTTGTTGTTGGGTTTGATTGTGACAGTGATCTTCTTCTTCCGCCATGAGCGTGGTGGTGGAATTGAGGAAAGAGGACTTGTTGCTTCTCTCTCGATCTCTCTGGTCAATGTAATTGTCGTTCCAAGTAGAAGTCTACAAATTTATCAAAATATTCTAAACAAAAAAAAAAAAAAAGTAAGATTATTTATAAGGACACATCAAAAGTTGATCAGGATCATCTCATTCATAATTTTGATTTATTTACAAGTTTGTCATTGAAAAAATTACTCAGGACTATCCCATTTTTAGGTATAAAAGTCAAGGATGCGGCCCATGACTTTCTAAGCACACCCCATATAACTTAAGTTGAAAATTAGATTAATATTAAAAGACTCATATATCCCAATGACCTTCCTATCACACCTAGGGGTGAGTATTCGATTTATTCAGTTCCAACCGAACAGAATAACCGAAAACCGAATTGGACCGAAACCGAATAAGCAAAACCGAAACCGAACCGAATTGGTCCATAACCGAATTCGGTTCGGTTTTCGGTTTATTCGGTTTTTGAATTTTTTTGTGTTTTTTTGTTAATATATAGGCTTAATTGCACTTTGCTACCCTCAACTATTTCCATTTTTCAACTTTGTACCCTAAACTATTTTTTGTAACAATTTGGTACCCAGATGTTATTTTGGACTAAAATGCCCCTACCCCTACCCCTAACCCTCCCCCCCTGCACGCTCCGGCCGCCCCCCCTGCTCACTCCGGCCGCTCCCCCCCTGCTAGCTCCGCCCCCCCCCCCCCCCCCCCGCCCCCCACCCCCCCCTGCTCACTCCGGCCGCCCCCCCCGCCCCCGCCTCTCCCCTAGGCCGCGGCAGCACGGGAGGAGGGGGGCTGGAGAGGGAGGGCGGGGCGGGAGGCGGGGCAGGGGGTGGCCGAAGGTAGCAGGGGGGTTGGGGGGCGGGGGGGGGGGGGGGCGGAGCTAGCAGGGGGGGTGGGGCGGCCAGAGCTAGCAGGGGGGGTGGCCGGAGTGGGGAAGGGGGTGGAGGGAAGGAAGAGGGAAGGGCATTTTCGAAATTTTTGAAAAATTAAGTATCAAGTTGAAAAAAAATAATAGTTGAGGTACCAATTTGTTACGAAAAAAAGTTTATGGTATCAAGTTGAAAAGGCGGAATAGTTGAGGGTAGCAAAGTGCAATTAAGCCTAATATATATAATAACTAAATATACCTAGATATATTTATTATATATATATATATATATATATATATATATATATATATATATATATATATATATATATATATATATATATATATATATATATAATAAATGGCGTTTGGCATCCCCGCAGCGTGCGCTCTGCAGGCGAGCGGATGGCTGGGATGGCCGGCCGTCCTCCTCAGCCCGGCCCCTGGCCTACCCCCGCGCAGCGGCCGCTCCTCCCGCCGGGCCCCTTCCCTTGGTCGGCCGGTCGACTGGTCGCAGCACCAGTGGGGGGGTTTCCCTATCGTCGGTTTCTTCCTCTTGTCGGGGGGGCTCCTCCCCCCCCCCGCCCTCGGCGTCGTCCCCGGCGCCCCCGCTCGCGGCACAGGAAGGTCCCTCAGTCGATATCAGCCCCGCCCGGCGAGCCACCCCCCGTTCCGGCGCCATCCTCCGCCGCTCCCCCGTCCTCAGCAGCGCACTTTCCCCCGCCGTGGCCCCCTGCGCCCGCTCCGGCCGCTGCAGGAGCGGCCTCCCCTTCCCTTCCCGCCCCCGTCTCGGGGTTCGCGGAGGATCCTCCCCCTCATCCCGCCTCGGCACCCCCACCGGTGTTCACCCCGACTCCGATGGCCACCAACCCCCTTTGGCTCAGGCCCTCCGGACCCTGCGGTGGCCCAACTCCGCCTCCTCCTCTCTCAGCCCCCCGGCTGATCCCCTCGGCGGCCCTGGACTGGCCCCACCCCTTCGATTCTCCTCCCCAACGCCGGTCATCCCTACCTCCGCCCCCTCGTGGGCCCTGGTGGCCGCGCGAAGGCCCTCATCCTCGGCCTCCCCCTCTTCGGCGTCGGGAGAGCGTCCGGCGGAGACGCCGCCCCCGTCTTTCCCTCCTCGATCCGCTCTCCTCCAATCCTCCAGGCTCCGACGATCCATCCGCCCCATGCCTGACGGCTGCCCTCGCCGGTGATCGGCCTTCCCCGGAGGTAGAGCCCCCTGCTCCCTCCCACTGTCGCCCGCCCCGCTCCCTCTCCCTTCCCCCCCTCCGCCCGGTCTCCTCCAGGAACGGCTCCGCTCCTCTTCCTCTGCTGCTGGTTCCCCCGTAGAAGCCACAGCCCGCTCCGTCCCCTCTCCTCCGGCGCCCGGAGGTCGAGCCCCCGCTCCCTCCTTCCTCCCCCCACCCAAAGCCGTCCCCGATTCCTCCCGGGTCCGCCCCCTCGGCACGGCTGCCCCCTCCCCTCTGGAGTCGACCCCCTCGGCACGGCTGCCCCCTCCCCCGTCCCCTCTGGAGCGCTCGCCGGGACGTCACGGCGGCCCCTCCCTCCCGGTCGACGAACCACCCCCTCCCACTAGTTTCCCCTCCTCCATCTTTCCTCTCCCTGTCGGCCGGCCGGCACCCTCGCCGGGTCCCCCATCCCCCTCTGCTCCAGTCAGCGCGTAGGGGGGGGGGCCGAGGCCCCTCGTTCTCCGTGCCCATCGGGCAGAGCAACGCTCTCCCTCGGGCAGTGCGCTTACCCTGACACCTCGGGCTTCGTGCCTGACTCGGTCAGCGCACCCACCCACCCCCTCAGCGGACTGAGTTTCCCGCCCAAGCATTTTTACATTAAGGCCCAGTTTCGAAAGTGTTTGAAATTTCGAATTTCGAAATTTCAAATTGCTACGAAACACACTTGGGTTACGAAATTTTGGCCATCCAAAATTTCGACTTTGCATTTCTCTACCTTTTTGCTTTTACTATTTCGATATACAGGGCCCTTTTGTGTTTACGGCCCTGTACCCGTATGTACTGCTCATCTGGGGCCTCCTTTTCTTTTTCAATAAAATGTCCTCTTAATATATATATATATATATATATATAAACTAAATTTTCTTATTCGGTTTTCGGTTTTGGACCGAAACCGAAACCGAAACCCAATAAGAAAATTTAGTATTTTCAAATCCGAAACCGAACCAATTTTTTTTAAAACCGAACCGAATCTCTTATTCGGTTCGGTTCGGTTCGGTTTTCGGTCCAAAACCGAATAATACTCACCCCTAATCACACCCCACCATCCTCCTTCTTCTTCCTTCTTTCATTTTCACATTCTTCTCCAACCCAACCCCAAAATCCTAGAAAAATCCTACTTTGAAATTGTGAAGAAGGCATCATAGAGGAAGGAAGTCCACTTCAAAGACACAATCCTTCTTTCTCGATTTGACTGTATGTGAATCGCTGAACCAAAAAAAATTCCGCGATAAGCACGATCAACACAGGTCGAATGGAACACTGTCTGCTCGACTTGTGTCGGCCGAACATATATAGGACAGTTTGACCTGTAATGGTCGAACAATAAAGCTTTGTCCGACTAGTTGTGGTCGAACATTATGTTTTTTTTATTTAATTTTTCGTTCGACCAGCTTTGGTCGAACATTAGCAAAGAAGTTCAACTGTTGTGGGTCGAACTCCAGCCCGAGCGCTCAACAAACCAGGCTCAAACAGAACCGTGAAAACCCAAAAATATTTCAAAATTTGTTTCGTTTTCACACGATTGACGGGATTCGAAAAACCCTAGCAGTGTTCCTAAGCGAAAAACCCTAGCAATGATCTTGGGAGCAGAGGGGATCGGAGAGAGAGGGGGCCGGTCAGTTGGAGAGAGGAGAAAGGAGAGTAGAGTGGTTAGAATGATTTGGGGTGTGCTTAGGAATGATAGATAGGTTTTAGGTTAGAATATAAAAAGGATATTTTGGTCATTTGATGGGGTGTACTTAGCATTTATGCTAATTTTAATAAATTAAAATGTGGTGTACTTAGCACTTGGGATATGCTAAGTAAGTCATGGGGTGCGTATAACCGCTCCCAAAAGTCAATTCTTTTATTATTTTTTTTCTCTTGTCTTCTTTCTCAACCCCAAGCCTCTCCAACCTTTCTTCAAATCTTAGTTTCTTCAAAAAAAAAAAAGATAAAAGAACAAGAAGAAGAAAAAAAATAAAGTAATTTGTGGGAATTATGGAACTTGTGAAAAATAAACAACTTACTCACATCTCTTTCTCCAAACCCTAATTTCTCCAAACAAGAACAAGAACAAGAAGAAAGAAAATAAACCAACTTCCTCACATCTCTTTCTCCAAACCCTAGTTTATTTTCTCCAAACCTTAGTTTGTTTTTTTTTTTTTTTTTTTGCTCTTGTGGACTACAAAAAATTGTGGCGGTCCTGAAATGGACTGTTGTACATGAAGTCTACTTCAGGACTGCCACAATTGCTGGCAGTCCTAAATACTTCTAGGACTGCCAGACTTTGTGGTAGTCCTGAAATAGACTAACTGTACAATAGAATTGCCACAATTTTTGGTAGTCCTAGAAGTATTTAGGGCTGCCAGCAACTGTGACAGGTTGTTCCATTTGACCGGCTATGAACAAAAAAATATATGGAAACAGGATCAGGCCGGCTATAATAGAAAGCTATGAACAAGTAGTATCAGGTCAGGCCGGTGGAGTTATGAAAAAGTGAACAAGAGGATACAAGAGGGGTATTGATCACATAACCACTAATAACTCCCAATCCCCGAGTAGTATAATGGATCCGGACATGACACATCATGACAAAGGATTCAAAAGCAGGGGGCCAGCCCACTCCCAAATCGGTGTCTATACAAGTTGTCACGCCCCAGACCAGAATACTGGAGAGCGGGGGAGTGACTCAGCCAGCTACGTATTACGGGTAGATGAATACCGTATAATACGATCAATGATGTCTAACCAGACGAGGGGGTGCATACTACATAAAAGTCTTACTATGGTCATTACACATCTATTGTCTCAATCATTCGAATAAGAAACAGAAATAGAGAACATGTAAGATAAAGCAGTAAGGCGTCCCAAACGCTCAGTCAAAATGTTCTTGATATCTGGCTTTACAAAACATAGCCAGATGATATAGCAAGTATACACAATTGTTATCAGCTGCAGTCTGACTTAATTACAATTATGTAAAAGTAAGTACAAGACAATCCGACTAACATGTCGGTGCCAAACGGCTAAGTATAAAGGTAAATAACAAAACGAGTGGTGAAGTAAGGAACCCACTCGAGTCCTCCTGCAATCATGCCTCTAGTATTGACCATCTTGGAGGTAGAAGTACGCTGGATCCTCGAGAACTGGCTCTAAATCTGGCCATGCAAAACCAGAGAGGTTAGACCTCTAATAGCAAGTACCACAAGGAAGGACGATATGAAGGGCATACACCAGTAAGTAAAAGAATATAATAATAGATCTCTGCTTGCTACTAGGATTCACATCACATCACGACACTCCGAACCAACCTCCCAACCAAACAAGGACAGAAGTTGGCCCGTCATGTCCTGACATTCTGATCATCCCAGTTAGGTAACAGAGTAGTACAGTACACAAACAAATCATCTTGAACGGCCAATCAAATTCTACGGCTTGCTATTATGAGTCCCAAGTTATCCTGGAATTATGCAATTAGGGATTCCTCAGTTCTTACTATGTGCAAGCAAGGCTAGCCTATCCAATCAATCAATTACGCCAATCATATAGTTAGACGAGTCCCAGCGGGACGCCCGCCGTTATAGCATGTACAATAATATAATCAGATATCGTTTCCTGCCCGTGTGACAGATCTACAGTATCTGTGGGAACCAGCCGGCCCGTCGGGCACTTAATAGTCCCAAGGGGGCTGCCATGTAAGAACTCGGGAATCCATTCTCTCCATGCCATCATTATTTTATTTAACTTAATGGTCTCTACGTTGAGTGAAGTCCCATGCCGTGGATCATGGTCATTCAAATGAGTACTTTCGTACGGGGTACGATATGCACAACTCTACAACGATACCAGTGCGGTTAGGTTGTAGGTCTTACATAGCGTAATACAACAATCAAATCTAATCACGGTAATCATGCCTTGACCATAAAGTACACATGCTTCTTTTATAGAAAATAAATAAATAAATAAATAGATTGAAGCCTGCATGTGCATGTATGTCAATATTTCGGGATCAGTCAGTCGATTGCAATAGTTCATAACATGAACGTGTCTCATTCATTTTATTCAATAAGACGACTAGCCAGTCTCTTAGTTCCAACTAGGAACGCATGATCAATATTTAGTCCATGTCACAATCATTATCAATGGTGACAAGGCATGAAAGTCATTTAGTATTACATGGGTCGAGTCTACAACTCTCAAGGTCAAGTTCCAGTCATACTGGGTATCCGTGGATCAATCATGACACCAAGCACGTTCCTCATAACAATCGTTATTTGACAATACTATCATATCATGATTTTATCAAGTTAATACAAAAAGGCGTAAGGATATAATAGAAGAATTATCATGCCATCATTAAATGAATAATTATAAGACAATTAAAACACCCAGGTCAAGAAGTCACGCCAATAAATCTATGCTAAGGCCAAAAGTCACGCAAGAAGTCTGTGCTTAAGACCAACAAGTCACGCTAAGTCTAGTTGGGGTGAGCGTGGAAAATGGGCGTGAATAGTGAGCGTGAAAAGTGACACACGCTGGCAAGCGTGAGCGTATGAGCGTGATAAATAATTCATGCATGCACACGCAGCGGGAGGGTGAAAAGTCACGCACGCCAAAAGTCACGCGCAATGTGATCGTGAAAAGTCATGCACGCAAGCTCAGGGACAGGAGCGTGACCCAAATACACGCAGACAACGCGAGCGTGACAAATAATTCATGCACGCAAATGCGAGCGTGACTAAAAATACATGCACGTTCATGGGAACGTTAGCGTGACTAAAAATACACGCTAATATGTAAGAACACGAGCATGACTAAAAATACACGCAGACACGTAAAGACGTGTGCGTGACTGAAAATACACGCAGACACGTAAAGACGTGTGCGTGACTGAAAATACACGCAGACACGTAAGAACGTGTGCGTGACTGGGCTGATGTTTACGCGAGCACGTAAGAACGTGTGCGTGAAACATCTCCCAAACTCCCAAGTCCTATGGAGCCTTGTTCCAGTGCCAGAAATACACGCTAATATTGGTGGTCCAAGAACCTATGAACAGCCGAAATACTATAACTTAGATCTAGAGAAAACCAGCCGTAGAAATCAAAAATGCTAAGAACTAATCTCTCTCAGGATCATGAGAGGAAGGGAAATGAACCAAAAAAATGGGTGATTGAGAAGCAAGTTTATACTTGCCTACTGCTGCTGCCGGTTAGGTGGAGAAGTAATGAGAGGAAGAAGAAGAAGTAATGGTGAGAATGAAGTAATGAGGAGAGAGAAAGAGATGGAAGCTTTAAATAGGAAGATGGTGGTAGGTGGGAGTTGGGCCGGGTTCTATGGGTCGGGTTGCACGGGTCCAACAAGGCTAACCCGAAAGTAAAACTAAAGCAGGAATTAAAATGCAGGAAATAAAATTGCAGAAATATAATTGCAGAAATAAAATTGCAGAAAATAAATTAACATGAAAATTAAAGAGCAGCTAATTAATTAACATGAAAATTTAAAGAGCAGATAATAGAATTACAGAAAAATAAAGTGCAGAAAATAAAATGCAAATAATTAATTAACATAAAGTTATAGGAATTTAAATACAGGATACTACATGATAAATACTAAATAAATACATTCAGGCAATATACGTATTAGAATACGCATTCCGGGAACGGGGAGTGACATCTCTACCCTCCTTGAAAAAATTCCGTCCTCGGAATTTCAAATTCAAGCAAGATGGAAACATCGGGGCTAAACTAATCTAAGTACAAGCAATTTAATAAAGCAATCATTTTACAATGTCCATAGCAAGTAACATATCCATATTTAACAATCTACGTTATCTAGCAATTCTACCCATAAGGGGTTAAGCATGAGGAATCAAGACAATCAAGGTACACAGAAAAAGATATACCTTGTGAGTCAAACAGGTGTGGATACCGTGATCGGATATCATCCTCACGTTCCCACGTTGACTCTCCCAAGGAGTGATGACCCCAAGCAACACGGACAAGACTAATTGTTCGGTTCTTGAGTATCTTCTCTCTTCGGTCCAAAATGGACACAGGCTGTTCCTCGTAAGACAGGTTGGTACCAACAACCAGCTCAGAACGATCGAGGACATGGCTTGGGTCTGATACATACCTACGTAATTGAGATACATGAAACACGTCATGCACCTCTCGTAACGAAGGTGGGAGGGATAAACGATAAGCAACATCGCCTATCCGATCAAGAATAATGAATGGGCCCACGTACCGTGGACTCAATTTCCCGCGAACGCCAAATCTAATGACCCCGCGAGTAGGTGAGATCCGCAAGAATACGTGGTCCCCAACAGAGAACTCTAACGGCCTACGATGCTGGTCCGCCCAATGACGATGCCGATCCTGTGCAACACGAAGTCGCTCTCTAATTTCCTTAACCACTTCAACCGTCTGAACAATCATTTCTGGGCCTAACATTTTCCTCTCTCCGATATCATCCCATGCAAGTGGTGATCTGCACTTCTTACCATATAGTGCGTCAAATGGCACCATCTGGATACTGGCTTGATAATTGTTATTGTATGAGAACTCGACCAAGTGAAGGTGACTTTCCCAAGACCCTCCAAAATCCAGAGTGCAAGCTCGCAACATATCTTCTAAAGTTTGGATTGTCCTTTCTGATTGCCCGTCCGTCTGCGGATGGTAAGCCGTGCTAAATCTTAACTTGGTACCCAGACTATGATGTAAGCTCTTCCAGAAATGTGATATGAAACGGGTATCTCGATCCGACACAATACTGACAGGAACTCCATGCTGCCTGACTATCTGTTGTATATACAACTCTGCCAACTTTTCTGTAGATTGCCCTACTCTGAAAGGAAGAAAATGTGCTACCTTCGTAAGTCGATCTACTATTACCCAAATAGCATCCTTACCACTTGGTGATCTCGGTAAACCGGTCACAAAGTCCATTGTGATGTGTTCCCACTTTCATTCCGGAATAGGAAGCGGTTGTAATAACCCAGCTGGCCTCTGCTGTTCTGCCTTCACTTGCTGACATACCAAGCAACGGGAAACGAATCTAGCTATCTCCCTCTTCATCCTGTTCCACCAAAAATGCTGCTTGATATCTTGGTACATCTTGGTCCCTCCAGGGTGAATAGAATACTGGAAACTGTGAGCTTCTGTCATAACTTCCTGTCTGATATCTCCACTAGGTACACATAGACGTGATCCAAACCTAAGCGTACCATCTTCATAAATTTGCATCTCCTTTCTGAGTCCTGACTCACATTCTGCCCTAAGCTTCTGAATCCTTGGGT
Organism: Iris pallida; assembly: GCA_029216955.1. Classification (NCBI taxonomy): domain Eukaryota; kingdom Viridiplantae; phylum Streptophyta; class Magnoliopsida; order Asparagales; family Iridaceae; genus Iris; species Iris pallida. The sequence goes on along the minus strand of JANAVB010002393.1, from coordinate 12,163,804 downwards.
CCTGTGCCTGAGCTGCCTTGATCCTATCTACCAAGTCAGATTGAACTTGTAGACTAGTTAGAACTCCTACATCACTAGGAAGTATAACTTCGATGCCCATCTCCTGAAGGTCTTCTAAGATATGCTTCTGTGTTGTCAACATAAATACGCCGTCTCTCCTGCTAAGAGCGTCTGCTACTACATTCGCCTTGCCTGGATGATACTGAAGCTCCACGTCATAATCCTTGATCAATTCCAACCATCTTCTCTGCCTCATGTTCAGCTCCTTCTGAGTAAAGATGTACTTCAGACTTTTGTGATCTATGTACATCTCCACTCGGTCACCATATAAGTAATGCCTCCATAGCTTCAGAGCAAACACTACTGCCGCCAATTCCAGATCATGGGTTGGGTAATTCTTCTCGTGGTCCCGAAGCTGCCTAGATGCATATGCTATCACCTTCCCATGTTGCATAAGGACACATCCAAGTCCTTTACCTGACGCATCACAGTATACTGTAAAACCTCCGGGTCCAACTGGCAATGTAAGAATAGGCGCTGATATCAACTTCTGCTTCAAAGTCTCGAATGATGCCTGATATTCTGCCGACCAAACAAATGGCACATCCTTCCGGGTCAAGCGGGTCATGGGCGCTGAAAGCCTTGCAAAATCTGACACAAACCTTCTGTAATATCCTGCCAATCCTAAGAAACTCCGTACGTCAGCTACGGTCTTGGGTACTGGCCAACTCTCTACTGCTTCTACCTTCTTGGGATCCACTGCTACTCCAGCTCCTGATACAATATGACCCAAAAATGAAATGTGATCCGTCCAGAACTCACACTTGCTGAGCTTGGCATACAACTGGTTCTCTCTCAGAACCTGTAACACTTTCCTGAGATGGTCTTCATGCTCCTCTTCACTAGCAGAGTATACGAGAATGTCGTCAAGAAACACAACGACAAACTGGTCTAAATATGGCATAAAGATGCGGTTCATCAAATCCATGAATATTGCTGGAGCATTGGTCAAACCAAACGGCATTACTAAGAACTCGTAATGCCCATACTTCGACCTGAAAGCTGTCTTGGGGATATCTTCCTTCCTAACCCTCACCTGATGATACCCTGAACGAAGATCTATCTTGGAGAAAACTCTAGCCTTGCTCAACTGATCAAATAAGTCGTCGATCTTGGGTAATGGGTACTTGTTCTTTACTGTCGCCGCGTTAAGCTTCCTGTAATCGATGCATAATCTGGATGACCCATCCTTCTTCCCTACAAGTACCACTGGCGCTGCCCATGGTGATATACTAGCTTGGATAAACTTCTTCTCCTTCAATTCCTCTATGTGCTGATATACCTTGGCTTGTTCTGAATCCGCCATTCTGTAAACTCGATCTGATATCGGTTCAGTTCCTGGTGCCAATTCTATACTGAACTCAATATCTCTAACCGGTGGAAGACCGGGAAGTTCTTCGGGAAATACGTCTAGAAATTCTTCAACTACCTTCGGAATCTGAACTTCTTCCATTGCCGTTACTACTCCCTGCTCTTGCTGAGTTGCCTTTGACCTGACCAAGGTGAACCTCTCCATGCCTGGAATATCAAAAGATACACTTCCACTACGACAATCTATTGTCGCATGATTGTCTTTCAGCCAGTCCATGCCTAAGATAACGTCGAAATTTCCAACAGGAAATTCTATCAACCGGGCGGGTAAGGAATGCCCAAAAACTACAACGCTACACGCTAGAATAACTCTACTAACCCCTACGAGCCCATTACCAGTGAGTATATTCAACCTCCCTGGCAATGCCTCGAACTTCATTCCTAGTCGTGTCGCAAATTGTGCAGATATAAATGAATGGGATGCTCCCGAATCAAATAATGCTACTGCGGGATATGAGGCGACGAGAATGTTACCTGCTACAACATCTCCCGATGCCAATGCCTCCTCCAAGGACAGTGTGAATGCCTGCCCTCGACCTCCTTGCTGGTTCCCATGTTGCGGCCTAGCCTGGTGCTGCTGCTGGCCCCTTCCCTGATGATGCTGGGGTGGTCTATGCTGGTGTTGCTGCATCGGCGGCCCCTGCTGCCGAAACATCTGAGCCTGTGATACTAACGGACGCTGCGCCAACGGCCTCACTGCCAATGCTGGTCCTCGATACTGCCCTGCCCCTGGTGCTGGCAGAGCAGGAAACTGCTGTCCTGGTCCTCCTGACCTCGAATTCATGGGATATGTGGTAACCCGATGATCTGGGTTTCCACATATCAGACACAGTCCATTCAATGTCCGACACACATCTCTAGTGTGCCCCATCTTCCCACAATAAGTGCAGCCCGCCGGGGGTTGCTGGTTCTTCCTCTGTTGCTGTTGCTGCTGCTACCTGGGTGGTGCTGGTCCTCGTATCGCCACATCGTGGATACGAATGCCAGTGGATGGTGCTGTTGTTCGGGGCGCTGTTCCCCCTCCTCCTTCAATCTGATTGTGGGATCTCTTCTGACCTCCAGTCCTTGTCGCAAGCCTCTGAATGGTGATCTCATGCCTTCGAGTCGCCATCAATATCTCATCAAAAGTCTGGTAATTGTGCCCCTCTATCAATTGTAAGAGTTCAAGATGAAACCCTTGCTGAAACCTCATGGCCCTCTGGCGCTCTGTTGCTACCATCTCTGGGGCGAATCTACTAAATCTGCAGAATTCCGCTGCATAAGCATCTACAGTCTTGCCGGCCTGCCTGAGGCTGATAAACTTCTGTTGTAGTTCAAACTGCGCCACAACTCCATAGTACTTGGTCTTGAATCTTGCTGTGAAATCGTCCCAAGCCACAGGACGTCTGATGCCCACTTCCTCTGATTCCCACCAATCACGTGCGAGATCCTGAAGTAACAACTTTACTTGATCCACACGTTCTGCTGTCGGTACCTTAGCTGCTGTCAGAATAGCCTCCATATCCTTAAGCCATGCATCTGCTGAAATGGCATCTTCCGTACCCTCGAAACGGCGGGGGTTGTACTTGCAAAACCTGGCTGATGCTCCTGAATCAGCCCTCACTCCTCTTTCCAAAGCCGTCTGCAATCCTTGGTTGAGCAACACATTCTGCTCTTGTAGCTGAGTGTGCATGCGCTGCTGGGCCAACATCTGATGTTGCTGAGTAGCCATCATCCCTCTCATGATCTCCAGAAGGGCTGGTGTGTCCACTTGGGTAGGTGGAACTGTTGGTGGTGGTGGAACATCTGGATACTGCGATCCAGCCGCTGGTTCCACTATCACTTCTTCCTGGGTAGCCTCTTGAGTCAGTACTGGCCCTTGTTGCTGACCAACAGGGCCAGGTGGTCCATGTTGCTCCTGCGGTTGTCCAGCTCTGACAGGTACGGACGAGGTACCCCTAAGAAAAGGGATAAGAGAACAATCAAACGACCGGACATGAAGGATCAATGAAGTCAAAGGGTATCGGAATGTCAAGCAAGAGTTAAGAATAACGAATCAGGAGATCAAGGGGAAACATGTGTGATTGAGACATCCTATAAATCAAAACACCCCATAAGTCTGAAATCAGACCTGCATGGGCCACCACTAAAACCTTGTCACGCCCCAGACCAGAATACTGGAGAGCGGGGGAGTGACTCAGCCAGCTACGTATTACGGGTAGATGAATACCGTATAATACGATCAATGCTGTCTAACCAGACGAGGGGGTGCATACTACATAAAAGTCTTACTATGGTCATTACACATCTATTGTCTCAATCATTCGAATAAGAAACAGAAATAGAGAACATGTAAGATAAAGCAGTAAGGCATCCCAAACGCTCAGTCAAAATGTTCTTGATATCTGGCTTTACAAAACATAGCCAGATGATATAGCAAGTATACACAATTGTTATCAGCTGCAGTCTGACTTAATTACAATTATGTAAAAGTAAGTACAAGACAATCCGACTAACATGTCGGTGCCAAATGGCTAAGTATAAAGGTAAATAACAAAACGAGTGGTGAAGTAAGGAACCCACTCGAGTCCTCCTGCAATCATGCCTCTAGTATTGACCATCTTGGAGGTAGAAGTACGCTGGATCCTCGAGAACTGGCTCTAAATCTGGCCATGCAAAACCAGAGAGGTTAGACCTCTAATAGCAAGTACCACAAGGAAGGACGATATGAAGGACATACACCAGTAAGTAAAAGAATATAATAATAGATCTCTGCTTGCTACTAGGATTCACATCACATCACGACACTCCGAACCAACCTCCCAACCAAACAAGGACAGAAGTTGGCCCGTCATGTCCTGACATTCTGATCATCCCAGTTAGGTAACAGAGTAGTACAGTACACAAACAAATCATCTTGAACGGCCAATCAAATTTTACGGCTTGCTATTATGAGTCCCAAGTTATCCTAGAATTATACAATTAGGGATTCCTCAGTTCTTACTATGTGCAAGCAAGGCTAGCCTATCCAATCAATTAATTGCGCCAATCATGTAGTTAGACGAGTCCCAGCGGGACGCCCGCCGTTATAGCATGTACAATAATATAATCAGATATCGTTTCCTGCCCGTGTGACAGATCTACAGTATCTGTGGGAACCAGCCGGCCCGTCGGGCACTTAATGTCCCAAGGGGGCTGCCATGTAAGAACTCGGGAATCCATTCTCTCCATGCCATCATTATTTTATTTAACTTAATGGTCTCTACGTTGAGTGAAGTCCCATGCCGTGGATCATGGTCATTCAAATGAGTACTTTCGTACGGGGTACGATATGCACAACTCTACAACGATACCAGTGCGGTTAGGTTGCAGGTCTTACATAGCGTAATACAACAATCAAATCTAACCATGGTAATCATGCCTTGACCATAAAGTACACATGCTTCTTTTGTAAAAAATAAATAAATAAATAAATAAATAAATAGATTGAAGCCTGCATGTGCATGTATGTCAATATTTCGGGATCAGTCAGTCGATTGCAATAGTTCATAACATGAACGTGTCTCATTCATTTCATTCAATAAGACGACTAGCCAGTCTCTTAGTTCCAACTAGGAACGCATGATCAATATTTAGTCCATGTCACAATCATTATCAATGGTGACAAGGCATGAAAGTCATTTAGTATTACATGGGTCGAGTCTACAACTCTCAAGGTCAAGTTCCAGTCATACTGGGTATCCGTGGATCAATCATGACACCAAGCACGTTCCTCATAACAATCGTTATTTGACAATATTATCATATCATGATTTTATCAAGTTAATACAAAAAGGCGTAAGGATATAATAGAAGAATTATCATGCCATCATTAAATGAATAATTATAAGACAATTAAAACACCCAGGTCAAGAAGTCACGCCAATAAATCTATGCTAAGGCCAAAAGTCACGCAAGAAGTCTGTGCTTAAGACCAACAAGTCACGCTAAGTCTAGCTGGGGTGAGCGTGGAAAATGGGCGTGAATAGTGAGCGTGAAAAGTGACACACGCTGGCAAGCGTGAGCGTATGAGCGTGATAAATAATTCACGCATGCACACGCAGCGTGAGGGTGAAAAGTCACACACGCCAAAAGTCACGCGCAATGTGATCGTAAAAAGTCACGCACGCAAGCTCAGGGACAGGAGCGTGACCCAAATACACGCAGACAACGCGAGCGTGACAAATAATTCACGCACGCAAATACGAGCGTGACTAAAAATACACGCACGCTCATGGGAACGTTAGCGTGACTAAAAATACACGCTAACATGTAAGAACACGAGCATGACTAAAAATACACGCAGACACGTAAAGACGTGTGCGTGACTGAAAATACACGCAGACACGTAAAGACGTGTGCGTGACTGAAAATACACGCAGACACGTAAGAACGTGTGCGTGACTGGGCTGATGTTTACGCGAGCACGTAAGAACGTGTGCGTGAAACATCTCCCAAACTCCCAAGTCCTATGGAGCCTTGTTCCAGTGCCAGAAATACATGCTAATATTGGTGGTCCAAGAACCCATGAACAGCCGAAATACTATAACTTAGATCTAGAGAAAACCAGCCGTAGAAATCAAAAATGCTAAGAACTAATCTCTCTCAGGATCATGAGAGGAAGGGAAATGAACCAAAAAAATGGGTGATTGAGAAGCAAGTTTGCACTTGCCTACTGCTGCTGTCGGTTAGGTGGAGAAGTAATGAGAGGAAGAAGAAGAAGTAATGGTGAGAATGAAGTAATGAGGAGAGAGAAAGAGATGGAAGCTTTAAATAGGAAGATGGTGGTAGGTGGGAGTTGGGCCGGGTTCTATGGGTCGGGTTGCACGGGTCCAACAAGGCTAACCCGAAAGTAAAACTAAAGCAGGAATTAAAATACAGGAAATAAAATTGCAAAAATATAATTGCAGAAATAAAATTGCAGAAAATAAATTAACATAAAAATTAAAGAGCAGCTAATTAATTAACATGAAAATTTAAAGAGCAGATAATAGAATTACAGAAAAATAAAGTGCAGAAAATAAAATGCAAATAATTAATTAACATGAAGTTATAGGAATTTAAATACAGGATACTACATGATAAATACTAAATAAATACATTCAGGCAATATACGTATTAGAATACGCATTCCGGGAACGGGGAGTGACACAAGTAAATGAAACAAGATCGAACAATGCACCCATATACCAGAAAAGTCCAGGAATAATATCTCATGACAGGATCCGACATATACTAGTCCGTGTACCATCATATCGGGAATCAAGTAAAACACTACAACTGAATCAGATATAGTAGATAACAAGACAATAAAAACTATCAGAGAATGTACTCGCCTGCGGTCCTGAACTGTCAATGAGAATCGATGCTCAGAGTGAAGTCATAGACCTAAAGATGAGATATACATGAGTTAATTTGGGTTTGACAGTGTATGGCATGATATTCTCGTGTATGCTATACAATCTAGGTCAAACTCAGTCAAACTAAGTCAAACTAGGTTACACCAAGTCAAACTAGGTCAAACTGGGTCAAAGGTTGACTTATAGTTGACTTTTGGTCAACTGGTCAACTCTGGTCAACTCATAGTCCAATCTAGGTCAAACTATGCTAATGGTTGACTCACAGTTGACTTTTGGTCAACTAGTCAACTCTGATCAACTCCTAGTCCATTCTAGGTCCAATGTTGACTTGCAGTTGACTTTGAGTCAAAATAGTCAACCTTGGTCAAACAGGGTCAACTCTAGTCTAAGTATCCTATTTCTAACCTTTACCTACCAAGATACCATATACCTTGGTCCTATTGGTATCCAAATACCAATACCTTGGTCAGAATCCAATACCTTAACCTAGGTAAATATATACCTTAACCTACCAATATACCAAACTTAGATATCTAGCATCTACCCTAAGCTACTAGCTAATCAATACTTAGATATCTACCTTTAGCATCCTAGGTATACCTTTATCTTGAAGGTAACCCAATACCTTACCTTATACTAAGGTAAACCACTTTACCTTGGTAAAGGTAAAGTCAAATCCTAAGATACAAACATTGGTATCCTAAGATACCACTCTAGCATCTAACTCTCACTCTAATATATATCTAGCTAACTAACTCTAAGGTATTCTAATATCTAACAAGGCTAACTAAACTTAGAACTATCTCTAAGGTATATATAACTCTCTAACATATCTAACTTCCACTAACTAACAACTCAATATCCTAACTAACACTAACTTAGACTAACATCTATTTAACAAAACTAACTATCAACTAACAAGGGCTAACACTAATAGGAATGGGGGCTAATGGGGTTTGTAAAGGGGTTAAATGGAGCTGCTACAAGCTACTGTAGCTACTGCAGTTGCTTGTGCTGCTGCTGCATATTGCAGCCATTGGCTGGTGCTGGTGCAGCCAATTCAGCTGCTGCTGCTCCTATTGCTACTCACTGCTACTACTATGATCCCTCCCCCTCTCCATAACACACACACATACCACACTCTCAATACTCATCCTCTCCCCACACACACATACAAACACATCTCTACCTCTCACAAATTCAAACACACACCACCACACTTAACTCTTTCCTCTCCACTACCAACACACACCCTCTATACAAGGCACTAAACAAACACACACTCACTCTCATCTCAATGACACTCAAGCCACACTCACACTAACACACAAATACAAACACAAACAAAACCCCCTTCTCTACTAACACACAAGCACTCAAACACACTACCATCTAACACAAGCACACACACTATCGCATATATATATCTAACATATCAAAATACATATACCATAACCCCCAAATCAGTCCACAATATAAATATATAGCAAATTTACATGTATCCACCTAAAACATGACTTGTAGGCCAAAAATAGATAGATTCAAACATAGGTATTCAAATGAAAACCACTTGGGGTATCTCAAGCATGTCTAAACCATTCTCTATCACACTCAAATCTGAATTTAGAAGTCAAAATGGTCATTGGGGGCATAACTACAAACACTTGGGGTGTCTCCTTTGAAATTTCTCCATGGGGACACTAAACCTTTCCCAAAATCCCTAATGAGGACTCAAAAGAGCCTCTAAAACATTCCTAATGATGGTTCATGCATGGGGGTGGTTCCTATGAATGCAAAACTATCAAAAATACAAGGAAACATGAATTAGAGAGAAGGTTATACCTATTGGGAGTTGGATCCCAATGATTCAACGAAAGGACACGGTTCCGACACGAGAACCCTTAGAAATTGGACTCCTCTCCTAGCTCCTTGCTCCCCACTCCAAGCTTGCACCTTCTCATTGGTAGATTGGGTGAAATGGAGGAAGAATGACTTGATTTGTGAGATCAAATCAAGAGAGGAGCTCTCAAGTTTGGGAAAGAACTCAAAATGAATAAAAGAGGCAACTATTGAAATGAAAGAGGGATTAATCCCTACCCCTTGTGGCGGCCATGTAGCCCTAGTTTGGGTCTATGGAAGAAGTCCAAGTTGCCCTCAACTAGTCTCCCTTGAGTTAACTTAAGTCATGCAAAGAGGGTTGGGGCCAAAAGGGTCAAGTTCTAATCTTTAAATGACCCAATCTAGTCATGTGGAATTAGCCTAATTACACTAGCCTAATTAGTTGGGTTTGTGGGCCATGCCTAGTTAATCATTGGGTTCCGACTAGAGTCTAAGCTACCCGGGCCACTAACACAAGTCGAAACTAGACGAAATTCAAACCCGACTAAACAAATCCCCAAATAACAATATTAATAAAATAAATATTCACAAAAATAATAGAATATGGAAAATGACTATTTTACCCTCAATTATGAAAACTGGAAGTGACAGGCTGAGACCCTAAAAATTTTCTACGAAATTTCTCATCCGTTGGAGAACAGCCTATATATTGAGGTGTCACGACCCGCTCTCGAATAATCGGACACGAGTCGGACACGTCCAGCCTTCGTTGTTAGACACGATGAAGTAAGCTGTACCAAACTCTAAGGAAACTACAAATCCAGATAAGAATGAATATAAACCAAAGCATCTATAATATCAAATCCCAGAATCAAGTATAACTATGAATTATTATATTTTCCAGCAAAATGAAATGTAAAACTGAAGTCTCTAATACAAAGTCAAATGAAACTACAAGGGAAGGTGCTAGCCTCCTCGGCCTCTAAGTCCAGAGCAACACCAGCTAACTCAAAGGTGTTGACCCAAATCACAGTCAACCAAATATTGACAAATTGACAATATGATACTTGTCATAATTCAATATGACACATCAAGACAGAACTCAGTGCAAGATGGATATCGTCTCTCTCCTGCAACATACTCCTTTTCAGAGTCTGTACTATTTTACATTTATTGAGTCTAGCTAAATGTAAACTGAGTAGCACTGGGTATTCTTGGCTTAACCCTTATCCCCAAAACAAACCTAAAGCTCCACCAAAGCCAAACTTAGTCCACATAGGCCCATTGAACTTTCTGTCAGCATGGAGACATAGTTCGGGCCAAACTCTGCCTCCACACAGTGTTCGGACCGAACTCTGTCCTCTGAATTTTAGGACCCTAATTTTTAGGGTTTGTTGTATGCTAGTTGTCCAACGGCCAAAAATTTGAATTCTTGACACAAAATTCTGGCCGAATTATGCCTATCCCAACTAGTATAAATAGGCCTTGAATTCTTTCATTTTCAATCATCCAATTATCTCTTCTTCTCTTCTCTATAAGCCTCATACAAGCCTTAACCTTCTCATCTACTAGCTACAAGCTTTTTAAGCCTAAAAGTTCTCAGTGCTATTTAGTTAGGAGTTTGTGCAAGAGTCAAAAAGTCGCTTAGAAAATTCCAAGCATCGCCATAGCGAGCTTTGTAAGAAGTTGACGTGCTCTTCTGAAGAAAAGGCACGGGGTATAACTACTATTTCACAAATAGTATATTTAATCCTGAGCTAGAGTTCTCAGGCCTGGACTAGTCCTCCACGAGGAAAACCAGGTTAAAAATGACTGTGTTTGCGTATGCTCTCTTAAACTTTTTATTTCCGCATTTACTACTCTGATTATTTATTGTTAGTAAAAAGAATTAATTTTTATTTGGTTATTATTGTTATAAACTTTATTCACCCCCTCTAGAGTTGCCTATCTGTTCTTCAATTGGTATGAGAGCCCTGTTCTCTTAACAAGGACTAACATCCTAGAGCTGATCCATGGCAACCACACAACCTATGTTTTCCAACCATGGTGAGGGACAGTGCACTCATAGGCCACCCCTATTTGATGGAACCAACTACACCTATTGGAAAACTAGGATGAGTTTCTATCTCAAGTCTCTAGAATTTGAACTGTGGACCATTGTCACTGATGGTTACAAAAAGTTCGCCAGAATAGTTGTCGAGAGAGATCTTATCGAAAAACCCAACGACAAGTATTCTAACGAGGAAAAAAATAGGCAAGTCTAGATGCTAGAGCTATTAATGCTCTTTTATGTGCAATAGATATGAATGAATTTAACGGGGTCTCGACATGCACCACCTCGCACGAAGTATGAAAGCTTATGGAAGTGACGCATGAAGGAACCACTCAAGTCAAGAAATCTAAGATTAGTCGTCTAACTCAAGAATACGATGCGTTCAAGATGAAGCCGAATGAGACGATCACCCAAATGTTCACAAGGTTCCTTGACGTCATCAATCCTCTGTCATCTCTTGGCAAACAATACTCTAATCATGAGAAGATCCGCAAGTTACTCAGGGGCTACCGAAGATCTGGAACCCTAAGGTAACAGTAATTATAGAAGGCAATGATCTCACCAAAATGTCTATGGAAACTTTGATGGAAAAGCTGATGACCTACGAGCTCGACCTCGAAGACTTCGACGAACCGGCTCCAAAGGCAAAAGAGATTGCCCTAAAAGCTCATCGTCGAAGGGCTGATCCTGAAGAGACTGACGACGACAATTCTGAAGGTGATGATCAAGCTCTTCTAGTCTGCAACTTCAAGAAGTTCCTTCGTTTCTATCGAAGGAAGAAGGAACAACAAGAAGACGACGAGGAAGAACTAACTTGCTACGGCTGCAAAAAGACTGGACACGTTCGAAAGGACTGTCCCTTCGCAAAGAAAGGTAACAGATATGAGAAGCCCTACAAGAAGCCTTCTTTGAGAAAGTACGCCAATACTAGTATTTGGCACGAAAGTGAAGCCAGTGATTCTGAGGAAGAAGATGACTCTCTTCAAGACACTGTTAATGTCTGCCTAATGGCAACATCTGAGAAGGTAACTAGCGAAACTCTTGATGACTTTATATTTGATGAACTTGGCGATGCTTTTAATGACTTACTAAATGATCACAAGAAAGTCATTAGTAAATATAAGCATGCCAAGGAGAAAATCAAAGGCAATGAAATAGAGATTCAAAATCTTTCTTCTTTACTTGTTAATGTTAGAGACACTCCATCCACGAAAGTCACTGATGAGGTGTCCAAGCTTAAATTAAGCTTACATGATGCCGAAACACTTATTGAGAAGCAAACACGTGAGATCTCAGCACTCAACAAAGAGCTTGTTGAAGAAAAGAACAAACACAAGATCTCTATTGCTAAGATTGATGGTCTGAATTCAAAGTGTAATGAACTGAATGCTGTCTCTAAGAAATTAGAGATCAGATTGGGGAAACAGGTTGTTCAACCTCAAACCCAATCACACAGTCACAAAACACACACAAAATACCAGACCAATCATAATAGTAAAACACGTCACCCACATGCAGCACGCAACCATGCTTATATGTACACGTACTCCCATGCAGCACGTAAACCACATGCACGTAGATATCACTCTCAATCTACTCATAACTATTATCCTACTACTGCACATAGACATAACTATTATCCTGCTACTGCATATAGACATAACTATTATCCTGCTGCCACACATAGTCACTATCCTGCTGTTTTACATAACTATCACCATACTGCATATAGACATCACTATCAACCTGCTCCTAACACAAATAGGCATGCTACTTGCATATACTGTGGATTACATGGTCATATCTCACCACAATGTAGAATTAGAAAATTAGTTGATATTAGTCTATATGCATGGGTACCGAAGACTAACATTTCAGGACCCATAAGAACTTGGGTACCAAAGGTCACATCTACTCGTGATGTAGGTGGACCTTCCTTCCTTTACTAAAAGCAAGTGGATTTTCGATAGTGGATGCTCGCGACATATGACGAGAGACGCAAATCTTTTTGTATCACTATCGATGAAGAGGAAAGGATATATATCCTTCGGTAACAATTTAAAAGGATACATCATAGGTAATGGTACTATTAGTTATCCTCCTTCTCCTGTAATAAAGGACGTCTGCTTAGTGATCGAGTTAAAGCATAACCTGCTCAGCATAAGTCATCTTGCTGATCATGGATATGATATTAACTTTGGAAAGAATAAATGCTACATTTATGATAGATCAACAAGAGACATTGCTTTTGAAGGGATAAGAGAAGATAACATTTATATTTTCTATCTATCTAGAAATACTAACAGTGCAGGAAGATGCCTTTATGCCCACAAGGATGAAAGACTGTTGTGGCACCAGCGTCTTGGTCATGCCAATATGGATACTATATCCAGGCTATCGACAAAGAAGCTAGTAAGAGGTCTGCCCGACATCACATTCAAGAAGGACACGGTATGTGCCGAATGTGAACTAAACAACGTAACCAAATCTTCTTTTAAATCCATAAACACTGTAAGTACTACTAGACCCTTGCAATTACTGTACATGGACTTATTTGGTCCCAGTAGAGTAGCCAGTCTTGGTAAAAAACTCTATGCTTTTGTTATTGTAGATGATTTTTCAAGATTTACTTGGGTCTTCTTCCTTTCAAACAAAAGCGATGCTATTTTAGTTTTCAAAATTTTTGCCAAAAGGTCCAAAACGAAAAAGGCTACATGATTACTCGAATCCGAAACGATCATGGAGGCGAATTCGAAAATTCTGATTTTGAAAAGTTTTGCGAAACAAATGGTTTTGATCATGAGTTTTCTTGTCCTAGAACTCCTCAACAAAATGGTGTTGTGGAGCGGAAGAATAGGACTCTTGGCGATATGGCTAGAGTCATGTTGAATAAATTTTCACTTCTGAAATATTTTTGGGCAGAAGCTGTCAGTTCAGCATGCCATGTTTTAAATAGGGTGCTTATTCGACCTATTTCGAAGAAAACACCCTATGAACTTTGGTTTGGTAGGACTCCTAATGTCTCTTATTTTAGAGTGTTCGGTTTTCGCTGTTTTATCCTAAATACCAAAGACAACTTAGGCAAGTTTGATGCCAAAGATGACGATGGTATTTTTCTTGGCTATGCTGCCAAGAGTAAAGGATATAGAGTGTTCAACAAACGCTCAATAATTGTAGAAGAATCTACTAATGTGTTTTTGATGAGAAAAATAGTATAACGGCTTTCCTCGACGATGATGTTGAACCATCAACTTCCATACCGATAAATACCACCCCTGAAACCAATTATCTGGAGGGCTTACCGAAGAAGTTCGAGTTCAATCCGTCACACCCAGAAAACTTGGTAATAGGTAAGGTATCACGCGGAGTAAGTACTCGATCATCTTTAAGAGATTCTATTGCTAGCACTGCTTTCATTTTGCAAATTGAGCCTAAAACTGTTTTAGAAGCTTTTAATGATGAATTTTGGATTTTCGCTATGCAAGAAGAACTCAACCAATTCGAAAGAAGCTAAGTCTGGGAACTTGTTCCTAAACCGGCTAACCATTCGATTATTGGTACTAAATAGGTTTTTCGTAACAAAGTAAATGAAGATGGTTCAGTCACTCGTAACAAAGCTCGTTTAGTAGCTCAAGGATACAACCAAGAGGAAGGTATCGACTACGATGAGACGTATGCTCCGGTTGCAAGACTTGAATCCATTCGGATGCTTTGTGCCTTTGCAAACTTTTAAAATTTTAAACTTTTTCAAATGGATGTCAAAAGTGCTTTTCTGAATGGTTTTATTAAGGAGGAAGTTTTTGTAAAACAAACCCCTGGTTTTGAAAATCATAAATTTCCCGACCATGTTTTCAAGCTTAAGAAAACACTATATGGCCTCAAACAAGCCCCCAGAGCTTGGTATGAACGCCTAAGCAATTTCTTACTAGATAAAGATTTTTCAAATGGGAAGATTGACACTACACTTTTTATCAAAAGTTTTCAAGACACCATTCTTTTAGTTCAAATTTATGTTGATGATATCATATTTGGGTCCACTAATGAAAATCTATACGAAGATTTTGCTAAGTGTATGCAGAACGAATTTGAGATGAGCATGATGGGGGAGCTCACCTACTTCCTTGGATTGCAAGTCGAACAAACTTTACAAGAAACATTCATCAGCCAGTCAAAATACACAAAGGATATGCTGAAGAAGTTTAATCTTGACAACGTCAAACCAATCAGCACTCCCATGGCTACTACGACCAAGCTGGAACCTGATGAAAGCGGCAAACCTGTTGACCAACGTAAGTATCGAGGTATGATTGGTAGTCTACTTTACCTAACTACAAGTCATCCCGATATCATATTTAATATTTGTCTGTGTGCCCGCTATCAAGCTAGTCCTAAGGAATCACACATGTCCGCCGTTAAGCGTATCTTTCGATACCTTAAGGGTACTGTTACAGTGGGCTTGTGGTACCCCAAATCCACATCTTTTGACCTTATTGGTTATTTGGATGCTGATTTTGCGGGATGCAAAGTCGACCGTAAAAGTACCAGCGGTACGTGTCATTTATTAGGCAAGGCTCTAGTCTCATGGTTTAGCAAGAAGCAGAATTCTGTCGCACTATCTACAACATAAGCTGAATACATCGCAGATGGTCGTTGTTATGCACAAATTCTATGGATGAAGCAAACCCTTGCTGTAACGCCCCAGTCCCAAAATATGTAGGACTAGGAACGTAGACATACCAGCTGTATTCATACGAAGTACATGGCCTCGTATAGATACATAAGCTGTAAAATGCAGTAGAACCATAACTAATCTCATCCACACAAATAAATGAATAAAAGATATCATATAATGAGAATGAATCTTGATACAACATGTTGGGCGGAGACAAATCCACTACCAACAAGTAAAAGAAAGTACATGAGAAAAGAAATGATTTTGGCGAACGAAGCGAAGGCGATCCAAGCGCAATCATCCTCGAAGAAATAGCGATGATTACGGCTAGAGCTAGAGCACCTGCGAAAGACAAGAGCACACACCTGGGGAGATAACCAGGTCCTCAGAGGGACGTAACAAGACACATAATATCATGCCATATAAACTGAATAAATATTGCTCAAATAAATAAGTCAATTGAATTATAACATGGTCCAATACACACCTATTGAACGAGCGTACCATCCCTCCAACCAAATAAGGACAGGATATGGTAAACTAATTCACGGTGACGTATCTTCCCATGCTATGAATCCAATATGGTATCCGGACCCCAACAAGGTTCAATACCTTCTCATCGAAGTAGTAAGTCACACCTACAACCAAACAAGGACAAGATGTGACGAACTAATCCGTGACAAGTTATTATTCCAAGCTACGGTCAGATACAAGTACCCAAACCAAAAGTACTCGTGCCTAACGGATAAGGTAGCCTACCGTTCTAAGTGAAATGTAGTTAAGAACAATCCTTCCTACGCATGGGCCCTGGCTAAATAGGATCGGCATGGTCCCCCCTTGGACACCAGAGGCCCCATCAGTAAGAGCATGACGTTCCGCAGAATCGCCATTGGCCGTCAGTAATCATGGGTAATCTGACCCGCGTCTCCGGCGGAGCTCACGGGTTACAAAAGGAAAAGTGCATCGAAGCCCATACGCTAAAGATTTGTCCTTCCCGTCCAATGCCTACTGTGTTGTATCCACAACACAAAATCACTATAACCGCTAAGTCAAACTAAGCATGCAACCTCTATTAGCGGTTATTCCTATCGCACGGCTTGTACGTACTGGTGGCTAGCCAATCACGTACGTCCGTGTTCTATATGCGACACACAACTTTGTGGTACAATGTGTCAAGGCCAATGAATGCAATACACAAGGTGGTCCCTTAAATCTAGTTTAATATGTAAGAAAAATAATATATAGCAGAAAATATAACTGAACAATAAGTTCTAACAGGTTATGCCATGTATCACAGTTTATTTTGCATAAAGAAAATAAATAATGCATGAAATATGAGCTAAAATAAGTAAACAGCAAATGGCAAGGTGTCTTGCCTGATAGGGTGCCTGGTGTGCTGCGATGATCAATGTGGCACGAACTACGACTTTGGTGCAACAACTATACAAGGTGACCTCGGGTGGTGGCATGGTCAGTTCCATTGGGTCCAGGACGGTCAAGTTAGCTAGGGTGGACATAAGTTAGGCTTGAATTGGCGAGGGAATAGGAATGATGGGATTGGTCTCGGACAGAAGGATAATTAAAGGAATTTTAGATAAATAAATAAAATATATACAATTTTAAAAACTATTTATAATCCTTGAAAATGTTACTTTATTATCCCAAAACATTTTATAAGTAGTATATCGTTTTAGGTCAAAACTGTAAGTTGGTAAAATATGAAAACTATCTTTCATAATTTAAAATATATTTTAGATAATAATTGAAAATAGTACTAATTTATTTAGACCAAAACTTATCAAATATATATATACACATAATCGAGAATACTATTTTAAAATTTGCTTGAAATTAGCTAGACAATATTTGTACTACTTATAAAATAATAATAATGCAATTTACAAAACAACAAATAATAGTGGTAATAATATATAAATAATACAACAATTTACACACTAAAATTATGTATAGAAAAATCATAATAATAAGAGTAATAAAGAAATAAAATATTAACTATGGTGTATACATCTACTCTGATGCTAAAATTATTACTAACAATAAAGTAATAAGAATCACATTATAAAAATAACAATAATAATAATGATAATGATAATAATAATAATAAAATAATAATAATTTAATCAAATATAAGCAAACCACAGCAAAAGCAAAAATAATAACAAAAAGACAAAAAATAAAAATAAACTAAAAATAATAACATAAATATCTCACTGTTCTTTCGTTATACCTAAGCTGAGAGAGAGAAATTAGTGAGGGGGAATAGAGAAGCTCGAAAACGATCGGGAGAGAGGAAGGAAGACGGGAGGAAGGCGGAGGCCGGCACGTCGACGGGCGGCGCCGCGGCAGTTCGGATCTGGCGGAGAGGGTGGCTCCGCAGGACTGGAAAGGAGGTTGGGCTTCTCCGACGGACGCTGGCTCGACGGCAAGGCACGAAGGACGGTCGGCGCTGCCGCTGTGGCCAGATCCGGTGGAGCGGTTAGTCGCAGTGCCGGACGGCGGGAGAGAAAGAGCGGGGGACGGTGAAGGACAGGGCAAACGGAAGGAGCGGGGTTTTGGTCGGCGGACGGCGCGGCAAAGCGCGGCGGAGGATGCACGTACAAGCGGCGGCGGGGCTGCGATCGGGACGACGGAGCTTCACCGCTCTAGCGGCGGAGGAAAGGGGCACGGGCTGAAGCAGAGAAGTGGGTTACCGGCGGTGGTTCGTGCGGCGGAGGAGTTCCACCGGTCCGGTTGTCGGGATCTCGTCAAGGCGTACGATGCGACGGAGTCAGATCTGCGGGTGTGGGTTCTTGCTCGGTGCGGAGGCGCAACGAAGAGGACGAGGCGTCGCAAGTCCGACCTCGCCGACGGCACTGGAAGGAGCTCCGGCCGCGAGGTATATGGGGGTGATGTGTTGCTTATTTATGGTGGTGACGGTGTGGGCTGCCGCGGCGATGGCCGCGGTGGTGATGTTATATTTTGGGTTTTTGGTTGGGCGGTACGACGATGGTGTGGGAATGTATGGTGGTCGGACTCGGGTCTGGCCGGGAGATAGAAAATTTGGCGATGGTGTTTTGGGTGTGTCGGTCGGGGGCGATGATGATTAGGGGCCGGCTGTGGCGGAGACGGGTCTGCCACGGTGGTTTGATGGTTGGCTGGAGTTGGGTGGTGAAGTGGCCGGAGTTCCACGAGTGTGGTGGTGGTGGCGAGGGTGACTGCGGAGGTGTGGGTGGACTGGGATGGCTACGGCGGTTACGGGGTGGTCATGGTAGTCGGGGTGTTGGTCGGGAATTGGTGTCGGACACAGGTGGTTGTCGGGGCAGCAATAGGTTTAGGGTTTGGATGATTTGTCGGGGTCTGTCCGACAAAACTAATGTGTCTGTAAATTATGGAATAAGAATTTGGATGGACACAAACACGATGCACATGCATTTGGGTGGAGAAATTTGTGGATGTGAGGAGTTTATGGAGGAGTACCTGCCTATTTATAGGATGTAGAAATTCTCATTTGGATAGGATTAGAATTAGTTTAAACCCAAAAATAGGTAATTCACAACTTAATTTAAATCAATCCAAATCGAAATTAATTTAAATCTAATTAATTTACATCCTTTAGTTTAAAATAAGATAATTCAAATTCCAAATATAGATATTAATTTAAATAAATCCAAAATTCAATTCAAGATTTAAATTGTCACAAAAATTTTAAAATATGTTTTCCAAAAATATAATATAATAATAATTTCGAAAATAATATTATTATTTAAATACACTAATAAATAATTAAAATAATATTTATGAAGAATATTATTTATTATTAGTAACTGCTATAAACGAAAAGGCTTTCATAAATAAAATCGTAAACTTGGAAATTTTAGTATGATAACTAAAAATAATTATTATATATATTATTTTGAAACTATAAAAATAGAAAAATATTTTTCTAAATTATGTACGCTCGCACATAATCGCACTCGTCGAGCACATTCGAAAAAATAAAATTTCGTGCGCGACGTATAGTACGACTACGCGACGTATATTACAAAATTTTAAATCTGTGCAAATTTTAATAAAAAAAATATAGTAGAAATTTAGGGGTTTTACATCCTACCCAACTTAAAATAATTTCTTCCTCGAAATTAAGAATTAGTAGGGGGTGAGAAGACACAAGGGGGTATCGATGAGGAACAATCGATAACAAAATCATGCTATAAAAAATCACGATTTAGTTCATAGAAAAAAATAATACGGTATGGTCACGGGTAATGAATGAGGGTCACGATTTAAGAGAGCGAATTAGGCTTATTCCTGAAATAAGCGATTAGAGATCATGGTAGAAAATATAGGGCCGAGAATGAGGACGAGGGGTTTAGGATCGAGTGATAATGGTCCTACTCGATAGGAAGGCTAGAGGAAGTTCTAGCACAACGCCTTCGTCCTTCTAAAATAGGTGAAGGCGAAAGCAATATAGAGTTCGAAGGAGGCTATCGAATACGAATACGTGATTCAAAGGCGACCGAATAATTCAAAAGGAGTTGCCAAGGCAGTCGCAGATGGGACTCTAGAGGACAAGTTTAACTATGTTCCATCCACGTAGAATAATAGACAAAAACGAACCAAAGTGCACTAGGTTGATCAGACCATCATGCACCGGTTCTGATTAGACAATATGTTAGTGAGCGCGCTCAATAGCATAAGTCATGAACAAACTCGATAAATGGATGAGTTTGCAAAACTAGATTATAGTAACAACCGTAGTCAAGGTGGCAAAACATAGGCACGGGAGACTAAGATTGGAAGAAAGTAGAAATTGGTTCGAATTTCTAAAGGATATAAGTTATGTCATGTGATGGTCTTCATACAGTCATCCTATAGTCTTCTCGTCCAAGTCTATGGGTGGCTAGATGGATTAGGGTCCTCTAAGTTCTAGAATCTAATTAAACTTACTAATATAGGTCACAAGGACAAAGGGATTGCTAGGTCATAAGGCATTCTACCCAACTTAAAAATTTAAACTAATGGTGTTTTGGGACAAGAAAACACGTCTAACTAGTAGGGGTCATCTGTCTAACCTCTAGCAAGCACGAAGAGAAGATATGCATTATGATAGAAGGAATCAAGCAAGATGCAGTAGATGAGTCGAACGATAGTTCGAATATGGAATCGAGGAAATCGGTCAAGTATGTGGATGAGATCCTAGACTTCTAATCCTATTCGCAGGCTTGCTTGGTACGATAAAGTAACCAAACAATTTATCTCGACCTGTATGGGCCACCACAAAAACATGTAACGCCCTAGTCCCAAAATACGTAGGACTAGGAACGTAGACATGCCAGCTGTATTCATACGAAGTACATGGCCTCGTATGGATACATAAGCTGTAAAATGTAGTAGAACCATAACTAATCTCATCCACACAAATAAATGAATAAAAGATATCATATAATGAGAATGAATTGTCTTGATACAATTGGGCGGAGACAAATCTACTACCAACAAGTAAAAAAAAGTACATGAGAAAAGAAATGATTTTGGCGAATGAAGCGAAGACGATCCAAGCGCAATCATCCTCGAAGAAATAGCGATGATCACAGCTAGAGCTAGAGCACCTGCGAAAGACAAGAGCACACACTTGGGAAGATAACCAGGTCCTCAGAGGGACGTAACAAGACACATAATATCATGCCATATAAACTGAATAAATATTGCTCAAATAAATAAGTCAATTGAATTATAACATGGTCCAATACACACCTATTGAACGAGCGTACCATCCCCCCAACCAAACAAGGACAGGATATGGTAAACTAATTTACGGTGACGTATCTTCCCATGCTATGAATCCAATATGGTATCCGGACCCCAACAAGGTTCAATACCTTCTCATCGAAGTAGTAAGTCACACCTACAACCAAACAAGGACAAGATGTGACGAACTAATCCGCGATAAGTTATTGTTCCAAGCCACGGTCAGATACAAGTACCCAAACCAAAAGTACTCGTACCTAACGGATAAGTTAGCCTACCGTTCTAAGTAAAATGTAGTTAAGAACAATCCTTTCTACGCATGGGCCCTGGCTAAATAGGATCGGCATGGTCCCCCCTTGGGCACCAGAGGCCCCATCAGTAAGAGCATGACGTTCCGCAGAATCGCCAGTGGCCGTCAGTAATCATGGGTAATCTGACCCGCGTCTCCGGCGGAGCTCACGGGTTACAAAAGGGAAAGTGCATCGAAGCCCATACGCTAAGGATTTGTCCTCCCCGCCCAATGCCTACTGTGTTGTATCCACAACACAAAACCACTATAACCGCTAAGTCAAACTAAGCATGCAACCTCTATTAGCGGTTATTCCTATCGTATGGCTTGTACGTACTGGTGGCCAGCCAATCACGCACGTTCGTGCTCTATATGCGACACACAACTTCGTGGTACAACGTGTCAAGGCCAATGAATGCAACACACAAGGTGGTCCCTTAAATCTAGTTTAATATATAAGAAAAATAATACATAGCAGGAAATATAACTGAACAATAAGTTCTAACAGATTATGCCATGTATCATAGTTTATTTTGTATAAAGAAAATAAATAATGCATAAAATATGAGCTAAAATAAGTAAACAGCAAATGGCAAGGTGTCTTGCCTGATAGGGCGCCTGGTGTGCTGCGATGATCAATGTGGCACGAACTACGACTTTGGTGCAACAACTATGCAAGGTGACCTCGGGTGGTGGCATGGTCAGTTCCATTGGGTCCAGGACAGTCAAGTTAGCTAGGATGGACATAAGGTAGGCTTGAATTGGCGAGGGAATAGGAAGGATGGGATTGGTCTCGGACAGAAGGATAATTAAAGGAATTTTAGATAAATAAATAAAATATATACAAGTTTAGAAACTATTTATAATCCTTGAAAATGTTACTTTATTATCCCAAAACATTTTATAAGTAGTATATTGTTTTAGGTCAAAACTGTAAGTTGGTAAAATATGAAAACTATCTTTCATAATTTAAAATATATTTTAGATAATAATTGAAAATAGTACTAATTTATTTAGACCAAAACTTGTCAAATATATATATATACACATAATCGAGAATACTATTTTAAAATTTGCTTGAAATTAGCTAGACAATATTTGTACTTCTTATAAAATAATAATAATACAATTTACAAAGCAGCAAATAATAGTGGTAATAATATATAAATAATACAACAATTTACACACTAAAATTATGTATAGAAAAATCATAATAATAAGATTAATAAAGAAATAAAATATTAACTATGGTGTATACATCTACTCTGATGCTAAAATTATTACTAACAATAAAGTAACAAGTATCACATTATAAAATAACAATAATAATAATAATAATAATAATAATAATAATAATAATAATGATAATGATAATGATAATAATAATAATAAAATAATAATTTAATCAAATATAAGCAAACCACAGCAAAAGCAAAAATAATAACAAAAAGACAAAAAATAAAAATAAACTAAAAATAATAACATAAATATCTTACTGTTCTTTCGTTATACCTAAGCTGAGAGAGAGAGAGAGAGAAATTAGCGAGGGGGAATAGAGAAGCTCAGGAACGATCGGGAGAGAGGGAGGAAGACGGGAGGAAGGCGGAGGCCGGCTCGTCGGCGGGCGGCGCCGCGGCGGTTCGGATCTGGCAGAGAGGGTGGCTCCGCGGGGCTGGGAAGGAGGTCGAGCTTCTCCAGCGGACGGTGGCTCGGCGGCAAGGCACGAAGGGCGATCGGTACTGCCGCTGTGGCCAGATCCGGTGGAGCGGTTGGTCGCAGTGTCGGACGGCGGGAGAGGAAGAGCGGGGGACGGTGAAGGACAGGGCAAGCGGAAGGAGCGGGGTTTTGGTCAGCGGACGGCACGGCAAAGCGCGGCAGAGGATGCACGCACAAGCGGCGGCGGGGCTGCGATCGGGACGGCGGAGCTTCACCGCTCCAGCGGCGGAGGAAGGGGACACGGGCTGAGGCAGAGAAGTGGGTTACCGATGGTGGTTCGTGCGGCGGAGGAGTTCCACCGGTCCGGTTGTCGGGATCTCGTCAAGGCGTACGATGCGACGGAGTCAGATCGCGGGTGTGGGGTCTTGCTCGGTGCGGAGGCACTACGAAGAGGACGAGGCATCGCAAGTCCGGCCTTGCCGACGGCACTGGAAGGAGCTCCGGCCGTGAGGTATGTGGGGGTGATGTGTTGCTTATTTATGGTGGTGACGGTGTGGGCTGCCGCGGCGATGGCCGCGATGGTGATGTTATATTTTGGGTTTTTGGTTGGGCGGTGCGACGATGGTGTGGGAATGTATGGTGTCGGACTCGGGTCTGGCCGGGAGATGGGAAATTTGGCGGTGGTGTTTTGGGTGTGTCGGTCGGGGGCGATGATGATTAGGGGCCGGCTGTGGCGGAGACGGGTCTGCCACGGTAGTTTTATGGTTGGCTGGAGTTGTGTGGTGAAGTGGCCGGTGTTCCACGAGTGTGGTGGTGGCGGCGAGGGTGACTACGGAGGTGTGGGTAGACTGGGATGGCTACGGCGATTACGGGGTGGTCATGGTAGTCGAGGTGTTGGTCGGGAATTGGTGTCGGACACAGGTGGTTGTCGGGGCAGCAATAGGTTTAGGGTTAGGATGATTTGTCGGGGTCTGTCCGACAAAACTAATGTGTCTGTAAAATATAGAATAAGAATTTGGATGGACACAGACACGATGCACAGGCATTTGGATGGAGAAATTTGTGGATGTGAGGAGTTTATGGAGGAGTACCTGCCTATTTATAGGATGTAAGAATTCCCATTTGAATAGGATTAGAATTAGTTTAAACCCAAAAATAGATAATTCACAACTTAATTTAAATCAATCCAAATCGAAATCAATTTAAATCTAATTAATTTACATCCTTTAGTTTAAAATAAGATAATTCAAATTCCAAATATAGATATTAATTTAAATAAATCCAAAATTCAATTCAAGATTTAAATTGTCACAAAAATTTTAAAATATGTTTTCCAAAAATACAATATAATAATAATTTTGAAAATAATATTATTATTTAAATACACTAATAAATAATTAAAATAATATTTATGAAGAATATTATTTATTATTAGTAACTGCTATAAACGAAAAGGCTTTCATAAATAAAATCGTAAACTTGGAAATTTCAGTATGATAACTAAAAATAATTATTATATATATTATTTTGAAACTATAAAAATAGAAAAATGTTTTTCTAAATTATGTACGCTCGCACATAATCGCACTCATCGAGCAAATTCGAAAAAATAAAATTTCGTGCTCGACGTATAGTACGACTACGCGACGTATATTACAAAATTTTAAATCCGTGCAAATTTTAATAAAAAATATAGTAGAAATTTAGGGGTTTTACACTTGCAGACTACAACCTATCTTTTATGTACATTCCTATATTCTGTGATAACACTAGCGCTATCAACCTTACTAAGAACCCTATATGCCACTCAAGCACGAAACACATTGAAATTCGTCACCATTTTTTGCGTGATCATCAACAAAATGGCACTATAAACTTAGAATTTATTGACACTGATCATCAGCTGGCAGATTTCTTTACAAAACCACTATTCGAAGAGCGATTTAACTTTCTTTGTCGTAAATTAGAAATTTTGGATGAAACGATTATTCATTAAATTGGCCTGCGTAAATATCGATTATGTCATATATCTTTATGGTGACTTTGCTATGGGTACAAGCCGAAAGGGTCCTTCTGACAAGAAGGCGTAAAAGCCTAAGCGACACAGTGCACTAGTCTTCGGACTACCGCTAGTTGGGATCCGGCCCCTACAGCTACCCCATGGCAGTTTTATCGTAATGATCGTTGTCATAAATCTTTGTTTATTGTATGGTTCAATTTCATTTATACCTTAGTTAATTCAAAATTTTCTAAATTCAATTCCTTTTTTTTACATTCATGGTTTCTTTCACAATCACACTTTTGATTTTTATCAAATATTTATATTTTGTCAATCTTTACACCTCATTCATTTTTCAATCTCCAACACTTAGCCATTTTTTTTACTGTCTTGAGTTCTGGCCTCAGCACCCAGAACTCGGGCCGAACTCTGCCTTACACAGAGTTTGGGCCGAGTTCGGTCTGCTGTTCCTAGAACTCCCATTTGCTCTCAGCCATCCATCTATTTTGATCCTACGATCCAGGATCAACCCGACCAGTCGAACCCCCTTTCATATTTTTAGGATTTCTTTCTCCTCTCTATTGCCACCTCTAAAACCTCTCCAACTTCATCCTCTCCAAACCCTAACCCTAGAATTCTCTATCTAGGGTGGTTTTTCTTTCCCAAACTCAAGGAGCATAGCTTACCACTTTACAGATGAGTGCCATCAGCAACTCATTGTATGACATTCGGTACACCATGTCTCGACATCCCACTATGCCCCTTCCTATGGAGCGGGATCCATCTCGTGCTGGTTACCGTATCGACGACCCTTGGGTCATACGATATCTGGATCCGGATGGAGCCTTTATGGATCCTTGTCGTTCTGATACTGATTCATCTGACACCGCTGGACCATCTCGCGCTCCATGATAGATGTGGTTACGTACCTGCTGCTGCTATTGCTACTGCTGATGATCTTATTTAGTTTTATGCTTTATGGACTTATGCTTATGTAGTTTTATTTTCTTGTATGAGTATATTTTTAGTTTATGTGGATCTTTAGATTCTATCTGCGGTTATTATATTCTCTTTTAACATAAATTGTGTGCTTGCTAGTTATTTATTTATACAGTCTTCTGCATTTCTATGTTTGATATTCATAATTGATAAATGCCAAAAGGGGGAGATCTATTTGATATTCATATTTCTATCATATTGTGTGATATCTATGTTTTGGAGGAGATTATTTATTTCAGGATAAGGCACATTGGTTTATAGAGAAGCTATGTTTATGGAGGAGCTACTATTACGGGGGAGCTACCGCATTCTATGCATGTCTACTCCTTTCAACTTATGTCCAGGTATGAACATTGAATATACAAATATCATTTTTGTCAATTATCAATATGGGGGAAATTGTTGACCCAAATCACAGTCAACCAAATATTGACAAATTGATAATATGATACTTGTCATAATTCAATATGACACATCAAGACAGAACTCAGTGCAAGATGGACGTTGTCTCTCTCCTGCAGCATACTCGTTTTCAGAGTCTGTACTATTTTACATTTATTGAGTCTAGCTAAATGTAAACTGAGTAGCACTGGGTATTCTTGGCTTAATCCTTATTCCCAAAACAAACCTAAAGCTCCACCAAAGCCAAACTTAGCCCACAAAGGCCTATTGAACTTTCTGTCAGCATGGAGACAGAGTTCGGGCCGAACTCTGCCTCCACACAGAGTTCGGGCCGAACTCTGTCCCCTGAATTTCAGGACCCTAATTTTTAGGGTTTGCTGTATGCTAGTTGTCCAACGGCCAAAAATTTGAATTCTTGACACAGAATTCTGGCCGAATTCTACCTATGCCAACTAGTATAAATAGGCCTTAAATTCTCTCATTTTCAATCATCCAATTATCTCTTCTTCTCTTCTCTATAAGCCTCATACAAGCCTTAACATTCTCATCTACTAGCTACAAGCTTCCTAAGCCTAAAAGTACTCAGTGCTATTCAGTTAGGAGTTTGTACAAGAGTCAAGAAAGTCGCTTAAAAAATTCTAAGCATCGCCACAACGAGCTTTGTAAGAAGTTGACGTGCTCTTCTGAAGAAAAGGCACGGGGTGTAACTACTATTTCATAAATAGTAGATTTAATCCTGTGCTAGAGTTCTCAGGACTGGACTAGTCCTCCACGAGGGAAACCAGGTTAAAAACGACTGTGTTTGCGTATGCTCTATTGATCTTTTTATTTCCTCATTTACTACTCTGATTATTTACTGTTGGTGAAAAGTGTTAATTTTTATTTGGTTATTATTGTTATAAACTCTATTCACCCCCCTCTAGAGTTGCCTATCTGTTCTTCAAAAGGTACCTCCAGGCTCATGCCCGTAATAAGTGTCACAAAAAGCCTCTATCTCACCTGCAACATATCCTAGTCAGGAGCGGAGCTAAGTATATCCAAGGAAATGAACAAGAACCATATAAAAATAAAATATGAACAAGCAAATGAATCTCTAAACAAGAAGGCTAGAACAAGCATGCTGAAATGAAACACAAGACTGCATAACATGAACCTGAAATGTAACCTGGTACATGAACATGAATATACAAGGAACTTGACATGTGTGATATAATTGAAATACTTCCAGAGCGTGTGATCGGCTTGGGTAGAACATGGAACATGGCACAGGCATGAGGGTACGGCTTAGGGCCCGCATGCACAGTGCGAGGCCTAAGCTATTAACATGAATTGTAACTCGGGTGTGATCACACATCTGTAGTATTTTCCCTTCCAGACACAAGCAAACTCATGGAACAAGATACAAGACCAACTCGTGAAATATCGTATCAACAAGAAGGTACAAGCATGAATATAGAAAAGCACAAGACATGAAGTAATGCACAAATCCGAGGAGTATACTTGCCTTGCTCAGGGTGATCTAGAGTGGGAATGAGATATGTCTGGTCACCTGATATAATTGGGAGTTAAAATTAGATTACCATTAACTATAATTTATCTCAACTATTATTACCATGGTGACTAAAACTACTACACCATATTATATATATATATATATATACAAGCACTATCTACTAAAGTAGTTTGTATTTAGAGTAAAACTTGTATTGTACCTACATATATATTTAAAGTATTAATCATACATAATATAGAGTAGTAATACTCTAGCAAAAAGGAACTTCTTAAATATAAGTATTTAATTGACTCTCAAAACCAATAAGCCTAACTAGCTATTTTAATACAATAGTTCATAAAGGTTCGACCCAGAGCATTTAAACCCATTTATTGTAAATAAGAGAGAGACTTAAGAATTTAATATGGCAGCACCACTTAGCAATTAAATTCCTGGAATCAAACAGACAACTCCCAACTATTGCTTCCCTTCCCAGGAAACCATTGACTATATTAAAAATGAATTCGATCCCTTTCACTATCATCAACTATAATTCCACTAAACAACAATGGCAGTTGAATTCAGGTATAGATCAAAACTATCCAGGCAACTCCCTACCCAGCAATAAATGTGATATCACTTCTACAACTCTATAGTCCATGTGGGATCCGCCAACCCAAATGAATCCAACCAACAAAATAAACATAGGGAACAATAAAACTCAGGCCCACCAATTAGGATATAATCTGCAGGAAGAACACAATTCTCCACTAATTCGAAAACTCAGCAATAAACAGTAAAGCTCAACAAAACCCATTTCTCACTCAGCAGCTAATCAACATCAAGTGTTATTCAAATATCAGAGCAAAGAATAGTTATACAATATATATATCAAATAAGACTCCTGCTGCTGGCTCCTAACTCATGCGAATACGGGGAGAGGATCACGACCGCCCTTCGGACACGTCACTCACAGAGAGTTGAATATGAATGCAACAATTTGCGAACCCGAACACACGGACACGATGCAACCAAAATCTTGGGTACAACTCAAAGACACGAACTGAAATCATAAACTAGGACAGTAATAGTTGATTAGGATTTATAAAACACTCACAACTGGGAAGGTATTCAGATTCATACCTGAAATAATCTAATCTGAAGAAGGACAAAAGCAGACACGTTCAATTGTACTCGAGTATGAACCGAATTCTCCTGGTTGAACATAAAACAACCACACAAAATCGAGGGAGATCGATCTCAGAACAAATATCAAGCATTCAGCAAAATTTTAACAAGAAATTCCCAGATCGAAGACTCACCTCTATATCAATACCAAATCGATCGCAAGCTACAACACATCTGCTCTCAAACCAATACATTAATTTGGATTTGAATTATGAATGAGAACCTATGATCTAAGTTGATGATAATCGATCAAAGATCTAACATATAAAATGATCTATGCACTTCAAGAAAGGAGAAAATATAATCAGAAATTTACCAAATCGAGAGCGAATTCGTGATTTGAGACGAAACCTCAATCGATTTGCTTAGTTCGAATCGAAAATGACCGATCTGAACAATTGATCATGAATTGAACCGATCTGTCAAAAATTTGATTCCAACAAGAAAAGAGCATCAAAAGCAAAGTATAAAACAAAACCTACAGTGATCTGGAAGATCGGTCGAGAGAGAGATGAGGAATGCCATCGATCCACCTGCCGAGAAGTCACGCGTGCTCTAGAAAGAGGTCTCCACCATGAGATTCTCGCAGTCGTCGATGAACTCGTCTGAACGAAGGCTCACTGCAGATGATCGTCGGGATCGGTTGTTCCGTCGAAGAATTTACTGACGAAGAGGTGGAACTCGCCAAAAGACTCAGTCGCAGGAGTAAATCACCATTGCCAGCACCGTAGAGTGATCTTCAGAAATTAGGGTTAGGGTTAGGTCGGGATTTGGGGAGAAAGGATTTTCTTTGAAGAGCTCGGCTTGCTGAATATGAGAAGAATGACCGCTCTCTATCCAAAACTAAGTTAAATAGATAAAGGTCATTTGGCACTTAGGCCCCTCCACTGTTGATTTTTTCCACTTAGGTCCAGCCCCTTTTCAATATTTCGTGACTTTAAAAAAATCAGTTTGAAAAAGTTTGTTAGGAGGTTTGAAATTGTGGGGACCACTTCAAATAGTTGCAACCAACTAAGAATTCCTCTCAAAGCCAATTGTTCAAATTTCCTTCGAAACTAGCCATGAGGATTAAATTCAAAATAATTGATTAAACCCAAATTATTATTTTAGAAAACTTTTAAAATTCTAAGAATTCAGAAAGGTGGAGTTACAAATCTCTTCCCCTTAAAAATTTCGTCCTCGAAATTTAGAATAGAAGCATTTATTCCAAAAATCAAAATCATAATATAATAGACCCAATCAAATTGTTTATTGAATTCAAAAATTTTATTTGAAAACCAAGATGCAATCAAGTGAACAAATGGGGATAGCGTTCTCACATCTCGTCCTCGCGCTCCCATGTGGACTCTCCGGGAGAGTGGTGTCTCCACATGACTCGGACAAGCGGTATGGTCTGATTCCGTAATTGCTTCTCCCTACGATCAAGAATCACCACTGGCTGCTCCTTGAAGGTCAAGCTCGGACCCACCACTAGCTCTGTGTAGTTTACCACATGGCTCGGATTTGGAATGTAACGTCGAAGCTGGGACACGTGAAAGACGTCGTGTACTCCCTGCAAGCTAGCAGGAAGCGCAAGCCGATACGCCACCTCGCCAACCCGTGTTGTCACATCGAAGGGGCGATGTACCTCGGACTGAGCTTTTCGCCTCTGCCAAAATGAATGGTGCCCCTAGTCGGCGAGATCTTTAGGAACACTCTGTCTCCAACTGCAAACTCCAGGGGCCGTCTGCTGCTGTTCGTCCAATACTTCTGCCGATCCTGTGCAACTCTGAGACGCTCTCTAATCAGTCGGACCTTCTCGACTGAATCTACCACCATCTCTGGCCCAAGCAAAGTCCTCTCACCAACGTCATCCCAAGATAAAGGTGTACGACATCTCCGTCCATATAGTACCTCGAACGGTGTCTTCTCGATGCTAGCCTGATAACTGTTGTTATAGGCAAACTCCACAAGATGCAAGTGATCCTCCCATGATCCGCCAAAGTCGAGTACGCAAACCCGCAGCATGTCCTCCAGTGTCTGGATGGTCCTCTCGGACTGCCCGTCTGTCTGTGGATGATAGGTGGTGCTGAACTTCAACTGTGAACCCAAGCTCAGCTGTAGACTCCTCCAGAAATATGATGTGAAGCGGCTGTACTTGTCTGAAATGATACTCACTGGCACTTTGTGAATCTGTACGATCTGTCGTATGTAGAGGTCTGCAAGCTTCTCGGTCGACAGCCCTACCTTGAACGGAATGAAGTGAGCAGATTTCGTTAATCTGTCCATGATAACCCAAATAGCATCCTTGCTACCGGGCGTACGCGGTAAACCAGAGACGAAGTCCATGGTTATGTGTTCCCACTTCCACTCCGGAATAGGTAATGGCTAGAGTTATCCTGCTGGTCTCTGGCGCTCTACCTTAACCTGCTAGCACACAAGGCATCTAGAAACGAATCTGGCAACTTCTCATTTCATCCCATACCACCAAACATACTCCCGCAGATCCTTATACATCTTGGTAGATCCAGGATGAATAGAATACTGCGATGCGACTGGTAGGCCTCCTGTATAATCTTCTCTTGTAAATCCTTGGGCACACACAACTGGTTTCCGTGCCTCAGGGATCCATCATCTGCAATAGTGAAATCATCGAGCAATCCTGCTTCTGCCTGGCCTCTGAGACATCGGAGTCCCTCATCTAGAAACTGGGCCTCCTTGATCTTCTCTATCAGTCCTGACTGTATCTGCATATGCATCAGCTACCCTCGAACTCCTGGAAGAATAATCTTGATCCCCATACTCTCAAGATCCTCTAGAAGATGTCGGTCCATAGTAAGGAACATAGCAACAGGATATCGACTAAGAGCATCTGCTACCATATTCGCCTTTCCAGGATGGTATTGCAGATTGATGTCGAAATCTTTCATGAGTTCCAGCCACCTTCGCTGCCTCATGTTCAGTTCCTTCTGAGTGAAGACATACTTCATGCTTTTATGGTCCGTGAAGATGTCGACTCTCCCCATACAAATAGTGCTTCTATAGTTTCAAGACAAAAATGACTGCTGCAAGTTCTAAGTCGTGAGTAGGATAATTCTTCTTATGAGGCCTCAACTGTCTAGAAGCATAAGTAATAACCCTCTTATTCTGCTCAAGCACACATCCCAAGCCTTTTCCTGATGCGTCGTTGTAGATGATAAACCCTCCAGACCCTGATGGTAAAGCTAAAACCGGCGTTGTAGTGAGTCTTCTCTTCAATTCTTCAAATGCTGACTGGCAGGCGTCGCTCCAGATGAACTCCTCGTCCTTCCGCGTAAGATTCGTCAGTGGCTCTGCTATCTTGGCAAAATCTTTCACAAACTTTCGGTAGTAACCTGCTAGCCCCAGGAAACGACAAATCTCAGCTACTGACTTGGGAGGTGCCCATGCTTCCATAGCTTCAATCTTCTTGGGGTCTATAGAAATCCCCTCTCCAGTCACTATATGCCCCAAAAACTCCACTCTGTCCAAGAAAAACTTGCACTTCGAGAGCTTCTCGTATAGCTTCTTCTTCCACAGAATCTCTAAAATAATCCGTAAATCTCCACATGCTCTTCCTCAGTCTTCGAATAGATCAAGATGTCGTCGATGAAGACTACGATAAACTTGTCCAGATACTTGTGGAAGACCTTATTCATCAAGTTCATAAACACTGCTAGGGCATTAGTGAGTCCGAACGGCATCACCAAGAATTCATACTGGCTATAACGGGTATTGAAAGCTGTCTTCGGAATATCCTGATCTCGAACCTTCATCTGATGATACCCCGACCAAAGGTCAATCTTTGAGAAGACCTTCGCTCCACTAAGCTGATCAAATAGCTCATATATTCGCGACAACGGGTACTTATTCTTGATGGTAATGTTATTGAGTGTACGGTAATCGATGCACATTCTAACAGTCCCATCCTTTTTCGACATGAAGAGTACCGGTGCTCTCCAGGGTGAAGCACTGGACCGAATAGAACCCTTGCCTTCCAACTCATCAATCTGGGCCTTCAACTTTGCAGCTTTGTTCGAGTTGATCTTATAGCAATACTGGGACTTTGGCACTGATCCGGGCACTAAGTCGATGCTGAACTCCACATCTCGATCTGGCGACAATCCTGGCAACTTCTCGGGGAAGACGTCGAGAAACTCTACAATCAGCGGCTGCGGCAACTCCTGGTCTTCTGTAATTGCTCCAAAGTAGACTCCCTCTAGCCTCTCTACAATTTATTTTTTGATCTCGAATGGTGGAACTCCAGGTGGGCTGAAAGTAACCTTCCCTTCATGGCAGTCTATTACAGCAAACTGCTCATTCATCCAGTCGATGTCGAGGACTACGTCAAACCCAGGCAATGGCATCACTAAGAATCGAGCTCTAAGCTCCCTCCCAGCTATAGTGATAGGGCAATCGACCATCTCACTAACTAGCACTACTCCCCCTCCTGTCATAATCTTACAGTTCTTCCTAGTGGGCTTAGGTGTGAAGCCGTGTCTATGCAAAAACTCATACGATACAAAGCTATGTGTGGCTCCAGAATCAAACAATACAATGGCAGAAAATGAATATAAGATGATAGAACCTGTAATAACATCTGGAGCTGCCTCATCCTCCTCAGCTGCAGCCATAACGTAAGCACGTCCCTGCTGTGGTCCTCCTCTCTGCTGCTGCTGGTGTTGTACAAATATTTGCTGTTGAGGTCGTAGAGCTGGTCCTCTCTGGGGTACAGCAGGTAGTGCTATGGGTAGTGCAGGTGGTGGTCCTCCAGCTCCTCGGGGTCCTCCTGCTAGTCTGGCTGTGGCCTGCTGGCAGTCTCTCACTGATGAGCGTCTGATCCACAGAATAGGCAAAGTTCGAGCCTCTTACGACAGACCTCAATGTGGTGTCCTGGCCGGTGACAGAATGTGCAAGTGATCCCCTGCTGTCTCTGCTGCTGAACTGCTGGAGCTCTGGCAGGACGATGCTAAAGTGCTACCGGCTGTGGTGGCCTCGTCTGAATCTGATTCCTCTTCGTCGATGTCTGGTAACTGCTATTGCCGATGTCCCGGTCCCTCTTCAGCTTCGGATCCACCTCCTTCTCTACAGCCTAGGCAATCTTGAGAATACTCGAATAAGTCGTCGCCTGGCTGATCGCCACTGCATGCCGCAACTCTCTGGTAAGGCCCTTCTTATATCTCCAAGCCCACTCCTCTGGTGTGCCGACTAGGTTCTCCGCGAACCTGCTGAGTCGGGTGAACTCCGATGTATACTCTGCCACTGTCATATTTCCTTGCTGTAATGCTTCAAACTACATCCGAAGCTCATCTCGCTCTATATCGGGGAAGAACTTCTTTTTGAATAGAGTTTTAAAGTCTGTCCAGAGAATTTGGGGTGCATCTAACTGAGGCACCTCTCGATACCAGGCTCTGGCAAGATCAAAAAGTCGCATGCTCGTAACTTCCACCTTCAGGTCATCCAGAATCCTCGTCATCTTCAGTGTCCGTTCGGCATTTTTCAACCACTCATCCGCATATACTATCCCCTCATGGCCCCAAAAATCTATCGGACAGAGATTCTGGTAGTCTCTAGCGGTCCCCGGTCTCGGTGCTGTTGGTGTTGGAGGTGCTACCGGTGCTGGTGCTGTCGACTCTCGGGTCCTGAGTGCATCCACGACTGTCGCTCGGAACTGTACGGCCTAGTGGTTCTGAGCCTCGATAAACTGCTGGAACATGGCCATCACCTGGGCGTCGTCGAACATCATCGTTGGGGGCAACGGAGGAAAGATATGAGGCGGTGGCGGAAGCTGCTCTACCGGAACGTTTGGTGCAGACTGACCCGAACTACCTGCAACTTCGGGCTGATCCGCGGTCTTCCTCGTGGTGACCATCCTGCAATAGAAAGAAAACTTCATTGATTGACCAAAACCCTAAAACCTAAAAATAAACAATGTTTTTATAATATCAATGTACCTGATATACCCTTATTTCCCGATTTTCCTATGCTGTGATCAAGTTTACCTAGTTTAATCAAGTCCCCCAATAGTACACTAATATCGAGGTACCATTAGGATAGACCTGCATGGGCCACCACTAAAAACATGTTATGACCCGCTCCCGAATAATCGGACACGCCCAGCCTTCGTCGTTAGACACGATGAAGTAAGCTGTACCAAACTCTAGGGAAACTACAAATCCAGATAAGAATGAATATAAACCACAACATCTATAATATCAAATCCCAGAATCAAGTACAACTATGAATTATTACATTTTCCAGCAAAATGAAATGTAAAACTGAAGTCTCTAATGCAAAGTCAAATGAAACTACAAAGGGAAGGTGCTAGGCCTCCTCGGCCTCTAAGTCCAGAGCAACACCAGCTAGCTCAAAGGTACCTCCAGGCTCATGCCCGTAATAAGTGTCACAAATAGCCTCCATCTCACCTGCAACATATCCTAGTCAGGAGCGGAGCTAAGTATATCCAAGAAAATGAACAAGAACCACATAAAAATAAAATATGAACAAGCAAATGAATCTCTAAACAAGAAGGCTAGAACAAGCATGCTGAAATGAAACACAAGACTGTATAAAATGAACCTGAAATATAACCTGGTACATGAACATGAATATACAAGGAACCTGACATGTGTGATATAATTGGAATACTTCCAGAGTGTGTGATCGGCTTGGGTAGAACATAGAACATGGCACATGCATGAGGGTACGACTTAGGGCCCGCGTGCACAGTACGAGGCCTAAGCTATTAACATGAATCGTAACTCGGGTGTGATCACACATTGTAGTATTTTCCCTTCCAGACACAAGCAAACTCATGGAACAAGACACAAGACCAACTCGTGAAATATCATGTCAATAGGAAGGTCCAAGCATGAATATAGAAAAGCACAAGACATGAAGTAATGGACAAATCCGAGGAGTATACTTGTCTTGCTCAGGGTGATCTAGAGTAGGAATGAGATATGTCGGGTCACCTGATATAATTGGGAGTTAAAATTAGATTACCATTAACTATAATTTATCTCAACTATTATTACCATGGTGATTAAAACTACTACACCATATTTTAATAATGTATATATATATATATATAATATATATACGAGCACTATCTACTAAAGTAGTTTGTATTTAGAGTAAAACTCGTATTGTACCTACATATATTTGCAAAGTATTAATCATACATAATATAGAGTAGTAATACTCTAGCAAAAAGGAACTTCTTAAATATAATTATTTAATTGACTCTCAAAACCAATAAGCCTAACTAGCTATTTTAATACAATAGTTCATAAAGGTTCGGCCCAGAGCATTTAAACCCGTTTATTGTAAATAAGAGAGAGACTTAAGAATTTAATATGGCAGCACCACTTAGCAATTAAATTCCTGGAATCAAATAGACAACTCCCAACTATTGCTTCCCTTCCCAGGAAACCATTGACTATATTAAAAATGAATTCGATCCCTTTTACTGTCATCAACTATAATTCCACTAAACAACAATGGCAGTTGAATTCAAGTATAGATCAAAACTGTCCAAGTAGCTCCCTACCCAGCAATAAATGTGATATCACTTCTATAACCCCATAGTCCATGTGGGATCCGCCAACCCAAATGAATCCAACCAACAAAATAAACATAGAGAACAATACAACTCAGGCCCACCAATTAGGATGTAATCTGTAGGAAGAACACAATTCTCCACTAATTCGAAAATTCAGCAATAAATAGTAAAGCTCAACAAAACCCATTTCTCACTCAGCAGCTAATCAACATCAAGTGTTATTCAAATATCAGAGCAAAGAATAGTTATACAATATATATATCAAATAAGACTCCTGCTGTTGGCTCCTAACTCACGTAAATACGGGAAGAGGATCACGACCGCCCTCCGGACATGCCACTCACAGAGAGTTGAATACGAATGCAATAATTTGCGAACCCGAACACACGGACACGATGCAACCAAAATCTTGGGTACTACTCAAAGACACGAACTGAAATCATAAACTAGGACAGTAATAGTTGATCAGGATTTACAAAACACTCACAACTGGGAAGGTGTTCAGATTCATACCTAAAATAATCCAATATGAAGCAGGACAAATGCAGACACGTTTAATTGTATACGAGTATGAACCGAATTCTCCTGGTTGAACATAAAATACCCACAAAAAATCGAGGGAGATCGATCTCAGAACAAGTATCAAGCATTCAGCAAAATTTTAACAAAAAATTCCCAGATCGATGACTCACCTCTATATCAATACCAAATCGATCGCAAGCTACAACACATCAGCTCTCAAACCAATACTTCAATTTGGATTTGAATTATGAATGAGAACCTATGATCTAGGTTGATGATAATCGATCAAAGATCTAACATATAAAATGATCTATGCACTTCAAGGAAGGAGAAAATATAATCAAAAATTTTGTAACACCCAGTTTTATAAATGAAGGTAATTTTAAAATTTTGTGATTTTAATTAGTTAATTATGATACTTAAATCGTAATATAATTTTTTGTGATTTTTAATCATTTTTTAAAAACTATTTAAAAATCATGACTTGTGATTTTGATGTGCTGCTAGTGAAACCCTAGAGACTATCTGACCTAGAGCCTAACCATGTGATTGGGATATTTATTTATCATTTTTAGCCTAGGGGTAATTTGGTTATTTTGACTTATTGGAATTATTTGATTAATTATTGGATTGATGGTTGTTGATTTTGACTTTTTCTAGTTGCGACTTAAGAGACTAACCTAGATGTTGACTCTAGCTATGGTGACTTGAATAGCATGGTGGGACCCTAGTCTAACTTAAGTCAATCCAAGTTAAGTATTTTAGAATCAAGTTTCATATAGGAGAATAAATGATTAGGTTCATGGACTTTTGACTTAAGGAGTGATTTCCTTTACCATTGAAACTTGGCCCAAGCCTATTAGTCATAACTCTAACCCTAATTTTATCCTTATTTGGCCAGCCACATAGGGATCCCCACCCTATAAAACTCTCTTCCTATTGTTCTTGCCTCTTTTGTATCAAATTAACTTTTGGAAAGGAAATGTATTTGTCCATCTTCCCAAATTCATAACTAATTTATTTTAATTCCTTTTTGACTCTAGTTTCTTGCATTAGAGTCTAATCCTACTCTATTTTCTGTTCCTGGAGAGAAATCTCAGTTTTGGTACAATTTGGAGGATTTGGCTAGTAAGGAGAATCATTCTACTTGGGGCTTTTCCTTGTCATTGACATACTATAGGTAAACCCTCTAAATTGTGTTTTAATTCTGATTTCTTTGCATGGGTGTGTAGATCAAGGTATCCCCTAGCTGTCCCTCAAGTTTGGTAAGAAACCGTGTCCATTTCGTGTCCGTATCGGACACGTATCAATGTGTCTATGAATGTGTTTGATGAAATGTCTAAACCAATCCTTTGTTCTGCTTTTTCAAAACTTTCCTTAACAAACTTGTAGACCTTATTATGCTCTTTGATTTTTGTTCTGACTGGGGCAATTTTTGTGTCGTGTCTGTGTCTAAATTGGACACGAACACGCACGCAGCAGGCTGCGCACAGTGCCCTGCTGCTCAGGCACTGTAGCGGACACGACACAGCACGGTCTGACACGAAACTTGGTGGACACCTAGGCCACATGTCTGACACTACACTGATAAAATTTTATAGGGTATTATCGAGTAGATTGGGAGAAATCCCACCCGTACTAATTTTACACACACGCGCACAATCACACAGACCTTCACTGATACGGGCTTCGTGTCCCTCGTGGACACATCTTGGTAACGTGTCAGGGACACGAACGTGTTGCCCTATGTTGGGCGAACATGGGGACACGAGCACGTGTCATGATTCGACTCGTATCGTGTGCACGAACCCATGACACGTGCGCACTATACTGTCAGTGCACAGTTTCAGTTCTCGTGTGTAGAACTGTTTTGGACACATTTGTGTCTAGTTTTTGGACACTAGGACACTTGCACGACATGTTCGCATTTGACACATGATGTACCAACCATTAAATTTGATTATTAGTTGAATTTGGATTTCGAAAATCGGGTTTCCCCCAATTCCTGATACCATGATTCAGTGTATCGATTTTCTGAGTTTAATTTGTGTTTACTGATTTTCTAATGATTAAATTTCATATTGGTTCACCATTATATATCTGAGATTAATCTACAATGTTGGGTTTTCGTATTGGCTAAGTATATAGGTTTTATTGGACTGTTAACCTGGGATTGAAAACTGAAATCGATTTCATGTGTACACTGGAAACTGTTAATGATACACAGTTCCTGAAATCTATAACACACACATAAACATGAGACACCTACACATTACTGCTAAACACCCTCCCCCCCACACACACATTGATATCACCCACTCACCCTTACACTAGACTGAGAATAGGAGTTTAGTTTTGAATATAAATTCAAGTTGAACATTTGAAACCAATATGTATTGTTGCTAACTGAGTTTAGGTTTTATTTTGAAACAGAGGAGAAATCTGAGATGAGTTTTGACATATAAACTGAGAATTGGGTTTTTGATTTTGTTGATACTTTGGTTTTGGTTGATTTGGTAAACTGAGCTTTCAATCAAAAAGAGTGACCTGAGATTTGATATGAAACTGATTTGTAGGATTAAGTATTGGGTTTCATTCTTGATAACTGAAAGGTAGGTTCACTAATTTCTTAACTTGAAACTGAATTGAGTTTGAAGCCTATGCATTACCTGAGTTGCACTTGTTATGGATACCTGAGATGTCAACCCATGTCCCCTCTTACTGAGCACACCCTATTCACACTCTCACATCTACACAATCACACTCACCTATGATATGATTTCCCTTCCCCTTCACATGCCACAGCCCACACCCACATACATATACTTGGTAGTTGAATTGTTGTCATGATCCATTATCACTCACTCTCATACACACACACACACATGTACACAGGGCCTGAGAACCTAAACTACCTACTGCTGCACTGTTTTCTCATATAGCACACACATACCCTATCTATATGATATACACTCACACACACACACACACACACACACACACACACACATATATATATATATATGTCACTCTCTATCTCTCTAATATATGTATAATGTATTGTATATATATATATAGAGGTTGATATATGCAATGATTGATAATATATTTATGCATGTATGTATAATGTATGTATGCAAGCCTAAATGCAAGATGTATATGTGTATGTATGAATACAATGATAAATAATAAATGCATGAATGAAAGTCATATATGGATGAATCAATCAATCAAAAGTATAAGTAAAATACAATGCTTGTAATGAATGTTAACATGTATAATGCACATGGTAGTTGAATGCATGAGTGTATGAGGTATGTATAATCTAATGCAAGCATGAATACAATGTGAATGTAAATTAATAATGTATATAATGTATGTATTATATATAAAGAGATAAATGTATATGATGATGAGATGATTGCCTATATATACTTGTATGTTTACATACTTTGAGTGTGTATATATATATATATATATATATATATATATATATATATATATATATATATATATATATATATATATATATATATATATAAATCTGGGTTGATACCTTGTGTTAGCCTTGTGATTGTGCTTGGATTAGGCTTGGTTAGGCTTAGTGAGACTTGCTGGGTTAGGACTTGACCTAGTTTGACTAGTGTGGTTGACTAGAGTTGACCAAGTGTTGACTTTAGTCTAGTTTGACCTAGACAGCATGCAGATGCATTGTACATTTCATTTATCATTCCCTGTATACATCTTGACTTGTGTTGCTCTGAATAGGAGTCAGATACCTCATCCTGGACAGTATATTCACTTCAGACATTCAGATACCAGGCGAGTACATTCTTTGATCGTTTCATAACTTGCTTAGGATTATATTCCTGCTCTAGATTATCTTATTTGATGCTGTCACGATATTATCATGGATTGGTACTATATGGATCCCTACATTGAGATGTTATCCCCCTCGAGAGCATCGGATACTTCATGTCATGTGTTTCATGTACATCATGTATTTATCGCTCTCATGTTATTCATGTATACTCATGTGCTTCATGTACGTTCATGTACGCTCGTGAACTCTCATGTGCTCTCATGTACGGTTATGTTTTTCATATTGCTTTATGTGTAACCTATACTTCATGTGTACCCCTTCATGGGCCTTCATATGGAATTCATGTGCACTCAGTTCTGAGCCCTCATGTATACTTCATGTACACCCATCTATAGGCTTTCATGTGAAAATCATGTGCGTAACATAACTTGTCTGGATTCTTGTGTATTGATTGGGGTATGGGGAGTATAAATAGTCATGTGAACAATTCCAAAGTAGTATAACCATGTGAGCCTCTTTAGTATATTCATGTGCAAATCCAGCCGTTCACATGTCGACTTTGTACTCTACATCACTAGTCACTGATAGTTCTCTACTTATAGTAGATATTTCCATTACAGTTCTCTCTTTTATATCATGTACATTTCTTCAGTTTTCATATATCGTACTCTCTTGCATGTTTATATTTTCTAACCTGTTATGATCTGCGTGAGATGTATTATGCTCGCTCCTGTCCTGACTGGACATGTTGAAGATATTACAGAGGGTGATGAGGAACCCTGCACCCCTTACTATGGAGCTTGCCTAGATGACACTCGCGACCTGGACCCTTAGGAGGTTCAGGCAGCTGCTGAGGATGATACCCATGCATAGTATAGATAGTTTAGACTGTTCTTTCTTTTCATGTTAGTTGTTGTCTTTGATTTCAGAGTTGTATTATTATGGAGATGTTGAGACTTGTGTTTGTTAACTTTGAATTATTTCACTTCTGTTTGTACCTCAGTTTTGAGGATTTCTTTATCTATTCCATCGTGCTATATTCTACCTCCAGATTGTGATTGAGTTGTACCTTCTGTGACTTGGCCTCCAGTTGGAGAGTATTTTATATTGTATTAGTTATGTTCATTACCTAGAACATTGTTCTACCGTCGATACTGCGGTGTAGGCTGGACGTACCCACTTCTCGTGCCCCTACACTGAGTGCGGGTCGTGACAAATTTACCAAATCGAGAGCGAATTCATAATTTGAGACGAAACCTCAATCGATCCGCTTAGTTCGAATCGAAAATGACTGATCTGAACAATTGATCATGAATTGAACTGATTTGTCAGAAATTTGATTCCAACAAGAAAAGTGCATCAAAAGCAAAGTACAAAACAAAACCTACAGTGATCTGGAAGATCGGTCGAGAGAGAGAT
The DNA here is from genome assembly GCA_029216955.1 of Iris pallida. NCBI lineage: Eukaryota > Viridiplantae > Streptophyta > Magnoliopsida > Asparagales > Iridaceae > Iris > Iris pallida. The sequence continues at coordinate 12,121,333 of JANAVB010002393.1, read as the reverse complement.
GAGGAATGCCATCGATCCACCTGCCGGAAAGTCACGCGTGCTCTGGAAAGAGGTCTCCACCGTGAGATTCTTGCAGTCGTCGATGAACTCGTCTGAACGAAGGCTCACTGCAGATGATCGTCGGGATCGGTTGTTCCGCCGAAGAATTTGCTGACGAAGAGGTGGAACACGCCAAAAGACTCAGTCGCAGGAGTGAATCACCATTGCCAGCGCCGTGGAGTGATCTTCAAAAATTAGGGTTAGGGTTATGTCAGGATTTGGGGAGAAAGGATTTTCTTTGAAGGGCTCGGCTTGCTGAATATGAGAAGAATGATCACTCTCTCTCCAAAACTAAGTTAAATAGAGAAAGGTCATTTGGCACGTAGGCCCCTCCACTGTTGATTTTTTCCACTTAGGTCCAACCCCTTTTCAGTATTTCATGACTTTAAAAAAAATTAGTTAGAAAAAGTTTGTTAGGAGGTTTGAAATTGTGGGGACCACTTCAATTGGTTGCAACCAACAAAGAATTCCTCTCAAAGCCAATAGTTCAAATTTCCCTCCAAACTAGCCATGAGGATTAAATTCAAAATAATTGATTAAATCCAAATTATTATTTTAGAAAACTTTTAAAATTCTAAGAATTTGGAAAGGTGGAGTTACAGAGGTCTATCCCATACCTTCGTTTAACACAGAAATTTCTCTACGAAAAAACTCTCTCAAATTCTCCTCTTTTCGGACCACTTTTGTTATTTGTTTTTCGCTCTGGGCAGAGCTAAGTCAAGGGTCACTCTCTCTGCGTTGTGTGTGACAAAGAGATACCGGTATAGCAAAAATTTTACCACTAGAAGCGTTCGGACAAAGTCTGCACATAGACCCGGATTAACTCTTAGGGCAGTGCTACGTGCGCGACTTCCCCGGAGGCCGGTAACCTTTACTTAAAATTTTATTTTTGTTGCAGATTTCTAAAGGAGAAAAGAAAAATATTTTTTAACATTCTAAGAGTTAATCAATTGTCTCCAACAGAAAATTTTGTTACCAAACATTTTTCTTAATAATTGCCTATACTTGCCTATATAGCAAAATTGTCTCCAACAGAAAACGTTTGTTAGCTTTCTGTTAATTAAATTGTCTCCAACATAAAACTTTTGTTAGCTTTTTGTTAATTAATTGTCTCCAACAGAAAACTTTGATTAGCAAAATTTTCTTAGCATAAATTGTTGATACTTAATAATTTCCTTTTCGAAGATCTTCTTAGCAATTGCCTATATTTGCTACTGTTAATTTTAGTCAACAAAGATTCTGTTTGTTAAATTTGTTGATACATTTGTTCTGTTCAATTTGTTAACATTTTCTTCTATTCAATTTGTAAACAATTGATACACAATTGCCTTTATAAAATTGCTACGATTAAAGTAATATATTGATTCTGTTTGTAAATTATTGCTAGACAATTTATCTTATATAATTGTCCTCATTTAAGTAGCATATTATTTAACAAATTTTGGTTAGATATTGTTAAAGAAATTGTTTAATTTTTGACAAATAATTGTCATATTAGTAACATATATATTGTTATTAGTTATACAACAATTGTTGCTTCATAAGACTGTTTCTAGGAATTGACACTTTCCATAAGAAAGATTGTATTAGTACATTTTTGTCAATTCTACTTTCCTTTACTCAATATTTCAATTTAGGCTAAAGCAAACAGTTTATTGATTTAGTAAATTCCTTTAATTTTAAAGTTCTAAAGTAGAGATTTGTATGGGTACAAGCCGAAATGACCCTTTTGTCAAAATACATAAATCGTCTAAGCGACCAGTACTTATGCGTCCCTAGTGGACCTTCGCTTGCTGGGATCCGACCCCTACAGCTAATCCAACCTGATCAAAATTTGAAAACTAAAATTTTAAAGTTAGATTACTAAAATTATTTAAACTGTTATTCTTTAACTTAAGCCATCTTTATTGAGTAAATATAAAATTTTGTAAACTTTTAGAAATCATGACTGTTAAGGAAGAGGCCTTCACTTCCAAACCTTCAAAGTTCAATGGCACCTACTTTAAAAGGTGGCAGAGCCAAATGAAGTTTTGGCTTACCATTTTAGGTCTGATTTTGGCTATTGATGGGTCCACGCCCATCACAAATGATTCTGATGAGACTGAGTCTGACATAGGGGTATCCAAGTCCTCTTCTTCTACCAAACCTAAGACCCCTAAGGAAATAGACTACCACTATTTCTATAGAATCTTAAGCGCTTTGTCTGAGTCTCTCTATGACATATTTTTTGAATACAAAAACGCTAAAGAACTCTGGGATGCTTTGGAAGACGAATATGGTTGTGATGATGCTGAAATTGAAAGATTCAATTCCTCCACATTCAACAGATATGTCATGGTAGATAATAAACCTATCAATGAACAAATTTATGAATTCCAGGAACACCTTTGGCATGTTCAAGCTAAAGGTACGTTCTTCTCTACTGAACATAAAATAGGATGCTTGATAGACAAACTCCCTCCTTCCTGGTCTGATACTGCTAAAGATCTTACCCATTTACAAGAAACTCTTATCTATTCTCAAGTTCTAAAGAGACTTAGAACAGAAGAAGAGTTTAGGATAAAGTCCAAAGCTAGGTCTGACTCCAAATCTAAAGTAAACCTTGTAGAATGTCATGACAAACCCAAGCCTAATCACCAACTCAAATCCAAGAAGAACTCCTTCAAAAAGAAGCAGAGTTTTCAGCCACATAACCAAAACCCTCATCACCAGCAACCTCATAAACCTAGAAACTTTGGTCAGACTCAGGATCAGAAGAGATTTTGTTTTGTGTGTAGTAAAATAAACCATACGACCATCAAATGCTTCCATAGGAAGAAAGAAGCGGTCAAGACCTCCTTCAAAGGAAAAGACAAGCCAGAGGCTAACATGATTCTGAATGGGTCTTCTAGCTCCTTCAGGTCTATAAGCTATCAACCTGTAGTAAATATTTCTTACCATTCTGATGATTGGTGGTTGGATTCCAGAGCTAATGTTCACGTTTCGTTTGTTCGCTCCTATTTTTCAAAATATCAGGAATCATGTGGAGGATGTGTGACCCTAGGAGATGGCTCATCGACACAGATTATAGAAAGAGGAAGAATAGATCTGAAGATGACATCGGAGAAAATTCCACCTCTCTATGATGTGCTTCATATGCCATTGGTTAGAATGAATCTAGTTAGTGGTTCTCTACCTGTAGCCTCAGGATACAAGATTGTAATGAAGGCTAATAAAGTAATTTTTTTTTCTAAGAATGATTTTTTTGTGGGAAAATATTTTGTAAAGGATGGACTCTTTATTTTGAGTACTATGAATAAAATTTCAAATCCTTCTCTTGTTGTCGTTAATGATGAATCCTCAAATGTTTGGCATAGCAGACTAGGTCATGTGAATTTAGGATCTTTTAAAAGAATGATGAACTTAGATCTTATTCCTAAGATTCTTATTGATGATAAAAACAAATGTGAAATTTGTGTTCAAGCCAAACATATTAGACTACCTTTCAAATCTGTCCAAAGGAATTTTGAACTTCTAGAACTTATCCATAGTGACGTTTGTGATTTTAATAGGGTTTTGACCTGACACGGTAGAAAATACTTTGTCACTTTTATAGATGAACATTCAAAGTATTGTTACACCTACCTTTTTAAAACCAAAGATGAAGTTCTAGACAGGTTCAAGGTCTATAAATCTGAAGCTGAGAACCAGTTAGATAAAAAGATTAAGATTCTTAGATCAGATCATGGTGGAGAGTATACCTCAAATAAAATGACTAACTTCTGTAAAGAACATGGAATTATTCATGAGGTTACTGCTCCTTATTGACCATAGTCTAACGGAGTTGTTGAAAGAAAGAATCACACTATGTTAGACATGGTAAATGCCATGCTTCTTAGTTCAGGTGCTCCTGATAATCTGTAGTCTGTAGGAAGAGGCCTTATTTTCAGCCGATTATATCCTTAATAGGATACCCAGTAAGTCTAATGATAAGACACCATATGAGTTATAGAAAGGCCGAACTCCTAGGATTAATTACCTCAAAGTTTGGAAATGTCTAGCTAAGGTAGGAATTCCTAAACCCAAAAAGAGGAAGATTGGACCTAAAACTATAGATGCTGTATCCATAGGATATGCCCTAGACAACAATGTCAATAGATTTCTTGTAACTCATTCTGAAGTAAATAAAATCTCTAATAATACAATTACAAAAGCTAGAGATGCAGTTTACTTTGAGAATTTATTTCCCTTTAAGGATAGAACTTTATCATCTTCCTCCAACCCTTCTCTTCCCATGTTCAAATATCATGTTCTCAACCAGAACAAGATATAAAACCTAGAAGGAGTAAAAGACAAAGGACTGAAAAGAATTTAGAAGATGGATTATTCACCTTTTTGATAGAGGGTGGTCCCTCAACTTATGAAGAAGCCATATCTTCTCCTGATGCCCCTTTCTGGGAAGAAGCTATTAACAATGAGTACAACTCCATTATGGAGAATAGTACTTAGTTTTTAGCAGACCTACCTTTAGGTAGTAAACCCATTAGTTGTAAGTGGATCTTCAAAAAGAAACTTAGAGCCGATGGTACCATAGAAAAATACAAGGCTAGATTAGTAGCCAAATATTTTACCCAGAAAAAGGGATTCGACTATTTTGATACTACTCTCCTGTAGCTAGGATCACTTCTATTAGAACCCTTCTAGCCTTAGCTTCCATGCATGATATGCTAATCCATCAAATGGTGTAAAGACAACATTTTTAAATAAAGATTTATAGAAAGAAATATATATGGAGCAACCTGAAGGTTTTATTGCTAAAGGTCAAGAAAAGAAGGTTTGTAGATTAGTAAAATCACTTTATGGCCTAAAGCAAGCTCCCAAGCAATGGCACAACAAATTTGACAAAGTCATTTTAGAATTTGGTTTTGTGCCAAATGAATATGACAAATGTTTGTATTCTAAAAATATAAATGAAAGTTGTGTCATCTTATGCTTATATATTGATAATATCCTTATTATAGGATCTTCACTGGAATTGATAAATAACACTAAGAATTATTTGTCTAACCAGTTTGACATAAAAAATTTAGACGAAGCCAACTTGATACTAGGAATGCAAGTGTCCAATTGCAAAGAGGGCTATACTATATTCTTAGCACATTTTATTGAGAAAATGCTAAGAAAGTTTGAGTATTTTGACAAAAAAACCTGCCCTTACTCCTTATTATAGTAATGTTGTTCTCAAGAAGAATGAAGGATCACCTATAGAACAACATAGATATTCACAGATGATAGGGTCCCTTATGTACATAAGAAATGGGACCAGACCCGATATTGCATATGCTATTGGGAGACTAAGTATATATACTAGTAACCCAAACCAGTAACATTGGTTTGCATTGGACAGAGTATTTAGATATCTTAAGGGGACTCTAGATTATAAACTTCATTATACTAGACAGCTTGATATCATAGAAGGTTACTCAGATACAAATTGGATAACTGATTCACATGATGTGAAATACACTATTGGATATGTTTTTACCCTAGCAGGAGCTGCAATATCCTAGCGATCATGTAAACAAACTATCATTGCCAGGAGTACAATGGACTCTGAAATGATAGCTTTGGACACTACATGTATAGAAGCCGAATGACTTAGAAATCTTATTATGCATATACCTGTTTCTGTTAGTCATATTCCTGTAATTTCTATAAAATGTGATAATAAATTTGTTATAGAACTACTAAAGCATGATTCTGTTAATTATAAGATGAATAGGCACCTACAACTGTGCTTCAAATTGATAAAGAGCCTATTAGGCAAATATGTGGTTCTTGACTATATATAGTCAGAAAAGAACCTTGTAGACCACTTGTCGAATGATCTGTCTAGGACATTAATTCTAGAATCATCGAGGGGGATGGGGTTAAGCCCATAAGTTAGTCACCAGCTGTAATGCCTCGCTCCGTGCGAGGCATTTGGGTTGGCTTGTTGGATGTGATCAGAATGTTGGACCGTGACTTGTGTTGGGAATCAAGAGAATTAAGACTGATGTAGTCTCTCTTAGTTGACTAGACGGAATGGATATTGGAACGTAGTTCGCTGGTGGAGCTACGTTTAGGGGGAATAGGTGCAATCGAAACAGAAAAACCTTTTTATGCAGGTGAGTGGAACTGTCCTCCCTCCTCCCTACGCCTTCATGCTTAAATTGTGATGCTATGAATTGCCCCTAGATGTCCCATGTTTTAGTTGCTGGATAATAGAGATGCTTATGTTGCTTAATATTGAAATAAACAACACATGAACATTGAACTACTGAATGAATCACACTTGAACTGTTAATGTGACTTGATACATGAGAATGAATTAATAATGTCTCTTATGCTTAACGTTGCAGAAACAAGTGTAGGAACAAAATCGTAAAACAGAATACTCTAGAGGGGGGGGTGAATAGAGTAGGCAGCGAAATATTTCTAATTAAAAATCTTGTTAGCAGTTAGATCACAGATATAAAAATAATCACAAAGTAAATGACAAAAATTAAAAGTGATCAGAAGGCAAACGCAAACACCGTGATTTATACTGGTTTCCCTCTTGTGAGGACTAGTCCAGTCGGAAGAACTCTAGCTTCCAGTTGAATCCACTATTGGAAAATTTCGAAAGTTTTCATACTAAGTCCTTGCAACTTCTACAGACGCGAGCTTTGATACGAAGAACTCGACTAACTTCAATTATGAAGAGTTGAATCTTCTATCAAGCCTCTGATTACAATCGCTCTTGAAACTTCTAGTCCGTACCGCACTGGCAAATCCAATAGAGGATTATAACTAGCTTGGGATTTAAAAATGAAAGCTTTTTAGAACTCTTTGGAAGAATGTAAGCTTAAGAAGAGAAGAGATTGAAAGTGAATTGATGATTTGAAATGATCGAAATGCTTCTCTATTTATAGTTTTTTCAAAGACAGAACTCTGACAGAATTCGGACAGAATTCGGACAGAACTCTTTGTAACAAACCGCAACTGAAGGATGACCAAGTTCAAAAATCAAACGTTCACTAACGTTCTACTTAGCCGAACTCTGGCCGAACTCGGGCTGAGTTCTACTAGGGTTCTGCCAGTTTATTTTAGAGAAAAATCAATTTGGCTTTTTGAAAAGTCCTTCAGAAGCTTTTTATAAAAATGATGTTTTTCAAAAACATAGGTCATTTTTAAAGAGATAGGTCAGTTTTGAAAAACGATTCCGGACAGCCTATTTGCCAGTACGACTTGGTGTACAATGTATTCCTAGACTCAATAAAATAAAAAATTATATTGCTTTGACAGAAATACATTTGGAATGGCAAACGGCTTCAGTCTTGAACATCGTAGATATCCATTGTTGAGCAGTGTCCAAAACATCGTAGATAAACATCTGAATTGACTTGCATTTATATCGAGACAGAGTTTGATCAATTATTAAAATCAGGTTTGACCATGACCAATGGGCCAACAATCTCCCCTATTTTGATAATTGACAAACCTTGCCGATATAACATCTAAGTTTGGATCAATTCAAAAATGTATCAAAAGAAATTGTTCATAACCTGTATTCATGAAGATGTTAGATCTATTTCTCCCCCGTTGTCACTTAGAAAAATAATTGCAAAAGAGAAAGCTCCCCCGCAATAAATGCATAAGTAACATATAGTGAAGAAACACAAAAAAATATATTAAAAACATTCATCACAGGCATGGTAGAAACAGTCAAAAAGATATTGTATACACAACATAGGCATGTTATTTGTCACAGGCAGTTTTAATATGAAGCAGAAAGAGAGATAATGCTAGAATAAAACTGAAATAAATAAAGTGATGAATGATAAACTAAAATGCCAAACTGAGGCATAATAAAAACCATGTCTATGAGAAGTCACATAATAACTAAAAGAGTGCTGATAATAACTAAAATAAGAGTACTGATAAAATCTTGGAATGTCGGAGCATTTCCAAGTAAACGTAAGACAAAAGTATCAGTCTCAAAAGTCATAACAACTCAAAAGTCATCATCCTCATCATCATCGTCAGCTGCTGCAGCACCAGCATGTCCAGAAGGACCAGCTCCAGAAGTACCAGCGCCAGAGGTATGAGGAGTGGCACCAGTAGTACGATACCAATCGTAGGCGTTCCCTGGCTGGAACAGAGAGTGGATCGCCTCATCATCAACGCGGTATCCAGAAATAGAAGGGTTGCGAGGTAGAGAGCTAGCAGAGTGACCCGTCTGCGCAAATCTCAGATCGACAAAGGAGTTGGCAATAGCCTGGAACCGAGTCACGTCACGGAACTCACGTTCCCTGGAAGTGTCAACATAGAATGACTGTAGATCTGAAAGGTGCTGATGAATACCCTCAAATGTCATAGGGTAGAAATGAGGAGGTCCAGGTGCTGTGGGAGTAGGTACAGGAGGAGCAGGTGCAGTAGGTGGAGGAACAGTGCCAATGCTGCGACGAGAGAGTTTGAGGAACTTGGGTTCAGGGTCAACAGCACAAGTAGATAGGTCAATGTCAAATCTCTGAAAGATGCGAGGGATGATCATCGCATAAGATAGGTTGTGGTCTCTTCCGCGACATCTTTCCATCATCTGAATGATAGTCTTAGGGGCAGAAAAAGGAATCCCCTTAAGAATGTGATAAAGAGCAGAGAGCTCAAGTGCAGTGACATCATCTTTAGAAGTGGATTTTGGAAGTAAAGTGGAATAGATGATGTGATGTAATTCGTAGTTAAAAAAGTTCAAGTTATTAGCCTTGAACTTTCTAGGACGAGCGCGTACGGGCGCACAAAGCTCATTCTTAAAACTAACGAGAGTCGTACCATCGGAGAAATCAAAATCAGTGATGTCATCGAGCGGGGCACCTTCGTTTGGAATACCAAGGATTTTCGCTAACGTTTCATCAGTGAATTCGATATCGATCCCTCCGACACGTGTTCTCACGGTGAAAGTGTCTAACACGAAATTACAATAGAATAATCTAATGGCATTAGTAGCAATAGGAAATTATAAGGTAACAAAGTGTTGTAATCCTAATGCCTCAAAGTAAGGGCGGTGATCCGAAAAGACAGTCCATTTGATCGGTGAACCGGTGCAAATAGTACGCATAATGAAATCGGCATACCATAATAAAGCTTGGTCGAAAGTTTTAAAGTAAAACTCGTCCGATGCACCGTCGTCCGATTGGACCAGAGAAAAGAGGCAATTCGTATACGGATCCGAAGATAATGCCTTTTCACTGGCATTGGCCTTCTTCCTCTTGAAGGGATTAAACTTAGGCATTCTTTTCCAAAATTCTAGAAACCCTAAGAATTAAAAAGTGGAGGAGAGAAGGAATTATACCTTCCAAGAATTGGATATGCTGTTGAGGACGAGATTCTCCGCACGAATCCAAAGTTTCGACGAAAATCTCCACACGGATTGGAAGAAGAAGGGTGGAGAAGAGCTAGGGTTTGGAGGCACGGCTGCTGCTGTTTGAGGATGTTTAGAAGAATGAAGAAGATGGGGGCCTCGGGTTCTGGCTGGTATATATATATATATACCCAGTCGAACTCTGGCCGAATTCGGACCGAACTCGGGCCGAATTCTCCAAGGGTTGCCTGGCTATATATATATCAAAAATAACAGAAATGGGGCCACATCTTTTTCATTAATTCATTTCAAATGTTTAATTCAGAGTTTAGTAATTTTAAATCTCAAAATAATATAATTAATATTATTTTATAAATTAATATTCTTTACTCAGCATCTGTCTCAGATTAGCTGTAGGAGTACTGTCCCAGCTAACAGAGGTTCACCGGAGAACTCTTAAGTACCGCTTCGCTTCGACCGTAGTCGTGGTGATAGACAGACTCTTTTTAAGCTTGTCTCGAAAACAGTTTATAAGTATCGAATAAATTAATTAATAAAACAAAATTAATTAATATTATTGACATCTAAAATGCCTAATTCTCGACGTAAATAATTGAACCGATCTTCCGCTAGAGATTTTGTGAGTATGTCAGCTAATTGATTCTGAGTGTCTATGTATACAAGGTCTATATCTCCATTTTGTTGATGATCTCTAAGAAAGTGATGTCGAATCTCGATATGTTTAGTACGAGAGTGACATACTGGATTTTTAGTCAAATTAGTAGAGCTAGTGTTGTCACAGAAAATGGGTATGTGTGTAAAATACAATCCATAGTCTTCTAAAGTTTGTTTTATCCACAAAATTTGTGCACAACAACGTCCTGCGACGATATACTCAGCCTCGGTTGTTGATAATGCAACAGAATTTTACTTTTTACTAAACCAAGAGACTAGAGCTTTTCTTAGGAAATGATATGTGCCGCTAGTGCTTTTTTTTATCTACTTTGCATCCGGCAAAATCAGTATCAGAATAACCGATTAGGTCAAATGACGTGGTTTTAGGATACCATAAGCCGACAGAAGAAGTGCCTTTAAGGTATTGAAAGATACGCATAACTGCGCACAGATGTGATTCCTTAGGATTAGCTTGAAAACGTGCACATAAGCAAACACTAAACATAATATCTGGTCGACTAGCAGTTAAATACAGTAAGCTACCGATCATACCTCGATACTTACATATGTCGACAGGTTTGCCTTGTTCATCAAAATCAAGCTTAGTTGAAGTCGCCATTGGAGTGCTAAGTGGCTTTGCTGCTTCCATGTCGAACTTCTTTAATAGATCCTTTGTGTACTTTGCTTGATTTATGAACGTCCCATTGTTGGTTTGTTTGATTTGCAGTCCGAAAAAGAATTTCAGCTCTCCCATCATGCTCATCTCAAACTCATTCTGTATACACTTTGAAAATTCTTGACAAAGAGATTCATCAGTAGATCCAAAGATAATATCATCTACATAGACTTGAATCAAAAGAATATTGTTATTCAAAGATTTTATAAACAAAGTAGTGTCAACCTTTCCCTTTGAAAAATCGTTATCAAGTAGAAAAGAGCTTAGACGATTGTACCAAGCACGATGGGCTTGTTTTAAACCGTATAAAGCTTTTTTCAACTTGAAAACATATTCAAAAAATTTGAAATCAGTAAAACCGGGTGGTTGAGCTATATAAACCTCTTCTTTTATAAAACTATTTAAAAATGCGCTTTTGACATCCATTTGAAATAACTTAAAATTATGAAAATATACAAATGCACATAACATACGAATGGATTCTAATTTCGCAACTGGAGCATAAGTCTCATCGTAGTCGATACCCTCTTCTTGATTGTATCCTTGAGCTACGAGTCGAGCCTTATTATGAGTCACTAAACCATTCTCGTTCAGTTTATTTTGGAATACCCATCGGATTATCAATGGGCTTGGGAACAAGTTCCCAAACTTGATTCCGTTCGAATTGGTTTAATTTCTCTTGCATAGCATCTAACCAAAAATTATCACTACATGCTTCATCAATATTTTTGGGTTCAAACTGCGAGACAAAAGTAACACAAGAAGCAATATCTTTATTAGAGGAACGAGTACTTACACCCTTGGTAATCTCACCAATTACCAAGTCCTTTGGATGATTAGCCAAGAATCTCATCTCTTTTGGTGTAGTCTCAAGATTGCTAGTTTCGGCTTCTTTGCTTGGAGGTTCATCTGATGCCTGATGTGATGGTTCTGTATCTTTGTGTGAAGGTTTTATAGTAGCTGTACTTGGTGTGATTATGTCTTCATTGTCATCGTCTAAGTATTGATTTAGTTCATCAAACTTGACGTTGATAGATTCTCCCGGACCCGAGCCATGTCTTAGATCATTCGAAAACGGTTATTGGAACCAACCTTTTCGTATGAGGAGAGGCCCGTGTCCCTGTTTGACCAAAGAGAGAGACCTCAAGCGCAAGACCATCAGTTTAGTTCGTGTGGCTTGAGTTCATCGCTCCTTGGGAGAGTCAAACGTGGGAGTGTGAGGATGACATCCGATCACGATATCCCGACTTGTTTGACTCGTAAGGTATAATGTCTTCCTTATGCCTTATGCTTCCCATCCTTTGCTTGCATGTATGATTGTATGATTGAACTGCTTAGTGTAGTTGTTGGTGCTTAGTATAGCTTGCCGTGGCAGTCTCTAGCTCCTTGATTAAATTCCGAGGACGGAATTCTTTTAAGGTGGGTAGAGTTATAACACCCATATTCTGAATACGTATTTTATCAAGCTTGCATATATTTCAGACCTGTATTTATTTTCTCGGATTTTGGCATGTACTTGTAATTGACTTGACTTGCGGATTTTGGTTCTCGTAATTGGGTTTTTACATGGCTTGGTTTATTTTATGGAGAGGGTTTGGTTTGGTTTGGTTATCATGAGAGGAACACCTTAACCTATTCTCCACCCTCATTCCACCACAACCCACCATCATAAATCCCTACCTACTTTTCTTTCTCCTCATTATTTTCATTTATTTCTTCTTCTTCTTCCTTCCTCTACACAACACCATCACCTATAGGCAAGTGCACCTTGCCACTACATGAGAACCACTTTTTATTTGTCCATTAGCTAGATTAGGCCATGGTGAACAACATTAGAACTTGACATTTTGTGATTTGGAGTTTCCATTGTTCTAGATCTAAGTTTTTCCTATTTTCGGATTTACATGGTTTTGATCTATTTAAGTTGTGTTTTTGTGGATTTTGATGCTTCCATGTGGAAGAGAATTCAATTTTACTCAAGTTAGAACTTTGAAAATCTAGATTTGGCTTTGATTTGACAAAGATATGAAAATTTGAATTTTTGGTGTTCTTGGTGTTCTTCTCGGCCTAGAGTAGCAGCCTGCAGCCTGCGCTCTTTAGCGCAGTGCTGGACTGCGCATCCCCTCTCTCGGCCTGCGCTCTTTAGCGCAGCACCGACCGCGCAGCTTGACTCTTGGCGAACTGCGCTCAACCCGAGTGCGCATGGATTCATGTACAGTCTGCTCCTGCGCAGTCTGTTCATGCGCAGTCTGCTGATGCGCAGCCTGTTCATGTGCAGTCTGTTCCTGCGCCATCCGCCCTGCGCAGTTCACCCCTGCACAATTGGCTCCCGCGCAATCTAACCCCGCACGCTTGGATCCTGCGCACTCCACCCCTGCGCAATTGATCCCTGCGTAATTGATCCCTGCGCAATTGACCCCTGCGCACTTGGCACCCTGCGCTGCTGACACCCTGCGTAACCCGACCCCAGGGACCCTTGCACAATCTGTCCAATCATGGAGATTTGGTTTTATTTTTCCTTAAGCTTGGCTCTTCTATAGCCTTGTATATTAATATTTTATTAGATATTTTACGTCCATTTTATATCCTTACGCCTTTTGTCATGAACTTGATTTTACTTAACATACTTGGAATGACTATTGTACATGGCATGGTATGACAAAGAACTAGCATAACACGACAGTGACCCGTAGTAGTGCACTTCTGACATGACCAACCTGACCTGATAGTGGTCCGTCGTGGCGCACTCCTGACAAGTACCCTGACATGATTAATCTTGATACTTGATAACTTGATAGTGGCCCGTGGCGGCGTACTCTTGGCTTGTACCTGACTTGACTTGTAACTTGTAACTTGTAATCCTGGCTTGACTTGATGCTGTTGCGACGGCTAACTTGACTTGTATAATCAACTTGACACCGTGGGTGTTCCTGCTTGCTTGCTTGTGCAATCCACTTGTCTTGTCTTGCATCATGTCTAGGACGTGACTCCCTGGTTCCCACGGTCAGGGATTCACACTGAATATGGATCAGGCTAATGACTAGATCAAAGTGTAGTTCATAGAGAATTTCCAGTCACAGGCAATCTCGTTATCTGGGCGCTTTAATTGGACTTGTAGCTTGCCGACGAGTAGAGCATATTTCCAGCACACCGTCGTGTGTTGCACCCTCTAAGTCACCTAAGGGTACATTTATCTCCCGGGCGATGTACCCACCTATACTCTCAACCCGCGGAAGGATAACTGGATAGTCTGCAGGGCTTGGGACTGGGAAATTCTTACTTGCATCTTGTTAGTAATTAGGCTTGTGATAACCCTAGTTAGTTAAGTAGTAAGCCGTAGTACTTGCTTGGCCGTGATTGATTTGATGGAGTCTAGTCCCGCTTGTCTTGCCCTGATCTCGTATAAGGTTATGACATGACATGATTACTCGTGCTTTACCTTAATCATGATTAATTGCAGGTCCTGATTTCTTGTATTTTATCTTGCCGATAAATGGTGGGAGAAACCAAGTTCCGTTCAGACGAAGGGTTACAACCCCGGTCCTTGTTTGGTTTAAGGGTTGTAACCTGGTTATCTGAAGAGTTCCATGGTTATCTCATCGTATATCACCTGCCAGGTTTCTCCTTAATAATTGTCTTTATTATGTAATTATTTTCTTATATTATGATATGCTGGCTTTTGTTCTTATTTTGTGGCCTCCTTTGTGGCACTTGCTCTTTCTGGGGTCTGACCCAGCTGGTTTTGTATGGCCAGATACCAGAGCAGCTCCAGAGGATCTACCGGTTTTCCAGCCCGATGGTGAACACCAGACGTAACCAGGGCAACGAGTGGGTTTATTTTTTTTTTTGCTCTTCCACTCTATTGTAAAATTATTCTTTTGAGGCGTTTAGCCGCCGAGCAAGTGTTAGCTCGTGTACATTTTACTTACTGTCTGCCTACGGGCTGTAACATGATTGGCAACCTAGGGTTGATCATGTATGACTAAAACTCTTGATAGTCCCCGCATTTTGTACGACTAGCTTCATGATCAGCTGAATATGTAATATTTGGGACGCCTTACTATTGTATATTTAATGATCATACATCTTGCGACCTTACTTACCTGCTTGTGATTGAGACACTAGGCTTGTTCATGACCATAAGAGACTGTTGGCTTGTAGTAAACCCTCATATTTCTAGACAGCCGTGACCGTATATCGAGGTGGTTTCCATTTTAATATACGTAGCTGGCTATGTCTGCCCCCGCTCTCCAGTATTCTGGTTCTGGGGCGTGACATGGTTTAAGTGGTGGCCCACGCAGGTCTTGTCAATCAAGAAATGTAAGGGTTTACCGAATATATGTCTCAATCAGTATTCGTCCTTGATCTCTGCTCGTATCTTCTGAATCCCTGGATTCTTGTCCTGATCATATGCTTGTATCGTTGATCTGTCCTGGTCCTTCCTTATTGTTCCCTATGTCGTCTTCTTCAGCGGCATTGTTCGTAGTCCTACCGACCAGCAAGGTGGAGCACCTCCTGCGGACCAGCAGCAACCAGAAGATCAGGCCCAGCACTCAGGAGCAGCCTCCCGAGTCGTACCTACTGGAGGAGAGCCGCCAGTTCAGCCAGTCCAGCCTGCAGAGCCTGATGATGGCACTTTGGTGGGTCTCATCAGATCATTGTTAGCTTCCCAGGATCGTAAAGGCGATGCCTTGCACCAGGCAGTAGAAGATGCTCTGAACAGAGGCGGTCATCCAAGGAACAGTACAGCGAACAGTTTCAAGAGCCTGAACCCTCCATTCTTCGACGGCAGCGAAGATGCGATTGCCGCGGACGCTTGGCTTCAGGATACCGAGGTGGTTCTGGAAGCAGCTAGGACACCTGAGAATGAGAAGGTGGCGGTGGTACGCCTGCAGTTGTTGGACTTAGCTTGCAGTTGGTGGGTAGCGCAAGCCATGGGATTAGTGGCACCCATTGCTTGGGCAGTATTTAGAGAGAGATTCCAGACGAAGTATTTCGATGCTGTGGCTCGGTACGACCTGCAGACCAGATTTACCAACCTGAAGCAAGGAGGCAGAACAGTCGACAGTTATGCATCTGAGTTTTCTAGACTTAGTAGGTTTGCCCCCACCTTGGTGGCGACTGAGTTTGATAGGGCCCAGCGATTCCAGCAGGGACTGCATTTGGAGATCTTGTTGGCTGTTGAACAGTTCGAGCACCAGACGTTCGATGCAGTATTGAGAGCAGCTAGGAGGCATGAATACACCTCCCAAAGGATCGTGGATAGGACCGAAAGTAGAAAGCGGTCCCACGGCCAGATGACCCAGTCGACAGCACCAGCCCCAGCAGTCAGGGCCTTGACAATTGGAACTCCGAGGCAGGAGGCCTCAGTGACGTCGGTCACGTTTCCTCAGCAACAGAAGCAGAAGCAGTCTTCCGCAATGGGCTGCACTCATTGTGGGAAGCCAGGACACGTTGTTTCAGAGTGTCGCAGAGCTCAGGGATTGTGTTTGGCTTGTGGAGCATCGGACCATAAGATAGGGTCTTGTCCGAATAGGGCCAGTTCATCATCGGCTCAGACTAGTCCCTCGGTAAGGGGGCCAGCACCAGCACCAGTGCAGCAACAGTACCAGCCCCCGAGGCCATTGTTGTCTCAGGCCCAGGCCTTCCAGCAACAGAGGCCTCAGCAGTTCGCCCTGGCCCAGGCCCAGATCCAGACTCGGCAGAGAGGTATTTGTGTCCTATTGTAAAACCCCTAAATTTCTAACTATTTATTTTTTTTTATTAATTTGCATGAATTTAAAATTTTTGGTACTGTATGTCACGTAGTCGTATTGTACGTCGTATGCGAAATTTTATTTTGCTCGACGAGTGCAAATGTGCGAGCGTACATATTTTATAAAAATATTTTATTCTATTCTTATAGTTTCAAATAATAGATATAATAATTAGTTTTTGCTATCATTTCCAAGCTTGATATTTTTACATCATTTCTAAAAGTTATTAATGATATATAATATTTTTGGTATACTAGAAAAAACGTAATTATGTAAAGAATATTTTGCATACACATGTATCGTAATTATTTATTTGTCTATTTTAAATAAAAATGTATTTTCGAAATTTATTAATAATAATATTTTATTATTCAAAAAGATTTATTATTTTCGAAATTAATTATTATGGTATTTTGGAAAACATGTTTTCGAAATATTTGTGGCAATTTAAATTTTTATTTGATTCCATAGATACATATAAATAGATTAAGTTAATATCTATAATTAAAATTTGATTTCAAGTATTGATTTGATTTTAAACTAAGAAAGTTTTAATTTGATTTAAATTAGATTTGGATATTGATTTGATTGCTTTAAATAAATAGGTTGAATTATCTAATTGGGTTTTAAATTATTCCTAGTCCTATCCCAATGGGAATTCCCACATCCTATAAATAGGCAGGTACTCCTCCAATATTTTTCACAATTACTCCAAATTCTCCATAACCATAAGTGAGTGCATCGTGTCCATGACCGTGTCCGTGTCCCATCCACTACTTATCTTATTTACATATACATTGTTTCTCCGTGTCCGACAACCCCGGACAACTACACTCTCCCGTGTCACGCAGGACACAATCCGACACGCCAAAACCTAATCCTAATTTCCGTCTCGCCGCAGCCCACCAGCACCCCAACTCCGACAAACCACCTCGCCGGAGCCCTGATCAATCCAACCGTCCCATCCCTACCGCCATCATCATCTGCGACAACGTCGCCGTCTCCTACACTCCGGCTCCGACCCGTCGTCGGACAACCACCCCCTCTTGGCCGTTCGCCACAACCACGGAACACCGCCAACACAGCCTCATCACCACGCCACAACCATCACCAACATCGTCATCATCTCCACAACCCGGCCATCTCCTATACGCTACCAGCCACCACCAGCCAAGCCGTCACCACTACTGCCGTCGGCATCTCCGGCCACACCCAGCCATCACCTCGCGGCCAAACACCACCCATAGAAGGAGAAGAAGAAAACCAAACCCTAACCCTAAAAGCTTACCTCGCCGTCGATTGGAGCTCCGCCTCCAGCGCCGCCGTGGTCACGTCTGAGCCGCATCGAACCCAGCTCCGCGCGCCTCCGACCACCCGACCGGAGACGCCCATCGAAACCCTCTCTGCGACCTTTTCCCCCGTCGTCGGTCATCCGCAATCCGCCGAGACCCCTCTGGTCCGCCTCTCGGTGCCGCGGCCGCGCAGCCGTCTCCCCTCCGGCCGGCCATCAACGCTGAACACCGCGCCCCCTCCTTCTCCTCCGTCCCGCCGCCTTAGGAACTCCGCCGCCCATAGAAACCCCAAACCCGCCTCGGCCTCCCACTCCAGCGGCCGCGCGCCTCTCCGCCTCCGCCTAAGTCGTCCGCCTCACCGACGTTCTCCGCCGTCGACCTCCTTCCTCCATCGACCACTCCGCGCCTGCCGCCGCTCCCAAGTCCCGATCCGCCGCGTCCTCCGCCGAGTCGGCGCCACCCAGCACCGAGCTCCGCCCTCGCCGAGAGCTCCGCCGCGCCGTCCCCCTTCGACGCCGACCGCCGCCGCCTCAGTGAACTCTGGTAACGCCCCTCCCGCTCTCCTTCCACTCTCTCTCGTCTTCACTCCTCCTCCTTTGATTTCTTCTCTCTCTTCACTTTCCCCCTTTCTCTTATTCTTTTTTTCGTCTCCTCGGAAACCTATTTCTCACTCACTGATTGTGTGGGGAAGAGTATAGGTTATTAGCAATATTATGATATTTATTACTAATGTTATTATTATTAGTATTATTATTAATACTGATATTATCATTTTAATTATTCTTATTAGTATTATCATTATCATTTTAATTATTATTACTTTTTACCATTATTATTATTATTATTATTATTATTATTATTATTATTATTCTGTAAATCGAAATTTCTAAAAGTATTTTAATATTAATATTATTATTATTTTTATTATTATTATTATTTTTATTATTATTATTATTATCTTATAATAGTATCATTGATTACAAATATTATTAGTAGTAGTTTTGATACATTGATATAAATGAGTTATGGCCTAATAAATAGTTGAAATTTGTAAAATTCTATTTTATTATGATTATTAAATATTTTTTTAAAACAAATTTATTAGTTTATGCTTAGTCTCACATCTATCATCAAAATTTGGTTTAGAAAGGTTAATTATATATCTAAATAAATTACTTCGCAAAAAGTAGGTTTTTGGTTCTAAATGGTTTAACTAGAATTGTAAATTATCCATACTTATTTTCTACCAATAATTTCTATATATCGACAAACCTAGGGTTGCCTTGGCTAAAACAATTTTTCCACTTTTAAGTATTATGTAAAATAATTTACTAATAAAAATATTTCCTAAAAAAATAGTATAAGTATGTATTCTCCACAAAACTTCCACCTTGATATCCCCAGTGATCATTACTAATTCCAAATTTATCTTTTCTCGCGAATTCGGACCATGTCGCATCGACCATGGCTATTGGACAGAACAAGACTTGTTGGAACATTGCACCATGCCAGGCGACACACCAGGCAAGACACCTTGCCTTTACTGTTTAAATTTCCTGCTCAATACCATGCATGTTTTAGTTGTTTTTCTTTAATTTATATGTAAGTACAAATTACTATATTTTATACAATTGGCTTAGAGTTAAGGGACTACCGTCAAATTTAGTGTGTCTCATTAACTTGTCACGATTATACACGAGTTGTGTGTGAGAGTTGTGAGTATCATATAGAGGTCACTTGCGTGTAGGCTGATCCCCCGTGCGCATGCGTTAGGATATAACTGCCAATAGATTGTGTAGAGGACTTGGCAGTTATCAAGGATTAAAACAGTGTCGTGGAGTCGACACATGTGTAGTATCATTGGGGGGAGGGGACAGTTATTAGCGTAGGGGCTACATTTTATTTTTACACACATTCTGGGCCGAGGGTGACTCTCATGAGCACTACCTTCTGTCCAGGCCGATAGCGTCTCGGATGAGCGCTACTTGCTGGCCACTTTCTATTACTTGCTTGCGTGAATCCGTTACAGCCCCTGCGTAAACGTTGTCCTCAAAATGCATGTCACATAGAATGGTTAGGAACCTTTACTCATGCATATTTTTCTGTTGAGCTTATTTATTCAGTTTATTGGCATGATATTATGTGTCTTGTTACGTCCCTCTGAGGACCTGGTTTTTCCCCAGGTGTGTATTTTTCGTGATTTCTTGCAGGTGCTCTAGCTAAGGCCATTCCTTCCTTCGTGATGATTGCTTTTGGACTCGTCAATTGCTCCGCTCGACCAATCACTTTCTTTGTATATTTCTTCTCTATTTAAATTGGTTGGTAGTGGACTTTGTCTCCGCCCAACTATTGTGTACATGACAAACTCAAAATTGCCTTATATCATTAATTATCTTTGTGGATAAGATTTAGTTGTCTTGGATTACTACATTTACAGCTTATGTATTCATACGAGACCTACGTACTTCGTATGAATACAGCTGGCATGTCTACGTACCTGGTCCTACGTATTTTGGGACTGGGGCGTTACACCTATTATCTTGCTTTCTGCCGTCGTTATGCGGGACACGTGTCATGTTTCATGTGTCCTAATTACAACGGTATATCCCAGACCCGAGCCATGTCTTAGATCATTCAAAAACGGTTATTAGTACCAACTTTTTCGTATGAGGAGAGGCCCGTGTCCCTGTTTGACCAAAGAGAGAGACCGAGAGACCTCAAGCGCAAGACTATCAGTTTAGTTCGTGTGGCTTGAGTTCATCGCTCCTTGGAAGAGTCAAACGTGGGAGTGTGAGGATGACATCCGATCACGATATTCCGACTTGTTTGACTCGTAAGGTATAATGTCTTCCTTATGCCTTATGCTTCCCATCCTTTGCTTGCATGTATGATTGTATGATTGAACTGCTTAGTGTAGTTGTTGGTGCTTAGTATAGCTTGCCGTGGCAGTCTCTAGATCCTTGATTAAATTCCGAGGACGGAATTCTTTTAAGGTGGGTAGAGTTGTAATACCCATATTCTGAATACGTATTTTATCAAGCTTGCATATATTTCAGACCTGTATTTATTTTCTCGGATTTTGGCATGTACTTGTAATTGACTTGACTTGCGGATTTTGGTTCTCGTAATTGCGTTTTTACATGGCTTGGTTTATTTTGTGGAGAGGGTTTGGTTTGGTTTGGTTATCATGAGAGGAACACCTTAACCTATTCTCCACCCTCATTCCACCACAACCCACCATCATAAATCCCCACCTACTTTTCTCTCTCCTCATTATTTTCATTTATTTCTTCTTCTTCTTCCTTCCTCTACACAACACCATCACCTATAGGCAAGTGCACCTTGCCACTACATGAGAACCACTTTTTATTTGTCCATTAGCTAGATTAGGCCATGGTGAACAACATTAGAACTTGACATTTTATGATTTGGAGTTTCTATCGTTCCAGATCTAAGTTTTTCTCATTTTTGGATTTACATAGTTTTGATCTATTTAAGTTGTGTTTTTGTGGATTTTGATGCTTCCATGTGGAAGAGAATTCAATTTTACTCAAGTTTGAACTATAAAAATCTTGATTTGGCTTTGATTTGACAAAGATATGAAAATTTGAATTCTTGGTGTTCTTGGTGTTCTTCTCGGCCTAGAGTAGCAGCCTGCAGCCTGCGCTCTTTAGCGCAGTGCTGGACTGCGCATCCCCTCTCTCGGCCTGCGCTCTTTAGCGCAGCACCGACCGCGCAGCTTGCCTCTTGGCGAACTGCGCTCAACCCGAGTGCGCATGGATTCATGCGCAGTCTGCTCCTGCGCAGTCTGTTCATGCGCAGTCTGCTGATGCGCAGCCTGTTCATGCGCAGTCTGTTCCTGTGCCATCTGCCCCTGCGCAGTTCACCCCTGCGCTGTTGGCTCCCGCGCAATCTAACCCCGCACGCTTGGATCCTGCGCACTCCACCCCTGCGCAATTGATCCCTGCGCAATTGACCCCTGCGCACTTGGCACCCTGCGCAGCTGACACCCTGCACAACCCGACCCCAGGGACCCTTGCGCAATCTGTCCAATCATGGAGATTTGGTTTTATTTTTCCTTAAGCTTGGCTCTTTTATAGCCCTGTATGTTGATATTTTATTAGATATTTTACGTCCATTTTATATCCTTACGCCTTTTGTCATGAACTTGATTTTACTTAACATGTTTGGAATGACTATTGTACATGGCATGGTATGACAAAGAACTAGCATAACACGACAGTGACCCGTAGTGGTGCACTCCTGACATGACCAACCTGACCTGATAGTGGCCCGTCGTGGCGCACTCCTGACAAGTACCCTGACATGATTAATCTTTATACTTGATAACTTGATAGTTGCCCGTGGCGGCGCACTCTTGACTTGTACCTGACTTGACTTGTAACTTGTAACTTGTAATCCTGGCTTGACTTGATGCTGTTGCGACGGCTAACTTGACTTGTATAATCAACTTGACACCGTAGGTGTTCCTGCTTGCTTGCTTGTGCAATCCACTTGTCTTATCTTGCATCATGTCTAGGACGTGACTCCCTGGTTCCCACGGTCAGGGATTCACACTGAATATGGATCAGGCTAATGACTAGATCAAAGTGTAGTTCATAGAGAATTTTCAGTCACAGGCAATCTCGTTATCTGGGCACTTTAATTGGACTTGTAGCTTGCCGACGAGTAGAGCACATTTCCAGCACACCGTCGTGTGTTGCACCCTCTAAGTCACCTAAGGGTACATTTGTCTCCCGGGCGATGTATCCACCTATACTCTCAACCCGCGGAAGGATAACTGGATAGTCTACAGGGCTTGGGACTGGGAAATTCTCACTTGCATCTTGTTAGTAATTAGGCTTGTGATAACCCTAGTTAGTTAAGTAGTAAGCCGTAGTACTTGCTTGGCCGTGATTGATTGGATGGAGTCAAGTCCAGCTTGTCTTGCCCTGATCTTGTACAAGGTTATGACATGACATGATTACTCGTGCTTTACCTTAATCATGATTAATTGCAGGTCCTGATTTCTTGTATTTTATCTTGCCGATAAATGGTGGAAGAAACCAAGTTCCGTTCAGACGAAGGGTTACAACCCCGGTCCTTGTTTGGTTTAAGGGTTGTAACCTGGTTATCTAAAGAGTTCCATGGTTATCTCATCGTATATCACCTGCCAGGTTTCTCCTTAATAATTGTCTTTATTATGTAATTATTTTCTTATATTCTGATATGCTGGATTTTGTTCTTATTTTGTGGCCTCCTTTGTGGCACTTGCTCTTTCTGGGGTCTGACCCAGCTGGTTTTATATGGCCAGATACCAGAGCAGCTCCAGAGGATCTACCGGTTTTCCAGCCCGATGGTGAACACCAGACGTAACCAGGGCAACGAGTGGGTTTATTTTTTTTTTGCTCTCCCACTCTATTGTAAAATTATTCTTTTGTGGCATTTAGCCGCCGAACAAGTGTTAGCTCGTGTACATTTTACTTACTGTCTGCCTACGGGCTGTAACATGATTGGCAACCTAGGGTTGATCATGTATGACTAAAACTCTTGCTAGTCCCCGCATTTTGTACGACTAGCTTCATGATCAGCTGAATATGTAATATTTGGGACGCCTTACTATTGTATATTTAATGATCATACATCTTGTGACCTTACTTACCTGCTTGTGATTGAGACACTAGGCTTGTTCATGACCATAAGAGACTGTTGGCTTGTAGTAAACCCTCATATTTCTAGACAGCCGTGACCGTATATCGAGGTGGTTTCCATTTTAATATACGTAGCTGGCTATGTCTGCCCCCGCTCTCCAATATTCTGGTTCTGGGGCGTGACAATTTGAAATGATCGAAATGCTTCTCTATTTATAGTTTTTTCAAAGACAGAACTCTGACAGAATTCGGACAGAATTCGGATAGAACTCTTTGTAACAAACCGCAACTGAAGGATGACCAAGTTCAAAAATCAAACGTTCACTAACGTTCTACTTGGCCGAACTCTGGCCGAACTTTGGCCAAACTTTGACCGAACTCGGGTCGAGTTCTGCTAGGATTCTGCCAGTTCATTTTAGAGAAAAATTAATTTGGCTTTTTGAAAAGTCCTTCAGAAGCTTTTTGTAAAAAGGATGTTTTTCAAAAACATAGGTCATTTTTAAAGAGAGATCAGTTTTGAAAAACGATTCCGGACAGCCTATTTGTCAGTACGACTTGGTGTATAATGTATTCCTAGACTCAATAAAATAAAAAATTACATTGCTTTGATAGAAATATATTTGGAATGGCAAACGGCTTCAGTCTTGAACATCGTAGATATCCATTGTTGAGCAATGTCCAAAACGTCGTAGATAAACATCTGAATTGACTTGCATTTATATTGAGACCGAGTTTGATCAATTATTAAAATCAGGTTTGACCATGACCAATGGGCCAACAACAAGTAGATCACTTAAATGAGATGCCTTGTGAATGATAGAATAAGAATGAACTGGCTATGCTATCAACCTAATGAACGGAATGAAACACTGAATCATGTTTACCCTATGTAACTGTCGCAAAGATGTAAAATACCGCATGTTTTCTTATAAGCAATGAAATGAATGATATTGTCCCTCTGAAATGAATAAGATGTTACATTGCCCCTTGAGAACTAAATGATATGATATTGCTTCAATGTATTTAAGTTGATGCAATACAAAAGAAAGGAATTGATGCAATGAGAAATGATGAGGCTTGGGATCGCTGAGATCACCAAGTAAAATAATGGTAATGTTGAGAATGAATAAGTCCTTGAACATGACTTGAATGAGATGAATGATGATGCACTGTTGTCTTTACTTCTTTTAATATTTTATCATACGATTTTGTGCACGATCGAGTCGGCACGCATTCACATGGTCATAGGACAACTTGTATACAAGGGATGGGGATATGTTTTCTCGGACGGTACCCCGAGACATTAGGGCGACCGATCCGGCCTAGGAGGAAACATTGGCGTACTAGTAGGAGCACGGGTCTTGCGAGGCATCCTGGAGGCTAGCTACCTACCTTGATGTCATCGCATTACCGATGAAGTCCTATATGGCAACATCCGTATGGTTTAACAATACCAGTGGCCATGTAGTCATGATGCACGCTAATGATTGTTTTGTGTAGGCAGAGTAAGTATATCTGCTAACTTGTATTTGATGCAGGTACGAGGAGTCGGCTATCGGTAAGAAATCACTTAAATGTGATATATTCAATATATATGTGGTTCAACTTGCCCGCTTAACCTGTTAAATTAAGTATGCCAACATGTTGTCTTGCTATAAAACTGCTTAAACATAACATACATGCTAAACGATACTTTCTATGAGGATGGTCATAACATGTTTAAGATGTTAATGCTAACGATACCTCAATGATACCTTCACATGATAACATCAAGTATGCTATGATGATGCCTCCGTATGAATGCTGTTAAGAACAAGTTTACATGTCTCTTTAATGTTTCTACTCATGAACTGTAAACTGATGCTAGGCCCCAACTAGAAATATCACTCTAATAAGTGCTTGCTAAAATTGACCACTTAATGTCGATTTAGGCGAGTGGGCTGGATTCTGCTCGCCAGTACATAGATGATGTACTGACCCACGTTGTGGGCACTCTTTTTAGGTGCTCGTGCTTGAAAAGTTCTGTACACGAAGATTGGCTTGATCGGTCCCGCAGCATCGAAGATTTGTTGGGCATGCAGAAGCTCTCCTTGCAAAAGATGATATCTTCTGTTTATAAAGGACATAATGTATGGAACATTGTAATTAGTTGTACCAGTGAGTTGTAAGCCAAGTCGGTATATCGGGTTGTAATCTAATGCATCAAAGTATCAAATGTAAGCTTTGTGGCATTTGTTCAGTTGGCTATCAATCTAAAGTGAGATGTGATGTAAGCTGTGTATTCCATTATAAGTCTTGTACTTTACTTCAATTATCAATAAAGAGAATATATTTTTATATATCTTTTGTGACTTCAATTTCTCTACTTATCTTCGCTGCTATAAATCAGTAATGTGTTTCTATTCAATAAGACATACAAGTCCTCATTACATTCAATTTGTTTGCTTGCACCGCTACAATGTGTTCCTATTTGAAGATTATTACTTATAGACCGTCTTTACCTTGTATAAGTGCAACACCAGACTTGTACGATATCATGCCCAAGCGAGGACGAACGATTCGGCACGAATCAAAGTGAGGACGAACGATTCTCCAAATCGAAATGTGACACCAGTAGTGGCAACCCAACCGAGTCTGATTGAAGATCCCAAGAAGCCGGTTCAATGGGTAGGAACAAGCTGGACTAGGTGACTATTATGGAACACTGACCTCGAGATTAAATTCTCTTAAAATAAATGCCCAAGAGGTTGTACATGGATACCCCATCCCTATGGTGACAATATTCCGGTGTGATATGGTTAGGTGAGCTTAAACTCTTAATAAGTCCAAGCATGATATACAGGGTTGATTTCTATCACCAACCCTTGAGAACTTACCTATATGAGAGGTCGTGAAGGCCGCGACTATAGGACATGACGATCCTAGATAATTCTCATGAATATGGAAAAGTGTGCATGGCCAACAAAACGTGCCACCCGATAGACCCAAGCACCTCTAGCGTACTATGTGTTCTATTTTCTGAATCTAGTTCAAGAAGACTGATTCAAGGCATAGTCCATCAAGCTCTTCTTCAGACAAAGACAATAGTCACTACGTGAGATTCAAGGCTGTAGTCCATCTAATTTATGCAAAGTATATAACTGCCCAGAAATTCTCTTATTCTTCTCTTATTTTCTTTCCTTCTATTATTTTGGAACTTGACCTTTGGGGGGGGGGGTGTTAGCTATGTGTTGAGCAAAAGCTCAAGTCCTCTTATACTAAACAGTCCCACATCGGTTGGGTGAAGGGGATTACTTGTGCATATATTACTTTGCTTCCTTTTGCCTCATTGAAGTATTATGTGGGTAGCCCTATGGGCCACACGCGCGCACTGCCGCTGTTGCCAGGCCCGACTTGGCTCGGCTCGGTTCGGTTCGACGTGCGTAACGGGTGCGGGTATGTGCCTACATCTGCGGACGCCAAATGACGATTCAATTCCTCTTCGAGTTCGGGCTGAGACCCTAAAAATCTTTTTGCTGCTCTTTAAATTTTTTGACCGTTACAATCCATTAAATTTTGAAACGGCTAGACACTTTAATCGTGTCCAAGTCCTTTGAACCACATGTTACACATTTGGTTTTTTGTTGTGTAATGTTTGTTACACATGTTAATCTCTCAAATTCTCTAAAAAAAACTCTCTCAAGTCCTTTGAACCACATGTTACACATTTGGTTTTTTGTTGTGTAATGTTTGTAACGTTCAGTGTCTAATAGGCTGGTTAAATTTGCCATTATTTCCATCCATTGGAGAACAACCTATATATTGAGGTCCATCCCAAACCTTCGTTTAAAACAAAAATTTCTCTAAAAAAAACTCTCTCAAATTCGCCTATTTCCGAACCACTTATGTTCTTCGTTTTCCGCTCTGGACAAAGCTAAGTCAAGGGTCACTCTCTCTGCGTTGTGTGTGGCAAAGAGATACCGGTAGAACGAAGATTTTACCACTAGGAGCATTCAGATAAAGTCTGCACATAGATCCAGATTAACTCTTAGGGCAGTGCTACGTGTGCGACTTCCCCGGAGGCCGGTAACCTTTACTTAAATTTTTATTTTTGTTGCAGATTTCTAAAGGAGAAAAGAAAAATATTTTCTAACACAAACTCCTAATAATACCTTTCCGATGGCAATCGTTATGTTGTCTGCACCATCCGAAGCATCAGTTCTCTCACAAATTGTTGTGGCTCATTCCAGCCATGATCTCAACATACCTCCAGACAATGGTAATAAGCACCTTCCATACTATAGGAACGACTCATCGGCTTGAGTTTTGCGGTGATAACCCCGAATTTTTGCGTTTTACTCGTCTTCTTTTGCTTGGTGATCCGAATCTTGAAATTAGAGGGAGAATAGAACAAAGAATTAGAGAAAGAGAAAAACAGAAAGTGAGTGCACCGAGGAGAGAACAAATAATCTAAGGAAAAAAGGAACAAAAGGTGAGTGCACGAAAAGAGAAACAGAAGGTGCACTACAGAAGGTGAGCGCACGGTGAGATTACACGGTTTTAGAGAGTGGATTAGTTTTAGATAATGGATATGTAAATGACATTATTATTCATGCATAATTAAGTTTTTGGATATGAAGTATATGATCAAAATAATTGATCATATCCCTTCTATTTGGATTATATTGTAGTATAGATAGATAATATATTCTTAGCTCCGCACTACAACAATAAAAAATTCAATATACTATTTACCTTTTCTATATAGATTTTGTAGTAAGAAATACTAGTATATATGCACATGCGTTGCACGTATTTTATATTGTTTAAAAAAAATCAAATAATAACTTCAGTTGTCCACATTGTCTCTTGGATTCGTGTACTTATTAACTATTATTCATTTATGAGGCTCAAATTTTTAATTTTTCTCTTTTGGCTCATCTAGTATATGCATGCATGCTGTATGCATGCTGCATGCATGCCTACTTTTAATACGTAGTTTGTTACATCCTCTATTAATTTTAATTATAATTAATTTATTTAATTAGTAAATGTATTGAAGGATATTTTTGGAAAGAAAACTTTAACGGTGAAGTCAACTTTGGACATTATATAGTAGAATAGATATATTTTTTGTACCTTATCCTTTGGAACCCTAACCTAATCACGAGGGGCTGATTTAGAAGCTGGAACTGGGATGGACTACAGCGGATTTGGATGAACTAGAGGTGGGCTAACCCATAAAAAAATAAAAAAAAAAAGAGTAAAAGTTTTTTTTTGGGAGTGGACTCGAGTCCACCCCGAGCAATATGCTAGATCCGCCCCCTGCTAATCACTTCTTCCTACTCTGATCGACCTACCATCTTTCGTAACTAAAATAGATATATTATTTTCCGCTTTGGCGGTCTTACACTTCCTTTCGCCAAACAAGAAGCTTCCCACACATGAAGCTATGGCTATCTTGAGTACTCCAACCTCCTCTGTTCCTCTACAAGATATCATCTTGAAGGAGAGGATCACCTCTAGAGGCTGAAGCATTGGCACTCATATTTGGCATAAAAATTTGCTTATCTTAAGGATTCCAAAAGGTGATATTTGAAGGCAATTCAGAGATTGTCATCAAGTCTGTGGTTACTCAACATATATTATATTCAGGTGGAGGAGGCACGAAACTTTCTCATAAAAATTCCCAGAAGTCTATGTTGTTTACTCTCCCAGATCATCTAATGTAGTAGCTAATGAGTTGGCTCATTTTTTATTGAATTTGTGTTCAGAATTCAAGCCTCAAGGTTCACAGTATCGGTATCGGAATCGGTATCGGACTATTCCTACGAGTATTGGTATCGGCGATATCGGTAGTATCAGCGGTTTCGGATCGGAGTATCGGATTTATTGGTATCGGAAAAAAATAATTATTAATAAATTATTGTTAGTCCCGGGGGCTTGATCACAGATGAAAACTAATGCAATCGAGATCTGAGATGTCACACAAAACTTTGTGATGATCAAACTCAAGATCTACGAATAAAACTAAATAGCCAAATTACAATATGAAGAAGAAAAATAGCAAAGAGAAGATCTCTTGTTCTTCCTTGCAAACGTGTTACAATTGGGACAGAACAAGTTACAACAAAACTAGAGAGAGATGAGAAGAAGAACAATGCTGGGGTGTCAAAACACCGTTGCTCAAAGCAAGATTCGCCCCACACGATCTGCTTCCAGGAACCAGCAAGTTGAAGAACTTGTGGAACGCTCGAAGTCACCTCTGTTCAGACTCCTCGGATGGACTTGCAATGGCGGTAGCAACTCTCTCTCTCTTTCTCCTTTTCTGACTTCTAATTTTCGTAGTACTCATAAAGGAGGCCGGAAGAGAGTATTTATAGAGAGAGGGTGGAAACCCTAGCCGCCTCTTCAGTTATGGAAAGATTGAATCAAATCACAAAAAGATAGCAACGAATTAATTCTAATCCCACAAAGATAGGAACTGAATTAATTCAAATCCCACAAAGATAGTAACAAAATTAATTCAAATCCCATAAAGATAGGATCTGAATTAATCGCATTGATTCACCCTTTCCATAACAGATTTAAAATCTGCACAGTCAGCGTAGCCCTCCATGCGGCAGCAGCAGCAGCAGCAGCAGCAGCCTGGCCGCATGGACCGCTTGGGCCGCATGGACCGCATGAGCCGCATGGACCGCATGGGCCGCATGGGCCACATGGACCGCATGAGCCGCATGAACCGCATGGCCGTATGGACCGCATGAACCGCATGGCCGCATGGCCGCATGAGGCCGCATATGAGCCGCATGCCGCATAAAGACCGCATGACTGCTGACGTGCTAAGTGCAAAGTGCGCCAACAAAACGCCACATTACGCCTCATGAGCCCATGAGCCCGAGCCCGAGTCCGAGTCGCTAATCCCCTTTGGGGCTTAGCTCCAAGTGGAATTAATCCAAGAGAATGACAAAAGCATTAATGCTTAATCCTTGGAGCCTTACTCTTACCTTCTAGTAAAATCACCCACATGGTTCCCTCCTTAGGGTCACCACCCCATGTGCATCTCTCAACAACACACCCAAGTATATATGTTGAGATAACTCATGGTGCATTTCCGATGTGGGACTAAAATTTACAAGGCATGTTGAGAGCAAGCTCTCTTCATGTAAAGAAAGCACCAAAGAAAGCACCAACAATCCCCCACATATCACAACATATATATGTGTCCAGGGTTGAGCGTTCCCCACAGTAACTGTCCATTTTGCATTAGGATAGATGTCGCTGACGACTTGAATCTTCCCGCATGGGTTAAATAACAATGTGATACAAGAATGGACTACGCCTTGAATTCTGCACCACAATTGTAATTCTTCCCACTCACAAAGTGTAGTTACGTGTGCTTCTGGCTGCACATTAAAGGCCCTGTGCCAGCCTGGTTTCAGTGTATAATTTTGGGCGTCTACAAGTTTACCCTCAAGAGACGGCCTGATATCTCTTTCCATACACTATAGGTGAGTTCTTTATTAAAGAGATATGGCATGAAGCCTTGCGCTTCCTTGCGGTGCTACGCCGCTATGACATGGCCTGAAGACGAGGCATTACCCCTACCTGGGAACCTCATCGTAGTGTCATACTACTATAGCATGAGGTCACAAGCCTCTTTGTAGTGCCAAACTACCCAGCATGAAGCCTAAGGCTTCCTTGCGGTGTTACGCCGCAACGACATGGCTTGCAATGCCGAGGCTTTACCCCTACCTGGGTACCTCATCGTGGTGTCGTGCCACTGTAACATGGGGCTATCCTCCCCTTTGTAGTGCTGTCTACAACTCTTTAATTACGTCATACAGCATTAGGCTACCTGCCTATTTGCGGTGCTACGCCGCTATGACTTGGCTTGCAAAGCCGAGGCATTACCCCTACCTGGGAACCTTATGGTGGAGTCATCCCACTGTAGCATGGAGTTTCACTCCTTGTAGTGCTGTTCTACCGTGCTTCCTGTAAAGCACACCAGACATTCACTCTGCCTGAGAACTCATTAAGGCGTTTTAAGCCAACCTTCCACAGGATTTGTTTTTTCGCAGAAAAATACATAGTAGACAACAGTGGTTATGGGTCCGTATCCCTTCCATGTTCCAGAGAACAAGTACCCACTGTTACCTGATAGTTTCCCAGTCAGTGATCCTCCTTTGAACCAAAAGTTAGATGCCTAGTAGATTTCTCTTTGAACTAATAGCATAAAACTTTATGGTAGGATTACAAAGACACACTATCAGAATGCCTTCAAGCCCATTTTACAAGCTGTGTCATCGACCAACTGGCGCTTGAGGCCCTTTGTGAACGGATCTGCCAGGTTCTCCTGACTCCGAACATCAACCACTGCAATTACACCTCTTTTGATAAGATCGTGTACTGCCCTGTGCTTCAACCGCACAGTCCTCTTCTTCCCGTTGAAAAGGTCATTTGATGCCACCGCCGCAGTCGCCTGGTTGTCACAGTATATCGGTATCGCCGGTATCTGAGCCCCAACCACTGGAAGATCATACATGAGCTCCCGAAGCCATTCTGCTTCATCTGCTGCAGTTTCAAGTGCATAGAATTCAGATTCCATGGAGGAACGAGAGAGTATAGTCTGCTTCTTCGACTTCCACGATATAGCAGCTCCACCCAAGGAAAAGACATATCCACCTGTGGATCTCTCGCTTTCTACCTCTGAACACCAGCTAGCATCACTGAAGCCTTCCACTACTGTCGGATACCCATTGTAGTGCAGTGCATATGTCTGAGTCTTCTTGAGATATCTCATTACTCGCTTCACAGCTTTCTAGTGCTCAACCCCTGGGTTGCTTGTGAACCGACTCAGCATTCCCACGACGAAAGCTATGTCAGGCCTTGTGGCAGTAGTTGCGTACATCAAACTTCCGATAACGCTAGAATACTCCAGCTGCCTGACGCTTTCCCTCGAGTTTGGCTTCAGCTTCTGATCACACCTGTATGGCGTATCGATCCCTGGAAGATCCTTATACCCATAGCGTGTGAGCATCTTCTCAATATAGTGAGATTGTGACAACGCTACTCCAGTGTCTGTCCGGATGATCTTTATGCCCAAGATGACATCTGCATCCCCCAAGTCCTTCATACTGAACTTGGTTGAGAGGAATTTCTTTGTCTCTGTGACACAGCCTATATCCGTACCTAGGATTAGCATGTCGTCCACGTACAGACAAACGATGACTCCTCTTCCATCAGCGAACTTTGTGTAAACACATTTGTCCGTCTCGCTAACTGTGTAGCCGTTTGACCTAATAACTTTGTCAAACTTCTCATGCCACATCTTCGGAGCTTGCTTCAAACCATACAATGATTTTACCAACTTGCAGACTTTGTCTTCAAGACCTTTGACGACAAATCCATCTGGCTGTTGCATGTAAATCTCTTCGGTCAGCTCCCCATTCAGGAATGCAGTCTTTACATCCATCTGATGTATCACCAACTTATGTATAGCTGCAAGAGCTATTAACATCCTGATGGTGGTCATCCGGGCTACTGGAGCGTACGTGTCAAAGTAGTCTATCCCCTGTTTCTGAGAAAATCCCTTGGCGACCAGCCTGGCCTTGAACTTGTCAATAGTTCCATCTGCCTTCATCTTCTTCTTGAAGATCCATTTACATCCAATAGGCTTTTCTCCTTCAGGTAGATCTACCAACACCCATGTGTTATTGGAGGTGATAGAGTCAAACTCGTCATTCACTGCCTCCTTCCAGAAGATAGCATCTCTGGTCTTCATCGCCTCATCATAGGTAAGCGGATCTGCTTCCACATGATAGGTGACAAAGTCATCTCCGAAATTTTTCGGTCTCCTCGCTCGCTTAGCTGACGGCTCTGCGAGTTCTGGTACAAGAGTTGTTTCATTAACAACAGCTTCTTCTTGGACTACTGGCTCGTATGAGATTTCAGTCTCATTTGCGCCTACATCATTTTCCGGAATGTCCGAAAGAACAATGTTTTTGTCTTTAGCAAACTTGTCTTCAAAGTATTCAGCATCGCGAGATTCGATGATATGATTTGATTCAATATCAAGGAATCTCCGAGCATCACTCTTCTCGGCATACCCCAAGAAGATCGCCTTCGTAGTCCTTGTCCCCAGCTTCTGAATCTTCAGATCTGGAAGCTTCACATACGCCAGACACCCCCGCACTCGAATGACATTCAAGTTTGGTCTGACTTTGAACCAGAGTTCATGAGGAGTTACTTCCGAAGTTGCATATGGCACTCTATTCAGAATGAAAGTGGCCGTTAATGCAGCTTCTCCCCAGTAGCATTTTGGAAGACCTGCAGTGAGCAGCATAGAATTCATCATTTCTGTTAATGTTCGGTTCTTTCTCTCTGCTACTCCGTTGGATTGAGGAGAATATGGAGCAGTAGTCTCGCATATGATTCCATGTTCTTTGCAGAACGATGCGAATTCATGAGATCTGTACTCCCCACCTCGATCATTTCTCAACCTCTTGAGTTGTTGTCCGGTCTGCCGTTCAGCTTCGGCCCTGAACTCTCTGAACGTCGCGTATTTTGAGAAGTCGTCGATGAAGGTTATGAAATACTTCATCCCGGCCTTCGTGGAGAAATGTTTGAAGTCACAGATATCGGAGTGCACCAACTCCAGAAGATCTGTGCTTCGATTGACCCGATGAAAGGGTTTCCTTGTGATCTTCGTCTGAGCACACACTTCACACTTCTCCACCTTACCCCCACATTTGGAGATAAGTCCTAGACTAGACATTTTGTTGATTCTTTTACTATGAACATGTCCTAGTCTCTTATGCCACAACTCAAGAGAATAATCAGAAAATGCAACTGCATTAATGTCATCAAACTGGTTGACAAGCTGAATTTTAAACATTCCTTCGGTTTGATAAGCCTTCCCGAAGTATGTTCCTTTCTTGGACATAACCATCTGACCAGCGTTGATGTCCATCCTCAAGCCTGCGTTGCAGAGCAGGCTCCCAGAGATTAGGTTCTTGGCAATCGTAGGAACATGCTTCACTCCTTGAAGCGTCAGAGTGTTCCCAGAAGTGAGTTTCAGTTCCACAGTCCCAATCCCCAGAACTTCAGCTTGGGCCTGGTTCGCCATGACAACCTTTTCAGATATTGGCTGGTACGTGACGAACCATTCCTTGCCAGAACAGACATGGCAAGTCGCACCAGTGTCTATCCACCAGTCAGAGTCAACCCCCACAGTTGTGACCTGTCCGATCATAGCAACAATGTTAGAAACCAATGAAACCTTATTAGGCTCACCTTTCTCTGATTGTTTAGGCTTAGATCTGCATTCACTCTTGTAGTGGCCTTTCTTGCTACAATTGTAACAAGTCACGTGGGACTTATTCTTCTGTTGCTTGAAAGAAGGACCCTTCACTTTTAGATTAGTGAAGTCCTTCTTCTTGGGATGAGAAGCCGCCTGCTTCCCCTTTGAATTTCTCGTTTGCACAAGATTGGCTTTAGCCAACTGTTTGGACAGAGTGTCCACCTTCTGTTGGGAACGCATCTCGTCCTCAACATGGATCTCTTGCAGTAGATCTCCCAAGCTAATGTCTAGCTTCTTTCTGTGCATCCTTGCATAGAAGGTACTCCATCCAGCAGGAAGTTTTGAGACGATCCCTCCGACGACAAACTTGTCGGGAAGGGGCATCTCTTCGTCTTCCAGTTTCTGACGCAGCTTCAGAAATTCTTTCACCTGTGGCAGCATGGACTTTTCGTCCTCAAAGAGCAATTTGTGATATTTTTCAACCACAAACATTTTGCTCCTGTTCTTGTCTTCTTCATACAGATTTTCCACAGACTCCCATATGTCTCTGGCAAGTTCCTTCTTCGAGTAGGATTCTGCCAGGGAGTCCTCCATAGCATTCAGGATGATAAGCCTGCAGATGCTATTTTCCCTTCTCCATTTGGCCTGGAGTTTGGTAGCCGCGTTGATGGCGGCAGTAGATCCAGTGTCTGGAACAGAGGGTTCTTCCTCCAACAGAACATGATCAACGTCTTTCAGTTGAAGAGTTAGGTACACCTTTCTCTTCCAGACTTGATAGTGCTCTCCATCGAACTTTTCCAACTTGCAGAAGTCCGATTGGAGGAGCGAAGCATTAATATTTTCCATCTATACGGATCTTGCTTTGAGATTGTTAGTCCCGGGGGCTTGATCACAGATGAAAACTAATGCAATCGAGATCTGAGATGTCACACAAAACTTTGTGATGATCAAACTCAAGATCTACGAATAAAACTAAATAGCCAAATTACAATATGAAGAAGAAAAATAGCAAAGAGAAGATCTCTTGTTCTTCCTTGCAAACGTGTTGCAATTGGGACAGAACAAGTTACAACAAAACTAGAGAGAGATGAGAAGAAGAACAATGCTGGGGTGTCAAAACACCGTTGCTCAAAGCAAGATTCGCCCCACACGATCTGCTTCCAGGAACCAGCAAGTTGAAGAACTTGTGGAACGCTCGAAGTCACCTCTGTTCAGACTCCTCGGATGGACTTGCAATGGCGGTAGCAACTCTCTCTCTCTTTCTCCTTTTCTGACTTCTAATTTTTGTAGTACTCATAAAGGAGGCCGGAAGAGAGTATTTATAGAGAGAGGGTGGAAACCCTAGCCGCCTCTTCAGTTATGGAAAGATTGAATCAAATCACAAAAAGATAGCAACGAATTAATTCTAATCCCACAAAGATAGGAACTGAATTAATTTAAATCCCACAAAGATAGTAACGAAATTAATTCAAATCCCATAAAGATAGGATCTGAATTAATCGCATTGATTCACCCTTTCCATAATAGATTTGAAATCTGCACAGTCAGCGTAGCCCTCCATGCGGCAGCAGCAGCAGCCTGGCCGCATGGGCCGTATGGACCGCATGAGCCGCATGAACCGCATGGCCGTATGGACCGCATGAACCGCATGAACCGCATGGCCGCATGGCCGCATGGCCGCATGGGGCCGCATATGAGCCGCATGCCACATAAAGACCGCATGACTGCTGACGTGCTAAGTGCAAAGTGCGCCAACAAAACGCCACATTACGCCTCATGAGCCCATGAGCCCGAGCCCGAGTCCGAGTCCGAGTCGCTAAGCCCCTTTGGGGCTTAGCTCCAAGTGGAATTAATCCAAGAGAATGACAAAAGCATTAATGCTTAATCCTTGGAGCCTTACTCTTACCTCCTAGTAAAATCACCCACATGGTTCCCTCCTTAGGGTCACCACCCCATGTGCATCTCTCAACAACACACTCAAGTATATATGTTGAGATAACTCATGGTGCATTTCCGATGTGGGACTAAAATTTACAAGGCATGTTGAGAGCAAGCTCTCTTCATGTAAAGAAAGCACCAAAGAAAGCACCAACAATTATTTACATTTAAAAACATATATTTTATACATTTAGGCATAATTTAAGTATTTTCAGTGTTATTTCGTAGTACTTTTGAAATTAAATAACATTGTAATCACCTTTAGCGATCGGTTTACATATAATTGTTATTGTCGAGGCACAATTTTCGATGAAAAATTCTGAAACTGAAACAATTGTACAAACAACGTTTCAAATGCAACACCTTAAAGAAGATGTGCAACAGAGATCATGGAGGATTCTGAATTACGAGGATCTAAAAAGATTCTACGTAATACACAAAAAATCTAAAGAGCTTTGTGCAAGCGACTATCGGCAGTAGAGCTTCTAAAACGAAGTTACTGTAAAAGGCAACAGCAGCGATGACAGGCGAGAATGAGATGCTGGGGTGAATGAACCACCGTTGCTCAAAGCTTTATTCGCCCCACACGAGCACGAACAGCTTCCAGGAACCAGCAAGTTCACGAAGAACTTCTGGAACGCTCGTAAGTCAATATTTGAGACTTGAACGGGCTTCATGGACTTAACAGACTCCCTCAACTCTCTTCTTGGTGCATCTTTCAAAGGAGGCCAAGGGGCTCTATTTATAGAGTGGAGTTGAGACTTCACCTCTTCTCCTATCCGATGTGGGACTAAAATACCAATACTCAAAAATAGAGTTTGATATTTTAGATCATCCCATAATCAGCATAGAAGTGTGCTAGTCCACGCCTACCCCCCGAACACTCCCGTGCATGCACGAGACATCCTGGAGTCCGTGTCCGAGTCCGAGTCCGCACAACAAAAATTAACTTGCATCCTTGTTGGATTTAATCCTTTTTCCTTCTAGGAAAATACTTCCACATGGCACAAATTTGTGCCCCACTACACCTCATGTGCACACCTCAACACAAGCAATGCATTATATTGAGATACTCACCATTTGGTGTAGCGGATGTGGGACTATCTTTTCTAGTCCAAAGGCAAAAACACCAACAATAATAGATTGATTTTCTTCTTTTACATGTTTTTACAATCTTATTATGCTTTAAACTCTTGATGATTTGTCTTTTCCGTTTAATTTTCTTTGCCGAATTGACCAGAAAAGAGACTCTCAATGTTGGTATCGGTAAGTATCGGGTATCGGTCGGTATCGGATCGGGACATGCCAAACCGTATCGGTATCGGCCGTATCGGATCGGTATCGGCCGTATCGGATCGGTATCGGCCAATACTTTAAACCATGGTTCAGATGCTGTTTGGCTCTTTAATACGCCACCAAGTTGTATTACAGACCAACTCCTTGCTGAGTCTGGTCTGAATGTTCATCATTAAATGAATATTTATTCATTTTTGCAAAAAAAAATGTAAAAGAAAAGTAATAAAAAATCACTATTTTTTATTTTTTGAGTTTTTTTTTTTATTTACCAAATAAGTCGAAAAGTTCTAGAATTATATTCAAAATTTCTGGACCTTGCTAAAATTTAATTTCCGTCAAATAGACTCAGCGACTTGAAGATGTCATGCTATTCAACTGAAAACTAAGTCAAATTTTATAAGATAAATTTTGTATTACAAACTATCTCCAGAGAACATGGAAAGAGGAGGGAGGTGTGTAAATGTGATAGGGAACCTTAGACATGTATGAGAGATATTACGTATTTATTTGACATTTTCAGCAATATAGGTATAAAATGGATAAACATCTCTCTCTCTCTCTCTCTCTCTCAAGTATTGGTTAATCAATTTTAAACTGGGAGGGGGATTGGTGAACATTTTCTTTGTCAGTAGGTACATTGATACATCTTCACCTCCGGAAATGTCTCAAATAAGAATAGTGCAGTCTTATTAAGGGCTACTCAATGATCGTCTGTAGAATAGAATCTAAGAAAAATTTGGATTGTTTTGATTTGGGAAAAGTGAAGTCTTAGATGTGCAAATTATCAGTATTTGTTTCAGAACAAAAAGGACTGCTGAATTTTTCTGAGAAATAACTTCTGGAAACAAAAATAACTTCACTTGGAGATGCGGGGTATCGATCCCCGTACCTCTCGCATGCTAAGCGAGCGCTCTACCATCTGAGCTACATCCCCATCGCTTTACAATTATTCACTAAGCATTTAGTATTCATTATATTGAGATGAGGAACAAAAGTAGCAAACCGTACATGATGTCTAATCCTATTGCTCTTTTTACTGAGCTTTAGATCCTTTTTTATGGCTCGCCCAATATAATTTGCACCAACACAGCCCAAATCATATTTCTACAGGTTGTTATAGCTATACAGTCCCACGATTTCAAGGCTTGTCATATAGAGTATAACACGATTAATGGCACTGCACGGAACACGAATTAATCAAGTTGAGCAGGAGGGCTATCAAATAGTCGTTCCTGAGTTAAGTCAGAAAGGTATGGAAACATGAAAAGTTCTTGCGACCGTTTGTCGTCGAGGCAGTCTCTAATTTGGGGAGCTGCATGGATATGGAAAGTAAAGATGAGAAATGGTCCTAAAATATGGAAAGTTGAGACAAGTCTTGCATGGTCATTAGGCAACTTGTGCACAAAGGCGATTGTTCCTCGGACGAAAGCCTGGGGCCACAGGACCGATCCGGCCTAGGAGGAACTACTGGAGGAGGGACCTTCATGGGGAGTGCGACTACATAGAATGAAGGGAGTATTGTCCAGCGGGTATTGCGGAAAATGTAGTCGAGTTCGCACCTCGTCAAGCACGTACCGTCTTATCCAAAAAGGGTCCAAGTATAGCTTATGGTGCTAGTGACCCCTTCATATAGATGAGTCGGCATAAGAGCGGCTATCCGCATGCATGTCTTAGATTGACAGATGTGTATGCAAGATATGAATGGGTCAAGAAGTATTTGCACGGTATGCAACACAATCGTTGAGCCTAAGATTTGGCTATGGCAGAGACAAGTGCTTCGGCACGAAATATGGCATCGGGTGTTGTGAGTCGTTGACACAAGTTCTTAAGTTTATGATTGAGTCATTTGCACGCTGAAAATGGGAAGGCCTGAAGGTAAGTATGGTAAGTTGATATTGTTAAGTAGCACGATTTTGGTCTTACCAATGGGCTTTATTATCACGCCCCAATTCCGAAGAATCAAAATCGTCCCCCGGACGTGATGCCGTGCGACCCTAGGTTGCGATTACACGAGGCATAGTCATAAGGTTATCCGGAATACAGCATCTAAGAGAGTACGTAGAGAAATTGAACAACACATTGAGACAGAAATTTTGTATTTTGTTGATAATAGACATCATTTACAAGACTCTATTACAATTATGCCGCACAGACTTACAACATGACTCGATTACAAAAGAATTGCCGATGAGATAGTCGTTCCATACATGCATCCCTCAATTTATAACAAAAGTATTCCAACCACCTGGAAGGGAGGAAAGTTGAGACATATTCTTGGATTGTTTGCAGAGAGTCTTCAAAAGTTGTGCAACGAGAGTTTTCGATGCGCGGTCGAAGCTTCAAAACACGAACATCGCCTTGGCTAGTTGGCACGTTCCTCCTAATTCGTAACACCTGCAGAGAGCGAGGGTCAGTACGATCACATGTACTGGTGGGTGGCTAATTTAAACCCAAACTCTTAATTTGTTCAAGAAGTTTTATAAAATATGTTAGCTATTTGGTGATCTTTCTAACCATCCTGATCGATTTGCAGCTTAACATGTTAAGAGGCAAGCAAATAAAAATTTCATACACTGAGCAGCTGTCAATATTCATCCCGTGTCACGAGTATTGGTTCAAGCAGTGAAAGGGGTGTGAAGGTCATTAGCAATGTCAAGCCATCATGGACTATAGCTGGGTTAGACAGCGATCTTTTTGCGGCGGCTAGCGAGCCCTACTCGAAAGTTCCCGAATCACCCGCATTAGTCCTGCTAGCACTTGTTGTACTCGTTTCTCCCGGGCCGAATCGGTTCCTTGGCTTAGGCAACCGTTCGAAGAAACTACACCTTGTACACAGGTTGTCCAATGATCGTACTATTCTTCTTCAAAATTGAGCCCATTTTTATGCACTTAGCCTTATCATTGCGATACTCGTTAATCGATTCAATATTTATTTGCATAGGACTAAGTAAATGTAGCATAAGAGAGCATGCATCAGTTTCATGTATAGCAGTTCTATAGCAAGTGTTTCTTGAAGAATCGTGCCATAATTTATTGATTCTACATTATGAATACAAGCATGCATTTTGTGTTTCATGTTCGATTTGAAACCAGAGGGTCGAAGGGAAGGAGGTCAGCCACTCACCTTAGTCTTACTTGAGGCGAGGGACTGGTTGGCCACGCTTAGACGTCGCATACATAATCACCTGAAATTGCATAAGCAACTGATTAGAATACTGTCCCATTCAAGAAGTTTGATACGAATACGAAGTACGAAAATGCAAGCCATGAAAACTATCAAAAATATTTACGAAAATGCATTCACGAAAACCAAAGCCAAAGCCAAACCCAAAGATCAAGTACGACATAAAAAGCAGAGCAATGGAAGGTCTCTCCGACTCAGCCGCAGAGTCTATCCTCGAAGTGCAACCCGCTGAATATGGGATTTGATTCCAAAGAAGCCTTTCCATAACGAGAAAAGGATCTTAATTCAATCGTTCCCATTCGATCGATCCCGATCGATCGATTTTGACTGAATCGGTAGCGACATTGTTCCTTTCTTGTGCATCCCTTAGACGAAAATGGGGTACGATGTAGGGACGGGACACTATACCATAACCAACTAAGAAAAAGTTTCGTCCTCGATACTTAAGAATAGAACCTATCTCTAAGCGAACAATGAAGGAAATTTTTTCTTTATCTCCGATTCAAGTTTCCAGGTCAATTCTTCCACCGAATGATTACTCTAGAGTACACAAATGAGAGGGATCGCTAAATTTTGAAACAGCTTATCCTTGTGCTCCAAGATTTGGATCGACACTTCAATATATGATAAGTCGGCCTTCAGCTCCAGCTGACCAAAGTCTACTACGTGGCTTGGATCGTGCACATACTTCCATAACTGAGAGACGTAGAAGACAACGTGCACATCCGCTAGTGCTGGCGACAAGGCAATTTGGTAGGCCATTGGGCGACTCGCTTGAGTATTTTGAAAGGCCCAACAAATATCGGACTCAGCTTTTCCTTTTCTGCCGACTCTGTGTAGTCTTTAGTCTTTCCCGAAGTCGCTCCCCAACTTTGTCCCAGCAAATGGATGATCTGCACTTTTGTCCATACAAGGCTTCGTACGGCACCATCTGTATGCTGGATTGGTAACTGTTACTATATACAAATTCAGCCAGAGGTAGATGAACGTCCCAACTCGACTTGAAATCGATTACGTAGAGTCGTATCATGTCTTTGAAAATCTGATTCACGTGCTCCGTTTGGCCGTCGGTCTACCTAGAGCCGACTGAAGGCTAGTCCAGAAGCATGATAGAAATGGCCCATCCTGATCAGAGACGATGGATACGAGAACTCAGTGCAGCCGTACAATCTCGTCAAGATAAATTTGAGCCAGACAATCGATGTTCCAAGTAACTTTGATGGCAATAAAATGTGTTGACTTGGTTAGTCGATCGACGATGACCGAGATGGCATCATTTCCCATGGCGTCTTCGACAGACCAACAATAAAATCCATGCATACATGCTCCCACTTCAATTCTGGAATTGCCAGGTTCTGTATCTCCCCGTCCTCTGATGCTCAGTTTTTATCTGTTGACATGCCATGCATTGCGACATGAAGAGTACCATATCTCTCTTTATTCCATACCACCAGAAGGTCGTACGGAGGTCCTTGTACATCTTGGTGCTGCCTGGATGCAGGAAGTACTTCGTATAGTGCACTTCTGTCAATATTTTCTTTCTAAGTTCTGAATCATCCGGAACGCATAGCCTACCCTTCAATCGAAGTACGCCGATTTCATCTTCCGCAAAGTCAGTCATCCTACCAGTTGAGATTAGCTCTCA
This sequence comes from Iris pallida, assembly GCA_029216955.1. Classification (NCBI taxonomy): domain Eukaryota; kingdom Viridiplantae; phylum Streptophyta; class Magnoliopsida; order Asparagales; family Iridaceae; genus Iris; species Iris pallida. Next base: position 12,078,542 of record JANAVB010002393.1, on the reverse strand, counting down.
CATCTTCTTCAGGTACGGATCATCCTTCTGAGCAGTCTTGATCTTTTTTCGCAAGCTCTGCTCTAGCTGTAACTGTGCCAACTGCACATCCCTGAATCGAACCTAAAGGTCGATGTTCATCTTTTCTAGGTCCCGTAGCAATCTGCTGTCAATGGATAGCGAGGTAATATACTTCCAACTCAGAGCGTTTGCCATAATATTTCGTTTGCCCGACGTATAGTCAATAGTCAAGTCGTAATCTTTGATTAGTTCCAGCCAATGCCTTTGCCGCAAGTTTAGCTCTTTTGAGTGAATAGATACTTGAGGCTCTTATGATCCGTGTAAATCTTTCATGCCACACTATAAAGGTAGTATTGCCACTATTTTAACACGAACACAATCGCCGCTAACTCTATTCATGGGTGGGGTAGTTCTTTTCGTGCGACTTTAGCTGTCGGAAAGCAAAAGATACCACCTTATCCCGTTACATCAGCACACACCTCAAATCCTGACCGGAAGCATCGCTGAAAATCTGGAATCCCTCAGTCCATTCTGGAAGTGCGAGTATTGGGGCCAAAATGAGCCATTCTTTTAACTCCTGGAAGAAATCTTCAGTCGTTCGACCATTCAAATGCGACTCCTTTCTGAGTGAGAAGAGTCAGAGGCAATAGGATCTTTGCAAAGTCCTTCACGAAGCGTTTGTAGTATCCCGTCAAGCCAAGGAAGCTTCGAATATCGTCGACTGACGCAGGCCGTTTCCAATCAACAACGTCTTCAACTTTCTTCGGATTGACGGTATTGCCTTCAGAGGAAATGATGTGCCCAAGGAACGATATGCTACTCAGCCAGAATTCACACTTACTCTACTTTGCATACAACTGAATTTTATGAAGGGTCTGAAGCACGATCCACAGATACTCAGCATGTTGTCGCTTGTCCTTCGAGTAGACGAGTTTATCGTCGATGAAGACTACTACGAACTTGTCAAAGAAGGGTCGTATAACACCCGATTCATTTAATCCATGAAGGCATCGGGGGCGTTCGTTAGGCCGAACGACATTACCAGGAACTCGTAATTGTCGTACCGAGTACGAAAGACTAACTTCGACACATCCTCCGGCTTGATCTTGAGTTGATGGTAACCCGAGCGAAGATCAATTTTAGAAAACATTGAAGCGCCTTGTATAACGCCCCAGTTCCCAAAATACGTAGGACTGGTACGTATATATGCCAGCCGTATAATAAATATACGTAAGCTGTAAAATACAATAGAACCATGACAACTAATCTCATCCACAAAATAAATATAAAGCTTTTATAGAATTAAATAAGAATTTGTCTTTTGTACATGATGTTAGGCGGAGACAAATCCACTACCAAGTAATATGAGAAGTAATACATAAACAAAGGAATGATTTTGCAAGAGTAGCATGGATGGTCCAAGAGCAATCATCTTCGAAGGAATAGAAAAGATTACGGCCTTGGTTATAACACCTGCAAAAAGCCAAGAACACACACCTGAAGAATTCACCAGGTCCTCAGAGGGACATAACAAGATACAAAAGAACATGCCATGTAACTAAATATAAACTGCTCAATAATAAGTCAAATCAGATCATAACAAGATCCAATACTCCAACCTTGAATTAGCGTACCATCCCCCCAACCAAACAAGGACAAGAGATAGCACCCTAATCCACGATGAAGTATCTTTCCATGTTATGAATCCAATATAGTATCCGAACCACAATAAGGTTCAGTACCTTCTCATCGAAGTAGTGAACCACACCTACAACCAAACAAAGACAAGGTGTGGCAAACTATCCACAACAAGTTACTATTCCAAGCCGCAATCAGATATAAGTACCCAAATCAAAAGTACCTATACCTAACGGATAAGGTAGCCTAACCATTCTAAGTGAATGCAATTTAAGAGCAAACCTCCAACGCATGGGCTCTTTGGCTAAAATAGGATCGACATAGTCCCCTTTCTGGGCACCAGGGGCCTAGTAATAATGTAAGAGCATAATGCTTCGCAGAACGTCAGTGGTCAGTAATAAAATAAAGGGTCGTTAACTCGCATCTCCGACGGAGCGTACGGTCACAAAGGTAAAGTGCATAGTAGCCCATACGCTAAGGAAATATCCTCCCTACCCCATGCCTATATGTTGTCTTCATAACACAAGATCTCTATTAACCGCTAAGGCAAACTAGTCATGCAATACTATGGGCGGTTTATCCTATCGCACGGCTTATACGTACCGGGTGGCCAGCCAGCTACGCATGTCCGAGTTCTACATGCGACTCGCAACTTTGTGGCACAAACGTGTCAAGGCCTATGAATGCAACATAAACTAGGGTGGTCTCTTAAATCTAGGGTTAATGTGCATAGAAATAATTAAATAGCAGGAAATAGAACTAGAAAGTAAAATTTGCATCTCAACATAACTATGAAACACAATTTATTTTGCAAAAATAAATAAATAAATAAATGCATGAAATATGAGCTAACGTAAATAGACAGCAAATGACAAGGTATCTTGCCTGGTGTAGCGTCTGGTGTGATGCGATGATCATGTTGGCATAGAGTATGATTTCGGTGTTACAACTACGTAAGACGACCTCTGATGCTGGCACAGACAGTTTTATCGAATCAAGAACGGTCAGATTAGTTAGGGTCGGTTAGTGGAAGTACAAATTTAACAAGAGAATAGGAAAATTGGGATTAGTTATGGACAACAGGATAATCAAGGAATTTGGATAGATAATATATATATGAATTTAGAAAACTATTTATAGTACTTGAAAAAATATTTTTATTAGCTTAAAAATAGTTTTTAGATAAATGCTTGAAAAATAATAAAATCGTTTTTGGGTAAAACTCTAAATTTGTCAAAATAGGATATTTAGAAAGAAAGTTATGTTTTATTAGTAAGAATATGTTTTCAGGTAAACATTCAAAAATCCATAAATCGGTTTAGGCCAAAATCTATAGGCTTGTGAAAATAATTTGTTAATAACTATCTATATTTTTATTAGATAAATAGAAACTATGGGAAATGTTTTAGGCTAAAATTCACATTTTGAAAATATGTAGACATCTCTAACCCTCAGACTACCCATAAAGTTTTTAAAAATAATAATATTTCCCAAAACAATAATTATAATAATGATAATCACAATAATAAGTTTAATAATCCTCCTGTAGTAATAATAATAATAATAATAATAATAATAATAATAATAAAAATAAAAATAAAATAATCTTGTTAACAAAATATCTAACGGTAGCTGACTGCTGTGCTTCTTTAAACCATCAAAAGCAACAAAATAATAAGTGTCCAAAAACCAAGAAACAGACAAAATAAATAAAAAAACAGAGAAGAAACAACATCTACTACTGTGAGTGTACTTTTTTCTTTTCTTATTTTTAGGGGGAGAGAGAAAAGACTTTGTGGCCCAGAGAACGAGTGCACGAGAGAGAAGAAAGAGAGAGAGAAAAATTAGGGGGGATAGATTGAGACCGTGAGTGAGAGGGAGAAGAAGGAGAGGAGGCAGACTGAGGAGGAGAGGTGAAGAGAGGTTGGGGAAGAAGATGACGAGAGCGAGGGGGAGAGTCGGAGGGAGTAGATCGGGAAGATCGAGAATGAGGAGGTGAGGAGATCACCCGGGTGGCTTGGTCGGACGATGAGGGCACAGCTCGGGCGCTCGACCGGCCAGACGCCGTAGCGATGGTGGCGCTCGGGTCGGGATGGCGACCGAAAGAAGGAGACGGGACTGGTTGGGCTGGACGACGACGAGGGTCGGAGACTGGACGCCGAGGTGTCTATGCGCGGAGAACGACGTAGATCTCGACAAGGCTTGGTCGGAGAGAGGTGGCAGACAAGTGAGTCTAGTGGTGTGTTGGTTTTTGCGTTTGGGGTTTTTGGGTGGCGGTGGTTATGATGTTTGGGGGAACCGGGTGCTGGTGTGAGACACTAATGGCAGATGTGGGTTGTCGCGGTGGCGGTGTTGGATGTGTATTGGTTTTTGGGGTAGAATTTTGATCGGTGGTGGTTTCTGAAGCTAGGCGGTGGGAAGCGGTTATGGTGATGGGGGTCACTGGCTGGAGTCGAAAGGCGCGCACGGGTGGCCGGGATGGCGATAGGGGCGGTGGTGGTTTTGGTGATGGTGGTGCTGGTGGTTATTTTGGTGGCTGTGGTGGCATTAATTCTTGTGGCATTGATGATGGTCGGTGGCAGAAGGAAGGCTGGGGAGTGGCCGTGGTGTTGGCTGTGTCGGGATCAACTGGTGGTGAACGGGGGAAGAGACTGCGGTGGAGGGGATGATGATGATGAGGATTGTGGTAGTATAGGTGTGGCAGTGGGTTTGTGGATGACCGGAGAACGTCTGTGGGGTTCGATGAGAGGAAGGAGGCTCGGTCGGTGATGGCTGGGTAGATGGTAGAGTTTAGAGTCAGGGTTAGGGACGAGATGTTTGCCGTGTCGTGGCTGTCGACACGGAGGAGATGATGCGATGTATACGTATAAATATATTATATTAGAAAGACACTCGGGGTCGGACCCGAGGCCGTCACGGCTGACACGGGAAAATTTTGGGAACCGATATGGTGCACGACACTTTAGTGGAGAGAAATTTGGGCTTGTATAGTTTTCTAGGAATAGAGCAAAAGGGCTTCTCCTTATATAGGAGGTGAAAGTTTCAGTTGGATATGGACTAGTTATAATTTAAACCCTTAGTGGATTATCACATATTTAATTTAAATCAAATTTAAAATAAATCAAATCCAAATCCAATCCAATTAAATCTAGATAATTTCAAATCCAAATTAAATATAGATTACTCCCATCTTTAAATTAAACTTATTTAAATTAAATCAATAAAATCTAATCAGAATTTAAATTACCATAATAAATTCAAAATATCTTTTCTAAAAATAATAATAATAAATAATTTCAAAAATCACAATAAATATTTAACTATTTGAAATACCTTTTTCATAAATTAATAAGAATAATTTCAAAAATTCAAAATATATACATGAATTGAATTTCATGTACTTGCATGCAATTTAAAATATTTGCAACATAATTTTCTAATTTATTATCTATATTTGTACAACCATTTAAAATAGCCTTTATATAATAAAAATAAAGTTTGGCAAATATCGTTCTACGTACTTTATCGCAAATATTTACACTATACTATTTTTTTGAAAAGTATACTTGTTTTATAAATAAAAAAGCCTTAAACTAAAACTTTTTATATAAAAATATATATTCCTGGCTTATACGTATTCGTACTCGATGTCCCAATATTAAATAAAAGTAAAAAATACTACCAAATAAATTAATTTAAAAAAATCATAATGAAACTTTAGGGGTTTTACACCTTGTGACTGATCGAACAAGTCGTCTATATGGGACAATGGATATTTGTTTCGGACGGTGGCCTTGTTCAGCTCTTGGTACAAAGACGCATTGAACCATCCTTCTTCTTGACAAACAACATGGGTGCTCCCCACGGTGAGACGCTAGGCCATATGAATCACTTGTCGAACAGCTCTTGCAACTGTACTTTAAGTTCCTTAAGCTCTGCAGGGGCCATTCTGTATGGAGCTTTGGAGATCGGTCGGGTGCCAGAAAATGTGTCGATGGTGAACTCGATCTCTCGATCAGGTGGCATGCCGGACAACTCATCCGAAAACACGTCTGAGAATTCTGCCACAATGTCGGTCTGACATACGTTTGTACCATCATGTCGTATCTTTCAAACAGATGCCAAATAGCCTTCACATCCGAAATACAGCATCCTTCGAGCAGATATTGCCGAGATTACCATACAGGTCGATGACGCTTCACCACACGAATAGCAGAATTCGGCCATCCCAGGTATGCGGAAGGTAACTTTCTTTCATGTGCAGTCGATGGTGGCGTTGCAAGTACCGAGCCAATCCATTTCCAGTATGATGTGGTAGTCCTTAATGTCAAGAACTATCGCATCAAAATGTACCTATTTACCTCCGATACAGATGATTCAGTCTCTGCAGCCTAAGTGTGCAAGTAGTGACGTGCCCGACGGTATGCTAACATTAAGATCAAGGCCTAGCGATACCATAGGAAATTTGGGCTTGGCGACAAAATCTGTTGATATAGAGCTATATATGGTACCTGAATGAAACAAAATACGAGAAGGCTTTTTATTGAAAAGTAATATACCTGTCACGACCGTGTTAAATGCGAATGCCTCATCCCAGGTCATGGCATAGACTCGTCCCTGGGCATTAGGACGACGGTCTTGGCCATTCGGTTGCGTGGCTTGAGGAGACCGAGGTGCTTGGCCTCGGTTTTGCTGGTACTGCGATTGCGGAGGGCGTTGGTTCGACCAACCTTCAGGGCAGTTGCGTGCGACGTACCCTACTCGACCACATACAAAGCATACTCCACTTTTCATTCAACATTCATTAGCCATGTGCCCCTCCTTGTGGCAATGATCGTAGACTACTCGGTTCCTTCCCTACACTACTAAAATCTGCTAGAATAGTGACTTATATTAGCGACGGCAGAAAAAGCAATCGCTGATAATTGCCTATAGCGACTCCTAGTGTTACACGTCGCTGACCGTCGCTGTGTAGCGATGTTCAGCGATGGAGTATTTATTACGTCGCTGCCTGGCAACATTTTGCGACATACATACTTTTTACGTCGCTATATTGTAACATTTTACGACGTATATTTTATACGTCACTGACTTATTTCATATAGGACAACTGGCCCGATCGAAATTGACGGCGTCGCTAAGTGGTCCTCCCGGTCCATCGACGGCGTCGACTCCAGACATTGTACTGCCTCCTACTGCCACTACGGTGCAGCTCACACAGGAGCAGTATGAGTACATGCTATCCCAGATGCACGACAGGGGTCCTCAGTGATCCAGTAGATTTTTTTTTATCATCTTCGTATTTATTGGCCCTATGGGCCCATTCACCGTTTTGTATACTGATTTTGAATATTATTTGACTCTGTTGGACATGTATGTTTGTTGGACATGTATGTTGGTGATATTTAATTTGTTGGTATTTTCATTGAGTATATGTATGATATTTAGTTGTAGACTGTTATGATGGAAGACTGTTAATTGTGATGATATCTGCGACGGGGATGACAAACATACCTACGCTGGGTTATAAGCGATGATCTGATATACAAAGGAGGTGTTGCCCAAAATTTTTAAAAAATATAATGTGTATTTTTGTGATGATGTGTGTCTGTGTTTACAGTGAATGTGAACACAGACACAGCATAACAAAAATACCAATTTTTTTAATTTTTCTTATAAGCTCTGCAATGTATAGCGAAGTTCTGCAACATTTTGTGACGTAGAGAACACGTCGCTATACGTCGCCCAATAGTGACGTAACGTCGCTATACTGCCGACGTTGCATATGACCACCTGAGAGCTGACGTCGCTAAAGTTGTCGCTAGGCATCGCTAAAATGCTGACGTGGCTGCCATGCCATGTTATCATATATAAAGTTGACGGCGTCGCTAAGTAGTCACCCTACGTCGCTATAGTGGCGACGTATGATGACATCGCTATCTGTCGCTAATGTTGTGACGTCTAGCGACACTAACGCGACGTCGCAGCTAGCGACGACTTACAACGAAATTGTAATCTGCGACAAGTCTATACGCGACATCCAATTTTCGTTGCTAAATACGTCGCTAATAGAAATTAGCGACGGATTTTCCTTTTTTAGCGACGTATTCGGACGTCGCTAAAAGGGGTTATTTTAGTAGTATTGGTTGCCACCTCCATTGTCGTGGTTTGGACGCTTATGCGCATTGTTAACTCCTGTATTGCCATGGTGCTTGTGATTATAAGTATGCACAGTACCGGTAGCGACTGTAGGGTATTGTGGCTCGAGGCAGAGGGCATGATTGAGCGATTTGTCCATTGTTTGGTACTCTGGGACAGTCACGTGAGCAGAAATGGAAGGCCTCAGGCCCACTTCGAATCTACGTGCTCGACTCACCGTCGTTAGCAGATAGACCCTAGTAAATTGGGTCAGCTTATTGAATTTCACAGTATACTGACGTATTGTCATGTTTTCCTGCTTCGGCTACATGAACTCGTTTTCTTTCGCCTGACGGATTATCGCGGGTAGATACTCGACTTCGAAGGCCCTGTAGAATGTAGCCCAAGAGATCGACGTGGTGGAATCATCGTGATGAATTGCTTGCTTTTGGTGTTTGGCCTGTGCCCTGGTGTTCAGTTGGTTTGGTCCATGAGCTTGAATGGTAAAATCTCATTTCAGTTAGCCTTGCCTCATTGCCTATTTGCCTGAATGTTGAAATGTTAGGATATTCTGTAGGTATCTAATATGTAATGGATTAATAGAGGGGAAATAGTACTGAAATGGTACTTGGGGGTTTCTCTTAAGGATTTCAGTTGGGAATCCTTGTGGAGTGTGGTAAGAAGAGGGCAAGGGGGAAGGATTGTTGTCCAAGTTCTCAAACATAGGCTAATTGGTTGAGAAACCTTGTGGCAGTAGTGGGTAGTGTGTTAGGTTGCATCTTACCAATGTGTGTGGGTGCCATGGTGTGAGTTATGGTGTGTGTATGTGTTTGTGTTAATAGAGAGTGAATATGATAGTGTTCAGTCATGTGAGTGTATGCTTTGACTAATGCATGAGTGTCTAAATGAATTGGTAGGCAGTGGTGTGTATCAGAGGTGAGATATCCCTTGGTGCACACCACTTGGTCGAGAATTGGGGTTAGAGGAGGCAGGAAGCAGGGGTACCGGTTTAGGCAGTAGTAAGGGGCAGCAACTGTGTAGTAGCAGGACCTGGCACAAATTTAGTCTTGAGTATTAGAAAATATGATAGTTACTGCTTATAGCAGTGGGTGTATCAGTTGTAAGGAGAAGGTGGAGAGACTTTGTATACATTGTATCAGAAGAGTGAGTTCTTAAGATAATCTTTAAGTCATGATGTGAGGGGTTGCTTGGTATCGTTTGTTCAGTCTCTTTTGAACAGATGTCAGTCCCCTGCACTTGTTAGATATGCAGTCACCAATCTTGATTGCCCTATTTCATTCCTTGACATCAGTCCCAAGTTCCAACTATGCTGTCCTTAGTTCAGTTATCTTTTGAACTTAGAGTTTTTGACCCCATTACCAAATAACCCTATACAGTCCCCTACCTTAGCTTAGTCCACTAACTTTCATTTCAGTCTCCATTTCATGTAAAGTCCAGTCTTCCCCTATCTAAGGGCCAGCTTTGGAAATTATATACCAGTCTTAATTTACTTTGGTTCAGTTCTATTAGTTATAGAGGTTGTGGATTGGCCTTGGCCTGTGTTAGAGGTAGGGATCTAGAGATTACATAGTGCATTAAGGGTATAAGATGAGGTTTATGTTAAGAATAAAATGTATTGATAGAGTGTTATCTTGGATAGACAATGAGCATGTGGGATTTACAAATGTTAGGTAGTATGGATGCCTAAGAGGAGGATTAAGGAAAAGGGTATTGCCTAGGTATGCAGGCAAACATCTATAAGGTAAAATATTATATAGATAGTGTATAGATATTCTAGGTGGGTAATTGACTTGAAATTGGTTAACCTAACCTAGATTGACTGAAGATGACCAGTTGAGCAAAAGTCAACCATTAGTCAAACTTGACCAAAATAGACCTAGATTGCATATCACTCACTAGAAAACCATGTTTAATACTATTTAACACCCATTTAACACATGTATCTCATCTATAGGCTTTGTGACTCCACTTTGAGGCTCGATTCACATTTATTGCTCTGGACGACAGGCGGGTACATTCTCTGATAGTTTTATTATGTTGATATATCCTGTGATGCATGTTATACTAGTATTCTATCTTGATTCTGACACGATGGACTCACGGATTGGTATTTTATGAATTTCTTGATTGGAGATGCGTGGTTTTATGACTATCATGAATAATGTAGATCATGACTAATGCATCTATCACGAATAATGAAATACGTGTCGAAGAACCTAGATTCTATGTGTACTAGTTAGGCGAGAAAATACCTAGGAGACACGTGAACATACCCTTTCTATCCCATTGATCTTACATGAATAATAGCGGCTATACACGTATGTGTATGGTTTGCTGGATATCTCCCTCTAGCCGTTCACATGGCAAATTAATATTTTAAATCACTGGTCAAAACACAAATCCTCTAAGTTCTCTATTACATACCTTGCATGACAGGTTTACCATTATTACATATCTACCTGTTCTCATATGTTCTTTATACACTTGTCTTTTCATTATACATTACCTCTATAACTTGATCATCAAGAATTTCATTATTATTTCATACTCATAGCGTTTGTCAATTATTCTAAACTATTAGAGGTGATGTGCTCGTTCCATCCTGAATGGATATATTGATAAAATTTTACAGATGATATAGATGATTGTCCTACCTTCTACGAGGCATACAAAGGTGGCAAGCAGGAGTTTGAGGAGGATCATGCTCAGTAGATATTACTCTAGATATAGTTTAGAACTATTAGTTTTAATGTTGTATCAGTTTGTTCCGATTGTTAGTAGAGACTTATTTGTATTCAGGATTTGTATTTATTTGTGTTGGACATCTACTATGTGTTGTGATAACTCTACTATTTATATTTAGTTTCTTCCTTTTATCTGATTCCATATTGTGCTCTATCTTCCTTAGACTTGTGATTGAGAGATATAGTTGAGATGTTATATTATACCTCCGTGCAGAGATGACCGGTTTATATTTTCTTGTTGATTAGATGTTAGATGTTATAGATGACCTATACAGCATTCTACCACCGACACTGCGACGTAGGCTGGACGTACCTACATTTTCGTGCCCCTAATCAGGGTGCGGATCGTTACACGTTCAACCGAAGTTGACAATCAATTCTTATGCAAAGAAATCTAAGTACAAAAGTTTTTTAAAAAGTGTGACGGTGGGGATCGAGCACTACAACGGTTTCTTTACTCCATTGACGATCCGATGATGATATGAGACTTGCTCTGACTTTCTGGTGCCTTCGATGAAACTCTAGGGTCGTCGATTAGGAGGACACCGAAGTTGAAGATTTTGATAATTCTGTGGATCTTCTTCTCCTTATCGATCATGTTGTTGGAGAAAAACCTCTCATATTTATAGGGAAGAGGGGCACATATACGATGTGCATTAGGGTTTCGAGATATAAAGGAATCTGCCTTCCTTGCACGGTACGAGCTTCTATGGCGCTGACACGTGACGGGTGTTGACATTTCCCGCAAATAAGATCTCAGGTGGTTATTAAAATAATCGAATGAGGTGACAGGTGGCGTGTGTCAATTTTCTTGTTCAGATGTAGTCAAGCAAATCTTAGGATTTTATTCCAGATTTGGATTGCGAGTAATCTTTTTCAGAGATTTAAATCAATCTGATAAGATATTCGCATTTATCAACTTCATCAATCCCAATCCTATCTTTGAGAGAGACAGTTTAAGCAAACCGATTGGGTGGGACCATGCCGTCTGTGTTTTAGGCAAGGCTGGCTGCGCTTTTGGGACAACGAGTAGACTGTGCTTCTGGAGACGGCGGAGCCTCTGTGCTTTAGGAAGACAAGTGGACTGTTTTGAAGACAACGGGGCCTCTGTACTTTTAGGGACAACGAGCAGGCTGTGTTTCGGGTAAAGCCATTGTGCTTTAGAACGACGAGTAGGTTGCGCCTTCAGATAAACCACTTTACTGTGCTTTAGAGTAGCAGTCGGGCTTGTGCTGGAGGCAAACGGTGTCTCCCAAGTCTTTGCTGAGAAAAAGGAACCGTTGAACGGGCCGGGTACTTGGATTAAAGTAGCTGTCTGTGCTTTTGAGAGGGGGATTACTATCTGTGCCTTGGAAGCAAAAGAACCAGTGGGTGCCTGCGCCTCCTGTTGTAGACAACTTACCTTTTTAGTCTTATTTTCAGGAGAAGTAAATGACTACCGTTGAATGCAGACTCCTTAATTGCCACTGTTAATTGGAAAATTCCAAGGAGCATTTGAACAGTTTGGGGACTCACTTGAATGGGCCTATTAATTGAGATCCGTTGTGCCGAGTCCTAGGTTCATCCCATTAATGAAGAAATTTTGATCGTCAGCCAAGTGTCCTATAGTTTAGACCACTCTCGGTCCTATAAAAGGGGAAGTGTTCCTCTGAAAAGTCACTATCTTCTTCCTGGCACCCTTCACCACCATGTTTGATCCAGACTTAGCTTCAGACGGCCGCTGGCTTTGCGTAAGTTGGCTATTGGTTGGGCTTCTCTCGTTCGAAGGGGCCATGTTCTTTTAGAAGAACTCTTTGTAGAAGGAGCCGTCACCACTCTTGAGAAATATCCAATTATATCCTTCCTAAGGAGTTTGACTCTGGGCGACGTCTTGGAGGTCTTGACTACGGGGTTAGGATTTGTTGCTCATCCGATGAGTAGTCAGCCATACTCTGCTCTGCTCGTTCTGGGCTTTGCGACCTACTACACCTTCAGGGAGCTCAGGCCAATAGCTGCATCAAGAAGTTGCTTGGTTTGGCCGAGCAATTGATGCGCGTTTGGAGGGTTGCACATACAAAAAAGTCAGAATGCACCTTGATGGAGATCAATCTTCTAGTATGCGTAACAAGGAGAAAGATGCCTGCATTATGATAAAGACTAAGTCTATTATAGACTCCCCTAGGGTCTGCTGAACCTGTGATCGATCCTTTGTAGAAGAAGTTGGATTATTCCTTTTCGTATAGGCTTGATGAATCTGTACTAGATCTTTGTAGGCATAATAATAACAGAACTTTCTGTATCTTTTGTTGTCTTTTTAATACTCGGTCTGCGCCTTTGTATCATCTGTGCTGTGGTGGAGGAATGCCATCGGCTGAGATTTTTCATGCTTTTACAGGCTTCATCGATGCCATGAGCTCGAAATTATCTTCGATCTCTTCTAGCCAGTCGATCGCAAGAGACGGGTCTTCGGTGTCGGAAAAAGAAGTATGAAATGCCTTCTTAAATTTGGTGATGTCGAAGGTGTTATTCTCTGGCGGTGTAAGCTGAGACGAAGGCTCCCTGGGTACGACTTCAGTGGGTCGGGTCACTGGTTCGACAATACTGTCACTACCACTTTTCTAGCTTGAGGGTATTTTGGTCATTTTTAAAATTTTGGAATTATTAGTATTAATTATAATTATTAGAATTTTATGTGGATTTTAGTATAATTGATTTAGTGCTATAGTTGACCTTGACTAGTGTTGACCTAGGAGACTGTCCTAGAAGCTAACCTAGGTCATGACTATTTGGTTATGTTATGGAACCTTAGCTTGACCTAAGTTAGTGATATCAAACCCATTAGAACTTATTTGGAGAGATTAGGAATTGATTAGGCTAGCTAATGGCTTGTGGTTTCACAAGTCATGACTTGTGACTTAAGCCTTAGAGGCCCAAAGCCCAACACCTAGTGAACCCTATCCCAATCCAACCATGGCTAGCCACATAGGGATTCCCCCACCTATTTAATCCCTCATAGAATTTAGGACTAGCCTCCATTAGGAATATTTGCAAGTTGAGAAAGAGGTGAGTCTCCAACCTCAATAATCCCTAGAAAATCCTATTTAATTCCTTTTCCATCCAAACAAATTGCATTAGGTTCTAATTCATCTGTTCTTGCTGTTTATGGAAGACTATTTCAGAGTTTGGACAATTTGGAGAAGTTTGGCTATCAAGAGGAACACCCCTCTTTGGAGTTTTTTTTTGAGGATTTGACACCTATAGGTAACTCCTTCAAAACCTATTGTAATTGCTGTTATTATTGCATTTTTGCCTAGATCTAGGTGCCCCCTAGCTAACCCAAGATTTCTGTAGGATTTTGTGTCCTATTCGTGTCTCATTTGAACACGTATCAGTCCAATATACCCACTGTTTGACGAAATGCCCCAAAAGGGATTTCGATCTAATTTTAGGAAAACTTTTGAATAAAAATTTAGGTTTTAACCTTTCTTAGGAATTTCTATTGTCCTGGGATGTTTTTGGTGTCGTGTCGTGTCGCAAAGGACACACGAACACACGGTTGCACGCGCGCGTGCGAGCACTGTAGCTCCCCTGATGCTCGGGGTCTTTTACGCAGTGGACACGCCACTAGGACACGTGATACTTGACACACACGATGGGGCAACCACTGACACCACGTGTGTCAAGTTTCACGACCTATCGTGTCGTGTCGGACACAGTATCACGCGTGCACTGTGCGTACACTGTGTGTGTGCAGTGTATTAAATTTGTTCACTATTTTATGCAGTTTTAAATGGTTTAATTTGTGTTTTAATTTGCTAATTAGATCCTAAATATGATGTATAATCTATATTAGATTAAGTTTACATGTTAGTTAGGTTATTGATGTGAATTTGGTTTCGTTTGGGATAATTTCAGGATTCGACTGATACATGCTTTGATACATTATTTTTCTCTAAATCTCTGAACATTAAATCCTATTCTATTGATGTTTCCACTGTTAACTCACTCCCACATATTTGTTGATTCATATTATTGAAATATTGCAATTCAAATTTGGGCTTTAGTTTGTGAATGCGATTTTGACATTGGGTTGTTTTTCGAATAAAAATAGTTGCTGCATTGACTGTTTGGAGTTCATGAAAACTGTCAAAAATGGGATTGGTTTTCTGTCAATTGATTCCATTCCCGTTCCTTAACTGATTTGAATGAAGGTTTTAATTCATTGGTTAACTGTATATGAATATCCTGTCAACTGATTTCCTTAAATACCTGAGATTTTATTCTTTCTAAATGAACTGATTTGTTCATTGGGTATCTAGTTAAATTGAATGTTCATTCATTCTCAATACTGATTTCCTTTCCTTTTCGAAAATTGTAATCGAAATGAATTTCTGAACCTGAGATTGGTTGATCCCTGAGATTGAATGAATGAGTATTAGTTGATGTTAACTGTCATTGAGGATTGGGTTAGTTGTCAATGTGTTTGGGCTTCAAAGTTAAAATGATTAATGAGTGATTGTTCCAAATTCTGGGATGATTTTCTTCCCTGTTTTTCCTATTGCCCACATACATTGTTAGCTCACTGGATTCATGATAACATATACTTCACTGTTTTCTAGTATTTACTGATTTCCAGGATATGGTTAGCTCACTGTTTTGGTTCAATGGTAACTGTCATGTGAACCAATTTAGCCACTATTTTTCCTTTAATACTTCACTGTTTTCCTTAACATTCACACACTCTATATGTGTTCACTGATTTCCCTACACTCTCTTGACACATGAGCATAATTGTTACACTGTTTTTCCTTTGAACACTCACTGTTTTCAGGATGTCTAACACACACACACACACACATGTCTCCCTCACTCTCACTAACACACAACCCTATCATGCATCTCACACACACCCCCCACCACATTGCACTTTTCTTTCTTTATATATATGTGAAGGTATATATATATTTGTGATGTATATATATATATATATATATATATATATATATATATCTCCTATATATTATATAATGTGTGTGTACTATTATATATATTATATATAAATGTATGTGTGGTATACACATAGGTAGCCTATATGTTAATATGTGTATTCTATATTAGATTGTGTAGTGTAGCAATGTGTGTATTTTAATTTAGATATGGATATTGTCATGTGTTCATGTAATATAGGTTATAGGTTGGTTTTAGGCATGATATTGCCTAATAGCTAGTCTAGGGCTCTTAGCCTATGGATGTATCTGTTTGTCAGTATAGAGTCTAGTTAGACTTGTGTAGCTTTGTTAGACCTAGAATAGACTAGTTAGACTAGTATAGACTTGTTTGACTTAGGTTTGACTTGGTTGACCTAGTTTGACTTCTAGGGTTGACTAGAGTTGACCAAGAGTTGACTTTGGCCTAGATTGACCTAGATTCATGTAGAATGCATTGTAGTGCATCTTATTACCATTCTGGACTTGTTGTGACTTGTGCTGTTCTAAATAGGAGCCAGATACCACTCCTCGATAGTACTTTCATCTTGGACATTCAGATAGCAGGCGAGTACATTCTCTGATCTTTTCATACTTGTCTGGACTATATTCGTGCTCTAGATTACTTTACTTGATGCTGACACGTATCTTTACGGATTAGTACTATATGGATCCTTTCCTGAGATGTTATCCCTCTACGGGTGCATCGGGTATTTCATGTTCATGTACTTTATCATGTGCATCAGGTACTCCTTGTACTCGTACTAGTTCATGTATTTACATGTTCTCATGTGCTTTCATGTACTATCATGTGTCTCATGTACTACTCATTACATGAGTTCATGTATCTTTAGCTGTATTCATGTGCTTATAACGTAACTTGAATGGATCCTTGTGTATTGATTGGGGCGGGGTGAATAGAATTGGTTATGTGATCATTATCCCCAGTAGGTATTCATGTGCTTCTTAGTTGTATTCATGTGCTCCTAAGCCGTTTACATAACCATATTGTACTCTAAATCACTTAGCTACTTACAGTCTTTATTTATCATGTACTTACTTTCAGTTACAAAATATCTCCTGTTTTCTTATACTTTTTTCCAGCATTTCTTGTATTTTACTCTATTGCATGATTTATACTCCTAACATGTTATGAACTGTTTTGAGAGATATGTGCTCGTTCTCGTCCTGATTGGACATGTTAAAAAAATTTACAGAGGACGAGGAGGAGGCCTTCTTAGATACTTTCTATGGGACAGCCTTAGAGGACACTTGCGATCCGGACTTCCAGTCGGATCCCTTAGCTGTAGAGACTGTTGCTCCATAGATATCTTATCTTATTTCATAGTATTGGAGGTTGAGTTGTATATATTGGATCTGTACTATTTCTGGATTTGGTGGAGTTTATCTAGACACTTAGCTTTCTCTCTATTGTATTTCCTGTGGATTTGGATCTTGTATGTTTTATATCATTCTATCTTTATCCTGTTCTACCTTAGATGTGATTGAGATATATTCTGTTATGTCACCCCCATTCGGGGAGTATAACTGTTTATTACCTTAAACTGTTAGATGTTGTGACCTAGGACAGCGTTGTACCGTCGACACTATGGCGTAGGCTGGACGTACCCACGTCTCGTGTCCTTACTCTAGGGTGCAGGTCGTGACAAATACGGGTTGCAGAATTTCCGTTGGTCACGACCATTTGTACTAACTACCGTAGCGTGTCAAGTTGCCCTTGCTGTATCTTGAACTGCACTTTAAACCGGGCTTCAAATTGGGCCTGTCGCCTCTCGGACTGCAGGCGCAGATTTTTGCTTTCTTGTTGGAATGCTGTGGAAGGCTCGGTTTCGGAAGGCATCCTCTCTATCGGGTTGACGGAAGGCTCGGCTTCGAAACTACTCGAGACGCTGGAAGCGCTCGTTTCATCCCCTGCCGGAGGTTCCACAACTTCTGGAATAAAAGGCAACTCTCGTTAGTTTCAAAAAATGCCTTGGATTTACCGTATGGAACAACTCATCTCATCGACATGAGTTCAACGGTTCAAGACTAGAGACTCGAGACTGGAGGCCAAGGACGTGAAGCCGTGCTCAGATACCATTATGTCATGCCCCGATTTCGAATAATCGATAGTCGTCTCCCGGACATGATGCCGTGTGACCCTAGGTTGCGATCGTACGAGGCATAGTCATAAAGTTATCCAAAACACAACATCTAAGGGAGTACGCAGAGAAATTAAACAACATATTGAGACAGAAAGTTTTTGCATTTTATTGATAATATACATCATTTACAGGACTCTATTACAATTATGCCGCACGGGATTACAATATGACTCGAATACAACAGGAGCATCGATGAGATAGTCGCTCCATACATGCATCCCTCAATTCACAACAAAAGTATTCCATCCACCTGGAATGGAGGAAAGTCGAGACATTCTTGGACTGTTTATAGAGAGTATTCAAAAGTTGTATAACGAGAGTCTTCGACGCGCGGTCGAAGCTTCAAAACACGAACGTCGCCTTGGCTTGTTGGCATATTCCTTCTGATTTGTAACACCAGTAGAGAGTGAGGGCCAGTACAATCACATGTACTGCTGGGTGGCTAATTTAAACCCAAGCTCTCAATTTGTTCAAGCAGCTTTATAAAATATGTTAGCTATTTGGTGATCTTTCTAACCATCCTGATCGATTTGCATATAATATGTTAAGAGGCAAGCAAATGAAAAATTCATACATTGAGCAGCTGTCTGTATTCATCCCATGTCACGAGTATTAGTTCAAGTAGTGAAAGGGGTATGAAGGTCACTATAGCTGGGTTAGACAACGATCTTTTTGCGATGGCTAGCGAGCCATACTTGAAAGTTCCTGAATCACCCGCATTAGTTCTGCTAGCACTTGCTATACTCGTTCCTCCTGGACTGAATCGATTCCTTGGCTTAGACAACCGATCGAAGAAACTACACCTTGTGCACAGGTTATCCAATGATCGTACTATTCTTCTTCAAAACTGAGCCCATTTTTATGCACTTAGCCTTATCATTGCGATACTCATTAATCGATTCAATCTTTATTTGCATAGGACTAAGTAAATGTGGCATAAGAGAGCATGCATCAGTTTCGTGTCTAGCAGTTCTATAGCAAGTGTTTCGTGAAGAATCGTGCCGTAATTTATTGATTCTATATTATGAATACAAGCATGCATTTTGTGTTTCATGTTTGATTTGAAACCAGAGGGTCGAGGGGAAGGAGGTCAGCCACTCACGTTAGTCTTACTTGTGGTGAGGGACTGGTTGGCCACGCTTAGACATCGCCTACACGATCACCTAAAATCGCATAAACAATTGATTAGAACACCGTCCCATTCAAGGAGTTCGATATGAATGCGAAGTTAGAAAACACAAGCCATGAAAACTATCGAAAATATTCACGAAAATGTATTCACAAAAACTAAAGCCAAAGAGCAAGTGCGACATGAAAAACAGAGCAACGGGAGGTCTCTCCCAACTCAGCCACAAACTCTATCCTCGAGGCACAACCCGCTTAATATTTGACTTGATTCCGAAGAAGCCTTTCCATAACAAGAAAAGGATCTTAATTCAATCGTTCCCGTTCGACCAATTCAATCGATCTCGATCTATCGTTTCCGATTGAATCGGTAGCGACAGTGTTCCTTTTTCGTGCATCCCGTGGACGGAAATGGGGCACGATGTAGGGATGGGGCACTACATTTATGGCATGATCACTATGTTGCGACACAAGGGTGGCACGACCACGACGTTGTTGTACAAGTATGGATATTACAACACGGTCTCGATGTTGCAACACGAAGCAAGTTTTATAGAATATGCCATACAATTGATCCTAAGGCAATATTAGAAAGACAACTAAAAATCATAGTATGCACTCATTAAATGAACATGTTGGAAAGCTCACTCATAAGTACGGTTGTGTACTGACACCCACTAGTCTTAATGTACAGGTTCAGGTACTTGCTCGTTCGGGATGGAGCTTGTTTGGATGCGCTGAGGCATGGAGTTTCTTGGCGTTTCATGGCGTACGACCGTGCTGGAGTCTTCACCTATATGTCACATAATATATGGACATCGCCCTCTGAAGCATCCAAAAGTTGTAAGCCTAATGGCAAGTTATGTTGGATTGAGAGATGAGAGAGAGCTTAGTGATTGTATTAAGAGAGATTGTGAGCTTGAGCGAATGTAACCTTGGCCTCATGCCCCTTTGTAATTCCATTGTATTATTAATAAAGTTGATTTTGTTTCCTATACCTTTTGTGTTATTCAACTTCTCTGCTTGGGACTTTTGTGCGAGGACCCCATCGCAAGCTGCTTTAATCGGCCGTTATAAAATATGTCTTGCGTGAGTGCAACCTAGGCTCACGCGGCATCACGCCCTAGCGAGGAGGATCGATTTTGTGATATTCGGAGGTGACATAATGGTATCACAGCACAGCTTTACGTCCTTAGATTTTGATTGAATCTTTTGAACTCTGAAGTTGTTACTCCCGAAAATGATATTGTTGGCGCTCTCTCTCAATGTTCCGTGGTATGTTCCATACAATAAGTCTATATAGTTTGTTAAATCTTATGAGGAAAATTTGGATGAACAAAAGATAGTATCACGTAAGGCACGATTAGCTGAGTCGAGCTGTGCAATATATACCACAATTTGCATATATGTTAGCAAGCTGTGTGCGAGATCAAATATCTTTGAATAAGAATAAGTTGGACTCAAACGTGAGATGTTGTATAGTTAACGATAGAGGTGCTATCAGACGATGATGCCGATGGTGTGAAATAGATATAACGTGCTTGGATTTTGTGGAGTGGATCGATCGAAAATTCAAAGTGATCGGTTGTGATTTGAACAATTGTTTTGAGGACTTGTTGAATGACTTCATCCCAGACTGGTGTATGGGATAACCTTGGGGATGTTCGATCGAATGAGGATCAGGGTACCAATAGATCTATCGGCAAGCGACACGATCAAAGCCTTAGGTTGAGTGTCATTGAGTTTAATCGTGATCTTAAAAGTTTTGAATGAGTTGATTCGAATGAATGAAAAAAATAATGCGTATCGAATTAGGATTTCTCTAATTACAAAATGCAAAGGATAGAGTAGATAGATTGAATCAAGAAAACAACAATATGCAAAGGAATGGATGACTCGGTCGAGGAAATCTATACGTATCGTATACGAAAATGATAGTACAGGTCTTAACAGAATTGTGTTTCGAATTCGACTAAGAAAAGATAACATGATTAGAAGATAGCGTGCATGAATTTTTTATTATTGAAGATGCGAATATGATTCAAAGGATTTAGGGTAGAGGTTGCTTGATGACTTGAGTTAGAGTAAAGACTAATACGATTGAAAGAATATATTGCTCGATGACTTAAGATAGACAGATAGACAAATACGATTTTGAATTTGGACGAAGTGATTATGTAAATGATTTGAAACATAACTATAGACGATTTGATTTTAAGTGTTGAAGAGCTGAATGTAGATCTAGTTGAATGATAGCATTAGTTACAAAACTCAGAGTTCATTGTAAAGGAAGATCGTCAATTTCTGTATATCATCGATGGTATTGAGACGTATCAAAGGTCGATGTGTGATAACTCGGGGTTACTCTGATTCGAGAAATAATGATCGTGTCAAATGTCATTGTATAAATGGATTCTATATTTCAATAATTTGAAAGTATTGAATGTTTGGATGACTTGATTTGGTAGACTTAAAGTGTATTTGAATCAACGTTAGGCAGACTATACAAAATGAAAATGTTGATATATTGGATGATATAAGGATTATTATGACTCGAAAAATTGATAGTAAGTGACCTTGTGATTTTGCGATGAGATGAATGCACAGGATTGAGGACTAGTAGGTTTTGAAATTGAGGTAACTTGTAATCGATGAATTATGATTGCTGTTAGGTTACTTGAGATTTGGAATCAATACTGCGACTTGTGATCGGTGGATTATGACTTTTGATTTTATAGTTGAGGTATACAAGTTTGGATTGGTAGGTTTATCGAGTGAATCAAACATACGATTTTAATAGTTGTGAGTTTTCGTCATTTAACCATTATGTAAGCGACGATGATCGTGAATGGGATTACCTTAGGAATGACTTTGCTGAATGACTCAAACCCCTTGGACTAAACATTAAAAGTACGAATAGGAGAAATCTATGCTCAAAGTTTAGAAATCTGAGTGATGCGAGCTTGGGTAGGAAACCCTATACTATCGACAATGGTTTGACCTTAGAATTTAGGGGGTAAGTGTTCGGATATTATTGTTTGGGAATGGTGATCTCAATACTGACTTTGACTTTAGCCTAGTAAAGATAGCCTAGTGGTTAGGCAGACATCCTTATGTCGAGAGATAGACTTAGTGCGTTTAACCTTAGCAAGAGTCGCCTGGGTAGATTATATAGCTGGGGTAGCTAGTTTATAGAAATAAGGCTTGAATGTTGGATATAAGTGATTTTGAAGAGTCAATGATCGATAGGATTAGACTAAATAATGAAATTGGATATTGATGATTGGTTGACAAGATAATTTATTTATATGGGTTCAGATTCTCTATCATGAGGCTTGGCTGAAATACATATATTTCGGGGGCACCTTAAATATGTGTACAATCCAACTCAAGTGATATGCCGAATTCAAATAAGACTGAAGGAAGGATCAAATGTGATAAGAAAAATTTATAAAATTATATGCTCAGAAAAAATATTTAGGAATGATTGATCGGGTGAGTTATAATATGTTGATTGAACAAATCAAAATTGTTGGATTAGATTTTGAGTATAGAACGAAGTTGGTGATCAAAAATAAATTCGTGCGTCGATGAAATCAAATGTGTCTCGAGGATTGAATGAAAGCAAAAGGTTATACTTGGTCGGATTTGAAATAATATTATCGTGTATAGTTGGAAGAGTGTATTCAAGTGGTACAAGATAAGAGATTCAGATTTTGATTGATCGTTTCAAAGGGTTTAGAAAATTCCGGAAGACAGAACGTAGACGATGCAAACGATAATTTTAGCAGACAGTGGAATTGGTTAGCGAAAATTGAGTATCAATATGTGTGATTTTGAGTGAGGCATTGATGCAGTCAGGTTTTAAAAATATTGGTTGGGAAGTTTAACTTATAGTCTTGAGGATTATCGAGATTTGGTTAAAGGGGTAACACTGGATTTCGACTAGATTATGAGTTAATCTCTTTAATTATGTGTTTGACTTGGAATGATTAAGGATATCGCTCGGGTGGGTTTGCCCTAGAGTTAAGTTTCCTATGTGTGCGACAAGACATAGTTGTCCCATGTATTGGAAATATAATAGCGCGAGGCGCATTATGGATAGAGACATGACTTGATGATTATGTTGTGAAATAGTTAGCTTTTGTAAAATGACTTAGTGTTCGACGAAATTGACTAAGGCGCGGAGCATGACTCTAATTGATGAAATGAATAGGAAGCGTGTTTGAAAGATCCTTAATGATGCCAGGTCAATACAAGTTAAGTATAAGTGATAAGTTGATGAATGTATACTTAGTAAGTTTCGATGACGAAATTTTTTCTGAGTGGTTTATAATGTAGTGCACCGACCCACTCAAGTCAACCGGAGGAATCGAAACGTAATAGAATTTGGGCTTGGCTATGCATCCGCTTGCTCAAAGTCCTGCTCAGTCGAGGCAACTCTTCGTTCAGTGGGTGGCTTCGATGAACTTGCCTCTGCTGGCCTTTATACTAATAAAATAAAGTTTTCATATACACTGAATATGCTTAAAAATAAAAGAGACAAACCCACATAGCTAAGGGAGTAATCCCATTGTTTCTAGTCGATTGATATAAATGTATCCCTCATCCCATATTTCTAAAAATAAATTTTAGTGACTATTAAAATTTTGAGGTCGACGATTGGTATTTCATATGGAGGATATGGAAAAAATTTCTATTAAATGCTAATAGCTTATATTATTATTATTTTTTTTATCATTAAGGCAATAATTATTGAACTGATTATTTGATTGGTTATAATAGTTAAATAAAAATTGCTAATGAATGACTAATACTTCTAGGAAGAAATCAAGTGGTAGGGGTGTAATTTGCAATAACTTTTTGTTGACTATCTTGCATTTCACCTAGAAACCCTAATACATTTTCTAGATAGTGGAATCAAAGGCCAAATCCTGTCTATACATATTGTTTGCTCGAATTTATCCCAACGACACATTGAAGAGAACTAAAAATCCTAAGTAGCCACCCTCACCCACATCTCATATTCTTAAGCAACAACCAATAATTCCTGTAGGTTGTACTCCCCTTCCCCACCTCTATTATTTTTTCCTATATATATATATATATATATATATGTATATATATTACACATTATACGTTAGGATGATGACAACAAACCCTAAAACCCTAGCCGCACACACAACTGTCCTCCCTTCCTTCTCCTTCAAACTCTTCTTCTTCTTCTGCCATGCCAAACAACTCCTCTGGCCTCTTCCACATTACCCTTAGTCATTAGCTGAGATCTGGACCGCATCCCTATCATAGGACTTGTCGACTTGTGGGCCAGTTCTTGCCGATGCATCGGGGAAGTTGCGGCCAGCAAGAGCCGTACCGGACCCTGTCGTACATGCCAGTGACACACGCCACTCGACCGTCCGGCCGTCCAGACTTCGACATACCAAATCCCACACGACGAGAGAAGCCGAGGTTGTTCCGAAAATCGTTCGCCCTGCTGCTTTCGTCGACAACCTGGCCGTTTTGATGTGCACTAGACTACTGTTCCAGTAGCGGCCATCACCTGAATCCTGTAGTTCCATGTCCCTACATCGTGCCCTATTTTCCATCCACGTGGTATACGAGAAAGAAACACTGTCGCTATCAATTTAGTCAGAATCAATTGGTCGAAATCTATAACAGAACCGATTGAATTAAGATCATTTCCTTGTTATGGAATGTTTTCTTCGGAATCAAGTCCCATATTCAATGTGTTGCGCCTCGAGGATAGACTCTAAAGTTGAGTCGGGAGAGACCTCCCATTGCTCTGCTTTTTATGCCACAATTGTTTCTTTGGCTTTGGTTTTCTTAATGCATTTTTGTAAATGTTTTTGATGGTTTTCATGGCTTGTATTTTCGAACTTCGTATTCGTATCGAACTCATTGAATGGAGCAGTATTCTGATCATGTGCTTCTACGATTTCAGGTGATTGCGAAGTACCGTCTTGCACGACCAACTAGTCTCTCGCCTCAAGCAAAAAATTAAGGTGAGTGGCTGACCTCCTTCCCCTCGACCCTTTGGTTCTAAATCTATCATAAACACAATAGAAATATGCTTGTCTTTTTAGTATTAAATCGATAAATTATGGCATAATTCCTCACAAACACATGCTATAGAATTGCTTTAACATGAAACTGATGTTGCTTTCTTCTGCCATATTCAATGTAGACCTGTATAAAATGAAGATAGAATCGATTAACGAATTTCGCAAGAAAAAGGCGAAGTACCTTAAAATAGGCTATGTTCTAAAGAACAAAGAAGAATAGTATGGTCATTGGACAACTTGTGCACAAGGTATAGTTTTCTCGAACAATTACCTTGCCAAGGAACCGATTTGGTCTAGGAGGAACGAGTATAGTAGTGCTAGCAGGACTATGAGTGATTTAGGAACTTTCGAGCAGGGCTCGCTACCCGTCGTGAAAGGATCGCCGTCTAACACAACTATAGTCCAAGATGGCTTAAAATTGCTAATGACCTTCACACCCTTATACTGCTTTATATGATACCTATGACATAGGATGAATATGAATAGTTGCTAAATGTATATAATTTTTATATGCTTGCCTCATAAAATATTCACATGCAATCCATCAGGATGGTCAGAAAGATCACCAAGTATATAGCATGTTTTATAAAACTTCTTGAACAAATAAGATTTTGGCTTTAAATTAGCCACCCACTAGTCTATGTGATCATACTGACCCTCACTCCACGCAGGTGCTACGAATCAGGTGGAACGCGCCAGCTAGCAAGGCATCATTTGTGTTTGAAGTTTCGTCCATGCGTCGAAGCCTTTTTGCTAAATCCTTTTGAAGACTC
Source organism: Iris pallida (assembly GCA_029216955.1). Classification (NCBI taxonomy): domain Eukaryota; kingdom Viridiplantae; phylum Streptophyta; class Magnoliopsida; order Asparagales; family Iridaceae; genus Iris; species Iris pallida. Next base: position 12,052,891 of record JANAVB010002393.1, on the reverse strand, counting down.
TCTACAACAGGCCAAAGAAGATATCGCGACTCCCTACCATTCCAAGTGGTTTGTAAATGCTAGTTGTACAAAGGAATGTAATGTATAGAGCGACTATCTCATCATCGTTCATTTTAAGTCGAGTTTGTAATCCCGTACGGCATCAAGTTGTAATTTAGTCATGTAAATAATATCCATTATCGATAAAATGAAGTTTCTTCTATGTCATATGAGCTATTCAATTTCTCTGCATACTCTATTAGATGTTGTATTTCAGATAACCTTATGACTATGCCTTGTGCGATCGTAACTTAGGTTCGTACGATATCACACCCGGACAATGATTATCGATTCTAAGAAATCGGGGCGTGACATAATGGTATCAGATCACGGCTTTACGTTCTTAGCATTTTGTCTCGAGTCTTGAACCTTTGATCTCATGTTGATGAGATGAGTTGTTTCATATAGGGAGTCCATAATATTTTCGAAAACTAATGAAAGATGTCTTCTTATTCCAGAAGTCGCGAAACCTGCGATAGTGAGCAAAGCGAGAGCTTCTAGTGGTTCGAGTAGTTCCAAACCCGGGTCTTCCGACAACCCTATGGGAAGGATGCTACATATTGTAGAAGTGCAACAGAGACAGAACGCAACATACCAACGTGAAAGAAAAAAGCTATGCCTACAATCCGAGAGGGGATATGCCCAATTTGAAGACATGTTCGAATCGCAGTTCAAGATACAGCAATAGCAGCTTGACACGCTAAGGCAATTAGTACAAACGGTGATAGCCAACGAGAATTCTGTAAGGACTCATACTGTCGAACCTATGGCCTGACCTAATGAAGTCACACCAAGGGACCCTACGCCTCAGTCTGTGCCGCTAGAGAAGAACACCTTCGACATCACCAATTTCAAGAAGGCATTTCAGACTTCCTTCTCCGGCACCGAAGACCCTCCTCTTATAATCGACTAGTTAGAAGAGATTGAAGACAACTTCGAGCTTCTCGTATCGAAGAATCAAAGCAAGTCGCTTGCGCTCAACTTCAACTTCGATTGAACACGTACGATCAGTGGGCCATACAAAAACAAGTGATCCAACACGATGATTCAACTGTGCTGATCTCTTAGGCTAATTTTCACAAGGCCTTCAAAGTCGAATATCTACCAGAAGCGATTCGTCAGGCAAAAGAGAACGAGTTCATACAGCCGAAGCAGGAAAATATGACAGTACGTCAATATTTTGTAGAATTCAACAGGCTGGTCCGATTTGCTGGTGTCTATCTGCCAACAGCGGTGACTCATGCAAGAAGATTTAATGTGCACTTGAGGCCTTCAATTTCTGCCCATGTGACTGTGTCCGAATACCAAACAATGGGAGAGTCACTCCACCATACCCTCCGTCTCGAGCATCAGTATCCTTCTGCCACTACCGGTGCTATGCACTATAATAACCACAAACACAATAGTAATGCAGGAGGCAACAACACATATAAGCATCTAAACCATGACAATGGAGGTGGCAACCAGGGTAAGAATTAAGTATCCTATAATTTTTTCCACAAAGAGAGGCACCGAGCTACCGAATGTCGAATGAAAAATGGAGTATGACACAAGTATGGTCGGGTAGGCCACTTCGTGCATGATTGTCCGGAAGGTGGGCCGAACCAACGCCCTTCGCAACCACAGAACCGGCAGAATCAAGGCCAGGCACCTCGAGATCCTCTAGGCACACAAGCAAATGGCCAAGACAGTCGTCCCAATGCCCAGGGGCGAGTGTATGCCATGATCCACGATGAAGCATTCACATCTGACACAGTCGTGAGAGGTATACTGCTTTTCAATAACAAACCTGCTCGTGTACTGTTTGATTCAGGTGCCAAGCATAGCTTTATATCGATCGATCTTGTCGTCGTGCACAAATTTCTCGTGACACCTCTAGACATTAACCTTACTGTTAACATTCCGTCGGGCATGCAACTACTTACACATATAGGCTGTAGAGACGAAATCATTTGTATTGGAGGTAGAAATACCGAGTCTCGATGAAAGGCTGACTTATTATTTGATTGTAGAAAGGCACTGAATCGAGGCTCCAACTGGAAGTTTTACTGTTGGGTATGAAACTTGTTCGGATCCTTTCCGAGATCTAGAGCCCGTTGGTTCCTGTTCACCTCCAGCAACCTTTTCTTGGTTGATGATGATCAAAACTTCGCATATGTTATATCGGTTCAAGAACGAGTGCTATCTAGAACCATACCTGCCTAGCCGGTTCGCTCGTCAATTTGGCTATGATCATAGCATGTTAAGAGCGCGACTACTTGCCTTCAAGCCTTCGCACTTTTGTTTGATGGGGCTCGAGGGTGGAGATATTATAGTACGAGAGGCACTAATGCTATATTTACCATGTCCCGTGCTACCTTTGAGGCAGGCCCGCGTATGTTAAATACATACACAAATTTCTATACCTCAGCCAACACCTTCTTCGAAGGTTATTTTATGACAGACAATTTTGTTGGCATAAGAAAAGCGCAAGAAGGGACTTCGACTTCTGTAGATTTTGCAGAAGCTAAGCATAACGTTTTCGCTGACGCTCCTCTAGAGGCTATACCTGTTGGTTTCCATGACGAAGTAAAAAGTGCCTTGCGTGTCTCTTTCAAGAAGAGGAAGGGAAAACCTCCAACGAAGGGAGAGAGCACGAAACAAAAGACTGGAACTTCATCTTCTCAGTCAGCTCATGATGAACCTCCTTCTCTTACTAAGGGGAAAGGAAAGAAGAAGAAAGAAGCAGCTGTCGCCGAGAAACCTGTGGCGACGATAAGGGCTCGGACACGACAACTGGAAGCTGAGCTTTCTCCTGGGAAAACCTTATCTTTTAAAGGAGCAATCCCCTCATGTCAAGAAAGAAAATAGGGAAGTCATTGAAGAGACAAGTAGAGAGCGGATTGCTCCTGAAGCATCATAAGATCATCCTGTCGCTTTCGTATCCCTGTAACCACTGCTCAAGCGTGCATCTAGAAGGAAATTATTGGCTTCCAGAGTTATAAAGGAGAAAATGGTGGTTCCTCCTACTCCGTCCTCGCCAAGGCAATCTCCTAGTCATCCAGAGCCATCGCTGCCGTCACAGGACCCGCCATCAGTTAAGGGCATACCCTCTCCAAAATGTGATACCTTTACTCTTTCAGTTCAACAAGAGTTATTAGAGGTTAACCCCTTAGCCATTTGTATTGAAGTTTCTACGTCTCCAGAACTTCTACCGACAAGCGCATCAGTTCCGGCCGCTTCTATTGGCGTCCCTGCAGCTTCTGTCTCAGAATCGGTGACTGCTGAGACCAATGTTCCCTTCTCTGCTAAGACACTCACAACACTCATTTCCTCTGTCCGATGTCTCTGTCGGCCTCTGATGACGCTCCGAGAGTCACTGTGCCTAGGGAAGCATCAGCTATATTTGGGAAAGACTGGAGCCAAGATGTAAGAGAAGTTGCTGCAGAGGTTCCAGTTCCTTCCACAACCCAGACTACTGAAGCTACTTCTCTAAGCGATCTACCTTCGATTGATAAAGAGATTATAGAGGCGACGAATTCGATGCGTATCCGTCAAATTTCTCCATATCGAAAATTTTGTAAACTTTCCAATTACTTTGTGTACGTTCGTCGGTTTGAGACAAAACTTGCACCAACAGGACCGTATCGAAATTTTGGTCCTATGTGCCAAGTTTGGTCCAATTCCGAGAAGGTCGACCGGAACGCCTATTTGGCGGGCTCGCGACCAGATCCAACGGGCAAAATTGTACACGAACCGCTGAAATCCAATTTTTGACATACGGTTGGGTTCTTCTCCTCAAATCGTACCCGTAGACATGTAGTTTGATGACTTTGAGATCATAGATACTGGCACGCATTTTGGTGCAAAATGGATCCAATGACGGACATCGTTTTGATCTAAAATTATGATTTTGCCCCTGTTCCAGAATTTGACTTTTGGATAGGCGTTTCCTAGATTTATTTTTTATACAGGGAATATCCTTGATGTTTGTTTCAGCATCCAGAGCCGTTCGTGGATTGTGACTTTTTATGGCTGACGTGATTGACTGTTCGAGTTGCCATTCCCGTACCGACAGGCAAGATACCTTGCCACCTTACTCTGTTATTTATTTTATCTTATTTTTAGTTATTTATATTCAATATTACTTATCTATTGTTAGTATTATATCACTGTGCGTCCAAGTCACTGTAACACCCACTTTCTAAAATGAAGGTATTTTTGAAATTTTGCATTTATAATCATTATTTATTGCATTTATATCACATTATGATTTTTGGTGATTTTTAATCAATTTAAAATTGTTTTAAGTCATGGCTTGTGATTTTGACTTTGACTAGTTGAGACCTTGTAGACTAGCCTAGAAGCTAACCCTAGCTATGGTGACCCTAGTCTGACTTAAGTTAACCTATTTTAGTCATTAGAAATTAGTTTTGAAATAGGAAGATTAAGTTTAAGTGAAATGGTTTCATGACTTCCTCAATAACTTGTGATTTTTCCAATTCATGACTTATGTAATTGAGCCATAGGCCCATGACTTAAGCCCAAACCCCAACAAACCCACCCATGGCAGCCAACCTAGGGTTTTCCACCCCTATTTAATGCCTCTTCCATTTGTTCTTGCCTCTTTTGTGCTTGACCTAGATTTTTGAAGGAAAGGTAATTCCCCATTTCCCTAAAATCCTAATAAATTCATTTTAACTCCTTTTCGACTCTAGTCTTTTGTATTGGGATCTAATTATTGTTTATTTACTGTTGGTGGAGAGTAATCCCAGATTTTGAGCAATTTGGGGATCCGAGCTAGCAATGAGGAACACTTCAATTTAGGACTTTTTCTTGCTATTTGCACCTATAGGTAAAACTCCATAAATTGCATTATTATTCTATTTCTTTGCATATTAGGCTTGATCTAGGTGTCCCCTAGCTGTCCCTAGAATTTGGGTGAATTTTGTGTCCGTTTGGTGTCCGTATCGGATACGTATCAATGTATGTACATAGGTGTTCGACGAAATGCCTCTTAGAACTTTTTGTTCTTGGTTTTCAAAACAAATTACATATTTGGGTATCTAATCATATGTAGATTATGTATGTATGTGACTGAGCATGATTTGGGTTGGTTTTCGTGTCCAAATCGGACACACACGCACGCACGCACGAGGACACCGTGCACTGTCCTGCTGCTCGGGGTCGACACAGGACACGACAAGGCACCCCAACACCTAAAAATTATGTGGGTGCGGGAAATCATTGACACCATGTATGTAAAATTTGAGACAATTTTATCGAGTGGTTTGAGAGATATTCAACCCGCACGGGATTAGCACACTCGCACAAGCGCGCACAGACACGCCCCGATACGCGTCTCGCACATGCGACACGCTTTACGTGGACACGGTGCAGGATGTTCGACATGCACCCCTATCCTTTGTGAACCCTAGGACACGAGCACGAGCTCTCTGGTGTCGTATGTCGTGTCCTGGGACGCTCTGCACCTCTGCACGAGGCTGTCTGTGCTGATTTTTGAAACACAGTATGATTCACGTTTTGGATACTTCGTGTCCTGTTCCTTGGACATGTGTGGACATGTTTAGGCTCGTAGGGTTAGCCCCTATGCCTATACACCATATTCTTCTATTTTTTTTGATTCGAGTTTGATTGTTGTTTGGGTTTTCGAATATGTTCGGGTGTCAGTTCAGTCGAGTATCAGTTTTACTGTTCTTTCCAGTTTTGAACGACTTTAAATATGAATTCATGTTTAATTAAGATGTTAAATTTTGTTAATTCATGATGTTTAACATGCATATTATATCTGAAGACTAAGGTTGATTGTTATATGAAATGAGGTTGGGTTTCAGGTATGGTTTAGGTTGAGTTCAGTTTTGGTTTCGAATTTGATTTCCTGAGATTTGGTTTTCCTGTTGGCAGCTGATTTTTACTTGGTTTCCAGTTCTCTTTTGACTGAGAGCCCAGGTTATCCTCATTTTCTAATTGGTTTCGAGTTGTAGTTCTTAGATTTGTTTTACTTGTTTTTAGTTGGGTCTAAATTGTTAGGATTCATGGTTATGTTAAAACTGGATTTTCGAAATTGTTTAGGATTTCATTGAACTGTTTTCCTGCATCCCTCTTTATACATTCCCCTGTCCCTTATTGTCCAGTTATCTCTAGGTTCAGTCCCTCTTTTAACCCCAGATATCAGATGATAACTTCCTTAGATGTCTGTCAGTTTGTCCACTGTTTTGGAGATTGGGTTTTGAATAAATTGTTAACTGATACATGTGCACAGTTGGGGTTTTCTGAAATCAATGAGTCCTAAACTAATTGCCCATGATTAAATTGCAACATTTATGATTCCCATATGTCTGAACTTTGGTTACATGTTAGATTTCATGTTGGTGAAGGATTATAGGATTTCAAATTTGGTTTTGGCATTGTTAGCCGCTAATGTAAACTGTCTTGAACTTGGAAATCTGAGAATACCCATGTCACAGGACACTCTACACTGTCATGCTCACACACCCTAGCCCATTCATCGATACACACTAATACATGTTCACCACACACTACAAAACTGGGATTGATGCCATGAATGCATGTATGTTAAAATTGAATGAATGAGTGATGTTATTTCTCAGATTTCCTCCCTTCCCATTCAGTTTTTTCCCTTCCCATTCAGTTTTCATAAATGATATGTAGTAGTTTCCTAACTAATAAATGAATATGTATCTTGTAATATAGGCATACAATGTGTGCAATCAAATGCAAGGAATAAATGAATGAATGTAATGTGTAAGTATGTATGCAAGATATGCGCCATGTATGTAGCCATGTGTATACTTAAACCCTTTAACTGTTTAGCCCCCTCTATCTCTCTACATATATATATGTATGTGTATGCAACATATGTAAGTGAATGCATGAATGAATGTAGGAATACAAGCATGTATGTAAAAATGCCTATGATGAAATGAATGCAAGTTCAATAGATAATGTATGTATAGACTAGCCTTGATTTCAAATGTTACTAAACTATATGCCTAAAACTAAACCCTTGGACCTATATGTAAATTTGAGTTAAATTGGATATTGATATATGGTATGTGCACTAGTGTAAACCATTACCTTTACATGCCATTTACCTTGTAATACGCACACACACACACACTATTGATTCATGTATACATTCCTATTTCACTTGTTAACTTTAAGTTGTGATCCTTACATATCTAATTGTGTTGCCTTTATATATATGTGCTAGTTGTACTTGTGTATATATATACTTCTAGATGTGGTATGTATGTTCTCTGTGACTTGTGATGTTGCTTGAGTGCTAGTCTAGGCTTGGTTAGGCCTAGTGAGACTTGACTGGACTAGGATTGACCTAGTTGACTAGTATAATTGACCAAGTTTGACTTTGACCTAGATTGGCCTAGAAATCATGTAGATTGCAATGTATCCTTCATTTTCTTGTATTTTACATATCATGACCCATATTCCTCTGTTTAGGACATTGTGACTCTGGTGCAGACATCTGATATTACATTACTCTTTTTAGAGTATCAGGCGAGTACATTTTCTGATAGTACTCTCATTTACTTGTCAATTACTGTACTTCAGTTCCAGTTAGTTATATGTGATTCTCTGTTACAACACGTATAGATATTTCTGGATTCATGTATGCGACACACATTTATTGTCTGGCCTCTATTACTGGAATCATTCTGGAATCATTTACTGGTATCATCATGTTCTGGCTGGACTCATCTTGAATCTTGTGTCGAATTTCTGGATTCACTTGCTGGGAGGAAAAATACTAGAGTAAGACATGTAGACATACCCCAATTCTGGAATCACCCTCATGCTGGAATCAAACTGTAATGATAGCCATCTCACACCCGGCCAGGTGTGTGATGTGCCGGATTACCTATAGCCGTTTACATGTCGATCTCGGTATTTTAAAACACACTGTTAGAGTATAGGCTGGACTCACCCTGGAATCATTAATCACTATGACTGGAATCGTCACGTACTGGATTCATCTTGTATTAGATTCGTCTTGTACTGGACTTACATTGGAGTTACACTTATCGACATTTACTGTCTGGATTTATATCATGTTACCCTGGTTCAGCTAGCTTCTACTTTACAGTCTTTATTGCCATGATTCTTCTCTTATTTTAGTTACTTACTTTCCTTGTACCTTATCTGTCTTTCTATACCATCATTTGAATATAAACTGCCATGTTCATCAATACAACTTTCTATAACTGCTTTATAGTTCTCTGTCATTTACTTGGGTTTTCTAGATGAGATTGTGCTCGTTCCTGTCCTGACTGGACCTGTTGAAAATATTACAGATACTTGCGCTGAGGATACATACCCTACATATTATTGACCCGGAGACGGGACGGCTACCTTTGGCCCCGAAACTCAGGAGTGATCAGAATTTAGTTTAGTAGACTTGCATCAGTTTTTCATGTAGAACCTGTTGTATTTGATTTGAGACATGTGTTGTATTGAGATTGTTGAGATTTTGTTATTATTATAGCAGTTGTCTTCTATTTCTTAGTTATTTCTTCTGTGTTATCTTATCGTGCTTAGACGATGATTGAGTTACAATATCTTATACTTGTCTTCCATTCGGAGTTGATCATGATGAGTACATTATATACTGCATGAGTTGATGGTTAGTTAGAGACTTAGAACAGCGTTCTACCGCCGATACTGCGGCGTAGGCTGGGCGCTGTTACGTACACGTTGTAGAAGCATAGAAAAGAACAGGAAAGTCCATGCGGCTCAAAACAGAGGAGTCTCATGCGGTTCAAAGAATCTCGTAGAGCTTCATGCGGCTCAAGAGTCCTTTAAAGCTTCATGCGGCTCAAAAGTCCTTCAGAGCTTCATGCGGCTCAAAAATCCCCAATAGCTCCATGCGGCTCGGGTAAAAGCCACGTGGCCCTGTGCGGTTCGTCTCTACAGCTGGCCATCAAGCAGCGGCCTCATTTAATGCTCTGACGGCAGCTCTGACATAAAGTGGAATTGACAGCTCTGACATAAAGCTGCAATGATGACTCTGACATAATGGTGCACTCCTAGGAAAACGAAGGAAATCTTTATGGCTGGCACGATCCACCAATTCCGAAGCTCACTATGCGGCTACCTACTTTAATGCGGCTGCCACCTTCATGCGGCTGCCACCCTCATGCGGCTGCCATTTCCATGCGGCTGCCACCTTCATGCGGCTGCCACCCTTATGCGGCTGCCACCTTCATGCAGCTGCCACTCGCATGCTGCTTAGTTGTAAGAACTTTCATGCGGCTCGGTTAAAGGCCACACTCATGCGGCTCAACGATGACAATCCTCCACGTGGCTAGCAGCAGTTGGGACACGTGGCAGGAGTTGATCAAATCCCAACAATCCAGATTTATGACAATCAACATAACAGGCAGTTAAGACACGTGGCAGAAGATTGACCAAGATTTATTCACTCAGATTTGTTGATATCCACAAATCATCATGATGCAGATTTGTTGCAATCAACATTAACTGCCCATGCGGATTTGGGGCAATTAACATTAACTGCCTACATTTGTTACAATCAATATTAACGGCCCAGATTAATTTCTAATAAACAAGATCGAGGCAAATCGTAACCAATCCCTAACCGCCCACTTTTCAAGGAGCAATCATTGCAAACCCTACTTATCACACCCCACTCCTATAAATAGCAAGGTGCCATTCCCTTGCAAGCAGACAGAGGGAGGGACACGCACACAGAGAGCGGCGGTACACAGAAGAATCTCCCCACACATCCCGAGAGCATTTCTTTATCAGAGCCAAGGCTACGTCCGATCGTCCAAGGAGTAAGGCAGAGTTAATAGCACTCTCCCGAGCCTCTACCGTCACCCCTAAGAAAAACTAAACAATTGTACTTAGATTGCTGTACCTAGGTTTTTATTCCTAGGCTTTCTTTGTACGAGCAAGTTTGTGTTGTGAAGTAAAAGTCCAGTCCTCCCATAAAACTGTTCTGTTCTTTTATAATCAATGGCAAACACGATGGAGACTCTTCTGGGGACAAACTTCTCCACGGCTGAGGAGTTGGTGACGCAATCGGACACAGCCAAACTTGGCTCCACTCAATCGATGCTGGTCGTCCGCTTCGACCAGCAGACGTTTGAAGAAATGCTCTCCGACGGGAGCGCTGGCCCGGTCCAGAAGCGAGCCCGCACGAAGAAGGCTCGCAGGGAGTGGAGGCCCAAATCATTTGCTCCTCTCCAAGATCTGGAGGAAATGCTCTTTGCTACCCAAAATGGCGGGGAAGACTCTCGCGCGGCCCCACTTCAGGCCATAGAGGACTCTGCTGTCCCCAATTCCGGCAGAGAAAAATACTACGATGCTGGACTTGCAGGGGCAAAGAGGAACTCTGTGCGGTCCAAGAAGTAGCCGTATAAAGGCGCCAGCCACATGAAGACTCATGCGACCACAGAAGCCAGCCGCATGCAGAAGGCTCATGCGGCCAAAACTTCCAGCCGCATGAAGGAGGCTCATGCAGCCCCGACTGCCAGCCGTATGCAGACTGCTTATGCGGCCACCGCTTCTAGCCACATACAGAAGGTGCATGCAGCTACACATGCCAGCCGCATGCAGACAGCCTGCACGGCCACCAATTCCAGCCGTATACCATCTGCTCCATACGGCTCACGGTCAGTCTTTGACCGCCTCTCATGCGGTCCTGATCTTAGAGGCTCTCAGGAGGTTGTGCTAAACTCTGTGACGCACCACTTGGACTCTTCCTACTATGCACTCTCGGGTGCTAGAGAAAAGAAGTCTAGGACAGTGCAGGCTCGTCGAGCTCAGTCAGCTGTCCCAACTTCTGACTATCAGGGCATCCCGCTGACTATTACGCAGGCCCCTAATAGAAAGTTGTATAAAACTATCCGTGTCCAGCCCCCGGCGGCCAACGAACTCCCCCCACATCAGGAAGCAGACAGGATGCCAACACACTCATGTGCTCAGGACTCCCGGACCCACAAAACGGGTGTAAAGGTTGCTCGAGACGCACCTGACTTGCGTGATGTGATCCTTCACAAGCGCAAGAAAAGAGAAGAAGCTTCGGTGTGCAGAGAGTCCTTCCATGGACATCACTGCACCCAAGTTATTGTCAACTGCTGCTGCAACAATGCGATAGTACAAGAAGACCGACGGTCCATCTTCCAACGACTGCAACACCCGAGCTCAGAAGACGAGACACTTCTCCTCGCCTCCTGCAATTCTGCTCTGAAGATCCCTGGCAGCGGGAGATGGAAGAAAACAAATGCCTCCAGTCCAAAAACCTCAACAACATAACCAAGAAGCTCCCTTCTAAGAGGTTGTCTACCACCGCTACAGGAGGAGTTTACCAAGGTACCCGCTCAACGATGAAATCTGCCACACTTGGAGATTCGTCGTCGACATCTTTGGGAGACGCTGAAGCCGGGGGTAGCACTCCTCCAAACATCCACTGTCATGACCCGCACCCTAGAGTTAGGGCACGAGAACGCAACGACGCCCAGCCTACGCCACAGTGTCGGCGGTAGAACGCTGTCCTAGGTCTCAATGCATCTAACAGTATAAGACTAAACAGTTTATACTCCCCGAATGGGGGTGACATAGCAGATACAAACTCAATCACATCTAAGGTAGAGCATGATAAGGATAGGTAAAACATGAAATCCAAAACAGATATAGGAGATAGAAGTCTAAGTGTCTAAGATACATAAACCCAGAAATACATCTCAAAACTCAGATACAGATACAGTAATCCACAAAGTAAATACAACTCCAGACAAAATGAAATAACTACCTAAACAACCCTACTGTGTCTCCTCTAGGCTAGTAGGTACCTCCAGGCTATCTGTAAAATTTATCAACAGGTCCAGTCAGGACTGGAGTGAGCGCAGTACATCTCAACAGATCATAGCAGGTTAGAAAACATATAACATGCAGTAAAATAAGATACAGGTACTGAAGAAAAATAGTATGTAAACAGGAAGAGCTGTAATAGAAATATCTACTATACATAGAGAACTAGCAGTGACTAGTGAGTCAGAGTACAATATGGACATGTAAATGGCATAGGAGATTCTGATAAGACCCTTAGGATGAGATTCTGATAAGAAACTACTGGTGTATTATTCACATGCCCAATTCTACTCCCCCGTACCCCAATCAATACACAAGGATCTATACAGGTTATGTTATTGTACAAGATATCACATGGGGGCCCATATAGGGTGCACGTGATAGTATACATGGGGGCTCCGTGAACCTGAGAGTACAAAGTTTACCGGAGTGCACATGTAATGAAAGCACAGGAGTACACGATGTAAGTGAAACGCACAAGCACAATGTACCCGATGCTTCCGAGGGGGATAATATCGCATGTAGAGATCCATATAGTACCAATCCGTGTGACCAACGTGACAGTACAAGTAAAATAATCTACTGCAGGTAATAATTCTAAGCAGGATATGAAATGATCAGAGAATGTACTCGCCTCGCTAACCTGAACAGCTGATAAGTATAGGAGGTCCCACTGAAGCCACAGAGTCCTATTTAAAGCAACACAGGTTACAAGGTGTTCAAGTTGTAATAAATGAATCTCTATAATCAATCTACATTATTCTAGGTTCTTCTAAGTCAAAACAACTCTAGGTCGACTCCGGGCAATAATCTAGTCAAACTAGGTCAAGTGTTGACTTATAGTTGACTTTGGGTCAACTGGTCAACTCTGGTCAAACAGGGTCAATTCTAGTCTAATATAAAGTGTACTTCGTTATTTGTACGTCGAAACTTACGACACGCAAATCGAGATAAAAATATTATTGATAAGGTTGATAATCTTATTATAGTGATCCACGTGTCCAACTTGTCAATTTCAGCGATATGAGATCACTGGAATTGACTGATCTCAGTTTCGTTGTACTAATCCCGAAATACGAACATTATATGAATTAATTATTAATTACTTATAAAAAGGTTAAACTCAGAGAAATTATCAACAAACATTGTCGGAAGATGAAATGAACATCGCCAACGTGTCCAGAATGGTCAAATTAGCTAGGATAGCCTACCCAACGGTCCAATTGGGACACAAGGGCAAAAAGGTAATTTCGGGTCAAAATGGTGTCCGTGTCGGAGCCGTTTTGCATCGAAAAATGTGCAAGAAAACAAGTCTGTAAAATATAACAAATTATATGTCCACAAAACCAGAATGTCGATACGAACCCAACGGTATCTCCAGAATTGGATTCCGTTGACCCGATCTCATTTTGGCCCGTTGACCAGAACTTGGAATTCTGGTTTGCACGGAAGTGCGTGCCGGAGCCAAAGTTCTTAAAACTCAGCAAACTACCTGTCAACGAGTCCAGAATGATGATACGAACTCAATGGTATCTCCGGAATTGGATTCCGATGAGCCGATCTCAAAATGATCCGTTGACCCGGATATTGGTATCCGACTTGCACCGAAATACGTGCCAGACCCAATGTCCACCAAAACCTAGCAAATTATATGTCAACAAGTCCAGAATGATGATACGAACTCATCGATATATCCGGAATTGGATTCCGATGAGCCGGCATCAAAAAGTCCCGTTGACCCAGAAAGTGGGACCCGCTTTGTACCGAAATGCGTGCCCGGGCCCACGTTCTCCAAATCTAATAAATTTTATATGAAAACATGCCAGAACGACGCCACAAGTCTAATGGTGGTGTCAGAAATGAAATCTGGAATCCCGTGTTCAAAAATAGAATTTTATAAGTTAGAAATTACGAATTCGGACGACCAACTTTGGCGTCGAATTCAACCAATCAAACAAGCTCACAATGAAACGAAACTGGAGGGGTAGTAAGAGGGTTATACCAGCATCGCACCGAAACTGGTAGCACGCCAAACGGAGCTGCGGTGGAGGAGATACAAGCTGACGAAGTTGGCCCCGCAAAACTGTCCAAATTTAATACAATTTAAACGGTCAACTTGGTGGCCGGTTTTCATGTATCAAACGATAAAATCAACGGACGAAAATTGACATGAGCGAAGGTGGGTATACCGAGATTGTGACGAAGCAAAGAAATTGTCGATCCAACGGTCGAATCTCCAGGAAAACGCACGCGAAGTTGCTGCGACGGAGCGCCAAAACGAACTCGATCCCGCGTGCGTCACGACGGGACGTCGTTCAAAACGCAGAAATCGCCTCGACGGCGCATCCCGGAGGACGTTGGCCTCCAGGGGAAGGCGGGCCTGAGTTCGCTGGAGCCAGGGGGGTACCCATGGCGGTCACGTCGACCACGCCGGCGGCGACCACGTCGCATGCGCGCGGCAACCGGCCGGCTGTGCGCGCGGAGTCATGCCGCTGTTGCTGGCTGGTGGCGGGCTGTGCTCGGCCTGCTGCCAGCACGGCCTGCACGGGGGCACGCGGCCTCGACCACCGTCGGCGGCGGACGACCACGAGGGTGGTGGTGGTCGGTTGTTTTGGTCGGAAAGGTGGTGGCGGTTTGGTGGCTAAGGAGGAGGGAGGAGGAGGAGATGGAGAGGAGGAGATTGGAGGAGGAGATGGAGATGGGAGGAGTGGTCGGGCTGCTATGGGGGAGGCCGACGGCCAGGCCAGGGGGTGGCCGGAGGTCGACGCATGGAGGAGGGTCGGGTTGGTGTGTGAAGTTGCATGGTTTTGCTGTGTGTGGGAAAAGTGTAGGAAAGGAGAGAGAGTGAGAGATAAGGATAAGTAATAAATGAGAGGATAAGAGAGAGAAAAAGTTGTTTTTCCAAATATTTTAGGGCCGGCTAATGAGAGGGGAGGCTGCTGTGTGATTGTGAGGGAGAATAAAGGGTGAGGATTTGTTTAGGTGAATCAAAGGCTAGGATTAAATTAGCTAAAAATATGTCTTTCCAATGGAGATTAATTCAATAGAAATTTCTATTAAATATAAAAAAATATGCAAAATGAGTACTTGATATTTTTTGGGCAAGAAAAATTGAGGGTGTCATGATGGAGAAAATCATGGAGCTGGACTGGACTCGGTGGAGCCGAATTGGGTCAAAACTGGACATTATGCAAAATTGAATTAAAAATAGGCGTCTATGATCATGGAGAAATAAGTAGCACATGGGGATTCCAATAAATGGGACACAAGTGACGGACGGATAGTAGGCTCAAAGTGGGCCATGTCCATAGTTGGGGCTAACAAGTTTTCGTCGACAGGGGACCCACAAATCAAGTTGGAAAATGAATGTGACGCCGTGGCGTGAAATAAAATCGGGTCACGTGTCGGAAAAGTTGTGCGAATCAAATGGAGCACAAAATGACGTGTCTGAGTGGGACACGAAGGTCATAGGTGACGAGCGTCTCGAGTAGATCATCAATGAGGAGTTGGTTTCAAGGAAATGACTGGTCTGGCGCTCCCAATTTAAAAGTCATGGTAACGCGCTGAAAATGATCAAGGAAAAGAGTGGGAAAATAAATAACAATCAAATGGTCTAAACCGACCCGAAGTTCAACGAAGCAGAAAGAGTACAAGGGAACAAGTTTGGATGGGACACTATATACCATCATGAAGGTAATCCTGTCCATTCCAAAACTCATGAAGAAGATTTCCAGAGTCGAACATCCCTGATACTCTAAATATCAATGGCATGAAAAAGTACACTTACAGATAAATAAATAGAATAAAATATTTATCAAAACCAAATAATCAGAAAAATAAATAAAATAAAAAAAAATTAACCCGAAATTCAGGGTGCTCACATCCTACCCACCTTATAAAAATTTCGTCCTCGAAATTAAAATATCCATACTCCCTCTAGGTCAAACCTCCACAATAAAAGTCCCAGAACTTAAATAAAACATACCATAAAAAAAAAGAACATCATACAGGGTCATGGCATACGGTGGTAGTGAAAGTCTCATCTAGGTATACTAGTCATGCTAACTGAATCGGTCATAGGGTATCAAAACACACAGGCAGTGGTTAGAAACCCAACTTCTCTTTTAGTAAGGGCTATAAGGGAGCAAGGAGACGAAGCTCAGGCCACTCTTCTTGACCACATATTGAATGAATTAGAAGTCTCCATAAAGAAATATAAGGAACTCAAAAAGAATAAAATAGAATCTCTAGTGCAGGCTGAGTTCGAGAAAATGGCCCAAGTAGCTGATATAGAAAGGATGAATCTTCAAAATCTTTTGGAAGCTTACTCCACAAAGTCTGCTGAATACAATTCCAAGCTAGAATCAGTAACTTTGATGGCTGAAAGAAAAGGACAGAGAATTGCTGAACTGAGAGCAGAAATTGTTCGTCTCCAGCAAGAATTAGAAGAAGAAACTGCTAATCATCAACTTGTGATTGAACAATTCAATGCCTTGATTCAGAAGAAGGCTGAGTATGATGCAACTCATGGTGCAGAGATTACCCGCCGGACTGTAAACATGCCCGTTTTTAATGAAGAAACCGGGATGGAAGAGGCTAGAAGGAGGGTGACATCCACTCATGAAGAAGAGATGCAGACTCTGAAGCAGCATATTGACAATTTGATCATTCCTCCTTCTTAATAGAATTTTTTGTATCTTTTGTCTTTTGAAGTATGTGTGTTTTTTGTAATGTCTTATATTTCAATCAATAAAAGACATTTTTGCTGGGGCTCCATTATTTGTTGCATATCTTGTTCAGATATAAATAATAGAGATAAAAAATATATTCAGAGGTACAAGACATGATATATTTCTTGATAATTTTGTAGAAAATAATTATATTCATTATATCTGCTCAGAGGTAATATGGACATGGCAGAATATACTGAACATTATTATTTCAATTGACAACTTAATCGAAACGATAAATTGTTGATATGGATGTGAAATGAACGAAAAAAACCGTCAAATGATGGAACGAACGGACAAACCGTCAAAATAATGAACGGATGAACCGTCAAATGATAATGAATGAACGGGCGAACCGTCGGATGAATGTGATAAACGGATGAACCGTCAAGGAAATTAAATGAACGGATGAACCGTCAAAGGAATTAAATGAACGGATGAACCGTCAGATGATGATAAATGAACGGGCGAACCGTCGGATGAATGTGAATGAATGAACCATCGGATGAATGTGTCGTTTCGTTGTTTTGAGAAATCTCTGCCTATAAATAAGACAGACATCTGACAGGAATGAGCACTTTCACTTTTCAACATAAAAATGTCGTCTGAAGATACACTCAAGAAGACTGAGTTCACCCCGAAGGTTGAAGAAGACGTTAAAGAACGTCCTGTCGATCCAAATCAGCCAAAGGAAGCAGAAGCAGGCGAAGGTTCGTCTGCACCCAAGCCACCAAGAGACATCCTGGACTTTCTGCTTGAACCAGGAAGGACTGAAGAAGAAGAAGCCATGAGGATGGCTGCCTGCAAGTTCCTCTTGGGTTCCAGTAAAGAGGTTCTCGGTTCTTTCGCTGACTGTGTTTTTGAAAAGGACGGTAGTGGTCCGCGTCCAAATGTAGAGAAGGATGATAGTGATCTTCCTTAATATCATGTACTATCATTCATGATTAAATAAAATTTTATTTATAAATATGAACTTGTCTTGATGATTTACAAGTATTTACATTTATATATAGTACTTTTTAAGGAATTTGCCATTGATAGGCATCATTGCAATTCGTCCATCCAATTTTGAGAGTTGATAAGCTCCATTTGAGAAGACTTTGCTCACAATGTATGGACCTTCCCACTTTGCGTCGAACTTGCCTTTGCTCATATGAGTCATAGTCATAGGACGTCTGACTGTTAAAACAAGTTCTCCTTGCTGAAAGGCTCTGATTTTAACTTTGCGGTTGAAAGTCTTCGAGATGCGGGCTTGATATAGCTCAATATGTTGCTGAGCCATTAATCGCTTTTCGTCGAGTGCCTCCAATTCTTGAAGTCGAAGAAGGTCATTATTCTCTGTAGTGAGCTCGTTAGCAATGGCAATCCTTAAAGAAGGAATTTGAAGTTCCAAAGGAAGAACAGCTTCACAGCCATATACCAGAGAGAAAGGTGTAAAACCCGTAGGATTACGGACCGTAGTTCGGTAGGCCCATAGACATTCGCCAAGCTTTTCACTCCAATTCTGTTTGTTAGTGGATACAAACTTCTTGAGGAGTTTGATAATAGTTTTGTTGAAAGCTTCGGCTAAACCATTAGCAGCAGGATTGTAGGCAGTCGAAGAAACGTTGTTAATCCGATGATCATCACAGAATCTGGTAAATTTCTGGCTGATGAATTGTGGTCCATTGTCATGAATAATTCGTCGAGGGACACCAAATCGATAAATAACATGGTGTTTGACGAAGTTGATGACACTACTGGTCTTGACCTCAGCCAAGGGTATAGCTTCAGCCCACTTAGAGAAGTAGTCTGTTATTGCTAGAATGAACCGATGTCCTCTAGAAGAAGGAGGATTAATAGGACCTATGACATCCATGCCCCAAGCTTCAAACGGCCAAGAAGCAGCTATCGGATGTAGAAATTCCGAAGGTTGATGAATGAAGTCTGCATGAATTTGACAGGCTCGACATTTCCTTGCATATTCGATGCCATCTGATACCATAGAGGGGCAATAGTAACCCATTCTTCGGATACGATCCTGTAGTTTAGGACCGGGCTGATGTGCTCCACAGACACCATCATGAGCTTCACGTAATACCTGTTTTGCTTCATCACCAGCTAGACAGCGTAGAAGAAGGCCGTCGTAAGTCTGCCGATAGAGAGTCTTAGTGGTTTGGTTGTAGTAGAATCGTAAAGATCGTCATCGAATACTTGTAGCCTCCTTAGGATCTTCGGGGAGTATGTCATAAACCACGAAGTCGATGAAAGGAGTTCTCCAATCTTCATTGATAACATTAATTTCAGCAAAATTACTGAACTCAATGTTACGATTGTTTTTAACACAAAACAATTCTCGATTAGAAATAACCACCACTTGTTGTCTTCGGATGGAGACAGCTAAGACTGCTGCAAGATTGGCTAAGGCATCTGCTTCAGTATTGTAAGCTCGGCGTACATATTCAATAAAGAAAGCTTTGAATGATATAACCATATTGATTGCCGCTTCAAAGTAAGGTACCAGATCTTGATGACGGACTTTATAAGTTCCTCTAACCTGATTGACAACCAGTTTAGAGTCGCCGTAAACTTCCAGATATTCAATATTCAATTGCTTGGCTAATTGAAGACCAATAAGTAGAGCATTATACTCTGCTACATTATTGGAACATGATTCATCTAGAGAATAAGCTCTTTGGATAGTTGATCCGTCTGGAGAAACGAGAACAACTCCAACTCCTGCTACAATAGCACCATTGGGTCCGATTCTGGATGCTCCGTCAAAGAATAGACGCCAGGTTGGAAATTCTTCAGAGATCAAGTTGACTTCCAAAGTCTCGTCTGGAATTTTGTCGTAGAGTTTAGATGTTTCTGGTACAGGATGAGCTGCCAAGAAATTTGCCATTGCTTGACCTTTAACGGACTTTTGAGGAACATACACCATGTCATATTGGGCTAGAAGGATGGCCCATGTAGCAAGCCGAGAGATGAGTATGCTAGGCTTCTTCATCAGTACCCGAAGAGGATTGACTCGGGATATGACATGAATAGTTTGACCAATGATGTAATGTCTTATCTTTTGAACAACAAACATAAGGACTAGGCATTCTTTTTCAACCGGACTATAACGGTGTTTAGCACCAATCATAGTATGACTAAGATAATAGATGGCCTGTTCATGACCTTCTTTGTTCTTTTGGGCGAGTAAAGCACCCAACGAATGATCCATAGCACGGACATACATTAAGAATGGAATGCCTGAGATTGGTGGTACCAAAACTGGTGGATTCATAAGATACCGTTTGATGTCGTCGAATGCTTGTTGACATTCTTCAGTCCAAATAAAAGATACACCTTTCTTTATTAGCTGAGTGAATGGTCTGCAACGTCCAGACAAGTTTGACATGAATCTCCTGATGTACGCAAGTCGGCCTTGGAATCCTCGTAGCTCTTTTAGGTTGCGTGGAGGACGCATCTCTTGAATGGCTTTGATCTTCTCGGGATCCACGTGTATACCCTTAGAGGTAATAACGAAGCCGAGAAACTTACCACTAGAGACACCCAAGAATGACTTGGTGGGATTCATCTTGAGCTGATATTGACGCATAAGATTAAAGATAGTTCTCAAGTCTTGGATATGATCTTCTTTTATACGACTTTTAACAGCTATATCATCAACATAACATTCGACTGTTTTACGAAGATGTTCTCTGAAAATGGTACTCATGGCCCGCTGGTAAGTTGCACCAGCGTTCTTGAGACCAAATGGCATCACCGTGTAGCAATAGACTCCCCGAGGAGTACGAAAAGATGTATGTTTTTTATCTTCGGGATTCATCTTGATCTGATTATATCCAGAGAACCCATCCATAAAGGATATTCGCTCGAACCCACAAGTATTGTCAATCATCACGTACTTAATAGGGAGAGGAAATTCATCTTTCGGACATGCTTCATTAAGATCCCGAAAATCGATGCAAACTCGAACTTTGCCAGTTTTCTTCAGGACTGGAACATCGTTGGCTAACCAATCAGGATGTTGTTCTTCTCGAATAAAGCCACAAGCTATAAGCTTCTTGACTTCATCATCGATCGCGTCCATCATTTCAGGCTTGAATCGCCGTTGCTGCTGTTTGACTGGTTTAGCATTAGGCAGAATATTCAATTTGTGAGTAGCAATTTTAGGATCTAAACCTGGCATATCTTCGTAACTCCAAGCAAAGACGTCAATGTATTCTTTAATGAGAAGAATCAACTCTTGCTTATCTGCTTCCGAGAGATTCTTGCTAATGAAGATTGGACGAGGCGACTCGCTTTCTCCTACATCAACTTGAATCAGTTGATCTTCAGTAGGAGGTTCTCTTTGTTCAAATCGGAGTACCCATTGATTATCTATCTGTTGAGCCCAAGGATCGATTTCAGAACTTTCTTCAATATCCTCATCATATTCTTCCGGAGGTTCAGCGGAGACCATATTAGAAGATACGCTTACACGATGGACTTCACCAACGCTGGTATCAGAATCCCATGATCTGGAATTAGAAGAATTAGAACGTTTCTCACTATCAGAGTCAGAAACTGCTGGGGATAACATCGAAGGAGAAGCATATCCAAGACCTTTTTTGGTCCTGCTGTAATACATTTCTGACTTTCCTTGTGGAACAGCGGTACGGAGAGGAGTCCTTCTGCCTTTACCATAATTAAGGCCGCTTTTAAAGTCATAACCCATCTTTCGGACGATGTCTTTTGATTGTTGACTGTAACGACGGAATTGAAGATGTCCCGTGTCGTTAACTTTGCTATCATCCATATAGCTAAATTTTTGTTCCGGTCTTTTACTAAAAAGTATTGGACGTTCACCTTTTTTGTGAGCAGGAACAATACGATATGAATCTTTTGGGTGTTCGCATGAAACTTCTGTTTGAAAAGATTGCACTACTTCCATTATAAATGATTTGAAGCTATCTAACATATCCAAATAGCATTTAGTATGATAAATAACATCAGTATACTGGAAAGTAGATGCTTTTTCATTGATATGTACATCTGTATTTACAGCAGGACCTTTAGCCTTAGCAGGCTTGGTCAGATTGATTACAAGAGGGGAAGAAGAAGAATGTGGAAGAGACTTATTACGACGAAGGTCAATAACAAGTGGCTCAGAAGAGATGAGCTCCCTTTTTCCTTGTTGTGAATTAAATCGACAACAAGAGGCTCAGAAGAAGTGAGCTGTTTTTTGTCCTTGTTACGACGTAAGTCAATAACAAGTGGCTCAGAAGAGGTGAGCTCCCTTTTATCTTGATCGTCATCAGTAGATTGACTCTGAACTGGCAAGTGAATAGCCAATGGTTTAGAAGACTGAGGGTGGGAAACACGCCCTTTAACAGGTATAATGAGAGTGTCATTGGGCACTGTTTTTTGATCTTCTTCAGTATCCATTGCCAATACCACCATCATAAATTCCTCCTTGTACATACGAGCGTCATTGCAGTATGCTTCGACACCCTTGAAAGGATAAAGGTCTGCAACTTCTTTGTGGACTTGTCCTTTGTCATCAACATATTTGAAGCATTGATGCAGAGTTGATGGAACGATGTTATGTTCATGGAGGAAAGGTCTTCCTAAGAGAGCGTTGTAAGAACAGCCATGATTGTCGATAATATAGAAGGTCACCTTTGTGCGAAGATTGCCTATTTGGAGTTTCAGGCGAATCTTACCCAAAGGTTCACTCCTTCCTTGGTTAAATCCCAAGATAGTAGTGATTGTGCTCGAAAGACTATGCACTGGTATCTTCAACGCATCTAGCATTGTCTTCGACATGATGCTAAGTGCAGACCCTGGATCTATCAAGATACGATCGACCTTCATCGAATCGACATATCCTGTATAGTAAAGAGGACGATCATGTCTATTATCTTCCAGTAGCATATCATCCTGAGTGAAAGTGATGTTTGGAATCAACTCTAAGATACTATGACAGTGACGGCAAGAAACTGGTTCTGATTCTGGCTTTTTCAGAAGAGTTAAGCAAGTTTCAGCCTGCATCAGAGCTTCACTTAAAGTTTCTCGAGTCTCTTTAGAAAGGCGCAAGAGCTCGAAGATTGATAGTCTAGCCGGTGTATTGGCTAATTAAGCCAATATATCAAAGTTGTACGGCTTTTCAAGTCCCGTAGGAGATGATTTCTTCAATGGTTTATCAAAGCGGACTTGTTACTTGCCTTTGTCAGCCGTCATTGGCTTGGGAGGAATAGGTACTACAACTGGTGAAGATGTAGAAGGGATCTCTTCAGTAGAAGCAGGTTGTGCTGGAGCAGGTTCAGAAGAAGAAGCAGGATTCTCTTGACCTTCAGAATGATCTTTCAAATAGGCTTTCCCTGATCTGGTGCCTAACAGAATCTCTTCATCAAGGATGGGTTCAAAAGACACCATGTTGCAGGTCTTTACCTTGCTTTTGGAGCGGTCTTTCTTCTTAGAGGAAGAAGAGACTTCGAATTCAGAAACAAGATCTGGATGGACCCAGATAACTTCGCCGTTGTCAAGAGATAAGGGGACAAGACCTTCATTTGGTGGAGGCGGAAGATTTTCAATCTCAAGAGTAGCTTTAGGAATCGGAATGACACCGTGCTGTACCATCTGCGGAGGAAAGTCACTGAATTGGACCGAAACCATGTTTGCAGTAACAGTCTTCTCATCTTGCTGCAGAGTGACTACACCAGCATTGACAAGCTCTTGAATTTTGCCCTTGAGCACGTAACATGCTCGAGTAGGATTTCCAATAAACCTGTGGTAAACACAATATTTAGGATGATCTTTCTTACTGACTTCATCAGGTTTCTTTGGATCTGGGAGCTGAATCTTGTTGCTTTTGAGTAAACATTCAAAGATGCTCGCAGTGTCATTCTCATCGAAAGAATATTCCATTTTTGGACGAGGTTCCCTCGGTGGAGGTGCAGAAGGAGTAGGAGTGGAAGTAGGCGGAGTCACATTGACAGCTAGAGACTCTTTATTCTTGTTCAGATTGATGTTCAAAGTCTCTTTTGCTTTGCGGTTGTTCTGGCGGTTGATACCACCTGATGTCTGGTGTTCATCCCGATCAGGGTTAGACATTTGTACCCCCAATTGTTTGAACTTCTCGGCACTTACTTCTGCAGCTTTGGCGTTGACAATGAATAAAGGCCAGTCTTGAAATTGGGTAGACCCCGTCCACATACTGATAATAGGCAGTAGATTTGCCTTACTTGTATCAATAGTGACAGCAGCCGGAGTCCCGGGAGGCATTTTCAAGGCTTTACGGCGGAAACGTTCGATAAAGCTCTCAGCAGTTTCATTGTATTTCTGTTTGATTTTGTTGAGAGCCGACATAGTCATGTCGTTGAACCCTTCATAGAACCGTTCCAAGAAAATTTGTTTAAGACCTGAGAAGGAAGTGATACAACCATCGGGCAAACTTCTATACCAGTCATATGCTACGTCGGCTAAACAATCGACGAACACTCTGGTAAGAAGAGCGTCATTTGGCTGAAGTTGAACGGTCATCACCTCAAAATGATTGATGAATTGACTAGGGGAAGTACTGCCATCGAACAAAGAGATTGTTGGGATTTTGTACTTCGGTGGGAACGGGACTTCCTTCCATTCAACTGGATAGGGCTGCTTGATTCCCAATCTTTGCAAGTTGTCTTTCTCTTTAAAGGATTCGAACTGGGTTCGCAAGAGTTTGACAGCTTCATTGGCATCTTCAGATGATAAAGAAGGAGCAGGTTGAGTTAGAGTAGTAGGAGGAGGAACAGCATTGTAAGCACTACCCCCAGCTCCTGATTGACTTGGTGTAGTTTGAATTTGTACATGAGGTATTTGAGTAGGTGCTACCCCCTATCCAGCATTGACAGGCACTGATGATGCTATGATTTCAGGATTTGTAGGTAGTACGGTAGGTGGTGTAGCATGTTGTGCCACAATGATAGAATGCATATTAGCAACCATTTCAGCCATGGTTTTTAGCTTGTCTTCAAGTGCAGCGATTCGCTGTTCTTGATTTGTAGAAGTTGAAGCATCTGGATCATCAGTGACAACATAAGCTGTCACTTCTCTTAGTACAGTAGAAGACACCGTCTGTTCAGAGCTTTCGCTATATGTATCATAGTCGAAGAAAGAGTCATCTCCTGAATGAGAAACAGGAAGATAACCTGAAGGATCTTGAGGAAGATTCCTTTGACCGATTGTATCTCGGCTTCGAGAACGGGTATGTCGAAACACTCCTTCAGAGGATTCTTGGAGTAATTCTAAATACCGCTGACTTGGTTTACGGAGTCTACCGTGCTTAGAGCATCTTTTACCTCCAGTGTCTCAGGAAGTCATGTTAACAGAAGCATACAAGACTTCGTCTTCTTCTGACATAGGTTCAGATTTAGCAAAAGTCAAACGATCGAAGACAGATTGTTTTGTTGTTTGACAACAACATTGGATGATGACTTTGTGATTGCAATGATGATCAGATGGTTGAGATGGAGATGTTGAGACATTGTCCCATTTTTGTCTAAGATGTTTTCGAAGATCAGGAACAACAATAGGACGAGGAAAACTCTGAGGGATCTGTTCTTGGATAACATTCAGAACATGATTCCGATTCTTCAAATATTTAGTCCCTTGAGCATACAAGGAAGTGCTCACTTCATTGGCATAAGTGTCGAGATTTTTAACCCTGGAGATTTGTTTTTGATGATGTTTGATCTTCGGCATTGGCTGTTTGCGTTTTACCGAAGTGGACCTATTAAGATAGGTTCTGAGATCAGCAAATTCACCCCCAGAGGTTTCTGTCTGTGACACTAACAGTTTTCCCTGTCTGGAACGGGAAATCTTGAGAGTCGGGAGATCCTGGAATTCTGCTACCGGGGTAGGCAGAATACCTCTTTGATCAGTACAAGTCCTCTTGTCATAAAGGAAAGAAGAATCCTTGTTTGAAAGAGTTCTAGTACTGATTGGTGCCGAAGCATGTTCAGATTGATCTTCTTCGGTAAAAACTGAAGAAGATCGAGAAAAGATCAAAGGACCTTTTTCTTTGTTTTGAAGAGAAGGGTTAGCTAAAGAGCATTTCCCTCTGTTGTCTTCCAAGTCATGGGACAAGGAAGTTTGAGAAAAGAGCAACGGGCCTTTTCCTTTATTTTGAAGAGAAAGAGGAATAGCCAAAGGACTACCCCCAGTGGTTTGCGCAGGAGCAATAGTGTGTTTGGGAAGAGGAGCAGAATCTCTTCCTTTGTTGTGAGAAGAAGAGAGTTTAGCCAAAAGGCTATCACTCTTGGATTGCGCAGGAATACTTTGCGCATGAGAGAATGGCACATTGGTTCTGGCCACAGAAACTGTGGTTTACGCATCAGGAGTTCTTGCCACAGAGTGCTTAGGTTGCTCTCTGGTTGCTGGAATATTGGTTTGCGTAGGAAGTTTAGCAGCCAATTGCGCCAGAGGCATAGGAGTTTTATACTTAGCCATAGCAGCATATGAAGTCTTTTGTGCACTGGCCATAGCAGACTGCGCAGCAGTAGCAGAGACAGATTGTGCACTGGACTTGGTGACAGAAATTCTGGACTGCACAGCAGACTTGCTGGCATACTGCGCAGAAGATTTGCTGGCAACATTAACAGAATGCGCAGCAGTCTTTGGGACCCAAACTGGGCGCACTTTGCCTGTGGCAGCAGTGGTTACAGTGCGAGAAGTGGTCTTGGAGTTGATCATAGATTCGTAGGCTGTCTGGTTGATCTTCACAACCAGTGTCTTCTGCGTCTTTCCGATAGACGCCACGTCACATTGAGTTGTCACTTCCTCATCGGAGGAGAAAGTCGTCCCCAGCAGAGTCGCCATTTTGTTTGCAAAAACAAAAGTTGAAGAACTTTATTGATACAAACTTTGTAAAAGATTACAATTTGAATTCTGGGAATGGTACAACTTTAGGAATCCAATCTAGATGACGATTGCTTTATCCCTTGGACGATGTGAACTCTGAAGACGAAGCCTCTGAAGTTGAAAACAACTCTAGAATTGAAGGCAAAAGGCCTCAGAAGTTGAAGGCAAAAGCCTCGGAAGAATGCAGCAGCACTTGGGCAAGAACTCCTGAACTCTCTGATCTCTGATTATTGATTTGTGATCCCCTTAAATGGAGACTTGAAACTCTATTTATAGAGTTCTGAGAAATAACTAACTTTTAGTTATTCTGGACTGCGCATGATGGATTGCGCAGCAATTGGTTTGCGCAGAAATGGACTGCACAGGCAGTTGCTGGATCATGGGTTAACTGTCTTGGACATATGGCATCATTTGATTAAAATGCGCATGATCATGCATAGGCAGTTGCCACGAAATAAACAATTGATGGCATGAATGCCATGTGTACTTTATCATTTGTAATGGTGGAACGCGCACATTGAACGGCGCAGACTTTGGATTGCGCCAACTTGATTTGCGCAGGAAATAGATTACGCCAACTCGGATTGCGCCAACCTGGATTGTGCTGCCAGCTGTCCTCGAGCGCCGTGCTGCACGATTAAACGAATGACCGCCTCGATCTCCGTGCTGTCAGTTGTCAGAAGATTTGATTTATGTCAGGTAATGATGGAGATTTGCCACATCAGCCTGCGCAATTGAAAGTGTGCGCAATCGATCCTGCACAATCTGAATGGTGCGTAATCTGTTGTCTGCGCAAATCATCTGAAAGTTGTATTTCTTGATTTTTCTGACTTTGTTGATGTGTGCCACTTGATTTTTTAGGACCTACACACATATGTGTGTGACAGTATAGGAAGACATGTGAGGAAACTGTGTGCGTAAAGTGAGGAAGTGTGTGTGTTAATCATCATATGTGTGTGTGTTAATCATCATGTGTGTGTGAGAACTGATAGGATTGTGTATAAAAACCAGAAAACAGGGTTGTGTTCAAAACAGTATCAAAAAATGTGTATTCATTCTTAACAGTTATTGCAACTTCAGATTTGGTTTTCAGGAAGAAAATCAATACAGTTAACATTAGAAACTCAGGAATTCAGTGTCCATCTATATTGTATCAGGAAGAAGGAAACTAGGATTGGGTGTATCATGAAGCTAATGAATGCCATATAAGTGTTATGCAGTGAATGACATATGAATACTGCAAAGGCTATGTTGTGAGTGCAAAGAAGATGCAGGACAGCTTAACGTTCACTACTCGATTAAGCAATGAAGATCTGAGCAATGAGGTAGTAGCAGATGTTAGGCTAATACTATCTAGGTAATTTTGGAGGTGAAACAACAGTTGCAAAACCAAAATAAATAGGCTGCACTACCCACAGTCCAAAATAGTGAACAGATCACTGTCCCGAGCCCTCCCTTGGCCAATAACATTTCCAAAACCAAACCAAAACATGCAACCACATTAATAGTAACCTAATGAACATGTATATGACTTAATATGGCAATTAAAACATCAAATAAAATCAGTTTTAAAAAAGGAAGAAAAGTTCAGGAATTCAGTGTCAGGAATTTGTATCAGTGACAGTGTGCACATAACAGTTTAACCATTCAAAATCCAATTCGAAGACCTAAACATAACATAAATCAATCACCAATCATTTCAGCAATCAATTACATATATATACGAATCAACAAAGGCAAATTTAACATCAAAAATCAGGTTTAAAATAGAATTCAAATTCCTGAAATCACAAACTGAACGTGTATCAGAGTTTTTGAGCTCGATATCCAAAGGCCAATTTTAAATCAAAAACCTAATTCAAGGTGTGTCAAGAGTGTATAGGCATGGGGACATGTCACACATGTCTAATGGGACACCCACGAGTCGAAAAATTAGGACACGAGGTGTCCAAAATCCCAAAATCGAAAATGACAGAAAATAGAAATCCCAGTCCTCGTGCACGCGTGCCGAGTCATTGTGGGCTCGACACAGAGCTCAGGTGGGTCGAGCTCGTGCATATGGGTTCGCCCATAGTAGGGCTTCATGAAAAAGTACCAGTATCGTGTCCACTTAAGCCGTGTCCAAGAAATCAACGCGTATTAGACACGGTTTTCGTGCGCGGGCAGTTCAGTGCAAAACCCGTACGGGTGAGATTTCTCGCAAACCCCTCGATGAAATCATCCCAAAATTTGTGTGTGTGGTGTCAGTCATGTGTCCTAGGTGTGTCCAAAATTTTGTGTCAAGACGTGCAGTGTCGTGTCCGCTACAGTGCCCGAGCAGCAAGACACTGTGTACGGTTCAGTCCCCGCGTGTTCGTGTCCCCGTGTGGACACGACACGACACCAAAATCAGGAAATAATAACACAAATCACTAAGCAAGCCCTAGATCTAGAAATCCATTCAAAAACATTTCAAAAATCAAAACAAAATGATGGTTGAGGCATTATATCAAACACCTAGCCTTTGGTACGCGTCACATGGAGGCATCATTCTCCAGGAGAGTCTACCTGGGAGCGGGAGGATGAAATGCACGAGCGGTACCCTTATCTTTTTGGACCTTGAGGTATACTTTCTATCCTTCTCATCAGTTGCATTTCGCCTTTCAATTTCGAGGACGAAATTGTTATAAGGAGGGTAGATTTGTCACTACCACATTTCTAGTTTAAGGGTAAATTTATCATTTTTGGGGTAATTTAAAATTATTAGTATTAATTAGAATTTATGGGAATTTTTAGGAATTATTTTGGATTTATTTGGACTAGTTTGATTTTTGACTAGTTTTGACTCATGTAGACCAACCTAGGAGCTAACCCTAGTTAGTTGAGCTTGGTTAGGTCAAGTGACCCTAGTCTAACCTAGTATGACTTAAGTTAGTAGTTTTTGAGTCATTAGAAATTTAATTAGGAATTTAGGAATCAAGTGTTTTGATAAATGGCTTGTGGTTTCACAAGTCATTTTGTGACTAAGCTTGATAGGACTAGCTAACTTGGCCCAAGGCACAATAATTTGGCTAAGCCCTAACCCTAAACTCTAGTGGCTGGCCATACTCTCTACCTAGTGATTCCCACCATATAAAACCCCTCCCAAATCTAGGGTTGCCTCTTTTCTTTAGGAAGAGCCCTATTTTCAAGGAGGTGAGTTCTTATCTAAATAAATTCATCATAAATCCATTATAGGTCCTAAAATCCCCAAATTAGTTGCATTAGTTTCTAATACTGTTCTTCTTGCTGTTATGGGTGATTTGGTTCAGTTTGGAGTTGATTAGAATTGATTGGGATACCAAGCAAGGAGCTAGCAAGGAGACTTTTCCATTGAAAGTTCAACAAGAGGTATCTTCAACAAATCTCAATAAAATTTCATTTAGTCTTCACCAATAGGAAGCCCTAAGGGTCCCCCTAAGGTCTGGATTGGTTTCGAGTCGAGTGTCGGAGGATTCGTGTCCGTTCTGGACACGTATCAGTAGTAGGACTAGGTGTTCAACGAAATGCCTCAAAGGGCATTTCGATCGAATTTATTCATTGTTTTTGAATAGGATTGATAGTTTAGATCTGGTATTTTGATTCCTGTCTTTGTGTCTTAGTTTTCGTGTCGTCCTGTGTCGTTTTGGTGGTGTGGACATGCGCGCGCACACACGCGTGCACGGCTACAGGAATGCCCTGCCTATCGGGCTCCTTCCTGGACACGAAACGAACTAGCTAGACACGAAATTTTGTGGGAGCCTCGGGGCACCCACTGACATGCCATGTGTCAAGTTTCGTTGGCCCACGTGGTGTATCGAGTGAGGAATCCTCGACGTACGGGTTTCTCACTGTTCTGTGCAGTGTGGTTTTGGGCCACTGATACGGGCCTCGTGTCCGACACTGACACGTCGTGGACACAGGCCAGTGGGCCTATGAGGTAGCCCTATAGGTGGGCTACCCATGAGTGTCACCACGAGATCCCTTCATGTCTTGTGTCATGCACACGACACAAGTGCACGTGTGCACGGGACAGTGCACTGTCAGTGCACTGTATGTGTATCACTTTGTGATTTCTTGCTATGGACACGCCGTGTCAGGCTATGGGTGACACGAGATGATGTGTGGGATTGTGCACGAGGGTTGTATTCATTTTTTTCAATCATTAGATTCATGATTAACTAATTGCTATTCGATTTCCTCATTAAACCCATGTCCTGATACTGCTATTGTTTCCTGTCATTTCCAGTTTTTCCAAATCATGTTGTTTAATGATTTTAACCCCTGCATTGATGTTTGATACTGAGTATTTGATTTTGAAAATGTTCCCTATATGTCATCTTGCTATGGTTAAAGTTTGAGGTTAAATTGATGAGTTGTGGTCTGTTAAATGGGTAAATGTTTCATAACATAGGATATGAACTGAAATTACTGAGTTTGTTCTCAAATCTGAGTTTGTTTTGGTATTTATAAACCTGTTTTTACACTGTCATTTGATTCCTGAGTTCTTATATAAAAAAACCTGAGAATACTTGAGGGTGTGAAACTGAGATTGAAAGGAAAGGGGGGGTCAATGGATTGATTCCTTCTTCTTCTTCTTAACTGAGATTTGGTTGCTATGTAAACCTGAGATTATGTGAACAATTTCTAGTTTAGACTTGATGATGATTTGCCTTTTTCTTTCTTTTTATTCACTGTTTTCCTTCATTTAATGTATACACACACTGTTCTCCTCATTCCCTGTCATTCCTGCACACTGTTTTTATGACCCAGCACACACACACAGTCTTCTCCTTTCACTGATTATTAAGTTCCTGCACATTGATTTACATAACACATACACACACTGTTCTATCTTCCCTCTTTCACTGTTTTGTATTACCTGCTGTACACACCCTGTTTTGTGTTTTCTTTACTGCTCACTGTTTGAGAAATTCCTGCACACTGTCACAATTAACACACACACACAAGACACTATTTTGTCACTGTTTTATATTACACACACATAGCCTTTCCTTGTATTACCCTATCACACACACCTAGTTACACTTGTATACACACACACATTATCCTTTACACTGTTGGCTATATTCCTGTACACACACACACAACCTCATGTGCCATACTACACACATTCCCTCTATATGCACATGTTAAGCACCCTTAGATAGGAATGTATATTTGTGGTGTGAAATGCTTTATATACAATATGTAGACATGTATACTTGTGTGGTGTATACCTATATGTATATACATATAGTATTTAGCCTAGAATGCATAGTGTTAATCAATATTTGTATATATATATATATATATATATATAGTGTTGTATATGCATAGGTGTATGAGTACTTGAAATGTTGTGTGTAGTCTAGTATAGCCTTGTTAGAGCCTAGCATGACTTGTTAGACCTAGTTAGTTGAGTCTAGCCTAGTTTAGACAAGGTTGACCTAGTTTGACTCCTAGGGTTGACCAAAGTTGACCAAGAGTTGACTTTGGCCTAGATTGACTTAGAATCATGTAGAATGCATAGTAGGACTCCATTTTACTATTCTGGACTTGTTGTGACTTGTGC
Organism: Iris pallida; assembly: GCA_029216955.1. Lineage (NCBI taxonomy): Eukaryota > Viridiplantae > Streptophyta > Magnoliopsida > Asparagales > Iridaceae > Iris > Iris pallida. The sequence continues at coordinate 12,020,800 of JANAVB010002393.1, read as the reverse complement.
TGTTCTGATTAGGAGCCAGACACCACTCCTTGGACCGTACGTTTCATTCTGGACACTCAGTTACAGGCGAGTATATTCTATGATCATTTCATATCCTGCTTAGAATTATATTTCTGCTTTAGATTACTATACTTGATGCTGTCACGACATTATCACGGATTAGTACTATATGGATCTTCTCATGCGATGTTATCCCCCTCGAGAGCATCGGGTACATTGTGTCATGTGCGTTTCACTTTCATCGTGTACTCCTGTGCTTTCATTACATGTGCACTCCTATGAATCTTGTAATCTCATGTTCACGGAGCCCCATGTATACTATCATGTGCACCCTATATGGGCCCCCATGTGATATCCTGTGCAATAACATAACCTGTTTAGATCCTTGTGTATTGATTGGGGATACGGGGGAGTGCTAGTAGTTGTGTGAACAATTCCATTGTAGTATAGATTCCTGTGCAACCTCGATATCCTGTGCAAATCTGTCATGTTCACATGTGCTATCTCGTACTCTGACTCACTAGCCATTGTTAGTTCTCTATTTATAGTAGATATTTCTGTTACAGTTCTCTCTCTTGTTTACATACTGTATTTCTTCAGATCCTATATTTTACTCTACTGCATGATTATATTTTCTAACCTGCTATGATCTGTTGAGATGTACTGTACTCGCTCCTGTCCTGACTGGACCTGTTGAAAATATTACAGAGGACGAGGAGGTGGCTTGTCTGGACACTTACTACGGGGCAGCCTTAGATGACACATGCGAGCTGGACCCTCAGGAGGACCCAGCTCTAGCTGAGGAGATCACCCCGACTGCCTAGACTAGATTAGTTAGGTTGTCTTACTTTTGCAGTCTTGAGACATGTTCTAGTTAGACTCTATTTTGGAGATCAGTTTTGTATATATTCTTTTATCTGAGACCTTGTATTGCTGGGATTATCTTACTGCTTTATCTATTTTATTTTCTTGAGTTCTGTTCATATCGTGCTATCTCTTCCTTAGTTGTGATTAAGTTTATTATTGCTATGTCACCCCCATTCGGGGAGTATAAACTGTTTAGATATATACTGTTAGATGTTGTGACCTAGGACAGCGTTCTACCGCCGACACTGCGGCGTAGGCTGGACGTATTCACGTCTCGTGCCCTTACTCTAGGGTGCGGGTCGTGACAATCATCAAGGGTTAAAGTAGACTAAACTTATAAGAAACTGAACAAATGCTCCGAAATTAGGCTAAGGATGAATGGTCTGAAACATCGATGTAGGCAAAAGGAAATGATGCTAAGGAGATTGAATTTATAAATAAAAGGACAGGACATCTAGTGAAGGGTCTGCACACTGCCTATAAAGGTTGATCTATCATACCTGAATTCATTACTAGGAGAACTTATCTGAAAAAGAAAACTGGACCAAATATAGGCTGAACAACATGTCTATAACCCTATACAACAATGCCCTATAGATACCAACCAAACCCATGTCCCATATGCCAATACTATCTGCAATCTATCTATATATATAGACCTCCCAGTCTTAGGTGAACTACAATTATACTCAAGAACAGGCTCTGGTCATGGGTGCCTACTGGAAAGGACAAAGGAAAGATAATAATAAATTATCAAGGCTGCAGAGCAGACTAACATCCTCTATAAAAACTGGTAGGTATTATAAATAACAGGAGAATCATCTACAATAGGTTACTATTATAATACCAATGCTAAATATCATCTCTAGGGTACAGCCACGCTACAAGTCATCATATCATTACACTATGAAAGAACTACATATGAATAAGCTATATAAAACTAAAATATCCCTACTCCTAAGTCATTTGATGATGGAATACAATTTATAACAGAAGGGTACGATAGAGATGATATGTTTAAAAACCTTTTTAAGATACAGTCTGATAATCATATGCGTCTATCCAAAATCATGTTACTCAGAGCCCTTGCCATGCCAGTAAGCAAGGCTGCGATAAACGATTCCATAACTGGGGCATGCACCTCTATAATCATGTCGTCTGGAATTCTCGCTATGTCGACTAGTATAGCTGCGAAAAATTCCAAATCTCATAACCAAGATACGTACATCCGAAGTCAGGTCTCTATGTTTCCGCCACGCCAGCTAATATGGCTGCGATAAACTACAGGTTCCATAATCAAGTAGACGTTTTACCATCCCTGTTATTCCCGTCAACATATGTTATCAGAAAATATCGTAACTCAGGCCATACAATTCGTCTCGATAGGAAAATCAAAATCAACAACGATCCATCAAAATTAAATTCAATAATCAAGGAGTGAGAACGAACAAAACAAGGAAAAGGATTTCAAATTGAAGTTTAAATAAGATTCTCAAGGGTCGTCCCAGGAATCTCTCAAGGAATCCTAACTGTGATTGAGTACCTTCAAAATTATATCATAATCCTACTGTAGACTGTAGTGATACTCTAGTTCGAATACCACTACATAAACTTGACCTGCATGGGCCACCACTAAAATGTGTCACGACACGCACCCACTGTGAGGGTATGAGAACGTAACAACGCCCAGCCTACGCCGCAGTGTCGGCGGTAGAACGCTGTCCTAGGTCACAACATCTAACAATATAAGGTACCTGAACAGTATATACACTCCAAATGGAGGTGACATAACAGAACAGTCTCAATCACATCTAAGGCAGATACAAAATAGTAAAGTTAGATAGATAGATCAAAACCCCGATGTCATACAAATAAGAGAAAGAGAATCTAAGTGTCTAAGATAACAACTCAAGAAACATCCAGCTCAATACAAGTCTCTAATATATACATCTCAGAACAACAACTGAAAGTCAAATAAACAATGCTGAAAAGAAAGATAAAGCCTAGCTGTCTAGCCAAGACTATGGGAGTAGCATCCTGTACTGCAACTGGGTCCTCCAGAGGAACCAGGTCGCAGGTGTCATCTAAGCCAGCTCCGTAATAGGTGGTACATAGGGCCTTATCCTCCGCCTCTGTAATTTTTTCAACAGGTCGAGTCAGGACAGGAGCGAGCATAATATATCTCACGCAGTTCGTATCAAGTTAGGAGAAATAAAGCATACAATAGAGTAAGATACATGAAACGCTGAAAAGAGAAATATATGAAGTAAAGGAGATAACTGTAAGAAAATATCTACTATAAATAGAGAATTAGCAGTGACGAGTGAGTCAGAGTAAAATATAGACATGTGAATGGCGTAGGAAGATTCATGACTACAGCTAAGTGTGATTCATGACTACAACTACTTGGATAATATTCACATGCCTATTTCTACTCCTCCATCCCCAATCAATACACAAGGATCTGTTCAAGTTATGTTAAGATTCGTAAAACTTCATATGGCTCATAAAATGAGTGATACGTGAAGGTGACTCATGATGGCTCTGTGAACATGAGAGTACATGTGTCACAAGCGATTCGTAAATCAATAAAAGTATAGAGATACGTGATGATTCATGAAACGCACAAAACATGCAGTATCCGATGCTCCCGAGGGGGATAACATCTCATGAAAAGATCCATATAGTAGCAATCCGTGCTACCAACGTGTCAGCATCAAGTAAAGTAATCTAGGGCAATAATATAAATCCCGACAAGTATAAAACGGTCAGAAAATGTACTCGCCTGATAACTGAATGTCCGAAGAGGGTGTACTGCCTGAGGAGAGGTGTCTGTCTCCTAATCAGTGCAACACAAGTTACAACATGTCTAAAATAGAGAAATAGACTGCTACAATGCATCTACATGATGTCTAGGTCAATTCTAGACTAAAGTCAACCCTGGTCAACTTCAGTCAACTATCTAGTCAAAGCTAGGTTAACTTGGTCAACCTAGACTCAATCAAGTCTTACTAGGCCTAACCTTGTCTACCCTAGCATCCACACATACCAATCCAAGGCTATACACGCCAACACAAGTCACATATCAAGATATATCACTTTCATGCATATTCAATATTATATATATATATTTATATAAGAGAAAGGAACTAACATGTAAAGCTATGTGTGTGTGTGAACATGGAGGTGTACATGAAAAGAGAAATCAACACTAGTTATGAGTTTACACTACACATGGCACAAAACTAACCCATCTACATTACACATAGAGAGTTAGAGAGCTATTTAAATAGGCAAATGTGTGTGTGGGCATATGTGTGTGTGTGTGCAATACATACATGTGTTTAGATAAGAGAATTGTGTGTGTGTATTTGTTTACATAAATGACTTGTGTGTGTGTGTAGATAGGTGTAGACATGTGTGTGTGAATTTAAATATGTGACAGTGAATCATACATGTGTGTGTCATGTGTGACATGGGTGAGTGTAGGCATATGTGAGAGTGTGTGTATATTTGAGAGTGTGTGTGATGTATATGTGATTTAGGCATGTGTGTAAGAGATACATAGGAATGTGAGGGAGTAACAAATGTGAGTCTAGATATCAGTTGCGTGTGCAAATAGGACTTCACATATGTGTGTGACAGTATAGAAAGACATGTGAGAAAACTGTGTGTGTAAAGTGAGAGTGTGTGTGTTAATCATCATATGTGTGTGTGTGTTAATCATCATATATGTGTGTGAGAACTGATAGGATTGTGTGTAAAAACCAGGAAACAGGGTTGTGTTCAAAACAGTATCAAAAACTGTGTATTTATTCTTAACAGTTATTGCAACTTCAGATTTGGTTTTCAGGAAAAAAATCAATACAGTTAACATTAGAAACTCAGTAATTCAGTATCCATCTACATTGTATCAGGAAGACGAAAACTAGGATTGGGTGTATCATTAAGCTAATGAATACCATATAAGTGTTATGCAGTGAATGACATATGAATACTACAAAGGCTATGTTGTGAGTGCAAAGAAGATGCTGGACAGCTTAATGTTCACTGCTAGACTAAGCAGTGAAGATCTGAGCAATGAGGTAGTAGCAAATGTTAGGCTAATGCTATCTAGGTGATTTTGGAGGTAAAACAACAGTTGCAAAACCAAAATAAATAGGCTGCACTACCCACAGTCCAAAATAGTGAACATAACACTGTCCCGAGCCCTCCCTTGGCCAATAACATTTCCAAAACCAAACCAAACCAAAATATGCAACCACATTAATAGTAACCTAATGAACATGTATATGATTAATATGCTGATTAAAAAATCAAATAAAATCAGTTTTAAAAAGGAAGAAAAGTTCAGGATTTCAGTGTCAGGAATTTGTATCAGTGACAGTGTGCACATAACAGTTTAACCATTCAAAATCCAATTCGAAGACCTAAACCTAACACAAATCAATCGCCAATCATTTCAGCAATTAATTACATATATATATGAATCAACAAAGGCAAATTTAACATCAAAAATCAGGTTTAAAATGGAATTCAAATTCCCGAAATCACAAACTGAACGTGTATCAGAGTTTTTGAGCTAGATATCCAAAGGCCAATTTGAAATCAAAAACCTAATTCAAGGTGTGTCAAGAGTGTATAGGCATGGGGACATGTCACACTTGTCTAATGGGACACCCATGAGTCGAAAAATTAGGACACGAGGTGTCCAAAATCCCAAAATTGAAAATGACAGAAAACAGAAATCCCAGTCCTCGTGCACGCGTGCCGAGTCATTGTGGACTCGACACAGAGCTCGGGGTGGGTCGAGCTCGTGCATATGGGTTCGCCCATAGTAGGGCTTCGTGAAAAAGTGCCTGTATCGTGTCCACTTAAGCCGTGTCCAAGAAATCAACGCGTATCAGACGCAGTTTTTGTGCGCGGGAAGTTCAGTGCAAAACCCGTACGGGTGGGATTTCTCCCAAATTCCTCGATGAAATCATCCCAAAATTTGTGTGTGTGGTGTCAGTCATGTGTCCTAGGTGTGTCCAAAATATCGTATCAAGACGTGCAGTATCGTGTCCGCTACAGTGCCCGAGCAGTAGGGCACTGTGTATGGTTCAGTCCCCGCATGTTCGTGTCCCCGTGTGGATACGACACGACACCAAAATCAGAAAATAATAACACAAATCACTAAGCAAGCCCTAGAGCTAGAATTCTGTTCAAAAACATTTCAAAAATCAGAACAAAATTTTGGTTGAGGCATTACATCGAACACCTAGCCTATCAAATGGATACGTGTCCGATACGGACACCAAATGGACACGAAATTCACCCAATTTCTAGGGACAGCTAGGGGACACCTAGATCTAGCCTTAAATGAAAAGAAAACAAAATATTAATGCAATTTAAGGAATTTTACGTATAGGTGCAATTAGCAAGAAAAAGCCCCAAAATGAAGTGTTCCTCCTTGCTAGCTCGGATCCCCAAATTGCTCAAAATCTGGGATTACTCTGCACCAACAGTAAATAAACACTAATTAGGTCCCAATGCAAAAGTCTAAGGGGAAAAGTATTAAAATAAAGAAACTAGGGCTTGAGGAAGATTCTTATACCTCTTCTTCTTTAAAATGTTGAAACATAACAAAAGAGGCTACAACTAATGGAAGAGGCATTATATACGGGTGGGATTCCCTATGTTGGCTGGCCAAAACTCTAGGGTTAGGGTTTTAGTTAGTTGGGCCATGGGCCTCCCTTTCTTGGTGGGTTTCTAGGCTTCCTAATTAAAGGCCTATTCTCAAAACACCTTATTCTAACTAATAAGCCCAAAGCAATTATCTATCAATTTCCAACCATGACTTAAACTAACAAGTCCCACTTAGTCTATAGGTTAAGTCTCACTTCTAGGTTAGGTCCATTCTAGGTTAAAGACTAACAAGACACCAAGCAATTATTTAATTAATAATAAATTCACATACATTCCAATAAATTCTATTAAATCCTATTAAATTCAAATAAATTTAAAATGACCAAAATACCCTCAAGCTAAAAAAATAAATGAATTACCCTAATCACATGACTAGACTCTAGGTCAAGTTGTCTCTAGAGTTACACTATTAAAACACCAAAATCACAAGTCATGAATTTAAATAGTTTTAAATGATTAAAAAATTACCAAAAATTATATTATTATTTAAATATCATAATTAAATAAATTAAAACACAAAATTTCAAAATTACCCTAATTTAGAAAATTGGGTGTCACATCCGCCACCACCTCTTCTGCAGTTGGGAGAGAGTTTTCGGCATCATGCTCGTCATCCTCTTCGTCCATATTGGTGGACTCCGAGTCCGGCACAGGAACCGTGTTCGTCCTCTTCTTCCTCGTCTTGGACCCCTTGGGCTTCTTCGCGAAGCCAGTACCCACAATGTAGCTGGTACTCGTGTCTAAATCAAGCAGGGGCTTGCTCGCAGTAACATGGTATAGGGCCTCCATATACAAAACCTCCCCTGGCGCCTCAGCATCAGGAACTGAGAAGCTCGTTCGGATATGAACCGCGTCATAATAATACTAGGTCCTGATACCGTCAAGGACGTTACCTACAAAGCCCAAGCAAGGGCTAGGACTGTCAAAGAATAGCTGGCTATACCCGAACTGGCGGGAGAACCTACTGGGCAAGTAGGGCTCCAGGTAGACATTGTTGCGGTTACGGTATACTAGGTGCGCTGGACGGATATTACGCAACCAAAGAAGCATCTTCTCAGGAAAGAGGTGAGGAGGTCCGACACCATCAATATGTACGTCCCTCACTTCCTCATCGGTAAAACGAGGAACAGACACAAAAAAGTCGTATCCGTCCACTCTCGCCAGCGCCCTCCGACAGGCTGGCATAGTGCTGCACTCCCAGGGATGATGGTGATAATGGAAAATGAACGCATGATCGGTCGTAACGCCGTCTTCTGCTCCAGGCCTCATCAAAGACCGATAGTGCATCAAAAGCCACCCCATCAGATAATGTTAGGGCAGCTCTATGCGTTCAAAATCTATTGCCGTGTCACGGGCGATGACCTTGGACGAGAAGGCGCGAAGGCCATGGTGTATGCTTCACACCATGGCCGAAAGAAGGGCCAGTCAGACCCCAAAGACCAGCATTATGGCAGGAAGGATAAAGTGGCGGCTGATCCTCTCAATAGAACCCGTCCCTCTTGAGACCACGCAGTTCCGTAGCCACACCATCAGGAATCCTGCCAATAGTGCCTTCTCTGACAGCCGCTGAGTACCATGATAAAAATAACTAAAGGAGTCAGTTTGACTCCCAAATGTGTCGTCCGTGGCCCTCGATCTCCTAGCAGTCGATGCCAGTTTTTGTGCCTCCTCCTGGGTTTGAGGATCTCGGGAAGAAATTCGGTCTGAGGCGCCTAGTGTAAAAAGGTATGAGACCCAAGACGTGGTGTGAAGAATGCTCCCTTCCGAGCTACCATCCTTCTTGATGGACGTCTAGTGACATGTACTGTGGTGATATAATAATTCCCGGTATACGACAACAAAGCCCGGGAACTGCTGATCCAAATCCTCGAACTCTTCGTTCGTAGGAGTGTACAATTCAAAGACTTCTTCCCCCCAGGACAACTTGGAAATAACGTACATCTCATGGAGAGCGAGTCCCAGCTCTCCTCCAGGCGTGAAGAAGGTTCCCATCCGTCGGTTGTACATCTCCAGGAGAGCCATGAGCAACGGCTTATTTATGGATAGACCATGACATGTACCCCGAATGGCGTGGTAGAGGCCGATCTCACGCAGGAGAGTCTCATACTTCCACAGAATCTATGCAGTCAAGTTAGCCCACACAGGGATAGGGTTTATCTAGTTCAGCAGTGCCAACCGGCCGACGGAATAGGACCCCTTCCGAGCAAGCTGGTTCAAGAAGGTGTCAGCTTGAGAGAACGTGAAGTTGGGACCCGATACATTTATGAAGGTACTCGGGGCCAGTCCCATCATATACCGACTGACCGGTTCCCTACCCGCATACACTGACCCTAAATTCCTGTTATAATAGATGTTATCCATAATCATCCCCGACTTTCTTGGAGTCAAGGAGTCCACCATCTTTCTGTCCATCGGTAACATGTTGAACCATGACAGAGGAAAATGACGCTCCATCAGAGGGATATGGATCGCCATACCGTCAAGAGTAAAGTTCCAACTCTCGGATATATCCAGCACTCAGGGGTTCTTTACAATCAAGGCATCCCCAAAGAGGAACGCTGGCTTCAGGTATTTTTTCTCCAATTTCCTCGAGTTGATCATGGCACAGAGAAAGTAGAAGGGCTGGTTCCTGATAGCCTTCAGCCTCTCCATAGGCTCGTCTGTGGTTAGCTGGTTCACCATATATTGGACTAAGTGGTCGAATCGTACACCCACTGCAGATTAGGCTGAACCTACCAGGGGTTCTCCTGCTGGATTGACTGGCAGATTTACTAAAAAAAGGATAAAAGAAACAAAGTTAGAAGATGGCCAGGTGAAACTAACTTAGTATTTCAGGGCTTATGTGGCTCTATATTGGCGAGGCCTTATGCGGTCCAGTTCAAAATGAGCTTATGCGAATCGGTTCAGCGTGGCCTCATGCGGCCCAGTTCAGATGAGCTTATGCGGCTCGGTTCAGCGCGGCCTCATGCGGCCCAGTTCAGATGAGCTTATGCGGCTCTGCTTAGCACAGTCTTATGCGGCCCAGTCTAGGTGAGCTTATGCGGTTCTGCTTAGCGGGACCTTATGCGGCACAGTTCAAAGGGGGCTTATGCGGTCCTGTTTGATGGGGCTTCATGCAGCTCAGTTTAGAGGGACTTATACGGTTCTGTTCGACGGGTCCTTATGCGGGTTAGTTTACAAAGTGCTTATGCGGCCGCTAGACGACTCTCATGTGGCTCGGACATGGGGTATACCCCCATGCGGCTCGGATATGAGATGTACATACGGCACATACAACTTGAACAGTTCAATGAAGACGAAGAAGGCTCGCGCATAAAACATGCGATATAGCCATGATGGTTAGGCTCTGAGTTCATGCAATTTCTCCTAAAATCCTTACCAGCAATGGCGGGGTGAACGTCGAAATGAACTTCTAGCGCCGCAGTCGACATAGAAGCCAGTCCCTTACCCTTTGCCGCAGCCTTGGAAGTCTTGGGGGCCATCGATGATCGAAAAAGAAGAGGAAAAAGACGGCTAGGGCAAGAGAGGTTCGAATAAAAGAGGAAAGTAGGGAGTTTTCCTCTAAAAGTTACTCTTATTTATAGGCGGACAGGAGGCTCATAGACCGACGGATGCTTCGATTCGTACGCTGCCTAAAAGAACAAAATCGTCTCTTTGGTCATCGAGGCAAATCTGGGTATTTAAAACTGACCCTTGGGATCCTACCCCAAAAGGCGGCTTTAAATCCAAAACAAATTAAGGACAATTAAATGAGATGCATACGTGGCAGAAAGGACAACATGCGGTCAGAACAGTCTATGCGGCTAGAAAATCCATGCGGCTAGACAGTCCATGCGGCTAGGAAGTCCATGTGGCTAGAAAGTCCATGCGGCCAGAACATCCTATACGGCCTAAAGAGCTTATGTGGACATAGCCATGCTTCTTATTAAAGTATTTCAATTTTAGAAATTGAAAACTTTGGAGGGGTTCTTGTAGAAGCATGAAAAAGAACAGGAAAGTCCATGCGGCTCAAAACAGAGGGAGTCTCATGCGGTTCAAAGAATCTTATAGAGCTTCATGCGGCTCAAGAGTCCTTTAGAGCTTCATGCGGCTCAAAAGTCCTTCAGAGCTTCATGCGGCTCAGAAATCCCCAATAGCTCTATGCGGCTCGGGTAAAAGCCACGTGGCCCTGTGCGGTTCGCCTCTACAGATGGCCATCAAGCAGCGATCTCATTTAATTCTTTGACGACAGCTCTGACATAAAGGAAAATTGACAGCTCTGACATAAAGCTGCAATGATGACTCTGACATAATGGCGCGTTCCTAGGGAAACGAAGGAAATCTTTATAGCTGGCACGATCCACCAATTCCGAAGCTCACTATGCAGCTACCTACTTTAATGTGGCTGCCACCTTCATGCGGCTGCCACCTTCATACAGCTGCCACCTTCATGCGACTGCCACCCTCATACGGTTGCCATCTCCATGCGGCTGCCACCTTCATGCGGCTGCCACTCGCATGCGGCTCAGTTGTAAGGACTTTCATATGGCTCGGTTAAAGGCCACACTCATGCGGCTCAACGATGACAATCCTCCACGTAGCTCACAGCAGTTGGGACACGTGGCAGGAGTTGATCAAATTCCAATAATCCAGATTTATGACAATCAACATAACAGGCAGTTGAGACACGTGGAAGGAGATTGACCAAGATTTATTCACTCGAATTTGTTAATATCCACAAATCATCATGATGCAGATTTGTTGCAATCAACATTAACTGTCCATACGAATTTGGTGCAATCAACATTAACTGTCCATATTTGTTACAATCAATATTAACGGCCCAAATTAATTTCCAATACACAAGGTCGAGGCAAATCGTAACCAATACCTAACCGCCCACTTTTCAAGGAGAAATCATTGCAAACCCTACTTATCACACCCCACTCCTATAAATAGCAAGATTCTATTCCCTTGCAAGCAAGTAGAGGGAGGGACACGCACAGAGAGAGCGGCGGTACACAGAAGAATCTCTCCACACATCCCGAGAGCATTTCTTCATCAGAGCCAAGGCTACGTTCGATCGTCCAAGGAGTAAGGCAGAGTTGATAGCACTCTCCTGAGCCTCTACCGTCATCCCCTATAAAAACTAAACAATTGTACTTAGATTGCTGTACCTAGGTTTTCATTCCTAGGCATTCTTCGTACGAGCGAGTTTGTGTTGTGAAGTAAAATTCCAGTCGTCCAATAAAACTGCTATGTTCTTTTATAATTAATGGCAAACACTCGTACCCTCACAGTGGGTGCGGGTCGTGACAGTCACACTTGGGTGTAAGCGACTGTATCGATCGTTTTACTTGCTTTCATTCTATTTTTTGTATTGACTTAGCCTAGTGACCACCCAGTGATGATGAGGTATTGGTATATCACTACCAAAATACAGTAAATTAGTGATAAAAAATTAGCGACAAAATTTTTTTGTCGGCATTCGCGACGGCTTTGTGGCAACTGGCCGACGGATTACCGACGATAAGCCGTTACATTTTTTATTTTATTTTTAGGGAAAGGAAAGGTCGCACATCCGTCGCTAGGGCGTCGGAGATATAGCGACAGGTAGTCAGCCGTCGCTATGCAGTCGATTATTTGGCGAGAATTGTGTGGAGAATTGGTGGGACAATTCTTCGACTACGTAGCGACGGATATTCAGGCGGCAAGTATCCAAAAAATAGCGACTCATGGGCGACGGATTAATATCCGTCGCTAAATATAGGTTCCAGACTTAAATTGAAATGGCAGGGAAAACTTTTTGCATTCCCCCAAATTCACTCTCTCTTCTCTCTCTCTCTCTCTCTCTCCCGCAGCTTCGGTGATCGGCGTCGGCATCCTCTTCTCTCTCTCTCTCTCCCGAAGGTAATCCCCTCTCTCTCTCTCCCTCTCTCTCTCTCGCGGTGTCATAGGGGCAGCGGGGGCGACATGCTTAGGACGGGGGCATCGGGGGCTGGGCGGCAGGCTTTGGACGGGGGCATCGGAGGCTGGGCGGCGGGCTTGGGGCGGGGGCATTGGGGGCTGGGCGACGGGCTTGGGGCGGGGGCATAGGGGGCTGGGCGGCGGGCTTGGGGCGGGGGCGTCGGGGGCTGGGCGGTTGGCTTGGGGCGGGAGCGTCGGGGGCTAGGCGGCGGGCTTGGGGCGGGGACGTCGGGGGCTGGGCGGCTGGCTTGGGACAGGGGCGTCGGGGACTGGGCGGCGGGCTTGGGGCGAGGGCGTCAGGGGCTGGGCGACGGGCTTGGGACGGGGACGTCGGGAGCTGGGCGGCGGGCTTGGGGCGGGTGCGTCGGGGGCTGGGCGGCAGGATTGGGGCGGGGGCATCGAGGGCTGGACAGTGGGCTTGTGACGGCGGGCTTTGGTCGGGGGCGGCGGGGGGCTTTGCTTCTCAAATTCATCTGAGTTTATATATTTGCTAAATAATGTGTTATCCATAGTGGGTGTTATCCATTAGTTTGGTGGTATTTGGATTAATAATGTGAATATGGGGTTTGGGTTCATGGTGTATATGTTCACTGCCTCAAGGACAGTGCGAGTTCTTCATCTGCCTTCTTTGTTAAGAATATCCTTGGGACATTCGCTTCACCAAAGTCACGGAATAAGTAAAATTTTTTCTAAAAATTGACCCTTAGAGTGTATCAGTTGTGTGTTTCTATATAGATGCATATATCTATACATCTAACTGTGATATACATATGTGTATGTGACAATCTTAGTTAGCGACGGACTAGTGACCGGTTAATGACAGATATTTCCAACTCCATTTGTATTAATCTACGGTACGACATGGTGATCAGGACATAGTCCCTGCAGCCATTCGACTGGCGAGGCAGAAACTATATAGCCGTAGATAAAGTTGACTGTCCTCCGACCCTCATCCCTCGGCAATGATGGTACGACAACCTATCACTATATCTTATATAGTAGTAGATGACGTATTATTATTACATTATGTGAGTTCATCTTGATTCTGTTATATCCTTCAGATACTAGATACGATAAGAACATATACTACACCATATGTACAGAATATAGATGATTCACACAAATGTATGCTAGAATAAATTTTGGGTTGTGTTCTGAGCCATCCGTTCTCACACTTAAAACACATAGGAATTAGTAGTGTGAGAGCGCCGGAGAGAGTGAGAGCGCCGAAGGGGAGTGAAGAGAGAGTGAGAGAGTAAAATGGTACGACATGGTAAAGTAGTACTGTATTTTGGCTCCAGTTCCAGCTCTATTTGCATTAATCTACGGTACGACATGGTGATCAGGACATAGTCACTGCAGCTATTCGACTGGTGAGACAAAAACTATGTAGCCATAGATAAAGTTGACTGTCCTCCGACCATCATCCCTCGGCAATGATGATACGACAACCTATCACTATATCTTATATAGTAGTAGATGATGTCTTAGTATTACATTATGTGAGTTCATCTTGATTCTGTTATATCCTTCAGATACTAGATACGATAAGAACATATACTACACCATATGTACAGAATGTAGATGATTCACACTAATGTATGCTATAATGAATTTTGGGTTGTGTTCTGAGCCATCCGTTCTCACACTTAAAACACATAGGAATTTGTAGTGTGAGAGCGCCGGAGAGAGTGAGAGCGCCGGAGGGGGGGAGGAGAGAGAGTGAGAGAGTAAAATGGTACGACATGGTAAAGTAGTACTGTATTTTGGCTCCAGTTCTAGCTCCATTTGCATTAATCTACGGTACGACATGGTGATCAGGACATAGTCCCTACAGCCATTCGACTGGCAAGGCAAAAACTATGTAGCCGTAGATAAAGTTGACTGTCCTTCGACCCTCATCCCTCGGCAATGATGATACGACAACCTATCACTATATCTTATATAGTAGTACATGATGTCTTAGTATTATATTATGTGAGTTCATCTTGATTCTGTTACATTCTTCAGATACTAGATACGATAAGAACATATACTACACCATATGTACAGAACGTAGATGATTCATACTAATGTATGCTAGAATGAATCTTGGGTTGTGTTCTGAGCCATCCGTTCCCACACTTGGCAAAAAATCAAATTTTTTGTACTTTATCTGCTTTCAAAAATGTACTCAAATTACATGATGGTTATTTTAGTTAGCTTGCTTATGTTATAATTATATTATTTGTGAATATCGATCTTACCAGATGGCACCCATGACCCGAGGAGCGGCACGTCGTTTGAGGGAAACAGTGAATGCTGAGGTGGCTCCTGCTACAGTTAAGGAGGAAGTGGCACCGGTAGCTAGTGAGACCGGGAGTTCTATTCATCCAGCACCGGTAGCTAGTAAGACTGGGAGTTCTATTCATGCAGCACTTGTAAGGGACTACATCTCTTCTCACGCCAAAGATCCCGCTTATTCGAGGTGGTTGCGTGATCGTATCACTGAGCGTTTGCGTGAGCTGCGTGGTTCTCATCAGCTATTAGTACTTATTTTTATTGGACTATTTGTATTGGATTGTTTTTGTATTAGACTATTTGTATTGGACTACATATATGAATTAGTATTGTGTCAATCTCTGGATTGTATTAGACTACGACATGGTGATCAGGACATAGTCCCTGCAGCCATTCAACTGGCGAGGCAAAAACTATGTATCCGTAGATGAAGTTGACTGTCCTACGACCCTCATCCCTCGGCAATGATGATACGACAACCAACCAGAGAGGATACTCTGAGAAATCCATCTAAGTAGGACGTATACTCTGAGAGATCACCTTTACAAGAATGATATCAGTAGTGGGATTGAGTGTTGGAGGAGATATTATCAAGTATATGTCCTACTCAGATGGGTCTCTTACCATTACTATTTTTTTTCTGACAACATGGTGGATGTGCTCCGTCAACAGATTCTAGCTCCGAGCCAAAACTTTGCCCTGGAGCTCAAGTCGACATCCTTCGTGTAGAGCTCGAGTGAGAGGTTCCTGACAGCATGGTGGTCTCCTTTATCCGTGCTCATCCCATATTTGTTGTGGGACGAGCACGGATACTTTAACAAAGGAGACCACCATGCAGTCAGGAACCTCTCACTCGAGCTCTACACGAAGGATGTCCACTTGAGCTCCGGGGCAAAGTTTTAGCTCGGAGCAAGAATCTGTTGACGGAGCACATCCACCATGCTGTCAGAAAAAAATAGTAACGGTGAGAGGCCCATCTGAGTAGGACGTATACTTTGATAATATCTCCTTCGACACTCAATCCCACTACTGATATCATTCTTGAGAAGGTGATCTCTCAGAGTATACGTCCTACTCAGATGG
This sequence comes from Iris pallida, assembly GCA_029216955.1. Classification (NCBI taxonomy): domain Eukaryota; kingdom Viridiplantae; phylum Streptophyta; class Magnoliopsida; order Asparagales; family Iridaceae; genus Iris; species Iris pallida. The sequence continues at coordinate 12,004,936 of JANAVB010002393.1, read as the reverse complement.
ATCTCTCAGAGTATCCTCTCCGGTTGGGTTGTATTTTGAGCCATCCGTTCTCACATTTAAAATATATATGAACTAGAACTGTGTTTTGTATTTTCGGTGAACCCAGGGATTTGATTCTGTATTTTATATTTTGGTTTCTGTATTTTGGCTCCTGCTCCATTTGTATTAATCTACGATACGACATGGTGATCAGGACATAGTCCCTACAGCCATTCGACTGACGAGGCAGAAACTACGTAGCCGTAGATAAAGTTGACAGTCCTCCGACCCTCATCCCTCGGCAATGATGATACGGCAACCTATCACTATATCTTATATAGTAGTAGATGATGTTTTAGTATTACATTATGTGAGTTCATCTTGATTCTGTTACATTCTTTAGATACTAGATACGATAAGAACATATACTACACCATATGTACAGAACATAGATGATTCACACTAATGTATGCTAGAATGAATCTTGGGTTGTGTTCTGAGCCATCTGTTCTCACACTTGGAGATACATCGAATTATAACGACGGATATTAGGTTACTCTTCAGGATAATTGATGTCTATTTTATATTAATTTGGTTTTGTCTATATGATTCTTGGATAATTGGTGTGCATTAAATTCGTATGTACATATTTGGTATATGTGATTCTTGGATAATTGGTGTGCATTATATATTTGGTCTATATGATTGTTGGATAATTGGTGTGCATTATATATTGGTTTGGTTTATGCATATTTTTGTGAACAGGAAAAGTGCTGTAATTTTTTTTCAAAAAAATCTCAGTTATCGACGGACTAGTGACCGGTTAGCGACGGATATTTCCAGCTCCATTTGCATTAATCTACGGTACGATATGGTGATCAGGACATAGTTCCTGCAGCCATTCGACTGGCGAGGCAGAAACTATATAGTCGTAGATAAAGTTGACTGTCCTCCGACCCTCATCCCTCGGCAATGATGATACGACAACCTATCACTATATCTTATATAGTAGTAGATAATATTTTAGTATTACATTATGTGAGTTCATATTGATTCTGTTATATCCTCCAGATACTAGATACGATAAGAACATATACTACACCGTATGTACAGAACATAGATGATTCACACAAATGTATGCTAGAATGAATTTTGGGTTATGTTCTGAGCCATCCGTTCTGATCAAGCATCTTCCTTCTCCTCTCCTCCACCATGGCTCTGGACCCATCTGCTCCTCCCTACTTTCCTTCTTCTTATTTGACTCTCTCAGCCACATATGATATCCACCTCAAGTGTAGAGTCGGAGGAGAAGAAGTGGGCAGGAAGAGGAGGGGGAAGCAGCATAGCCAGCGGCATGACCCGAAGGAAGTACAGATGTTTTCTTCAAAATCCGTAGGAGAACTATAAGGATATATCTTTTCATAACATGTCTCCTTGTCAAAGACCCTTAATGTGAATATCATGTTACCGCAGTGTCGGAAGACTAACATGTCATAATTTTTTAAGTCGTATGTTTTGACATAATCCTTCCAACTCTTTTTTTCTATGTAGTAATCTTGCATCACTACATAGCAGGAAAGAGTTTGGAGGATTATGTCAAAATACACGGCTTAGAAAATTATGACATGTTAGTCTTCCGACACCGCGGTAACATGGTTGTCACATTAAGGGTCTTTGACAAGGTGATATGTTGTGAAAAGATATATCCTTATAGTTCTCCTACGGATGTTGAAGAAAACCTTTATACTTCCTTCGGGTCATACCGTCGGCTGTGCTGCTTCCCCCTCCTCTTTCTGTCTACTTCTTCTCCTCCGACTCTACTCTTGAGGTGGATATCATATGTGGCTGAGAGAGTCAAATAAGAAGAAGGGAAGTAGGGAGGAACAGATGGGTCCAGAGCCATAGTGGTGGAGAGGAGAAGGAAGATGCTTGATCAGAACTTGAGGTGGAAAAGTTGTGACGTTGATAGCATGAGAGAGGGAGAGGGTGAATGGAGGGAGGGAAGTGGCTGCATGCCTTTGGCTCACTCGAGCGGTATTTGTCCTCCGACCCTCATCCCTCAGCAATGATGATATGACAACCTATCACTATATCTTATATAGTAGTAGATGATGTCTTAGTATTACATTATGTGAGTTCATCTTGATTCTGTTACGTTCTTCAGATACTAGATATGATAAGAACATATACTACACCATATGTACAGAACATAGAAGATTCACACTAATGTATGCTAAAATGAATTTTGGGTTGTGTTCTGAGCCATTCGTTCCCATACTTGGCAATTAAGCCTGTGAAATAGAACTGATTATGTTTAATTTATCTTACGATACAGATTTTCACATCCAAATTGAAATGGATCGTTACTTCGTTGATCGTACATGGATGTACTAGCGGATCAACCTCCTGGACCATAGGTACTTATAAGTATTGATCGTATCGGATTTGTATCGATCTATCGTTTTGGTATGGGCCGTATCGGTTGGTATTGTTCTTAGCAAATTGGTATCATCCTATCCGATATGTATCGGCCGTATAGCTAGGATTCATATTGGCCTTATCGATTTGGTATCGGTCATATCCGATAGGTATCGGCCGTGTTGGATTAGTATAGACCATTTCGGATTAGTATCGTGGAAGGTTTAGTAACAACTATACTTGGATTTCTCTCTTCTAGAGCTAGATTACCATTGCAAGAGAGTCACGAGAGCGTAGATGGCCAGTTACAGAACATACATACAGTTGTTACTAAACCTTTTACGAAACTAATCTGAAATGGTCTATACTAATCCAACACGGCCGATACCTATCGGATATGACCGATACCAAATCGATAAGGCCAATATGAATCCTAGCTATACAGCCGATACATGTACATATTAGATATAGGATAATACCAATTTGTTAAGGCAAATACCAATCTGATACGTCCTATACCAACCCGATAGACCGATACTAATCTGATACACTAGATACTAAGTACATCCGGCCTATACCAGCGGATCCACCAATTACTGTACGATAGGCACAACGACTCCAGTTACATCGGATTATTGGTGAGTACATGATTACATAGTAATTCTGTTAGTCTTGTGATACAGATTTTTACTCTCTCATGATACCAACGTCACAACTTTTCCAGTGCTGCTCCCTCTAATGATGATGAACGCAAAAAACCAACGTCACAACTTTTATAATTTGAGTAAATTTCTTTACCCTACATGAAAATTTCTGTTGTCAGAGAGATGGCTCCTAAGACTCGCCGAGGTGGTGCTGCTAGCCGAGGAAGGGGCCGAGGCAAGAAACCCTTGGAGGTCGACACAGAGGAAGTCCCCGTTGTCAAACAAGAGCCGATGAGTGTTAAGGAGGAGGTGTTACCAAAGGTCGAGGTCAATGAAGAACCGATGACCATCAGGGAAGAGATTGCTCCCAAGGTTGAAGTTAAGGAGGAGCCACCGTCAGAGAGTAGTAGCATCGGTACTGACCCTCCTGTCCCTACAGAAGACCTCAACCAGATTGTGCCTTCTTATGCAAAGTGGCTGATAGAATGGTACATGCCTCAACGCAAACTATAATCCCTGGCTGTGAAGATTCATCGTCTGACTTGCGGTCTTTGCTGAGGCCAAAGTCGATTTTCCTATGTGTTTTGGAATTTTAGAATATTTGTGGAAATTTTGGAATATTTGTGGGAATTTTAGAATATTTGTGCTATGATCGAATTATAACGACGGATATTAGGTTACTCTTCAGGATAATTGATGTCTATTTTATATTAATTTGGTTTGGTCTATATGATTCTTGGATAATTGGTGTGCATTAAATTCGTATGTGCATATTTGGTATATGTGATTCTTGGATAATTGGTGTGTATTATATATTTGGTCTATGTGATTGTTGGATAATTGGTGTGCATTATATATTGGTTTGGTTTATGAATATTTTTACGAACAGGAAAAGTGCTGTAATTTTTTTTCAAAAAAATCTCATTTAGCGACGGACTAGTGACTGGTTAGCGACAGATATTTCCAGTTTCCGACTACTGTTCGACGGCATATCCATCGCTAACGGGAGATTTGAAAATGTTTCCAGGTAGCGACGGGTGGTCGACGGAATATCCGTCGGCAACGTTCTGGTGGTATATAGTTTGACTGAATGGCGACGACTTATCCGTCGCCATGGTTCTGGAAATAGCAAGCATTTCTAGAACAAGTCGATGGATAATCCGTCAGTAGTCCGTCGCTAATCCGTCCTTTGGTAGCGACGGTGGTCGACGGAGTAGCGACGGTGGTCGATGGAGTAGCGACGACTCATCCGTCGCCATGGTTCTGGAAATGCCAAGCATTTTCAAAACATGGTCGACGGATAATCCGTCAGTTTACTGTCGCTAATCCGTCCTTTGTTATTGACGGTAATCGACGGAATAGCGACGGAATGATACACTCTGATACGCTATTACGACGGTTTACCGACGGACCATTACGTCGCTATTGTCTACATAGTTCAGTATTTAATACTTGAAATGGATGAAAGTCCGTCGGAAAGTAGTCGCTAATGCTTCGTATTGTGAAGTTGAAAAGTCATCCCTATTCCGTCGCTTGAAGACTACGTAGTGACGGACCTTTATTAGCGACGATCTGATTGCCGACGGATTATTTTGGCCAAAACCCATCAGTGATTGGTCGCTAATAAAAATTTTCGTCGGACGGGCGACGGATCTGGCCGTTGCTAAATTGACAAATTTTGGAAGTGTATCTCATACGACCTTGACACATGCTTTATCATGTGTTGTGAGTCACATGTAGGACACGTACTCGTATAGTCGGCTGGCCACCGATACATCTGAGGCATACGACAGATAGGAGTAACTGCCAATAGAATTACATGTTAGTAGACTTGACAGTTACTAGAGGTTCATATTAGTCATGGAGATGACGATACTAGGCATTGGGTGGGAAGAACAATACCTGACGTATGGGCTTCTTTTGCACTTCCTTGATTACCTGTGCGCTCTACCGGAGATGCAGGCTCCAAGTGCTCTCTGACGTTTCTCAGAGCGTTATGGACGTACCCCCTTGCATATGATGCCCTCTGACGATCTTCGGATGTTATGGACGTAGGCCCCTGGTGCCCTATATGGGAACTATATCGATCCCATCTACAGCTAGGGCTTATGCATCGAAGGATTGTATCTCAAACTGCATGTTCACAGTAGAATAGTTAGGGTGCCTATTGCATGAACCTTTCCTTTTATTTATATTATCACAGATTATATGGCATGTTCTTTATGTATCTTGTTATGTCCCTCCGAGGACCTAGTGATCTCTCCAGGTGTGTACTTTTATGTCTATTCACAGGTGCTCTAGCCCAGGGCCATGATCTACTCTATTTCTTCGAGGATGATTGCTCTTGGTTCACCTTTGCTTCGCTCGACAATTCCTTTCATCATTATGTATTCCTTCTCATTAAATTGGTTGGTACTGGATTTGGCTCCGCCAAATGTCTTGTACAAAATAATAATTTATGAGTCGATTTATATCATTATTCTTTTAATTTTGTTGATTATATTTATTTACCATGGTTTACTGTATTTTACAACTTATGTATACATACGAGGATTCCACATATTGGAGTACACTCGTATTTATGCAGCTGGCATGTCTACGTACTTAGTCCTAAGTATTTTAGGATTGGGGCGTTACATAAAGGTACTGCAGGATTTTGACTATGGGGATGAGCAGATCGAGGAGGATGTTGCTGACGCTGTCCCAGATCTTAAAAAAACTGGATCAAGCCAAAGTCAGTTAGCGGCCTAGGAGGGTCAAGATTTTATGGCAAAAAATAGCTAAATTACAACTGAGGGTGATGAGCAGCCTGTTGAAGATGAGGGCGACTAGAGCCCTGGTAGAGATGATCAGAGTCTCAACAAGACCCTCGGTGACGAGAACTTCAAGGTCGATAATGAGGGCGATGGAAGCCCAAATAAAGGCGAAGGTGATAAGAACATTGCTGAAGGTATAGAAGGCCCTGAGGGTGATGAACACCCTGATACAAATATCGGGAGGACTCAATACCCCGTTGAACGTGTTTTTGAAGAAGAGAGGGTAAAATTAGGAGCCCAGGGAGAACAGGCTGTGTCTGAAGTTGGAAAGGCCTTCGCCCTGTCAGTGACTAGAAGTGACCAGGCTGAATCAGGGGCTAGGGGCAGCCATGCTGATTCAGAAGCCGGGAGCAACCACTTCATGTCCCGTGGCTCAAAAACAGGGAGCAATCAGGCAGGTACAACAATATATGCTTCTTTGTTGGAAAGGCTTATTACAGAAAAAGATACTGAGCCTATCAGCACTCCTTATATTCCAACATGCCCAGGTAAATTTTTAATTTTATTTACCATTGTCTTTTATCCAATGATATGTGATACAAAGATTTTAATTTGAATTACAACAGGTCATATAGGGACACCCACTGAAGTCCCAGTAGCCTCCACCTTATTTAGCATTAGTTCGACTATGGCTCCCTTGGATGCTGGGAATCTTGTATCATATGCTATGGAGGGGAGCTCATCAGGAATGCCTATACTAAAATCTCTAAGTGCTGATGTTAACCCGATTATAAATATTCCTTCAGCCTTTGGAGAAGGAGAAGTTTCAGATGCAGCAGCGACACCTGGTGTACAGGCGATAATGGGTAACCTTATCCATACTTATAAGGATACCTTCTTCACCTCTCTGCGATCATTGGTTCAGTTAGACACAGAAAAGAACTATACTTACAATTTTGTGATGAGGTCTTCTCTTTATCCAGTTGAATCCATACGCAATTTTAGAGACAACGAGAAAGCGGATGCCTTAGAGCAAATCCTGTCAGGACTAGAGGAGCCTATCTAGTCTTATCAGGATCTGATCAGAGGAAATATAAACAGACTGGTGGATGCTGAATGTAAGACCATTGCTCGAGAGCATGAAGAACGTTGAGCCGTTCTTGGCAGTACTATGACAGCGTTCACTGTACAATCTGGAGACATCAAGTCTGGTATAGCTAAGGCCACTTCCTCTATTGAACTTTACAAGGCCGAGGAAGCAAAAAAAGGCAAAGAAGTGACTGATGGTCAGGCTCTCATCCAAGAGCTAGAAGTTGAATTGGCCCGAGCCCGTGCATTGGTCACAGCGGCTAGAAAATACCAAGAGGAGGTTATCGACCAGCGTCAATTTGCCTCGAGCCGTCTGGATGACTTGAATAAACAGAGGGATGACCTTATCCGAGCTTGAAATGCAGAGATGGATCATCATATCCTATCGATGCAGCCATTAACTCTAGAGTTCAGGAGGAACTTGGCCAGGGAAAGGGTTCTCGCTACTATGGTAGAATAAGATAAAGCTTCAAAAAAGAAGATTTCTGACCATAACACTCCACCTCCCCCAATGAGTCTTTCGAGGGACCAAATGGATGTAATAATCTTTTTGAATAGTTTTATCACATTTTTTAGAAATGTAATAGTTTATGTTCTTAAGATTTTTAAATGGAATAAAAACTAGTAATTTTGCGACTCTATTACTTATTTTGTATCTGTTTGAGACACAAGCAATAGATAGAAGTGTGGAAATACGTTCAGAGGTCCTGGACGTGACGTCTTTCTTGAAAATAACATCACTTATTATATCTGTTAGAGGTATTATGGATGTAACATAATATAATTTGATGTGATACTATTTTTGGGATGACGTTATCAAAGGTAACGTAGACGTGACAAGTCGTTAATACAGACAATATAATTCAGAGGTAATGTGGACGTGAATTCTTATATCTGCTGATTATTCTTAATCAAACTAGGGCTTAAAAATGAGATATCTTTTAAAATGACTGGGCTTTAAAAGATGAGGTTGTGATGATATGTTATGGTGGATGTTATGGGTTAATCTTTTGAGGATGTACCATAAGATCTAGGTTAGACTCTATTGGAGAATTTTTGAGGACTTATTATCTACAGGTTTATTCAAGAAAGAATGAATAAAAGATAATAATTCGAAGATTGCGTATGTACAATACTTTACTTGAAAATATAATACATACATTCAAACATGATATTTCTTTATAAACTTGCCATTGATAGGCATCATAGCTATTCGACCATCTATCCCGATCAACTGGTAAGCTCCGTTAGAGAAGACTGTTCTTATGACCTTGGGACCTTACCACTTTGGCTCAAATTTTCCCTTACTCATATGCGTCATAGTCATAGGACGTCTGACAGTAAGGACTAGGTTACCCTTTTAAAAGATATGTACTTTGACTTTACGGTTGAAAGCGTTCAAGATGCGGGCCTGATATAGCTAAATGTGCTGTTGAGCTAGAAATTGTTTCTCATCGAGCGCTTCAAGTTCTTAAAGTTGAAGGCGATCCTTATTTTCTACTGTTAATTCGTTGGCGATAGCTATCCTCAGGGATGGAATTTGAATCTCCAACGGTAAGACAACTTTACATCCGTACACTAGAGAGAATGGTGTACAACTAGTTGGGGTGCATATAGTAGTACAGTATGCCTATAGGCATTATCCAAGCTTTTTGCTACAATTTTATTTATTAGTAGAAACAATATTCTTGAGAAGCTTGATGATTGTCTTATTGATTGCTTCTGCTAAACCGTTGGTTGCGTGATTATAAGCTGTAGAAGCAACATTGTTGATCCGAGTGTCATTACAGAATTGAGTAAATGCTTGACTTACGAACTGAGGTTCGTTGTCATGAATAATTCTTCGAGGAACGCTAAATCGATAGATCACGTGATGGTTGATGAAGCTGATTATACTGCTTGTCTTGACTTCGGTAGGGGGAATTGCTTTTGCCTATTTTGAGAAATAATAGGTTAAAGACATGATGAACCGATGTCCTTGGGATGATGGTGGGTTAATAGGTCCAATGATATCTATGCCCCAAAATTCAAAGGGCCAAGTTGCTGTAGTTGGATACAGAAATTACGAGGGTTGGTGGATGAAATCTGCATGAATTTGACATACTATATATTTTTTTGCATACTCAATTGCATTTGCTTCCATAATAGGCTAGTAGTGTCCCATGCATGTAATACGGTCCTGTAGTTTAGGGCGAGGCTGATGTGCACCGCAAACACCATCATGAGCTTCACTTAGTATCCATTTTGCTTCATCACTCACAAGACATCGTAGGAGCATACCATCAAAAGATCGACGGTAGAGTATCTTGGACGAGTGATTATAATACAATCGGAGTGACCGACGACGAATTTTTATTGCTCCTTTAGGGTCTTCTGGCAAGATATCATGTACTACAAAGTCAATGAAGGGAGTCCTCCAATATTCACTAGTGGTGCAAATTTCGATCATATTACTGAATTCAATATTCAAATTATTCTCAACATAGAATAATTTTTGATTAGCGATGATGATTAATTGTTGCCCTTTCAAAGGAACAACTATCACTACTACTAGATTAGCGAGTGCATCGGCTTCCGTATTGAATGCTCGGTGTACATGTTTAATAAAGAAATTTTTGAATAATATAGCAAGTTTTACTTCTGCTTCTTGGTAGGGGATGAGATCATGGTGCCGGACCTCATACGTACCTCTAACTTGGTTGACAATTAGTTTAGAGTCTCCCTATACTTCAAGAAAATCAATATCCAGCTGTTTGGCTAACTGGAGACCGATGAGCAAAGCATTCTATCCAGCAACATTGTTGGAACATGGCTCGTCTATAGAATAGGCTCTCTGAATGACTAGCCCTTCTGAGGATACGAGGACAATTCCTACTCTGACGATGATAATATCGTTAGGTCTGATTCTGGATGCACCATCAAAGAATAGACGCTAAGCGAGTATTCCTTCTGAAGTTGTGTTAGACTCTAAAGTCTCATCGAGATTCTCGTCATAGAGTTTTGAAGTTTCAGGAATTGGATGAGCAGCCAAGAAATCAACTAGGACTTGACCCTTGATAGACTTATGCGGGACATAGAGCATATCATACTGCGCTAACATCATTGCCCAGGTATCAAGTCTAGAATTGAGTGTACTAGGCTTAGGACTCGCATAAGATTGACCTTCGAGATAACATAGATGGTTTGGCCTGTGATATAATGATGCGTCTTCTGGACAACGAACATCAAGGATAAGCATTCTTTATCTACTAGGCTGTATCGGTGTTCAGCACCGATCATTGTACAGTTGAGGTAATAAATTGCCTCCTCATGGCCTTCATTATTTTTCTGGACTAGGAGGGCACCGAGAGAATCTTTTTCAGTGGTTTACACTTCCCGGAATTGAACCCGAGAATAGTTGTAACCGTCGCTGAGAGGCTATGGACTGAAATCTTCAAAGAATCTAGCAGAGTTTTTAGGATTATGCTGAGTGCGATCCTGGATCAACAAGAATGTGATCTACCCTCATTGTGTCGACATATCCAGTATAGTAATGAGGTCGATCATGCCGATTGTCTTCCAGCAGCATATCATCTTGGATAAAGGTGATGTTTGGAATTATTTCCATCATACTATAATATTTAGGGCATGCCATAGGCTCTTCTTCTGACTTTTTAAGATATGCAAGACAAATGTCGGCTTGCATCAAGGTTTCGCTTAACGTTTCTCAAGTTTTCGTCGAGAGACGAAGGAGTTCGAAGATTGATAATCTTGCTGGAGTGTTGGCTAGTTGAGCCAATATATCAAAGTTATACGGCTTTTGAAGACCTTGCAATGGAGTCTTTTTTAGGTTTTTGTCGAAGCAAACTTGTTGTTTGCCTTTATCAGCTGCTGTCGGCTTAGAAGGACCTGAATCAGCTGGTAGAGTTGCTATTGGAAGAGAATTAGGAGCAAGTGAAGGAGTGACAACTTCGTTCTCCTGACCTACTGGGTAGTCTCTAAGATAGAGTCTTCCAGACCTAGTATCGGCTAAGACTTCTTTTTTTGAAGCAGGTGAGAGAGAAACCATATTATACGTCTTCGCTCGTGCCTTGCCTTTGGAAGGCTTCTTTCTTTGATGAGGTAACATGTGATCTATCCCAAATCCCAGGTCGATATGAGACTTATTGTCTTAAAGTTGTAGAGATAGAGGTATCAGAGACCCCTTTCCATTGTTCAAACTTGGTGCCTTTTGAAAGTTATATCCCATCTTTAGCATCAGCTCCCGAGATTGTTGACTCTATCGATGAAATTCTGGTTGATTTCGACTTTTGACATCGGCAAAGCATTATCTGAAGCTGAAGGCTTGGATCCTGCTGGAATGAAAGTAGCCTTCAAGGGGAGAATACGACTATCAAGTGAGGTGTGCTCACTTAAAGTTATGTTGTATGATATAAAATGATCCATTGCTCGTACGTACATCAGAAAGGGTATTCCTGTGATTGGAGGGACTAGGACTGTAGGATTCATTAAGTACTTCTTAATGTCCTCAAATGCTTGCTGACATTCATCAGTCCAAATGAAAGATCCACCTTTCTTCATTAATTGAGTGAACGGTCTGCAGCATCCAAAGAAATTTTAGATGAATCTCCTGATGTAGGCAAGTCATCCTTGATATCTTCGTAGCTCTTTCAGGTTGTATGGAGGATGCGTCTCTTGATTGGATTTGACTTTATCGGGGTCAACATGTATACCCTTAGATCATATCAGGTCAGAATCATCGTTGTTGCTGTTTAACAAGCTTAGCGTTTGGCAAACAGTTGAGTTTATAAGTAGCAATATGAGGATCTAATCATGTCATATCTTTATAGCTCCAGATGAACACGTCAATGTACTCCTTAATAAGCTCGTTCAGTTTTTGTTTTTTCTGCCTCAGGGAGGCTTTTACTGATGAAGATAGGCCTTGGAGATGCTTCGTCTCCGACGTCGATTTGGATCAATTCATCCTCAGTGGGTGGTTCACGCTGTTCGAAGCAAAGTTTCTATTGAGTATCCATTCTTTGTGCCCAGGGCTTTTTCTCATAAGTTTTGATAAAGTCATTATTGTCTTCTAGAAATTCAATTATTACCATATTGATGGACAGAGTTAGTCGATGGATATCCCCTACGCTGGTGTCTGAGTCCCATGATAAGGAATCAGAAGAGTGAGATTATGTCTCTTCTTCTGACTCAGATCTGTCTGGGGTTGTGATCATCAAACTGTACCCTAACCCCATGTTTAATCTTATTATAATATTGTGATGAACTTCCTTACGGGGAGAGTAGTCGAATAGGAGTTCATCTACCTTTACCTCCATTAAGTCCAGACATGAAATTGTAACCCATTTTTCGAATAATGTTTTTGGATTATTGACTATAACGATGTAGTTGTATTCTTCCACAATCGTCATCTTCAGAATCGCTATCGAGTATAGGCCTTTGGTTACGTTCTCTGTTGAAGAGAATTTAATGCTCATCATCGTTCCGAGGAGGAACTACGAAGAACAAATTTTGTACAGTTTCAAATACTATCTCATCCTGGAAGGGTTGAATTGCTCCTAAGGTAAGAGGTTCAAAATTATCCAAAATTTCTAAGTAACGTTGTACGTAAAAATTGACATCAATATACTGTAAAAGAAACATTGCTTTATTGATACCTTTCTCTGCTTCACCAGTTACGACATCATTTTCGATCTTGGCTGAAGACATCACCAAGTCGATAATAAGAGGAGGAGAAAGAGAAGTAGCATGTTTGTTATGGCGAAGGTCGATAACAAGAGGCTCAGAAGAGGTGAGCTCCCTTTGCTCCATTTTTCAGTGGGAGGGGCGAGATTGATAGTTAACATTTGAGAAGATAAAGGGCGAGAAGTACGCCCTTTGAATAGAATTACCAAGACCTCGTCTAGATTATCGTTTTGGTCTTCCTTCGTGTCCATAGCTAATACGACCTTCATGTATTCTTCTTTGTACATTCTGGAATCTGTATAATAGTCTTCGATGCCTCGAAAAGGATTGAGGTCAACAACTTCTTTTTTAATCTCTCTGTTGTCGTCTACGCACTTAAAGTACTGGTGGAGAGTGGATGAAACAATATTAGGCTCATGCAACCACGACCTCCCTAACAATATGTTATAGAAAACGTGACAGTCAATTACATAGCAGGTGACTTTCATTTGAAGATCGCCAATTTGGACTCTTAAGCGAATCTTTCCCAGTGGTTTGTACTTCCCAGAATTGAACCCGAGAATAGTTGTAACCGTCGTTGAGAGGCTATGGACTGAAATCTTCAAAGAATACAGCAGAGTTTTTGGGATTATGCTGAGTGCGATCCGGGATCAATAATAATGCGTTCTACCCTCGTTGTGTCGACATATCCAGTGAAGTAAAGAGGTCGGTCATGCGATTGTCTTCTAGAAGCATATCATCTTGGATAAAGGTGATGTTTGGAATTATTTCCATCATACTATAACATTTAGGGCATGCCACGGGCTCTTCTTCTGACTTCTTAAGATATACAAGACAAACGTCGGCTTTCATCAAGGCTTCGCTTAACGTTTCTCGAGTTTCCTTCGAGAGACGAAGGAGTTCGAAGATTGATAATCTTGCTGGAATGTTGTCTAGTTGAGCCAATATGTCAAAGTTATACGACTTTTGAAGACCTTGCAATAGAGTCTTTTTTAGGTTTTTGTCGAAGCGAACCTCCTGTTTGCCCTTATCAGCTGCTGTCGTCTTAGAAGGACCTAAATCAGCTGGTAGAGTTGCTATTGGAAGAGAATTAGGAGCTAGAGAAGGAGTGACAACTTCATTCCCTTGACCTTCCGGGTAGTCTATAAGATAGAGTCTCCCAGACCTAGTACCCTCCAAGACTTCTTATTTTAAAGCAGGTGAGAGAGAAACCATATTACAGGTCTTTGCTCGTGTCTTGCCTTTGGAAGGCTTCTTTCTTTGATGAGGTAACATGTGATCTATCCCAAATCCCAGGCCGATATGAGACTTATTGTCTTGAAGTTGTAGAGATAGAGGTATCGGAGACCCCTTTCCATTGTTCAAACCTGGTGTTTTTTGAAAGTTATATCCCATCTTTAGCATCAGCTCATAAGATTGCTGTCTGTATTGATGGATTTCTGGTTGATATTCGAATTTTGACATCGGCAAAGCATTTTAGCATTTTCTAAAGCAAAAGGTCATGTTGCATGATTTGTATTTGGCCAACTTCTTCGATTTACAGAAGAGAAGGATGTCGTCTGCTCGAAGTCGACGACTAAGTCTGAATACACCTATATGATTTCTTCTTTAGTTGTCGAAAGTGGTACTAAAATATCGTTTCGTGCTGGCGGGTGGTTGACGATCTCCGTAGTTGCTGTTGGTATCGGGATGACGCCGTCAGGTACTAGCTGAGCAGGGAAGTCTCCAAATTGTAGAGAGACGAGGTTGGCAGTCACCGTTTTCTCTTCCTTTCGGAGAGTGATTGACTTGGCGTTGATTAGCTATTGGATCTTTCCTTTAAGTATGGAGCATGCCCTGGTTGGATGACCCAGAAACATGTGATACATACAATACTTAGGATTTTCAGTTTTACCTACTTCGTCTGGCCGCTTGATCTCAGGCATTTGAAGCTTATTGCTTTTGATTAACCAATCGAAGATGCTCATGACATCATCATCATCGAAGGAATAATCTTTCTTGGGTCATACTGTTGTCCTCTGCGGAGATGCCATTGTCATAGGTACTGGTTGACTGGTTGACCTATATTGATTGCCAAAGCTTCTTTACCTTTGCAATTGTTCGAGTGACTACCGCTGCTGGTAGCAGGATGTTTGTCTTTATCAAGATTCGGCATCGGGATGCTTAATTGTAAAAAAATTTCAGTGTTGTCTTCAGCTGCTCTAGCACTGGCGATGAATTCGGCATCGGGATGCCTAGTTGTCAAAAAAAATTTAGTGCTGTCTTCAGCTGCTATGGCGCTGGCGATAAAGGAACCCTAATCTTAAAATTGTGTTGGTCCCATCCACATGTTGACTATAGGTAACAAGTTTGATTTATAAGTATCGGTAGTCAATGCATCAGAGTGCTCGGAGGCATTTTTAGTGACTCTTGGCGGAAGTGCTCTATGAAATGTTCAGCTGTTTCATTAGGCTTCTGCTTGATCTTGGTAAGGGCAGACATGGTCATTTCGTTCATCCCTTCATAAAAATGTTCCAGGAATATCTATTTCAAGACAGTGAAAGATGTTATACAACCATCCGGTAAGCTTCGATACCAATCGTAAGCAATCCTGCTAAGCATCTAATGAATACTCTAGTGAGTAGAGCATCATTTTTCTAGAGGTGAGCAGTCACCATCTTAAAGTAATTGATATATTGACTCGGAGATGTTTTGTCTTCCAACAACGTCATAGACTGTGGCTTGTATTTGAGTGGGAATGGGACATCGTTCCACTCTGCAGGATAGGGTTGTTTGATCCAAAGTTTATGCAAGCCCTCTTTCTGCTTGAGAGCTTTAAATTGATTTTGTAGAAGCATGACTGCTTCCAGAGGATCCCCTGATGTTTGAGGAGCAGCATATTGATTCGATGGATTAGGATATGGAACTGCATCGTAAGCACCACTCCCAACACCAGAGTGACTTGGAGTAGCCTATGCTTGAAGCTATATAACTTCTGGTATGGTGGTTTTGGAAGGAAATTGTACCCCCGGACCAGTTTAGATAGGCCTAGAGACCGCTGCGTGTTCTTGAACCGGAGTTGGTTCACAGCTGGTGGAGCAACATGCTGTGCCATAATCACCGCGTGCATACCTGTAACCATGTCAGCCATGGTCGTTAGATTAGCCTCCAAAGCAGCGACCTTTTGTCCTTGATTAGCAGAACTGGAAGTGTCTTGCTCTTCGTTGGTCACGTAAGCAGACAGTTCTCTTGATACTGAGGATGAGCATGTAAGCAAGATAGTTTGATCAGAATCCTCATTGTTGGCATCGAAGTCTGGTAAGCTTCTACCCTCAGGTTTGGAATCGGAAAGATTCTTCTGACTATGGAGGTCTTGGCTTCTCGATAGTGTGTTTTGATAGACTCCTTCAGAAGAGACAAGGATTTGATTATGGAATTGGCGACTCAGAGGTCGTGATGAGTTATGCTTCGGGCATCTCCCACCCTAAGTACTACGAGACATCATATTGACAGAGGCAAAAATCAACTCTTCTTCATCTATCAAGATCACATTAGGAGAGCAAGAGTAATTCAAACGGTCAAATATAGACCATTTTGCTGACTTACAACAATATTTGATTACTATCGCATGTGAATGACAATGATGTTTGTTATATGCAGACACTGTTGCACGAGGTGAGTCTTTGATCTTTCGCTTTTGTAAGATAAGCTCGCAGAGATCTGTTATATTATAAAGAGAATAAGAAGAATGAAGACTCTGCCTGATTACATTAGGAATATGATTTTTATTCCTAAATTTTTGTATTTCCTACGTGTACAGGGAAGTACTGATTTCATTAGCATAGGTGAACGGGTTCTTGTTCTTAGAAGCCATCACTGTGCACAAACTGGTGGTTGGCACAGAATACATCAAAGTCTTCTGACGTGCCATATGACTTGGTTGAGGAAGTTCTGCTCTATGCCTATTGAGATAGGCGCGCAAGTTAGTGTCGAGAGTTATTTGGTTGTTAGTCTGTGACACCTTCACTTTTTCTATTCAGTTCTTAATATACGTAGGGTGGAGAAAACATGGCGTAGACCAGATTGGTGTGGAGTTGCCCGGCACGAATCAGTTTGGCACGGAGTAGGCAGAATTCCTTGTTGCTCTGCGCATATTGGCACAACATGTTTGGCACGGCATCTATGGGCTGAAGAAGTTGAACTTCGAACATGACTTACATTCTTGGCATCTCTGCCAATAAACATGTAGAGTTTCTATTCGAAAGTGTTTGAGCACTGATCAATGCAGGGGCACAATCGAGTGTATTTTTGTTTGCCCATTGGTTATGGTCAAACCTAATTTTAATAATTGATCTAACCATGTCTCGATATAAGGGCTACTTGGACAATTGCTAAGAACTACTACTGCTACCGTTCAAGACATAAAGCCGTTTTGCCATTGAGTCTGTACTTTCTTTTTTCGTATAATTTTTATTATTTATTGAGTCTAGGAATACGATGTACACCGAGTCATAATGGCAAATAGGCTACCCCAAAATATTTTCAGTATATCCTTGTTTTGAAATAAACATATTTACAAAAGCTTCTAACTGTTTGACTTTTCAAAAAGCTAAAAACTAATTTACAAAAACCGTAACAGAACACCAAGAGAATTTAGCCCGACTTAGCCCCTGGATGTTGGAATTTGAACTTGGTCTCCCTGCAGTTACGGATATAACGACTATTTGTCGTGATTCTCTCAAAGAATTCTGCCCGAATTCTGCCTTTGGAAAACTTATAAATATAGAAGAATTTCCATCATTTCTGCACCTCTCTCTTCTTTCTAAGTCTAACATATTTTTCGAAAGTGTTCTAAGCTTTTCATTTTCAAATTCCATGCCAGTTACAATCCTCTAGTCAATTTGCCAGTGCGGTATGGTCTAGAAGTTTCAGAGTGATTGTAATCAGAGGCTTGATTGAAGAAAGATACTTCACAATTGAAGTTGGTCGAGTACTTCAGATCAAAGCTCGTATTGTAAAAGTTGCAAGAACTTTGCATGAAAACTTGTGATGTTTTCTATAGTAAATTTCAACTGAAAGCTAGAGTTCTTCCGACTGGACTAGTCCTCACAAGAGGGAAACCAATATACATCCTTGTGTTTGTGTCTGCTCTCTGCTCTCTACTTTTTATTTACATATCTGTGATATATATTCTGTGATCTTGCTGCTAACAATTTTTAATAGCTAATTTTCTGCTGCCTACTCTATTCACCCCTCTAGAGTATTGTGTATTACATTTTATTCCTACAATTGGTATCAGAGCGAGTTATACTGATAAAGCGAGGTAATACTGTTATTATATTCTTATCTATGCTACTGTTACTTAAATCACTATATCACACATGGAAACTGTAAAATTCACAAGTGAAGGCCAAGCCACAAACAGACCCCCACTGTTTGATGGTACCAATTATACTTATTGGAAAATACGGATGAGCTTTTATTTGAAGTCACTAGACTTTGGCATCTGGTCAATTGTTATCAGTGGCTACAAAAAGCCTACTATCACCTCTATTCTCACTTTTTCTATTATTAACAAGCCTTATTATAGTTACACGGAGGAAGAGAAGAAGTTTGCTAGCCTTGATGCAAAAGCAATACATGCTTTTTATTGTGTTGTGGACATAAATGTATTCAATCTTATTAGTACTTGCACAACATCTCAAAGAATCTGGAAACTTCTTGAAGCTACATATGAGTGCAGGTATGAAAGCAAATCTAGCAACTCCAGAGAGGAGGATAGTCTTCATAATGATGCAAATGTGTGCATGATGGCATCCGGCCTTAAGGTACAACACAATCTATTATGTGAAGAAGAGTTTTATGCCCCAACTTCAGAAGATCAGGCCAGATGATGAAAGATTATTGTACTACTAAAAAGGAGAATCGCTGCGAACGATAAAACGAAGGAAGATTGTTGTCTCACAAGTACGCTACCACAAACATATGGTGTGAAACTGAAGTAAACAATTTCGAAGAATAAGAGAGATCTTGTCTAGCTGCAAATATATGCACAATGACATTATCTAACGGGGTATAAAATAATTCTCTTGATAGTGAATTTTCTTATAATAAGTTATCTGATGCTTTCAGTAATCTATTAGAAGAACACAAAAAAGTATTAGATAAGTATAAGTAGTCTCGAAAAGAGGTTAAGGCTTATAAGCTTGAGAATGAAAGGTTATCCTCTCTGTTTAATGAGATGAAAGAGACTGCCACTGCTAGTGACACAAATGAGCTATCCCCGATTAAGCTGAGTCTGCATGATGCTCAAGAATGCATTAATAAGATGACAAAAGAGCATGCAAAACTCAATAAAGCTTATGAAGCAGAGAAGAAGTAGTATAGCATTGCTACACAGAGAATAGACTCATTAACTGCTAACTATAATGAGGCTTGCACGATCTCTAAAAAGTTGGAGATAAAATTGGGTAAACAAGTTGTTCAACCCAGGATACAATCATACACAAGGTATGTGACACAACCCATGATTCAAAAAGGATCTGGCACAGCTAAGGTTAAACATAACCATACTTTCTATTACAAGTATCCACGTACATCATATCAGACCAATGTACGATCTCATACTGCTACACAAAGCACTAATGATTTTTTTTATTATTGCAGTATGAAAGGATACATTTCTAGTCAATGCCAAATTAGAAAACTTGTGGATATTAATTTGTTCAAATGGGTTTCCAAAGCTAACCAATGTGGATCCAAGTTTTGGATACCAAAGTCTTCGTCTCTTAGTATAGGTGAATCTTTTCAAATCAAATAGAACCACGAAAAATGTTGGTGATTACAAAGCTTCAAATGTCATCTTCCAAGCAATTGCACCAACATAAGTGTGGTCACTAAGAACCACTTTGGTAACATGCTAAACGATTATTCCTAAATGGCTAGAACTATAGACTTGCATGTCTTTAGTGAATACTCTATTGACTTAAGATTACCCCTATAGCTAACCCAAAGTAATACTTTATAGACTTAAGATTTATTAAGGTCCACTTGCAACTATTGTCTAAATCTGGATCCAAGGCACTAAACCCGGTCCCTAGGTTCCAGAACACATCAGCGTATCTAGGCCCTACATTTGATTTATAAAAATTTTATATTTCATTATTACCCATTGATTTTGTAGCACATATAAGGATACATGTAATTGATACATCTTATGCTTATAGCTACATATGATTTAAATTTTTGTATTATTTGAGATCTTTCGATTCCAGTAGATATACTCATATTTTTTATTCTCTAAATCGATTTATAATCTTGGATTGATCTCATTTTTAGAAGAGATATGGATTTCATCTTTTGATTTTATGTTTAATGGATAATATTATTTGATGGTAATATACATTGGACTTCTATAGGTTAATGTTTGTCATCTTTTGATATATTCATTTTTTTTGTCACTCTATTTTTTATTTGATCTTATGAATACTTATTGAATATTATGGTTTTCTGATATATTTTTTAGCGTTTGCGTAATATTCATGATATTCGAAGCTTTTATTATCTTCTTATTCAAGTTAATAACTGCCTATAGCAGTAATTCTTTGTAGGGGAGAAATTTCTCTCTCTCTCTCTTGAAGCGTTTTTTCTTTAACCTTACAGTTATCAGATGGACACCATGCTAAGGTTTTAAAAAAGAAGAAATAATATTTGATAAGAAGATCTAATATTTTTATGAGTTAGTTTTCTACTTTTGGAAATATATTTTGTGTGTTTATCTTTAGGCATTTATTTCTTTTACTTGCCTAAAGATGATTTTTTTATGTTTAAAACTTTAGATGCATTGATCAAAGGGAGAGAAGATGCATATCTTGGATATCCCTCAGATTTTATGATTTTCTATTTTGTGCATATAAATGCTTTTTGAACTAGATACGCATATTTAAGGTAAAGCAAATTAATTGTTTCAATTCATATATACCCATAATATGTAGTTTACCTAGTTCGTCATGGACATATATTCTCTGATTTAAAATATCTTATTGTATTGGTCATGGTATTTTGTTTTATAGTAGACTTATGATTCTTCTTGGTTCTCTCATTTTCATAGGTTTACTTGATTTCTCTATCTTGATAATTATTGAGCTATTATTATTTTCTTTTATATATCGTCTCAAACAGTCACGGTACTTGCTCTGTTTGATGAGTTGATGTATTTCAAATTCATATTAGTATGCATTTACTATTTTTAGTGTCTCTCTTTTATTCTATGCGTAGCATTATCTTAGTTTATGCTTCATTCATTAAACTACCTGTGAAATATATGTTATTCTTTTGCTGTATTTCTTCAACGTTCGTCTTTTAAGCATGAATTGTGGGGGAGCTTCTCTCTTTGCAATTATTTTTCTAAGTGACAATGGAGGAGAAAAAGGATCTAACATCTTTGCAGGATACATGAATTGTTTTACGAGGAGACAGTACAATACAA
Organism: Iris pallida; assembly: GCA_029216955.1. Lineage (NCBI taxonomy): Eukaryota > Viridiplantae > Streptophyta > Magnoliopsida > Asparagales > Iridaceae > Iris > Iris pallida. The sequence continues at coordinate 11,983,901 of JANAVB010002393.1, read as the reverse complement.
TACAAGTACACGAAAATTTTTGATATTTTTGTTCAAATCAAGATCAAGATGTTATGTCGGTCAAAGTTTGTCAATTATCAAAATGGAAGAGATTGTTAGCCCATTGGTCATGGTCAAACCTATTTTTAATAATTAATCTAACCCTATCTCGATATAAGGGCTACTTGGACAATTGCTGAGAATTGCTACTGCTATCGTTCAAGACATGAAGTCATTTTGCCATTGAATCTGTACTTCCTTTTTTTAATGTAATTTTCATAACTTATTGAGTCTAGGAATACGATGTACACCGAGTAGTATTCAAAAATATGCTACACCAAAATATTTTTAAAATATCCTTGTTTTGAAAATAAACCTATTTACAGAAGCTCATAACTGCTTGACTTCTCAAAAAGCTAAAAACCAATTTGCAAAAACCCCTAACAGAACACCAAAAGAATTTGGCCCGAATTCGCTCCGAGTTCGGTTGGTGGACGTTAGATTTGAACTTGGTCTCCCCGCAGTTACAGATGCAATGGCTATTTGTCGAGATTCTCTCAAAGAATTTTACCCGAATTCTGTCTTTTGAAAACATATAACTTGAGAAGAATTTCCATCATTTCTACACCGCTCTCTTCTCTTCTCTTCTATCTAAGCCTAATACATTTTTCCAAAGTGTTCTAAGCTTTTTATTTTCAAATCCCAAGCCAGTTACAATTTTCTAGTCGATTTGCCAGTACGATACGGTCTAGAAGTTTCAGAGTGATTGTAATCAGAGGTTTGATTGAAGAAAGACACTTCACAATTAAGTTGGTTGAGTACTTCGGATCAAAGCTCGTGTTGTAGAAGTTGTAAGAACTTTACATTAAAACTTGTGATGTTTTTCTATAGTGGATTTCGATTGGAAGCTAGAGTTCTTCCGACTGGACTAGTCCTCACAAGAGGAAAACCACTATACATCATTGTGTTTGCGTTTGTTCTCTGCTTTCTACTTTTATTTACTTATCTGTGATATTATTTTGTGATCTTGCTGCTAACAATTTTTAATAGCTAATTTTCTGCTGCCTACTCTATTCACCCGCCTCTAGTGTATAGCGCTCTACATTTTATTCCTACATTTTTCACATAGTCGAAGACTAGGGAAGAGTGAGGACTGGCCATTGGTCGAATTCAATGACCAAAGTCTCCTGCACCAATCATCTCTTCGTAAGCTATTTGGTGAAATTCGACGACCAAAGTCTCTTGCGTCGTGCCGACCGACACAACATCGCATTGAGTTGTCACTTTCTATTCAAAGGAGAAAGACTGCCCTAACAGAGTCGTCATTTTGTTTGCAAAAAATAAAAGTTTTCTACAGAAAACTTAAATACAAACTAAGAAAGAAAGTACAAGGTACAATTTTTATTCTGGGAAGTACAACTGTAGGGATCTGATCAGAAGACAATCACTTTATCCTTTGGACGATACGATGTCGGAGAAGAAAAGCTCTTGAACTTGCTGCGAAAGTGGTAGAAAATTGTAGAGAATTCTTGCCTGGAGCCGATGATGAGGGATGACGCGTTTAGAAATGATTTTAGAACTCAATTTATAGAGTTTTGGATAACTGTCAGTTAGTTACATTGATTGGCGTACAGTACAAAAGTACACTGATTGTGCAGTATTTTGTGCGACATTTTTCGGTTCATCCATTGGCACGAACGATTAACTTAACTGTATGGGACGCGTGGCTTTCTATGAGAGAAAGGCGCTTGGTCGCGGACAGTGTCGTGTGCACGTTCTTTGAGATTAGTGGCATTCGTGCCACATCGTCTTTACTTGCTTCTGGATAATAATTGATTGGTCCCAGTTCAATATATGGTGCGCTTTGTTGACTGGTGCCAACTGTGAATGGCGTTGGGTGTTGAGTCTATGAAGAGTTTATCACTTCCCGTTATTTGATAAATGGCACTGAAAAAGTGACTGACAATTATCATCATGGCAAATATGACAAAATCCTCCTTAAATTCGAGGAGATTTCCTCGACTGCTGTGCTGTCATTCATCATGACTGATGATTTAGCTTCTTGAGGAAGACTGCCATGTGGTGGTCTTGGTGATATTTGATGGATGGCTCCATTTGATGTTGGGCGCCATTTGATAGATAGTGATGTGCACTATCTATGAATAGCGCGTCGCACTCTATTATGAATTTTTTTAGCTTCTACAGTTTTTCTACAACAACAACTATCAAACGAGTATCCATATGGCTATGTTTGAAGCATTTTATGGTAGAAAATATTAGTCTTCAATTTGTTGGAGTAACGTAGGAGAGCATCAGATATTGCGACCAGAGCTGATAGTCAGCACAATTGAGAAGGTGAAAATGATTCATGGGCATCTAAGAGTAGCACAAGACAAACATAAATAGTAGACAGATCTTCATCGTCGACTGTTGGAGGTGAAGGAAGATGATTATATTTTTCTTGAGGATATCACCAACCCGGGGCGCCAAACACTTTGGAGGACGAGACAAGTTGAGTCCAAGGCATATTGGATCGTTTGATATAATAAAACGTGTTGAAGAAATTGCCTACATATTGACATTGCCATCGTCACTTGAGGGAGTTTATGATTTATTGCACGTATTGCAGTTGAGAATATACGTGGCTAATTGTAGTCGTATATTGTATTACTCCAATATTACAGTCGGACCGAGCCTATCATACCAGAAGCAACTTGTGGAGATTATAGAAAAAGAGTAAAGGCCTTGAGGAATAAGATAGTTCTTTTGGTTCGTGTGTTGTGGAAGCATCACTGTCCATAAGAGTCCACCTGAGAGCATAATGACGACATACACAACCATTTTCTTTATCTTTTCGAGGATCAAGGTACACTTTGACGCACTCTATGTTTTCTTCTGCATTTAATTTCTTTATACGTTCATATCGTGCTTTAGTTTAGATCAAAACCAAGGAAAATCAAAAATGACATAAACTTAGATCTACAAGAATCTATCCATCAAAACCGAAAATACCAAGTACTAAACTTGTAGAGGATGATGAGAAAAACAATATTAACAAATAATATCAAAGGAAAAAAAATCAAGGATGAAAAATGCACAAATCTCCATTTTTGAGCAAGTTGTACTTGCCTAATGGTGGTGGTGGTTGAGGGAATTGAATGAGAGAGTGAATGAGGAAAGAGAGTGTGGAAGAGATTATTTATAGTGGGTGAGGGTTGGCTCCACCAAACCCTAGTCTCCAAACATGCTCTAACCAGTCCACTAATGACATGTTTAAATGCTACATGCAACAATTAGTAAAATAATAAATAAAAGGTACACATGTACAAATACTGTACACAGAAATCAAAAATGAAAATACGTATGTCGGGATCGGGGAGTGATATTTCTACCATTCTTGAAAAAATTTCGTCCTCAAAATTTCTGCCAAGATAAGATAGAGAAATTAAGGCAAGCAAGATACTAATTACAAGACTAACTACACATGCAATTTCGTCAATTCTAGCAGGCATTAGAAAACAATCATCCACCCTAGCGGGTGAAATAAAAACAGGGAAACATATTATAAAGGCATAAGGATAAATATACCTTCGAAGTTGAACAAGTGCGGATATCGAGATCTAATCTCGTCCTCGCACTCCCATGTCGACTCCCCCGGTGAGTGATGGCCCCAAGCGACGCGGATAAGATTAATAGTCCGGTTCTTGAGCACATTCTCTCGCCGATCCAAAATGGATACGGGTTGCCCCTCGTAAGTCAGGTCGGTACCGACGTCCAGCTTAGAATGATCGAGGATGTAACTCGGATCTGGGACATACCTACGCAACTGAGATACATGAAACACATCATGTACATCTCGTAGCAAAAGTAGAAAGGTAAGACGACAAGCAATATCGCCTACCCGAGCGAGAATATCAAATGGACCAACGTATCTTGGACTAAGCTTTTCTCGGGTTCCAAATTTGATGATACCCCGAGCAGGTAAAATTCACAAAAATACATTGGTCACCAACAACAAACTCTAGAGGCCTACGATGCTGATCTGCCTAGTGTCGGTGTCTGTCCTGCATAACTCGAAGCTGCTCTCTGATCAACTTGACTATTTCTGCGGTCTGCGTGATCATCTCTGGTCCGAATAATTTTCGTTCTCCCACATCGTCCCATGCCAGAGGAAAACTGCATTTTCTTCTATAAAATGCTTTAAACGGTGCCATCTGTATACTTGCCTGATAACTATTATTGTAAGAGAACTATTATAAATGAAGATAATCTTCCCAAGTTTTGCCGAAGTATAAAGTACAAGCCCGTAACATATCTTCCAATGTCTGAATGGTTCTCTCTGACTGTCCGTCCATTTGCGTATGATAGGCTGTGCTGAACCTCAACTTGGTACCCAAACTTTGATGCAAACTCCGCTAAAAGTGAGAGATAAACCGTGTGTCTCGATCTGATACTATGATGACTAGAAAACCATGTTGTCTCACAATCTGCTTCATATATATTTCTGCCAACTTCTCAGTAGACTGCCCTACTCTGAAAAGAAGAAAATAGGCGAACTTCGTGAGCCGATCCATGATCACCCAAACTGTGTTTCGACCAGTCGAGGTTCTAGGTAAACCGGTCACAAAGTCCATCGTGATGTGTTCCCATTTCCACTTCGAAGTAGGAAGCGGTTACAATAATCTTGCTGGCCTCTGCTGCTCTGCCTTCAATTGCTGACATACCAAACATCTGACACAAACCTCGCTATCTCCCTCTTCATGCCATTCCATAAAAAATGCTGCTTTATATCCTGGTACATCTTTGTACCTCTAAGATGGATGGAATAAGGAGAACTATGAGCCTCTGACATAACTTCCTGTCGAAGGTCTCCATTGGGTATACAATGACGGTTTTCGATCCTAAGTGTACCATCCTCATGGATTACTAACTCCTTTCTGAGACCTAATTCACATTCTGATCGAAGCCTCTGGATTCGTGGATCCTATGCCTGGGCTGCTCTGATCCTCTCCACTAAAGTAGACTGAATCTGTAAGCCGGCCATAAATTCTACATTTTGTGACAAGATCACTTCAATTCCCATTTCCTGAAGATCTTTTAAAATATGCCTATACGAGGTTAAAATGAATGCGCCACCCCTCCTGCTCAAGGCATCTGCTACCACATTCGCCTTGCCTGGATGATACTGAAGATTCACATCAAAGTCCCTCAGTAAATCCAACCATCTTCTCGGTCTCATGTTCAGGTCCCTCTGGGTGAATACATACTTTAATCTTTTATGATCAGTATAAATTTTCACTCGATCCCCATATAAATAATGTCTTCATAACTTAAGCGAAAACACCGCTGCTGCTATTTCCAGGTCATGGGTTGGATAGTTCTTCTCATGATCTCGAAGCTGTCGAGATAATGCATATGCTATCTCCTTACCATGATGTATCAATACACACCCAAGTCCCTTCCCGGATGCATCATAATATACTGTAAACCCTCCCGATCCTACTGAAAGCATCAAGATCGGGGCTGAGATTAATCTCTTCTTCAACTCTCCAAATGATGTCTGACACTCTGCTGACCAAACAAACTCTACATCCTTATGCGTCAAACGCGTCAAGGGTGCCAAAAACTAGGCGAAGTCGGCCCCGAACCTTCTGTAATAACCTGCCAATCCCAAGAAACTACGCACATCTGATACTGTCTTCGGAACTGGCCAATTTTCTACCGCCTCAACCTTCTTCGGATATACTGACACTCCTGCTCCATAGATGATGTGTCCTAGGAACGAAATACGATCCAACCAAAACTTACATTTACTAAGCTTTGAATAAAGTTGATGCTCCCTCAAGGTCTTCAAATCTGTCTGAAGATGTTTCTCATGTTCTTCTTCACTACTGGAATAAACGAGAATGTCATCCATGAATACTGCTGGGGCATTATTCAGTCCAAATGGCATCACCAGAAACTCATAATGCCCATACAGTGATCTAAATGCTGTCATAGGTATGTCCTTCTCTCGGACACTCACTTGATAATATCTGGATCGAAGATCAATCTTAGAGAAGACGTAGGCCTTACTCAACTGATCAAACAAGTCATCAATCCTTGGTAACGGATACTTGTTCTTCACTGTTACTACATTCAACTGCCGATAATCAATGCATATTCGCGTCGATCCATCATTCTTGGGTACTAAAATTACTGGTGCTGCCCAGGGCGATTCACTTCTCGGATAAACTGCTTCGTCTTCAGTTCTTCTTCATGCTGGTACAACTTGTCTAACTCTGATTGCAATATTATGTAAACTCTGCCGATTTTAGGCTTCATTCCAGGATTTTACTTAAAGCAAAACTCTACTTCTCTCACCGTTGGTATACCTGGAAGCTCATCTGGAAATATATCAAGAAACTCTCTGACCACCCTTGGAAGCTGCTCCTGCTCTGCCAATGCTTCTGCAACAATGCCCTAGAGTCGATCCTCCAATGATCGAACAAAGACGAACTCCTCAACGCTAGGTACATTAAACACTACCCTACCTCATTGAGAATTTATCGTCGCATGACTGTCTCTCAACCAGTCCATGCTTAGGACAACGTCAAAGTTTTCCATAGAAAACTTAATCAAAGGTGAGGGCAACAATCGCCCACACACTACGAAGAGACACGCTAAGCACACTCTGCTAACTCCTACGGGCCCATTACCGGTGAGTACATTCATCCTCTCTGGCAATGTCTCGAACTTCAATCCAATACGTGTCGCAAATCGTACAGATATAAAAGAGCGGGTAGCCCCCGAATCAAATAATGCTACTGCAGAAAAAGAGGTAACAGAAACATTACCTGCAACCACGTCGTCTGAAGCTAGTGCATCCTCCAGTAAAAAGGTAAAGGCCTGGCCCTGGCCTTGTTGAGCTCCCTGCTGCTGTCTTCCTTGTCCATGTTGTTGATGTGGCCTCTGCTGGCCTCCCTGGTTCTGTGGTTGGCAAAACATCTGAGCCTGCATCGGCAGACGCTGGGCTAGTGGCCTGACGGTTAATGCTTGTCCTCTGTTCGGTGCTGCCCCCGAAGCTGGCAATGCCAGAAACTGCTAAACTGGCCTTACTGGCCTCTGTATTATAGGACAATTGGCAATCCAGTGGACTGGACTGCCATACCTCATGCACAACCCATTAGATGAATAACACACATCCCTAGTATGCCTTCCCTTACAGCAGTAAGTACATCCAATGGGCACCCCTTAGCGTTGTTGCTGGTTCCTAGGCTGCTGATGCCGAACTGGTGTTGTTATCTCTGATACCGCCATCCTCCGTAGAGCTCCTGACTCATTAATATGGATGCCAGGTGCTGGTGTCGATATTCGTTGCACTGCTCCTCCGCCCCTACTCTGGGGATGAGACCTCTTTTGGTCCCCATGTCTTGTTGCCAACCTTTGTTGGGTGAGTTCATGCCTCCGAGCTGCCATTAAAATGGCATGAAAAGTCTTATAGTCGTGCCCTTCTACTAGCTGTAGAATCTCCAAATGAAGTTCTTGCTGGAATCTTATAGCCTTCTCTGGCTCCGTAGCCACCATCGTCGGTACAAACTGACTCAGTCTGCAGAACTCTGTTGCATATCCATCCACCGTCTTACCAGCCTGCTTGAGACTGATAAACCTCTGTTGTAGCTCATACCGCACTACGATGCCAAAGTACTTGGCCATGAATCTGGTACTGAAGCTATTCCAAGGAACAAGATGCCTCATTCCAACCTCTTCCGATGCCCACCAGTCGCGGGCGAGATCCTGAAGTAACAATCTGACCTGGTCGACCTTCTCTTCTGCTTGAACCTTTGTTACGGTCAATATGGCCTCAATATCCAAAAGCCAAGCATCCGTCGTGATGTCATCCTCCGTGTCGTCAAAGTATCTCGGGTTAAGTCGACAAAACCTCCCTGATGCTCCCGAATCATTCCTGACAGTTCTCTCAAGGGCAAATTGTAACCCTTGATTCAGTAGCACATTCTGTTCCTGCTATTGGGTCTGCTGTTGCTGAAGGGCTACCACCTGATGCTGCTGAATGGGCAGAAATCCTCGGATGACCTCCAGGAGTGCTACAGCATCAGGTACTGTCATCGCTGCCCGGCACCACGGGGGGTGCAGGAGTTTCTAGAACCTGCGGTTCTACTGGCTCCGATATTACTTCCACTCGGATCTGGTCAGGAGAAGGTATTCTTTCCTGCTGCTTCCCCGTCGAGCCATGCTCTACTAGACGTTCCTCCATGTTGGCCTCGTCAGCTACTGAGAAAGAAGCACCCCTATAGGGAAAGATACAAGATATCAAATAACAGGACGAGGAAGATTCGAGAAGCAATTCAAGTTATCAATCAAGGTGAGGAAGAGAAGACAGGACAAGTGTCACGACCCGTTCCTAGTGTAGGGATACGAGAAGTGGGTACGTCCAGCCTACGCCACAATGTCGATGGTAGAACGCTGTCCTAGGTAACATACATCTAACAGTTATAAGGTACCTGTACAGTATATATACTCCAAACGGAGGATAATATAGAAATGTACAGTTCAATCACAACTAAGGTAGAAGTACGATAAGATAAATAGATAGATAGATAGATAATGTAGCTCCCCTTCCCAAAATTTTAAATATTTTATTATTATTAATATTATTAATATTATTTTGGTTACTATTATATAATATTATTTTATTATTATTATTTATATTATCTTCGTCAAAAAAAAGTTATTAATATATATATTCATATTTATAAAATAGGCCCTAATCTAGGAATAGATAATACTGGTATTTTAATTAGATTTTATGGATATTATTATACTAGTATTCATGGGAATATATATAGAGATATATACATATATATATATATATATATATATATATATATATATATATATATATATATATATATATATATATATATATATATATATTTTTTTTTTTTTTTTTGATATAATATATATATATATATATATATATATATATATATATATATATATATATATATATTTTATATATATATATATATATATATATATATATATATATATATATATATATATATATATATATATATATAAAATATATATATATATATATATATATATATATATATATATATATATATATATATATATATATATATATAAAAATATATATATATATATATATATATATATATATATATATATATATATATATATATATATATATATATATATAAAATATATATATATATATATATATATATATATATATATATATATATATATATATATATATATATATATATATAATTATATAATTATGTATGTATATATTTATAAATATATGGTATAGATATGTATTAACCAGATGCATATAAATATATATGTATGAATACATACATGTGTATTTATATATATTGTATTTGTGTATATGTGTATTTATATATATAAATATATTATATATATATATATGTATTAGTTATAAAATATGAAGAGAATAAATAGAAACAGAAGCAGCCCAGGCCATAACAGGCCCGAGCCCATTTCAACCAGGCCTCAGCCTCATCAGCCAGGGGCAACACCCGAGCCCGACCTCCGTTGGTTTAATACAAAGACGAGCCTACGCTCGGGTTTCCTCAGAAATCGTACATATATCACAAGATTGAGAGAAACATTGATAGAAAACCCTCGCCAAACCCTAACCGACCTCGCCCCCTAGCTCTGGCGCACCGCCCGGCGGCCCTGCACCGCCGCCAAGTCGTCGGAGTCGACCAAACCAAGCGCATGAACGCACGCGCATTAGAGCTGAAACAGCAGTAGAAGCTGTGCAACGGACGACTTCGCGACGACGTATCATCGTGCACATTCATCCATTTCTCGAGCCACTTGCGCAGGTATGCTCACAACCTATGCGGCATTGATTTCTTCCAATAGTTTGTAGGATAAAGACCTAGGTTGCTCGATAAATCGAACCAAAGTCGACATAAAACCAGCCCAAAACAGAGCCGTAACTCAGTCCAAACCGTGACTTTGGAAGGCGACAAACTCGCCGATCCATTGCCTAACTGGAAAACTACCAGAACAAGTTTAACGACAACCTATACGACTTCTAAACTCTATTTTTAGATCTTAATTTCATCCAGTATAGATATAGTTAAACCAATTTGAAAATGAGGAAAAACATGCGAAAACTGTTTTTTGAAAAACAATAAAATCCTTCGATACGACGTGCGTCCCGCCAATCCAGGCGACATGGTCATGAACCGAAAGCGTCGAAAGGTGCATAACGACTTCGTGGATGTGTAGGCATTGAAGGAATTCAAATTGGTCGCGTGTGCGCGGCAAATTTGATGCGTATCCGTCGAAATTCACCGTATCGGCCTCTATGCAAGTTTCCTAATTACTTTGTGCACGCTCGTCAGATCGAGACAAAACTTACGCTAAAAGGACGTATCATTTTTCTGGTCCTGTATGCCAAGCTTGGTCCAATTCTGAGATAGTTGAATCGGATCACCGTTTTACGGGCCCTACGGTCCGATTCAACAGGCGATTTTGTGCACGGCCTGCCGGAATCCAACTCTGGACATACGGTTGGATTCGTATAGAAAAATCGGACCTGTTGACATATAGTTTGACAATTTTAGAGACCGTTGACTCTGGTACGCTTTTCGGTCCAAAGCTGGTCCAACGACGGACACCGTTTTGGTCCGAAATTACCGTTTTGCCCCTATATCCAGAATTGAACTTAAAGACAGGCAATCCTAGCTAATTTGATTATTCTAAGAATGTTGGTAATGTTTATTTCAGCATCTGGAGACTTCTGCATGTGTTGACTGATTGTGGCTCATTGAGTGGTATAGTATTATTGGTTTTTTCAGTTAAGGACCTCAGACAAGTGCACTTTCTGATTGCTTTCAATTTATAGTAGTCTTTTATTTCATGTTTATACATATATCTTGCTGCTTGTTGACACGCTCGTCACACGGAGTAGTCAGGAGGGAAAATATCTTAGTAGACATGTGGACTACCCAGAACTATCCTCCGTGTCTTTCGTGGAGAATAACAGCTACACACGACACGTGCAGGGTGCCGGATTTACCCCCTAGCCGTTCACATGTCGAAAAGGATATTTCACACCACATAGGTAGTTGTCTTTTATTTATTTTTTCCTTTTCTTCTCCACCGTGCCATGTCATCAGTTCTCTCCAGTTTTCATATCTCATATGTTATTTTCATGTCTTGTTAATTCTATTATGTTTTCGTATTGCCGTTGGTTTGTGTACTTGTTCCATTCCTGACCGGGAAACCAACATTTTTTAGGTTAGTTGTGGCTTTACTTAGCTTGGGAGATTCGGGTGTACTTGTAGACAGAAATCTAGAAATAGATACCAGTTGTATTCAATTTCATTAATTGTAAAACCTTGTATTTCTTTTAAATATAAATGTTGTAACTGTTGTAATAAACTTAGAAATGTGAATGAGCAGCAAATGTAATATTTTGAGCATTTATTTCTTGCGGTCTTGACAGCGTTCTACCGTCGACTCTGCGGCGTAGGCTGGCTTGGACACGTCTCGTATCCGAAAAAACGGGTGTGGATCGTGACAAGTTTTGTGGTGGCCCATGCAGGTCCGTTTTCGCAAAAGATTGCGAACTCATGATGGTACGTTAGTCGTACTATTGCGAGCCTGCGACCAGAAAATACTCATTCACAATTAGGATTAAAATAATTTAGGAGAATAACTAGGACTAGGAGTCCCTTATTCAAATTGACCGTGGGATAGTTAAGGTTGTCAGATAGGCCATGCAAGTTAGATAAGGAATTATTGAATTTAGATAGCTTGCTAGACCTCTATAGGTACACTATTACTTTTGATGTGACGATACGACCCAATATGGATATACTATTCACTTGGTTAGTTAAGCTTTCCTAGAATTAAGGCTTTGATCTTGATAAACTGTTCAATTTTTCTTTTGCTATATTTAGATATAAATCTTATATCATAAGTTAGAATTGCCTATGTTAAATTTTTATTTTTTGCTATAAGGGATTGGTTTATAATTCCTGCTTCTGTTATTCGTATACAAATTTCGAGGTAGATTGATTCAAAGTCTTCTCTCAACCATTTGAAATACGTATGAAATAAAGACTAGGATGCTCTTACTTCACTTGTCTTCAGATATTTCCTTCCGACTAGTCTTTTACTTTAAGGATTGAGACTTATAGGCAGGTGTTTACGCTTTCTATCATAGTCTATCGTTGGAGTAATTTTAACGATTACGATGGCCAGCCAGCAGCGTACTGGCAAGGCATAACCCATAGAATTGAAATCATTTCGAAGAATCATATTTTTTGGAACATTGCTAAAACTATGTCGTAGTTGACCTCTTTAGATCTTAGATACCCTTATGACAATATAGAGTAGAGTACCTGATAGCTTATCACCTCTGAATCACGAAACCAAGGGTTTTTCCCAGCCAGAGTATATGGGCGAGGTATAATTCTCGGTAAAATGATTTCAGACGTGACTACAAGTTTAGGATACTATAGAGGATAGAGACTGCCCTGTATGACCCTAAGATCCAAAACCAATACTAGTGTAAGTTCAGTAAGTTGAGTAGTATGTCTCCCAACCTAGCGTTATGTGGTTCTTGTGATCTATTGACAGGGTAATTGACTGAATTAATAGGTTTACCTTGAATATAGAATTTAGAGATCCATAACCCATTAGTCGACCCAGGCTTTATGGATAGGTAGATAGTAGGATGAATGTATAAGAAAGAACACCGGGTAAGGTTTTGATTCTCTCAAAACTCGAACTACTTATTTCCTCCTTCCAAAACTCTTGCACACTTATATTTTGACTATCTTGACCAATGCTGCTATTACAGCCTAGTTTTGCAAGCTTACTCTTTTATCGAGCTTGCTTCGAGACATTTGTTTATTGGGGACACTCACTAACATATTGTCTAATCAGAATCATTGTATTACGGTCTGATCAACCATGATGCATTTGGTTCGCTCTTTATTTAATTACACTACGTGGATTGAGATGTTGATGTCTCTAGGATCTCATCCACGACTGCTTTGACAATTCCTCTTGAATTATACCTTCTCCTTTGAATCACGTAATCATATTCAGTGACATCTCTTTTGAACTCTTTATTGTTTTTGTCTTTCACTGATTAGAAAGACGAAAGCTCGTAATTGATAGATAGATACAGAGTATTTCTCATGGCTATGATAGTTGTATACGCAAGTGTAGCTACCATCAGCCAGCCAGTGACTGGAACCTTGTCTTGAGTTACTCATCCTCCCTTCGACAATAAACCTACTATCCTAATCTTCTAGTCATTGGAGTCTGAGAATGATTAAGATCTTTCCCGTGATCAAATGCCAACTTAGGAGACTATCTATTCCCAAGAGACCGATTGTAGTGAGCCTCTAATTATTTATATAAGCTTGCTTTAACTAGAACCCTTGTGACAATAGTCTGGAAGGTTCGACACAAATAGAAATTTGTGACTCGGTTGTTAGAAATCTTTTCGAATGATGTGCCTTAGAGTTGGTTACCTCGTCGATAACTCTTGTACCCTATGGATGGGTAGATCATTCTATTTTATCGATCATGTGTCATTGTATACACCCGTTTTCCTTTATTTAAGGAACGACCCTTGACTTGACTTATATCTACCGTATCCCATACGTCGTGCCTTACCCTTTATTAGCAAGAGTCGAGGTGCAATATCCAGACTTCAAAATTCTTTTAACCTTATTCTAAGGTGGGTAGACTGTAAGCCTTCTAAAATTTTTAGGATATACCAGGATTACCGAGTGATTAGAACAACTTCCATTAGGATGATGATTAGTGCCATTGGACTCCCACTTTTTATTTAGATCATTTTGTGTCCCCGGCCGTGCCATTAATATTCGGAGCACGAGACCAGCTGTTATCTTCCAACAAATTTCACATGTAAGATCTAGATGAGTCCACCTTTATCTAGATATATCATATCCCACTCAAACCCGTCCCCTTATACTCTATTCTTATGGTACGACTATCAGGTTAAAAGGACTGGCTATAACCCTCACTATAATACCTTTCCGGTATACTTTCTGACTTCCATTAGAGCCTTAACCTTGACTCAATTCCTTCGACCCAATGTGTGGTGGTGATCTACTCGAAGCCCACTATGCACATGCTACTAGTGTGCCACTCGATAGAGGCCTCTTGTGCTACTTAAACACAAAGTCACTGAAGGCACATTTTCAGCTTTAGGGACCTAGCTAACCAACTTGACTAGCAACTAGCTCAATCCCCTGGGTAGAAACCTATTCTAGGATACCGTAATCTAGTAAGAGTAGTTTTACCATTGGGATCTTGTCTAGTCCATATAGATTGAAACCCAATGTTCATCCAACCAACGACTGATGCCTAAATAGAGAACCCATTAAGACCACAATCTTGATTTCTCAAATTCTGTTCTATTATGAAACCTTGTTTGAATTAGAATTTTGAGAACGAGACTTCTGTATTGCACGAATTGCAGGCCACTCTATAACGAAGGGCTCTTCGACGTAGCAAGCGACTGAACTAGAGTAGCCCAATCTGGCAAATAAGGCAGTGGTTCATAAACTCACTTTCTATCTGTAACATTGGATGCTCTCCACTGCTCTTGAAACTTCACAGTTGCTCTCGATTATTCTGCCTTATCTTCCTGTCCTTCCTACTTCGGAGCGATGAATAGTCATGCTTACTATAGTTTATCGATATTTCTTAGCTACTTGTATAAATTTGTGCTTGTTGATTTTAGGGTTGCGTGATAGATAAAGGAGAATTATAGAGGCCATAAGCAAGTAGATATCTTTTGGTAGAAATTTTAGCTAGTAGTTGAATGATTATAAAGCTGTAGGGACATACCTCCGAGGGAGTAGTGTGACCAAAGGTGGGTAGAAGTCTTCGAGTATTCGGAGTTATAAATAGCTAGAGAAGGTTATAAACTATTTTGATGAATTAAAATTTAAGGAGATTAAGGTCAAGATAGACCTCCTTTTTGAATTTTAATAATAGTTACGAATAAGAATTTCGAGGATGAAATTATTTTTAAGGTGGGTAGATTTGTAGCTCCCCTTCCCAAAATTTTAAATATTTTATTATTATTAATGTTATTTTGGTTACTATTATATAATATTATTTTATTATTATTGGTTATATTATCTTCGTCAAAAAAAAGTTATTAATATATATATTCATATTTATAAAATAGGCCCTAATCTAGGAATAGATAATACTTGTATTTTAATTAGATTTTATGGATATTATTATACTAGTATTCATAGGAATACATATAGAGATATATACATATATATGTATATATATATATATATATATATATATATATATATATAGATATATATATATATAGATATAAAAAAAAAATAAAAAAATAAATATATCTATATATATATATATAAAATATATATATATATATATATATATATATATATATATATATATATATATATATATATATATATATATATATTTTTTTTTTATATATATATATATATATATATATATATATATATATATATATATATATATATATATATATATATATATATATATATATATATATAGGAAAAGATATATAGGGTCGTATACATTTTGTGTAAATATTTACATGTGTGTGTATATACGTATATATATATAATTATGTATGTATATATTTATAAATATATGGTATAGATATGTATTAACCAGATGCATATAAATATATATGTATGAATACATACATGTGTGTATATATATATATGTATTTGTGTATATGTGTATTTATATATATAAATATATTATATATATATATATATATATATATATATGTATTAGTTACAAAATAGGAAGAGAATAAATAGAAACAGTAGCAGCCCAGGCCATAACAGGCCCGAGCCCATTCCAGCCAGGCCCCAGCCCCATCAGCCAGGGGAACACCCGAGCCCGACCTCCATTGGTTTAATACACAGACGAGCCCACGCTCGGGTTTCCTCAAAAACCGTACATATATCGCTAGATTGAGAGAAACACTGATCAAAAACCCTCGCCAAACCCTAACCGACCTTGCCCCCAGCTCTGGCGCGCCGCCCGACGGCCATGCACCGCCGCCAAGTCGCCGGAGTCGGCCAAACCAAGCGCCTGAACGCGCGCGCATCAGAGCCGAAACAGCAGTAGCAGTCGTGCAACGGATGACTTCGCGACGACGTATCATCGTGCACATTCATCTGTTTCTCGAGCCACTTGCGCAGGTATGCTCACAACCTATGCGGCTTTGATTTCCTTCCAATAGTTTGTAGGATAAAGACCTAGGTTGCTCGATAAATCGAACGAAAGTCGACATAAAACCAGCCCAAAACAGAGCCGTAACTCAGTCCAAACCGTGACTTTGGAAGGCGACAAACTCGTCAATCCATCGCCTCACTGGAAAACTACCAGAACAGGTTTAACGACAACCTATACGACTTCTAAACCCTATTTTTAGATTTTAATTTCATCCAGTATAGATATAGTTAAACCAATTTGAAAATGAGAAAAAACCTGCGAAAACTGTTTATTAAAAAATAATAAAATCCTTCGATACGACGTACATCCCGCCAATCCAGGCGACGTGGTCACGAACCGAAAGCATCGAAAGGTGCGTAACGGCTTCGTGGACGTGTGGGCTTTGACGGAATTCAAATTGGTCGCATGTGCGCGACGAATTTAATACGTATGCGTCGAAATTTACCGTATCGGCCTCTATGCAAGTTTTCTAATTACTTTGTGCACGCTCGTCAGATCGAGACAAAACTTACGCCAACAGGACTGTATCATTTTTTGGTCCTGTATGCAAAGTTTGGTCCAATTCTGAGATAGTTTAATCGAAACGCCGTTTTGTCGGCTCTACGGTCCGACTCAACGGGCGATTTTGTGCACGGCCCGCCGGAATCGAACTCTAGACATACGATTGGGTTCGTATCAAAAAACCAGACCTGTTGACATATAGTTTGACAATTTTAGAGACTGTTGACTCTGGCACGCTTTTTGGGGCAAAGCGGGTCCAACGGCGGACACCGTTTTGGCCCGAAATGACCGTTTTGCCTCTGTATCCAGATTGGACTTAAGGACAGGCAATTCTAGCTAATTTGACTATTATGAGAACGTTGGTAATATTTATTCAGCATCTGGCGACTTCTACATGTGTTGACTGATTGTGGCTCATTGAGTGGTATAGTATTATTGGTTTCTCCAGCTAAGGACCTCAGGCAAGTGCACTTTCTGATTGCTTTTGATTCATAGTAGTCTTTTCATTTCATGTTTATACATATATCTTGCTGCTTGTTGACACGCTCGTCACACGGAGTAGTCGGGAGGGGAAATATCTTAGTAGACATGTGGACTACCCAGAACTATCCTCCGTGTCTTTCGTGTAGAATAGCAGCTGCACACGACACGTGCAGGGTGCCAGATTTATCCCCTAGCCGTTCACATGTCGAAAAGGATATTTCACACCACATAGATAGTTGTCTTTTTTTTTTTTTTTTTTCCTTTTCTTCTCCACCGTGCCATGTCATCAGTTCTCTCCAGTTTTCATATCTCATATGTTATTTTCATGTCTTGTTAATTCTATTGTATTTTCGTATTGCCGTCGGTTTGTGTACTTGTTCCATTCCTGACTGGGAAACCAACATTTTTCAGGTTAGCTGTGGTTTCACTTAGCTTGGGAGATTCGGGTGTACTTGCAGACAGAAACCTAGAAATAGATACCAATTGTATTCAATTTCATTAATTGTAAAATCTTGTATTTCCTTTAAATATAAATGTTGTAACTGTTGTAATAAACTTAGAAATATGAATGAGCAGCAAATGTGATATTTTGAGCATTTATTTCTTGCGGGCTTGACTGCGTTCTACCGTCGACTCTGCGGCGTAGGCTGGCTTGGACACGTCTCATTCCGAAAAAGTGGGTGCGGTCGTGACAGATAATGAAAATCATCAAATGAGATACAAAGAAGAGCAGAAGTCTAAGTGTCTAAGATAACATCTCCACAAACATCCAGAATAATAATAAGATCCCAAATATAACATAAATGTATCCAAATGAGACAAGTCATCAAAATATGATAGAAGTCTAAGCTAACAAGCCTAAACTATAGGGGTAACATCCTCTACTGCTGATGGATCCTGCTGAAGGTCTAAGTCACAGGTGTCATCTATGGCAGCTCCATAATAGGTAGGGCAAAGGTCCTCGTCATCCTCTGTAATATTTTCAACAGGTCCAGTCAGGATAGGAACGAGCACATAATCTCAACAGTTCATATCAAGATAGCAATATAAAGCATGCAATAGAGTAAAATACATGAAATACTGAAAGAAAGTACATGCGGTAAAAGAGAGAGAGAGAACTTTAATGTAAATAGCTACTATAAGTAGAGAACTAACAGTAACTAGTGATGTAGAGTACAAGATAAACATATGAACGGCTTGAATTTGCACATGATTACAATAAGAGTTTATACAATGACCACTTGGGATTGTTCACATGACTGCTTGTACTCCTCCGTGCTCCAATCAATATACAAGGATCCAGACAAGTTATGTTATTATACAATATTTCACATGGGGGCCCATAAATGGGTGCACATGAAGGTATATATGAGGGCTCTGTGAGCATGAGAGTACATAAATCACAAGAGTGTACATGAATAATAAAAGCACAAGAGTACATGATGAAAGTAAAACGCACATGACATGATGTATCTGATGCTCTCGAGGGGGATAACATCTCAATGTAAAGATCCATATAGTACTAATCCATGTTAAAAACGTGACAGCATCAAGTAAAGTAATCTAGAGCAAGAATATAAATCCTAGCAAGTATGAAATGATCAGAGAATATACTCGCCTGATATCCTGAGTATCTGGTAAGTGCAGATGTCCGAACAGAGTAGATGAGTCCTATTTAGAGCAACACAGGTCACAACATGTCCAGAATGGTAATATTGAAGATTACAATACATTCTATATGAGTTTTAGATCATCTAGGCCAAAGTCAACTCTGGCAAACTTACAAAGTCAAACTAGGTCGACCAAGCTATTCTAGATCTAAACCTAGTCTAAGAAGTCATTCTAGACTGAAGTCAATCCTTGGTCAACTCTAGTCAACTACGCTAGTCAAACTAGGTCAACTAGGTCAAGTCCTAGCCCAATCAAGTCTCACTAAGCCTAACCAAGTCTAGCTTAGCACTCACACACAATCACAAGGTCAAAACAAGTTATCACACACAAATACAATATATATATAAAATATATATATATATATTATATATATATATATAAAAATATATATATATATATATATATATATATATATATATATATATATATATATATATATATATATATATCAGGGCATACACATATAGGCTATATGCCTATTATACAAGGAGCAAGTTTATTTGGATATATGCATGTAATCCATCATTCACATTATCATACATACATATAGATACATATATATAGGGGTGAATGAACATAGTGTACATAGTGTCATATGTGTCAAGGTGTATAAAGTGTAAATATATCAAAGTGTTAACATGTAAAAGAGGGGTTAACATGTGTGTGTGTTTCAGGTTATCCCATATTTCAAGTATTAATGAAAACAAGTTTTCAATATCTCATAAATTCTCAGGTTCACATGTGTAAGGTTCTCAGGTTTTTCATTACATACAATGTCCAAACTGAGTTTAATATCAACCCAACTCAATGAAGCCAAAATCAGTTTTAAGCATTCAAGAACCAAGATCCCTTCTCAGTGATCAGTTGAATTCTCAGGTATTGCATATATTCACCTACAGTTTCAAACATGTGTCCAGTTACATACATTATCATGCATTCAAGGAGGGGAAAAATAAAATAAGACTGAACACAGGGACTGTGTTCTCAGGATAGTGCCCTTTCAGGTTTTTGAAAACCCAAATCCATATCAGTAAAATAATATTGAATTCTCAGTTTGAAACATTCATTCAACCTCAAAATCCTAAATCCAAATTTCAGTCTAACGAACCAATTATAGTTTATGCATTGTATTTCCATTCAATTCATGCATTCATATTATCAATCTCAGAATAATTGAACATAAATAACATATTTAATGAATTTAAATATTCCAGAAAAATACTAAATATAACACAGTATCAGAGTTTAGGGAAAAATCCTAAATCAATATAAAAATTATGAATAAACATCAATTTAAAGTGCACACAGGTATCGAGTGTGTGCATACGTATTTGGGGAAAATGTTCGTGTCCAGGAAACTGGACACGAACGTGTCCAAACACAAATAAAAATATGCCAGTGAACACGGCACAGACAGTATGGTGCGCATGTGTCAATCATAAATGGACACGACGTACGACACGAAAAGCCTCATGCTTGTGTCTAAGGTTAGGTCTATTATAGGTCTTCGTGTTAGGCATCCTAATTCGTGTCCTTGTCGTGTCAGGACAGGACACGAAGAGAGTTTCAGAGGGCAAAATCCGACAGCACATGTCTGGTACAAAACTAGTGCGCGTGTACGTGCTCCTTCGATACGATACGAGATCGTGTCAAACTCGAGGGGTGTGCTGACAGAGGTTGCCCTGCCTTCGTGCCAAGTGGCACGTATCCACGTGGCGTGTACGAGGAAAAAACCCCCTCGAGCAGCAGAACACTGCTCATAGTGTGATGCGAGCGTGTTCGTATTCGTTTTGGACACGGACACGACTCGATATTCAGCTCAGTCGTATAGGAAACCAAAGAGCACATGAAGCTCTATAAACAAGTTCAAAAAGAATTCAAAAACAACAATAAAATCGTCGTTGAGGCATTTCATCAAACACCTAAAAGCCTACACTGATACGTGTCCGATACGAACACCAAATCAACACGAATTTCTACCAAACTTTACCTACAGCTAGGGACCACCTAGATGGATGTATCTATGGAATTAAATCAGAATTTTAGGGTGATTTGTAGGGATTACCTATAGAGAGCCAATATCCAAGAAAAAGCCCCAAATAGTGAAGCCTACTTCCTCAAGCTATGTTCCAATGTGCTCCCCTCCTTGCAAGCTAGCCTCCTTCTTCTTCTACTCCAGATTTGTAATCAAGTGCAAAAGATTGGGATCAATTTGGTGGAGGAATGATGAAAGGGGGAAGACGTTAGGGTTTCCTAAAGGGGAATTTCTAAAAGAGGCAAGTGGTTATGAAGAGACATTATATAGGATAAAATTAGGTTTAATTTGGGCTGTTGTGGTTGTCCAAATTTAGAGCTAGGGTTAGGGTCTCTCATGGTGGGCTTTGGGCCAAGATTGTTAACTAGCTAGTTCAACTCCTTAGCCAAAGTTCCAATGCACTAAACTCTCTCAATCCTCTCATGAACCCTAGTCAAACTCAAGTCAACTAAGACCAACTTAAGTTAGATTAGGGTCCCACACCATGCTAACTAAGTCACCAAAGTCAAAGTCAAACTCTAGGCTACTATCTAATGTCACAACTAGCAAAGTCAAAAATAACAACCATCAATAAAATAATTAAAAAATAATTCCAAGAAACCAAAATGACCAAAATACCCCTAGGCCAAAATGATAATTAACACATCCTAATCACATGGTTACGCTCTAGGTCAAGTAGTCTCTAGGGTTTCACTAGCAGCACATCAAAATCACAAGTCATGGTTTTAATTAGTTTTAAAATGATTAAAAATCACCAAAAATTATAACATGATTTAAATAACATTATTAAATAATTAAAAAATACAAAATTTCAAAATTATCTTTATTTAGAAAAATGGGTGTTACAACAAGAGATCAAGGGAACACGTTTTGATTGAGATTCCTATAATAGTAACACCCCACAAGTCTCAAAATCAGACCTGCATGGGCCACCTATAAAACCTTGACACGCCCCAGTACTGGAATACGGAGACAGACTAGGCCAGCTACTCCATATGAGGTATGCAAATGTCATACGGCGATCGTTGCTGTCAAGAGACAAGGGAGTGCATGCTACAATCAAGTCTCCTATGGTCTCACAGAGCATCTATGTCTCAATCATTCAAGCAAGAAAATATCAATTAATGAGCATATGAAATAAAGCAGTAAGACGTCCCTGACGCTTCATCAAAATGATTTTGGGGATATAGCTTTATAAGTTAGCCAGCCCAGAGAGTCATAGGTACATCATCGTATTCAGCTGCAGTCTGATTTAGTTACAATTATGCAAAAGACAAAATATCTAGATTAACCGGCTAAACAGGTGCTGGTGGCTAAATGCCAAAACATAAGTGATGAAAAGTAGAGTGGTGGAGAAGAAACCCACTCAAGTCCCCCGCCAGCCATGCTCCTATTATGCACCATTAACGTCAGGGAGGAAGGTCGGATCCTCAGACTCTGCTACGTGATCTGGCCAAACAAAACCAGTGGGGTCAGCCCCGAATAGCAGGTACCACAAGGGAGCACAAAAGAGTAAGATAAAACCCAAGCATAGAGTAATAATACTAGCAATAATAAAGGCTTTCGATCGTGACCTCGGTCCACAGCCTGTCAAAGCACGATAGACCAACCCAACAACCAAACAAGGACATGGGTTGGACCACGCACCATCACAGTCCATGTCCCTCGGCTACTAACGGAAGGTACAAGGCACAGTCAAGTCATTTTTCAAGCGGCCATTCATTCCTGCGGCTTTCTATATTTGGTGGAGTTATTCCAGCAATACTAATCAAAGGAATCCTCAGATCGTGTCAACCCAGCAGGGCCAGCCAAACCATTAGACATATAGCAAGTTGATTATGCACCGGTCCCCCGGAGGGCTACCGTGCTAAAATATATAACACATAGCTCGTAGAAGTCGGATATAGTCATCTGCTAAAGGCGAATGAAACCATACCAGTGGCGGCTAACCCGACACATCAGGACTGGACCTGGGGTGACTAGTATGGCACGATCACGGGATTCTTCCCACATAATGCATCTACCAAGTTAGTTACCTAGTTAATCCCTAGGTTATCCTAGGAGTTTACATCTCGTGGTCATATGCTCACTCCCATAGATGTCGTATAATGTACGAATACTCCAAGAAGGGATACATACTGGCTCGTGGAGTCATACGTATGTACCCCTTCTTGGTGTAATACAACACACAACACATACCTCGTCATTGCTCCCGACCATTCTCTATGTAAATGCTGGACTCTTGGATGTACTGGCAGGTATCATATAGGAACACTTAGCACATAGAATACGACCTCGGTAAATATCATAGATTGTACCTTAGTACATACATAGGTTTATCCAGCACTCGCATAGGTAGTCAGATCAAGAATGAGGACCAAAATACAAGGACGCATGCGGCCGAGGGTTCATACGGCTAAGCTGCATACGGCCAAGGGTTCATGCGGCCAAGCTGCATGCGGCCAAGGGCACATGCGGCCAAGATACATGCGGCCGGACTCATACGGCCAAGCTGCATGCGACCGAGGGTTTATGTGGCCAAGGGTTCATACGGCCAAGCTGCATGTGGCCAAGGGATCATGCGACCAAGCTATATGCGGCCTGGCTCATGTGGCCAAGGCTCATACGGCCAAGGGTTCATGCGGCCAAGCAACATACGGTCGGACTCATGCGGCCAAGGGATCATGCGGCCAAGGGTTCATGCGGCCAAGCTACATGCGGTCGAAATCATGCGGCCAAGGCTCATGCGACCAAAACTCATACGGAGAGGTCTCATATGGCCAAGGGTCATACGACCAAGACTCATGTGGCCAAGGGTCATGTGGCCAAGGGTTCATGCAGCCAGACTGCTTATTCTCCAAAAATTCAAGAAAGATGGCTATGGAACCCAAGAACTTCAAACTTGCAAAACTCGGCAAAAACAAAATAAAATCTAACTTTTCAAAGGTCAAATTTGAGTAAAATAAAATGCTTTACCACATGGAACAACTAGATTTTGAAAACAAGCAAGTTTAATAGATCAAAACCAAAAAAAAAAATCAAAAATAACATAAACTTAGATCTACAAAAATCCATCTATCAAAACCAAAAATACCAAGTACTAAACTTGTAGAGGATGATGAGAAGAACAAAATAGACAAATAATATCAAAAAAAATCAAGGATGAAAAATACACAAATCTTCACTTTTGAGCAAGTTGTACTTGCCTAATGGTGGTGGCGGTTGAGGGAATTGAATGAGAGAGTGAATGAGGAAAGAGAGTATGAAAGAGGTTATTTATAGTGGGTGAGGGTTGGCTCCCCCAAACCCTAGTCTCTAAACATGTTCTAACCATTCCACTAATGACATGTTTAAATGCTACATGCAATAATTAGTAAAACAATAAATTAAAGGTGCACATGTACAAATACTGTACACAAAAATCAAAAATGAAAATACGTATGTCGGGATCGGGGAGTGACAAAGGGCATTCATATTGACCCAGAGAAGACTAAGGCGATCTTGGACATGAATCCTCCGAAGAATCTTCGTGAGCTCCGAGGCCTACAAGGGCGCTTGACATATATCAGAAGATTCATAAGAAATCTCTCTGGTACATTTCAACCTTTCACCAAACTTATGAAGAAACGGGTTTCTTTTGTTTGGACAGAGGATTGTCAGTACATATTCGACGACATCAAAAAGTACCTCACTAGTCCTCCGCTACTGGTGGCACTAGTCATGGAAAACCTTTTCTACTGTACGTGAGAGCCATAAACCATTCTCTCGGTGCTTTGCTAGCCCAGAGGAGCAATAAAGGCCACAAACAGGCAATCTGCTACCTCAGCAAGACCATGATTGGGGCAGAGCATCGGTATAATCCTGTAGAAAAGGAGTGTCTTGCCCTGCTCTTCGTCATCCAGAAGACACGTCATTATGTGGTCGGACAGACGATCTACATCATATCTCGGGTCAATCCCCTCAGGGTCCTCATGACCAAACCAGGGGCCTTAAACTCACAGTTAGCCACATGGGAGATACTTTTGACTCCTTATGACATGGTGTTTGTCCCACAAAAAGCAGTCAAAGGCCAAGCATTGGTTGACTTCTTAGCCGCACACCCGTGCCAGAGACATCAAAGCTCTATGACGACATCCCTGATAAAGTCCTGAGTCCAATGCTATCTCAGATAACTCGGTTTAGCGCATGTTCTTTAATGGTGCTCCAAGAACAGGGCCCAAAGGTGAAATTATCGTCGGGGTCGGAGTAGTCCTCATCACTCCCGACGACTTGGTCATCCACCATACATATTTTCACATGGATTCATGTACCAATAATATCGCAGAGTATAATGCTCTCATTATTGGACTCCAGCTCGCTAAACAGCTGGGGGTTGACTGCATTGAAGCCCTTGAAGTTCTCAGGAATATCGTTGGAGTAATTTTAACGATTACGATGGCCAGCCAGCAGCGCACTGGCAAGGCACAACCCATAGAATTGAAATCATTTCAAAGAATCATATATTTTGGAACATTGCTAAAACTATGTCGTAGTTGACCTTTTTAGATCTTAGATACCCTTATGACAATATAGAGTAGAGTACCTGATAGCTTATCACCTCTGAATCACGAAACCAAGGGTTTTCCCCAGCCAGAGTATATGGGCGAGGCATAATTCTCGGTAAAATGATTTCAGACGTGACTACAAGTTTAGGATACTATAGAGGATAGAGACTGCCCTGTATGACCCTAAGATCCAAAACCAATACTAGTGTAAGTTCAGTAAGTTGAGTAGTATGTCTCCCAACCTAGCGTTATGTGGTTCTTGTGATCTATTGACAGGGTAATTGACTGAATTAATAGGTTTAACTTAAATATAGAATTTAGAGATCCATAACCCATTAGTCGACCCAGGCTTTATGGATAGGTAGATAGTAGGATGAATGTATAAGCAAGAACACCGGGTAAGGTTTTGATTCTCTCAAAACTCGAACTACTTATTTCCTCCTTCCAAAAATCTTGCACACTTATATTTTGACTATCTTGACCAATGCTGCTATTACAGCCTAGTTTTGCACGCTTACTCTTTTATCGAGCTTGCTTCGAGGCATTTGTTTATTGGGGACACTCACTAACATATTGTCTAATCAGAATTATTGTATTACGGTCTGATCAACCATGATGCATTTGGTTCGCTCTTTATTTAATTACACTACGTGGATTGAGATGTTGATGTCTCTAGGATCTCATCCACGACTGCTTTGACAATTCCTCTTGAATTATACCTTCTCCTTCGAATCACGTAATCATATTTAGTGACATCTCTCTTGAACTCTTTATTGTTTTTGTCTTTCACTGATTAGAAAGACGAAAGCTCGTAATTGATAGATAGATACAGAGTATTTCCCATGGCTATGATAGTTGTATACGCAAGTGTAGCTACCATCAGCCAGCCAGAGACTGGAACCTTGTCTTGAGTTACTCGTCCTCCCTTCGACAATAAACCTACTATCCTAATCTTCTAGTCATTGGAGTCTGAGAATGATTAAGATCTTTCCCGTGATCAAATGCCAACTTAGGTGACTATCTATTCCCAAGAGACCGATTGTAGTGAGCCTCTAATTATTTATTGAAGCTTGCTTTAACTAGAACCCTTGTGACAATAGTCTGGCAGGTTCGACTCAAATAGAAATTTGTGACTCGGTTGTTAGAAATCTTTTCGAATGATGTGCCTTAGAATTGGTTACCTTATCGATAACTCTTGTACCCTATGGATGGGTAGATCGTTCTATTTTATCGATCATGTGTCATTGTATACACTTGTTTTTCTTTATTTAAGGAACGACCCTTGACTTGACTTATATCTACCGTATCCCGTACGTCGTGCCTTACCCTTTATTAGCAAGAGTCGAGGTGCAATATCCAGACTTCAAAATTCTTTTAACCTTATTCTAAGGTGGGTAGACTGTAAGCCTTCTAAAATTTTTAGGATGTACCAGGTTTGCCGAGTGATTAGAATAACTTCCATTAGGATAATGATTAGTGCCATTGGACTCATACTTTTCATTTAGATCATTTTGTGTCCCCGGCCGTGCCATTAATATTCGGAGCACGAGACCAACTGTTATCTTCCAACAAATTTCACATGTAAGATCTAGATGAGTCCACCTTTATCTAGATATATCATATCCCACTCAAACCCGTCCCCTTATACTCTATTCTTATGGTACGACTATCAGGTTAAAAGGACTGGCTATAACCCTCACTATAATTCCTACCCGGTATACTTTCTGACTTCCATTAGAGCCTTAACCTTGACTCAATTCCTTCGACCCAATGTGTGGTGGTGATCTACTCGAAGCCCACTATGCACATGCTACTAGTGTGCCACTCGATAGAGGCCTCTTGTGCTACTTAAACACAAAGTCACTAAAGGCACATTTTCAGCTTTAGGGACCTAGCTAACCAACTTGACTAGCAACTAGCTCAATCTCCTGGGTAGAAACCTATTCTAGGATACCGTAATCTAGTAAGAGTAGTTTTACCATTGGGATCTTATCTAGTCCATATAGATTGAAACCCAATGTTCATCCAACCAATGACTGATGCCCAAATAGAGAACCCATTAAGACCACAATCTTGATTTCTCAAATTTCGTTCCATTATGGAACCTTATTTGAATTAAAATTTTGAGAACGAGACTTCTGCATTGCACGAATTACAGGCCACTCTAAGTAACAAAGGGCTCTTCGACGTAGCAAGCGACTGAACTAGAGTAGCCCAATCTGGCAAATAAGGCAGTAGTTCGTAAACTCACTTTCTATCTGTAACATTGGATGCTCTCCACTGCTCTTGAAACTTCACAGTTGCTCCTGATTATTCTGCCTTATCTTCCTGTCCTCCCTACTTCGGAGCAATGAATAGTCATGCTTACTATAGTTTATCGATATTTCTTAGCTACTTGTATAAATTTGTGCTTGTTGATTTTAGGGTTGCGTGATAGATAAAGGAGAATTATAGAGGCCATAAGCAAGTAGATATCTTTTGGTAGAAATTTTAACTAGTAGTTGAATGATTATAAAGCTGTAGGGACATACCTCCGAGGGAGTAGTGTGACCAAAGGTGGGTAGAAGTCCTCGAGTATTCGGAGTTATAAATAGCTAGAGAAGGTTATAAACTATTTTGATGAATTAAAATTTAAGGAGATTAAGGTTAAGATAGACCTCCTTTTTGAATTTTAATAATAGTTACGAATAAGAATTTCGAGGCTGAAATTATTTTTAAGATGGGTAGATTTGTAGCTCCCCTTTCCAAAATTTTAAATATTTTATTATTATTAATGTTATTTTTGTTACTATTATATAATATTATTTTATTATTATTGGTTATATTATCTTCGTCAAAAAAAAGTTATTAATATATATATTCATATTTATAAAATAGGCCCTAATCTAGGAATAGATAATACTTGTATTTTAATTAGATTTTATGGATATTATTATACTAGTATTCATAGGAATATATATAGAGATATATACATATATATATATATATATATATATATATATATATATATATTTAGGGAACGGAGAGTTTTATTGAAGTAATAGGCACAAAATGTCGAAGCCTATACAAGTAAGCGCGCGGGCGCGACAAAAGGGCAGCAAAACGGAAATAAAAGCCGGCACGAAAGATAAAGGGAAAAAGAGGGGGGAGCGGCCTAAGCCAGGTCCTCCCAGAAGGAGTGGGGGGCGTGGGAGCAGCGCCTTGTAGCTTTGAAGCATTGTCTGACGACTTCTTTAGCCAATTGATGACGGGGGAGTTGTCGACCTTCGTATCTGAATTTGTTTCTGTTCTTCCAAACACCCAGAGACCGACGGCTGCTACGATCTGGTGGCCGTGGGAGCGGCTCCAGTAAGCCAAAAGATCGTAGAAGCCCCCAGATGGTGGGGTCATATTAAGTCTATTATAGAGCTCGGACCAAAGACCGGTGGCGAGTTCCCCGGAGAGAAAGACGTGCTCAACCGACTACGTCGAGTGTTCCTCGCAACAATGGCATCTCGAAGCGAGGCTGAATCCCATGGCACGGATAGTGTCATTGGTCGGGATCTTGCGCCGAAGATCTCGCCCAATGAGGATGGACCATTTGATAGGGATGCAAGCTTGCCAGAACTTGGCTAGAACAGGATGTTGGACCCCACTGTCTCTGGCTACCAGTCTGGCAGAAGCTAGAGTGAATAGCCCGCTCGGGTTGGGGGACCATTTCCAAGAGTCATTCGTGTTTGAGATCCGCAGGTTAGCAGCAAGGAGGCTGGTGGCTGCTGGCTGACCTAGCCAATCTCTGACCTTCCTCCAATTCCACCCGGAGTTGTCTTCCCAAAGGTCCCTAATGGCGCACTCCGGAGGGGTATGAATGTTGGGATGTATGATGTCTCCTCCAATCCACCGCTTCTGGCATGCCGACGAACGCCCGTCGCCAAGTTGAAGACGGATAAGGGGTTCAGCGGTGATACGACCTTGAATAATACGACGCCATGACGGCGAGGATCTGCTGTTAGAGCCTGCTTCCGACAGATGAGAGAATCTGGAGTATCTCGCTCTCATGAACTTTGTCCATAGAGAGGTCTCGGTTCGCAACTTCCACCAGAGCTTGATAGAGCAGGCATGCTAAATGTGCGTAAGCCTGCTGAAACCCAGACCCCCTTCGTCCGTAGGTTTGGCCATGGTCTCCCAGCCTGCCCAGTGATGTTTATCCTTCCCGTCGTTGTGGCCCCAGAAAAACTTGGCGAAAAGGGATTCGAGAGAGTGGAGGACCTTCTTAGGAGGGGAGCAGACGATCAGGGTGTACATCGGGATGGATGAAAGAACGTATTTGATGAGGATTATTTTCCCTCCAGGGGATAAGGTCGCGTTGTGCCATCCAGCGATGAGTTTGCGGATCTTGTCAACCAGGTGGTATATACCTGAGGTGGTCCTGCCGTAATCCAGAGGGCATCCAAGGTAGAGGAAAGGAGGGTAAGCCGTGCAGAAAGATGTCATGTTGGTGAGCAGAGTAGATCGGGTTCTGTCAGCTTTATGATGGGTGTAGATAACGCTCTTGTTGTTGTTGACGCGTTGACCAGAGCAGGCTGTGTATTTGTTGACTGTATGAAGGATGACCTCGATCGATCCACTGTCTCCGGAGGAGAAGATGAGGATGTCGTCGGCGTAAGCCAGGTGAGTGATGAGGGGGCAGCCGGTGGTGGTGTGGAAGTGATTAAAGCCAGGCATGTTGGGCATATTGTTAAGGCTTCTGCTGAGGGCTTCGGCCGCGATAATAAAAATGGTGGAGGATAGAGGGTCCCCTTGTCTAACTCCGCAGGTGGAGCGGAAGAATCTCGCCGCCTGGCCGTTGATGACGGCAGAGAACCACGCATTGTTGATCGATCTGAAGACGATGTCAATCCAAGGTTCAGAGAAGCCGAACGCTTTGAGAACCCAGATAATAAATTGCCAGTCTAGACGATCGTACGCCTTCTCCATGTCAAGTTTGATGGCCACGTTACCTCCCCGCGAGGGGAACTTCATGCACGTGATAATCTCTTGGGCCAGAAGGATGTTATCTGATATGTTGCGCCCTTTAACAAATCTGCTTTGCTCTTCAGAGATGACTTTGGGGAGGAGATCGGACATACGATTGGCGACAATCTTGGATATAGTTTTGTTGGTGAAGGTGCAGAGGCTGATCGGACGGAAATCTTTGAAAGATTGGGGATTGTCTTTTTTAGGGATGAGGATGATATTGGTGCAGGAGATCGATTTGGGGTAGCAAGCCCCTTGGAAAAAGGCAACAGTAGCTTCGATTAAGTCAGCTTTAATGATGCTCCAGCAAGTTCTGAAGAAAACCCCGTTGAACCCGTCCGGTCCCGGGGCACTGTGCTCGTTGATGGACCAGATCGCCGCTCTAATCTCCTCCTCCGTTGTGAGGGCCAGCAGGGTGACGTTGTTGTGGTCTCTAATGAGGATGGGTATAACGGACAATAACGAGGCATCCTTGACTACTCTTTCTTTAGAGAAAAGGTTGGAGTAGTAAGTCATAGCTGCAGCCTGGATACCGTCCTGATCGTCGACCAGGTTAACTTTGTCGTCAAGAATCCGGTGCAGTTTTAATTTGTTCCTGCGGCCTTTGACACAAGCGTGGAAGAACTTGGTGTTCCGATCACCTTCAGTATCCCAAGTAGATCTAGCCTTTTGCCTCCAGAACTCGTTCTCCACACGTAGTCTAGATTTAAGGAGAGCTGTGGCGAGGTTGAGGGATGCGCGGTCCTTCAGGGATCTGGAACTGGTGAACGCAATCTCCGCACGAGTGACGTCATCCTTCGCATCCCTGATGGCTTGGAAGATGTCACCGTAAGCCTCTTTGCTCCAGGACGATAGGGCCTTGCGAGTGGCAGAAAGTTTGGCAGCCAACCGAGCCATAGGATCGAGAGTATTGACGGAGTTCCAGGCGCGGGTAACGAAGTACTGGAAGTGGGGGTGGTGTTGCCAGAAGTCGAGGAAGCAGAAAGCTTTCTTGTTTGTGGTGAGGTTATTACTGATCTGGACGAGGAGGGGGGAGTGGTCCGATTCGATGGAGTTGAGGTGGAAGAGGTTAGTGATGAGGCCCATGTCGGACCAGTAGTCGTTGGTCATCACCCGATCGAGGCGGGAGTATTGGCGTCGGTGACCCTCCTACATGTTGCACCAAGTGAATTTGTTGCCGTGGAAGGGGATATGAGTTAGATTCCCAAGAAAGGTGAAGTTGTTGAAATCATTCATCGCTGGCTGGGGAGGAGGGCGACCGCCAGACTTCTCCTCTCTGCGAGACACGGTATTAAAATCTCCAATACAGAGCCACGAAAGTCCAGGCGGATGGACCGCCAGAAGATCAGCCCAGAGCAATCTGCGCTTTGGGATGTCGCAGCTGCCATGGACTGCGAAAAGGACGAAGCGGGACTTGAGGGTTGGGTGCTCGACCCAGCAAGTGAGGGCCTGAGGCGAGTCTTGAATGATGCCAAATTTGAAGTCTTGTGCCAAAAATATCCAGATGTCGTTGCCGCCGACGATAGCGTGAGAGAAGCCAAGCCGGAGTTGAGTGGCTTTTATTTTATTTTTAGGGATTTTTGGTTCTATGATGATTAAGAGGTCTATAAGGTGAGTCTTCTTGAGGCTGAGGATTCTGTTCATCGTCGGTTTGTTGTCGAGCCCCCTCACATTCCAGGAGATGATGTTAGGCATCTGGTGAGGGAAGGGGTTGGGGGTGGCTGAGCTTTGAGGCGGATCTTGTGGTCCTTGCCGACGACTGCTTAGGATTATTTTTGTTCTTCTTGGAGGAGGTTTTTTTAGAGAGAGTGCCGGTGGGTCCTTTTCTCCTGGTCTCTATGTTGTGCTTCCCGGGGTCGCCGTTTCCCTCGACGTCAGTGGAGTTGGCGGCTGGATCGTTATCAATGTCTTCTAGGGCGCATAGGGGATTGTCGCGGTCCAGGAACCCTGCTTCCTTGGCTTGCCAAAATTTGTCGGTTAAGGCGTGGCTAAACTTGTTGTGAGCGTCCAAAAGAGGAGAGGAAAGTGTAGTAATGGGGATCGGCTCTGCGGAGGAGGCGGTGGCAGGGGGCCGGGGTGCCTCGATCTGCTCGGAGCTGCTCGCCGCGAGGCCTTTTCGGGTTGTTGAGGGTGTTCGGCGGGTGGTTGGATGGGAAGGTGGATCTTGAAGGGGTGTGATGTGGGGGGGTTGGTTGGGTTAGGGGGTTGGGTGATAGGGGCAATGTCAGTGCTAGGGGGATGAGTGAGAGCGTTGATCTTGAGGCAATCTTGGTGATTGGGGGAGTCGGGTGGGGGTTCGCTGGGATCATTATGGTTTTCTTCGGACGTGGCTTCAGATAGGAGATCAAAGGGATTGTGAAGGGAGAGGGTGGAGGGAGTGAAATGGACGATGGCGGAGGTAGTCGTGGCGGTTGAATGGGGGTGTGGGATTGTCTGACCGTCGGTCTGGGTTGGGATATCTAGATTTGAGTTGTGGATGGTGATGGCGGAGTTGGTCGTGGCGGGGGTGGCAGGGTGTCTATGGTCGGACGTCGCGCGGGGGAGGGGGGGCACGCGGTGGGCTTCTTAAGTTCAGGGTGGGCGCGGAAGCAGTGCTGCAATAGGTGGCCGCTCATCTGGCAATGTTTGCAGAAGATTATGTTGTTGTCGTAGATCAGCGGTTGGCTATGTGTTTGATCTCCGAGCTCGATCTCAATAGTTTTGGGGGGGTCCTTCGCGAGGTCCAGTTCGACACAAATCTTTGTGTAATTGGACTTGGAGAGGTTGCGGGTTTCTTCTGCGATGGCGATCAGAGTTCCAAAGGAGTTGGCAATGTGTTTGAGGACGGCTGCGGGGAAGCAGACCAGGGGTAGGTTAGGCAGGGTGATCCATGTGGAGATGATGGTAGAGCCGATTTTCGGGTTGAAGTTGGGGGACCATCTGACAACCTTGGCGATCTGAGTGCCCACTTTGACCGTTCCCTTGGCTCAGACAATTGCAAAGTCCGAGTCGGAAGAGAGGTGTAAAAGCATGTATTTAGGGTCTAGGGGTGCGACCCGGTAGGCCGCGGATAGGCTCCACTTGGTGATAGTGTCAGAGGCAGTGGAGATCTTGGGATAGCCGGAGCCGAATTTGAGTATAAACGACTTGGAAAAGGAGGAGGACGGGAAGGAGATCTCCGTTGCGGCGAAGGGAACTCGGATGGAAACACCATCGACGGGAGGAGGGATGTCGATGTCGGAGAGCATAATCTCCGTCGCCGTCGACGGAAGACGCCTGCCCCGATCAGGGCGAGCAGCCTCGACGTAGGAAACTCGAGAAAGGGGGCCCGAAGCACTGCATGGGAGAGGTGGGATGCCGGGTAAGGACGCGAAGGGGAGAAGGTGGGGAAGGGAGGGGATGGTAGATACGGACGCCCCCGCGGGAGGGGTCACGGAGAGGGGTTGGGGTAGGTGGAGCGTCGGGGAGGGAGTGTAAGCCTCACAGAAGTGCGCAACGCGGGTGGAAAAGTCCGCACAGGTAGATGCCTGGGGAGGCGAAGCTCGCGCTGAACCAGGACGCGAGCAGGCGACGGCCGGAGGGAGAGGGGATACCACGCAAGCACCGGCCGGGGGGGCCTCGGCTAAACCCGAAGAGGTGAGCCCGATCGGAGGAGCGCGAGGAGCGCCAACGGGGGGCGGGGGGCTCGGGGCTGAGGAGGACACGGCTAGGGGGTGGCCTGCAAAACCGCCACTCGTTGGAAGTGGCCCAACGGTGTGTGCAGCGACCTGGGCTAGCTGCGCAAAGGAAGGGGGAAGCGGCCTGGTGGCCAGCGCAAAGGAAGCACTCGGGGAGAACCCAACTGCGCGAGGAGCATGTGAGTGAAGTACGTTGGAAAGGTTGGCTCTAACTGCGCAGAGGGGATCCGGGGCATGCTCTAACTGCGCAGAGGACAGGAGAGAGAAGTGCGCAGGAGGCGTGGGGTCTGACGTCCCGGATAGGGATGGGTCAACGCACGCTCCACGAGGACATGTGTTCCCGAGGAGGCAGGTGGGCACAGGAACCGGAGCCTTGGGGGGCGGGACGCTTGGTTCTTCGTGCCCCACCGGGGGGGAGCCGAGACAGGCCCGGCGATGGTCGAGGGACGACCGTCCGGAGGCCGGGTTGACCCGCCGAGCGGGGGGAGGAGAACAGAAAGAGGCCCGTCGGTGCCGCGGGGAGGCCATCGTAGCGGAGTAGCGAGCCCAGGGGAGGAACTGGCAAGCGAGGGCGGTGTGGGTAGGAGAGGGGAAGGGGAGGGGGAAGGGGACCATCGAAGCTTCTCCGCGAGCTTGGGGATGCGTCGGCCGACGAGGTCGAGCCGAGCTCGCGTCTAGGGATGGAAGGAGAGGGAGGAAGATGGGGGGGTTGCTGTCGCGAGCGGGTCAGCAGAGGTGGAGGCGTGGTGCGTCTGGCTGGAGGGCTCGCCGCCTCCAACCGGGTCGGCACGCGCGAGGGGCTCCGCCGCTAAAAATGCAAGGACCATCGCGACGGACGGGTGGCTGCTCGAAGCCGAGGAAGGAGGCGCGAGAGCCGAAGAGGTGGGGATGGGGGGAGTGTCCTGCGACGGGGAACGGAGGGCGTCGGGGGGGAGCGCGCGGCGCAGGAGATGATGTCTGTCGTCCAAGCAGGGAGGTGCCGGGGAGGGGGGAGCCGAGGATAGAGGGGAGGGAGGAGCGAGGAGGCCGTCGACGGATGCCCAGGAGGGGGGGCGCCGGAGCGCCGGATGGGGCTTGAATCTCCGTCGACCGCGGGACAGGGTGGAGGGGATGCGGGAATGGGAAAGTGACGTGGGAATATGGAGAGCTGGGGTCTCCCGAACGCCGAGGAGTTCCGAGAAGGGAGACTTGGGTGAAGAGGGGAGGAGGCGAGAAGGCATTGGGGGGGAGGGGAGGAGCGGAAGGCTGTGAGGAAGGGGGGAGGGTTAGCCGGCGCCGGCCGGTGGGGAAGCGCCATGGACGAAGGGGAAGGAGGGGAGGGAGCTCAGGAGAAGGAGACCCATTTTTTAAATCATATATATTTATATATATATATATATTTTATATATATATATATATTTTATATATATATATATATATATATATATATATATATATATATATATATATATATATATATATATATATAGGAAAAGATATATAGGGTCGTATACATTTTGTGTAAATATTTACATGTGTGTATTTACGTATATATATATAATTATGTATGTATATATGGTATGTATGTATATATTTATAAATATATGTAAAAATATATATATATATATATATAATTATGTATGTATATATTTATAAATATATGGTATAGATATGTATTAACCAGATGCATATAAATATATATGTATGAATACATACATGTGTGTATATATATATATATATTATATTTGTGTATATGTGTATTTATATATATATAAATATATATATATATATATATATATATATATATATATATATATATATATATATATATATATATATATATATGTATTAGTTATAAAATAGGAAGAGAATAAATAGAAACAGTAGCAGCCCAGGCCATAACAGGCCCGAGCCCAATCCAGCCAGGCCCCAGCCCCATCAGCCAGGGGAACACCCGAGCCCGACCTCCATTGGTTTAATAAACAGACGAGCCCACGCTCGGGTTTCCTCAGAAACCGTACATATATCGCGAGATTCAGAGAAACACTGATCAAAAACCCTCGCCAAACCCTAACCGACCTTGCCCCCTAGCTCTGGCGCACCGTCCCACGGCCCTGCACCGCCGCCAAGTCGCCGGAGTCGGCCAAACCAAGCGCCTGAACGCGCACGCATCAGAGCCGAAACAGCAGTAGCAGCTGTGCAACGGATGACTTCGCGACGACGTATCATCGTGCACATTCATCCGTTTCTCGAGCCACTTTGCGCAGGTATGCTCACAACCTATGCGGCTTTGATTTCCTTCTAATAGGTTGTAGGATAAAGACCTAGGTTGCTCGATAAATCAAACGAAAGTCGACATAAAACCAGCCCAAAACAGAGCCGTAACTCAGTCCAAACCGTGACTTTGGAAGGCGACAAACTCGTCAATCCATCGCCTGACAGGAAAACTACCAGAACAGGTTTAAGGACAACCTATACGACTTCTAAACCTTATTTTTAGATTTTAATTTCATCCAGTATAGATATAGTTAAACCAATTTGAAAATAAGAAAAAACCTGCGAAAACTGTTTATTAAAAAATAATAAAATCCTTCGATACGACGTGCATCCCGCCAATCCAGGCGACGTGGTCACGAATCGAAAGCATCGAAAGGTGCGTAACGGCTTTGTGGATGTGTGGGCTTTGACAGAATTCAAATTGGTCGCATGTGCGCGACGAATTTAATGCGTATCCGTCGAAATTCACCGTATCGGCCTCTATGCAAGTTTTCTAATTACTTTGTGCACGCTCGTCAGATTGAGACAAAACTTACGCCAACGGGACTGTATCATTTTTTTGGTCTTGTATGCCAAGTTTGGTCCAATTCTGAGATAGTTGAATCGAAACGCCGTTTTGCCGGTCCTACGGTCCGACTCAACGGGCGATTTTGTGCACGGCCCACCGGAATCCAACTCTAGACATACGATTGGGTTCGTATCAAAAAATCAGACCTATTGACATATAGTTTGACAATTTTAGAGACCGTTGACTCTGGTATGCTTTTTGGTGCAAAGCGGATCCAACGGCGGACACCGTTTTGGCCCGAAATGACCGTTTTGCCTCTGTATCCAAAATTGGACTTAAGGACAGGCAATTCTAGCTAATTTGACTATTATGAGAACGTTGGTAATATTTATTCAGCATCTGGAGACTTCTACATGTGTTGACTGATTGTGGCTCATTGAGTGGTATAGTATTATTAGTTTCTCCAGCTAAGGACCTCAGGCAAGTGCACTTTCTGATTGCTTTCGATTCATAGTAGTCTTTTCATTTCATGTTTATACATATATCTTGCTGCTTGTTGACACGCTCGTCACACGGAGTAGTCGGGAGGGGAAATATCTTAGTAGACATGTGGACTACCCAGAACTATCCTCCGTGTCTTTCGTGGAGAATAGCAGCTGCACACGACACGTGCAGGGTGCCAGATTTATCCCCTAGCCGTTCACATGTCGAAAAGGATATTTCACACCACATAGGTAGTTGTCTTTTATTTATTTTTTCTTCTCCACCGTGCCATGTCATCAGTTCTCTCCAGTTTTCATATCTCATATGTTATTTTCATGTCTTGTTAATTCTATTGTATTTTCGTATTGCCGTCGGTTTGTGTACTTGTTCCATTCCTGACTGGGAAACCAACATTTTTCAGGTTAGCTGTGGCTTCACCTAGCTTGGGAGATTCGGGTGTACTTGCAGACAAAAACCTAGAAATAGATACCAATTGTATTCAATTTTATTAATTGTAAAATCTTGTATTTCCTTTAAATATAAATGTTGTAACTGTTGTAGTAAACTTAGAAATATGAATGAACAGCAAATGTGATATTTTGAGCATTTATTTCTTGCGGGCTTGACAGCGTTCTACCGTCGACTCTGCGGCGTAGGCTGGCTTGGACACGTCTCATTTCGAAAAAGTGGGTGCGGTCGTGACAGATAATGAAAATTATCAAATCAGATACAAAGAAGAGCAGAAGTTTTAGTGTCTAAGATAACATCTCCACAAACATCCAGAATAATAATAAGATCCCAAATATAACATAAATGTATCCAAATGAGACAAGTCATCAAAATATGATAGAAGTCTAAGCTAACAAGCCTAAACTATAGGGGTAACATCCTCTACTGCTGATGGATCCTGCTGAAGGTCCAAGTCACAGGTGTCATCTATGGCAGCTCCATAATAGGTAGGGCAAAGGTCCTCGTCATCCTCTGTAATATTTTCAACAGGTCCAGTCAGGATAGGAACGAGCACATAATCTCAACAGTTTATATCAAGATAGCAATATAAAGCATGCAATAGAGTAAAATACATGAAATACTGAAAGAAAGTACATGTAGTAAAAGAGAGAGAACTTTAATGTAAATAGCTACTATAAGTAGAGAACTAACAGTAACTAGTGATGTAGAGTACAAGATAAACATATGAACGGCTTGAATTTGCACATGATTACAATAAGAGTTTATACAATGACCACTTGGGATTGTTCACATGACTGCTTGTACTCCTCCGTACTCTAATCAATACACAAGGATCCAGACAAGTTATGTTATTATACAATATTTCACATGGGGGCCCATAAATGGGTGCACATGAAGGTATATATGAGGGCTCTGTGAGCATGAGAGTACATAAATCATAAGGTGTACATGAATAATAAAAGCACAAGAGTACATGATGAAAGTGAAACGCACATGACATGATGTATCTGAAGCTCCCGAGGGGGATAACATCTCAATGTAAAGATCCATATAGTACTAATCCATGTTAACAACGTGACAGCATCAAGTAAAGTAATCTAGAGCAAGAATATAAATCCTAGCTAGTATGAAATGATCAGAGAATATACTCGCCTGATATCCTGAGTATCTGGTAAGTGCAGATGTCCTAACAGAGTAGATGAGTCCTATTTAGAGCAACACAGGTCACAACATGTCCAGAATGGTAATATTGAAGATTACAATACATTCTATATGAGTTTTAGATCATCTAGGCCAAAGTCAACTCTGGCCAACTTACAAAGTCAAACTAGGTCGACCAA
Source organism: Iris pallida (assembly GCA_029216955.1). NCBI lineage: Eukaryota > Viridiplantae > Streptophyta > Magnoliopsida > Asparagales > Iridaceae > Iris > Iris pallida. Next base: position 11,944,656 of record JANAVB010002393.1, on the reverse strand, counting down.
GCTATTCTAGGTCTAAACCTAGTCTAACAAGTCATTCTAGACTAAAGTCAATCCTTGGTCAACTCTAGTCAACTACGCTAGTCAAACTAGGTCAAGTCCTAGCCCAATCAAGTCTCACTAAGCCTAACCAAGTCTAGCTTAGCACTCACACACAATCACAAGGTCAAAACAAGTTATCACACACAAATACAATATATATACATACAACATATATATATAAAAAAAAAAAAAAAATATATATATATATATATATATATATATATACATACAACATATATATATATATATATATATATATATATATATATATATATATATATATATATATATATATATATATATATATATATATATATATATATCAGGGCATACACATATAGGCTATATGTCGATTATGCAAGGAGCAAGTTTATTTGGATATATGCATGTAATCCATCATTCACATTATCATACATACATATAGATACATATATATAGGGGTGAATGAACATAGTGTACATAGTGTCATATGTGTCAAGGTGTATAAAGTGTAAATATATCAAAGTGTTAACATGTAAAAGAGGGGTTAACATGTGTGTGTGTGTTTCAGGTTATCCCATATTTCAAGTATCAATGAAAACAAGTTTTCAATATCTCATAAATTCTCAGGTTCACATGTGTAAGGTTCTCAGGTTTTTCATTACATACAATGTCCAAACTGAGTTTAATATCAACCCAACTAAATGAAGCCAAAAATCAGTTTTAAGCATTCAAGAACCAAGATCCCTTCTCAGTGATCAGTTGAATTCTCAGGTATTGCATATATTCAACTACAGTTTCAAACATGCATCCAGTTACATACATTATCATGCATTCAAAGAGGGGAAAAATAAAATAAGACTGAACACAGGGACTGTGTTCTCAGGATAGTGCCCTTTCAGGTTTTTGAAAACCCAAATCCATATCAGTAAAATAACATTGAATTCTCAGTTTGAAACATTCATTCAACCTCAAAATCCTAAATCCAAATTTCAGTCTAACGAACCAATTACAGTTTATGCATTGTATTTCCATTCAATTCATGCATTCATTTTATCAATCTCAGTATAATTGAACATAAATAACATATTTAATGAATTTAAATATCCCAGAAAAATCCTAAATATAACCCAGTATCAGATTTTAGGGAAAAATCCCAAATCAATATAAAAATTATGAATAAACATCAATTTAAAGTGCACACAGGTATCGAGTGTGTGCATACGTATTAGGGGGAAATGTTCGTGTCCAGGAAACTGGACACGAACGTGTCCAAACACAAATAAAAATATGCCAGTGAACACGGCACAGACAGTGTGGTGCGCATGTGTCAATCATAAATGGACACGACACATGACACGAAAAGCCTCATGCTTGTGTCTAGGGTTAGGTCTATTATAGGTCTTCGTATTAGGCATCCTAATTCGTGTCCTTGTCGTGTCAGGACAGGACACGAAGAGAGTTTCAGAGGGCAAAATCCGACAGCACATGTCTAGTACAAAACTAGTGCGCGTGTACGTGCTCCTTCGACACGATACGAGATCGTGTCAAACTCGAGGGGTGTGCTGCAGAGGTTGCCCTACCTCCGTGCCAAGTGGCACGTGTCCACGTGGCGTGTACGAGGAAAAAACCCCCCTCAAGCAGCAGAACACTGCTCACAGTATGATGCGAGCGTGTTCGTATTCGTTTTGGACACGGACACAACTCGATATTCAGCTCAGTCATATAGGAAACCTAAGAGCACATGAAGCTCTATAAACCAGTTCAAAAAGAATTCAAAAACAACAATAAAATCGTCATTGAGGCATTTCATCAAACACCTAAAAGCCTACACTGATACGTGTCCGATACGAACACCAAATCAACATGAATTTCTACCGAACTTTACCTACAGCTAGGGAACACCTAGATGGATGTATCTATGGAATTAAATCAGGATTTTAGGGTGATTTGTAGGGATTACCAATAGAGAGCCAATATCCAAAAAAAAGCCCCAAATAGTGAAGCCTACTTCCTCAAGCTATATTCCAATGTGCTCCCCTCCTTGCAAGCTAGCCTTCTTCTTCTTCTACTCCAGATTTGGAATCAAGTGCAAAAGATTGGGATCAATTTGGTGGAGGAATGATGAAAGGGGGAAGACGTTAGGGTTTCCTAAAGGGGAATTTGTAAAAGAGGCAAGTGGTTATGAAGAGACATTATATAGGCTAAAATTAGGTTTAATTTGGGCTGTTGTGGCTGTCCAAATTTAGAGCTAGGGTTAGGGTCTCTCATGGTGGGCTTTGGGCCAAGATTGTTAACTAGCTAGTTCAACTCCTTAGCCAAAAGTCCAATGCACTAAACTCTCTCAATCCTCTCATGAACCCTAGTCACACTCAAGTCAACTAAGGCCAACTTAAGTTAGATTAGGGTCCCACACCATGCTAACTAAGTCACCAAAGTCAAAGTCAAACTCTAGGCTACTATCTAAAGTCACAACTAGCAAAGTCAAAAATAACAACCATCAATAAAATAATCAAAAAATAATTCCAAGAAACCAAAATGACCAAAATACCCCTAGGACAAAATGATAATTAACACATCCTAATCACATGGTTACGCTCTAGGTCAAGTAGTCTTTAGGGTTTCACTAGCAGCACATCAAAATCACAAGTCATGGTTTTAATTAGTTTTAAAATGATTAAAAATCACCAAAAATTATAACATGATTTAAATAACATTATTAAATAATTAAAAAATACAAAATTTCAAAATTATCTTTATTTAGAAAAACGGGTGTTACAACAAGAGATCAAGGGAACAAGTTTTGATTGAGACTCCTATAATAGTAACACCCCACAAGTCTGAAAATCAGACCTGCATGGGCCACCTATAAAACCTTGACACACCCCAGTACTGGAATACGGAGACAGACTAGGCCAGCTACTCCATATGAGGTATGCAAATGTCATACGACGATCGTTGCTGTCAAAAGACAAGGGAGTGCATGCTACAATCAAGTCTCCTATGGTCTCACAGAGCATCTATGTCTCAATCACTCAAGCAAGAAAATATCAATTAATAAGCATATGAAATAAAGCAGTAAGACGTCCCTGACGCTTCATCAAAATGATTTTGGGGATATAGCTTTATAAGTTAGCTAGCCCAGAGAGTCATAGGTACATCATCGTATTCAGCTGCAGTCTGATTTAGTTACAATTATGCAAAAGACAAAATATCTAGATTAACCGGCTAAACAGGTGCTGGTGGCTAAATGCCAAAGCATAAGTGATGAAAACTAGAGTGGTGGAGAAAAAACCCACTCAAGTCCCCCGCCAGCCACGCTCCTATTATGCACCATTGACGTCAGGAAGGAAGATCGGATCCTCAGGCTCTGCAATGTGATCTGGCCAAACAAAACCAGTGGGGTCAGCCCCGAATAGCAAGTACCATAAGGGAGCACAAAAGAGTAAGACAAAACCCAAGCATAGAGTAATAATACTAGCAATAATAAAGGCTTTCGATCGTGACCTCGGTCCACAGCCTGTCAAAGCACGATAGACCAACCCAACAACCAAACAAGGACATGGGTTGGACCACGCACCATCACAGTCCATGTCCCTCGGCTACTAACGGAAGTTACAAGGCACAGTCAAGTCATTTTTCAAGCGGCCATTCATTCCTGCGGCTTTCTATATTTGGTGGAGTTATCCCCGCAATACTAATCAAAGGAATCCTCAGATCGTGTCAACCCAGCAGGGCCAGCCAAACCATTAGACATATAGCAAGTTGATTATGCACCGATCCCCCGGAGGGCTACCGTGCTAAAATATATAACGCATAGCTCGTAGAAGTCGGATATAGTCATCTGCTAAAGGAGAATAAAACCATACCAGTGGCGGCCAACTTGACACATCAGGACTGGACCTGGAGTGACTAGTATGGCACGATCTCGGGATTCTTCCCACATAATGCATCTACCAAGTTAGTTACCTAGTTAATCCCTAGGTTATCCTAGGAGTTCACATCTCGTGGTCATATGCTCACTCCCATAGATGTCGTATAATGTACGAATACTCCAAGAAGGGATACATATTGGCTGGTGGAATCATACGTATGTACCCCTTCTTGGTGTAATACAACACACAACACATACCACGTCATTGCTTCCGACCATTCTTTATGTAAATGCTGGACTCTTGGATGTACTGGCAGGTATCATGTAGGAACACTTAGCATATAGGTTACGACCTCGATAAACATCATAGATTGTACCTCAGTACATACATAGGTTTATCCAGTACTCGCATAGGTAGTCAGATCAAGAATGAAGACCAAAATACAAGGACGCATGTGGCCGAGGGTTCATACGGCTAAGCTGCATGCGGCCAAGGGTTCATGCGGCCAAGCTGCATGTGGCCAAGGGCACATGCGGCCAAGATACATGCGGCCGGACTCATGCGGCCAAGCTGCATGCGACCGAAGGTTCATGCGGCCAAGGGTTCATGCGGCCAAGCTACATGTGGCCAAGGGATCATACGACCAAGCTATATGCGACCTGGCTCATGTGGTCAAGGCTCATGCAGCCAAGGGTTCATGCGGCCAAGCTGCATGCGGCCAAGCAACATACGGCCGGACTCATGCGGCCAAGGGATCATGAGGCCAAGGGTTCATGCAGCCAAGCTACATACGGTCGAAATCATGCGGCCAAGGCTCATGCGACCAAAACTCATGCGACCAAAACTCATACGGAGAGGGCTCATATGGCCAAGGGTCATACGACCAAGACTCATGTAGCCAAGGGTCATGTGGCCAAGGGTTCATGCAGCCAGACTCCTCATTCTCCAAAAATTCAAGAAAGATGGCTATGGAACCCAAGAACTTCAAACTTGCAGAACTCGGCAAAAACAAAATAAAATTTAACTTTTCAAAGGTCAAATTTGAGTAAAATAAAATGCTTTACCACATGGAACAACTAGATTTTGAAAACAAGCAAGTTTAATAGATCAAAACCAAAAAAAATTAAAAATAACATAAACTTAGATCTACAAAAATCTATCTATCAAAACCAAAAATACCAAGTACTAAACTTGTAGAGGATGATGAGAAGAACAAAATAGACAAATAATATCAAAAAAAATCAAGGATGAAAAATACACAAATCTCCACTTTTGAGCAAGTTGTACTTGCCTAATGGTGGTGGCGGTTGAGGGAATTGAATGAGAGAGTGAATGAGGAAAGAGAGTATGAAAGAGGTTATTTATAGTGGGTGAGGGTTGGCTCCCCCAAACCCTAGTCTCTAAACATGTTCCAACCATTCCACTAATGACATGTTTAAATGCTACATGCAATAATTAGTAAAACAATAAATTAAAGGTGCACATGTACAAATACTGTACAAAAAAAATCAAAAATGAAAATACATATGTCGGGATCGGGGAGTGACAAAGGGCATTCATATTGACCCAGAGAAGACTAAGGCGATCTTGGACATGAATCCTCCGAAGAATCTTCGTGAGCTCCGAGGCCTGCAAGGGCTCTTGACATATATCAGAAGATTCATAAGAAATCTCTCTGGTACATTTCAACCTTTCACCAAACTTATGAAGAAACGGGTTTCTTTTGTTTGGACAGAGGAATGTCAGTACATATTCGACGACATCAAAAAGTACCTTACTAGTCCTCCGCTACTGGTGGCACTAGTCATAGAAAAACCTTTTCTGCTGTACGTGAGAGCCATGAACCATTCTCTCGGTGCTTTGCTAGCCCAGAGGAGAAATAAAGGCCACAAACAGGCAATCTGCTACCTCAGCAAGACCATGATTGGGGCAGAGCATCGGTATAATCCTGTAAAAAAGGAGTGTCTTGCCCTGCTCTTCGTCATCCAGAAGACACATCATTATGTGGTCGGATAGACGATCTACATCATATCTCGGGTCAATCCCCTCAGGGTCCTCATGACCAAACCAGGGGCCTTAAACTCACAGTTAGCCACATGGGCGATACTTTTGTCTCCTTATGACATGGTGTTTGTCCCACAAAAAGTAGTCAAAGGCCAAGCATTGGTTGACTTCTTAGCTGCACACCCGTGCCAGAGACATCAAAGCTCTATGACGACATCCCTGATAAAGTCCTGAGTCCAATGCTATCTCAGATAACTCGGTTTAGCGCATGTTCTTTGACGGTGCTCCAAGAACATGGCCCAAAGGTGAGATTATCGTCGGGGTCGGAGTAGTCCTCATCACTTCCGACGATTTGGTCATCCACCGTGCTTATTTTCACATGGATTCATGTACCAATAACATCGCAGAGTATAATGCTCTCATTATTGGACTCCAGCTCGCTAAGCAGCTGGGGGTTGACTGCATTGAAGCCTATGGCGACTCAAAATTGATTATCAACCAGGTTTTAAGATAATACGAAGTTCGGTATGAAGATCTGGTTCCATACAACCAAGCAGCAATCGATATCATCTCTACCTTCATAGGGTTCTTTATAGAACATGTACCTCGGTTATAGAACTTGAAGGCCGATGCACTTGTTGGCCTTGTCGCTTCTCTGGCAGCTCTTGTGGGAACCCAGTATACAGTCATGGTAGTGGACCGGGAGTTGGTTTGCCTGAAGAACAATCTATATAAGTGTCTGAGTTACTCGGTACAAATATACACTAATGTTGATGTTAGGGACTGGCAATTTCTGTTCATAGACTATACAGTCTATGAAATTTTACCTAGAGACCTGAAGGAAGCTACTTTTTTCAAGAGACGCTCTCTCCGATTCTTCTATGACACAGCCACGAAGATGTTGTATCGTCATTCATACGACGAGCTTCTCCTGCGTTGTTTATCCAAGACAAGCACAAGAAGCACTTAGGGAGGCACACGATGGCACCTGCAGAACTAAGTTGCAAGATCGATTGCGTCTCATAGGCTAGTACTGGCCCACTATGATGACAGACGATGTTGATTATGCAAAGAAGTGTCGGGTGTATCAGTTGCATGCTGACTTCATCTACCGGCCTTCGGAGTTCCTACACCCCACGACGTCCACCTGGCCATTTGAAGCATGGGAAATATATATCATTCGGCCAATCAGTCCACCATCCTCCAGAGGACACTGGTTCATACTTGCCATCACCGACTACTTTTCTAAGTTGGCGAAAGCGGTATCTCTGGCCGAGGTAAAAACCATAAATATGATCAGCTTTATCAAACATCACATCATATATCGCTTCGGCGTTCCTCGAAGGATCATCCATGACAATGGTCCTTAGTTCCTGAGCCATGCTTTCTATCGATTCTGCAATAAAAATCAAATACAGAATGTGGCATCAACGATTTATAATCCTGCAGCGAACGGACTAGTCGAAGCGTTCAACAAAACTATCGTCAAGCTACTTAAGAAAGTCGTTTCTTCTAATAAACGCGACTGGAATGAGAAGCTCGGCTAATGTCTATGGGCTTACCATACGACCGTTCGAACACCCACAGGCAACATACTATTTCTTTTGTTTATGGAAGTAAGGCAGTGCTTCCCCTGGAGATCCAGATCCCGTCCTTACGGGTAGCTATCACCAACAACTGACTGACGAGGACAATCAACGCCGACGGCTATAAGAGTTAGAGGCATTGGATGAAAAATGTCTGCTAGCTCAACAACAAATCGAGCTTTACCAAGCTCAGATTTTTGGGGCCTTCAAGAAAAAAGTCCAAGAAAGAACATTCCAAATGGGTGACCTTGTCTTATCAGTTCGAAGACCGATGGTAATGACTCACAAGATGGCTGAAAAGTTCGAGCCCATGTGGGAGGGACCATTCATCATAGAGACGGTCTGCTCTAATGGTGCCTACCGACTGGCCAAACCCAACGGTGACTTACTAATGATGCTAATCAACGACAAGTTCCTGAAAAAAATACTATGTCTGAGTTTTAAACCAGCATAGGCTCCCACATGCCCTGTGGGTATTCATAGATTCTGTTAAAGAAATTTACCCCTTCTATACTTCAACCGAGTAGAGAAACAATTCACGTCCATATCACCTCTGAGTTGTCTTCCTACACCCTAGCGAAGTTCACGTCTACCACATCCATATCACCTCTGAGTAGTCGTCTTTTCTACAATGACCTCGTATTGTCATAACCTCCTAAAAAATATTTCACGTCTATACTACCTCTGAATTGTCATTCTATACCCTAGTGAAGATGTGCCTACCACGTCCATATTACCTATGAATAGACGTCTATTCTATGACAATCTACTATGATTGTCATATTCATAGAACATTTCACGTTTATATTACCTCTGAGTCATTCTATACACCCGTAGAGCCTATCCTTGCCACGTCTATTTTACCTCTGAGTAAGAAGAAGTTTAGCACCAAAGGATTATGTGTTTACCATGTCCATATAACCTCTGAGTAAACAAACTATTCCTAATGGAGTTATCTCCATCCCCTCACGACATGCTACCTCTGAGGGAATCTTTATTCTTATGAGAGGAAAAGTTTACAAGTAAAAAAGACAAGCAGAGAAACAAAGCCAATGTTTTCATTTATAAAGTGTAAAGGTTTTCTTTATTTGGTCACAAAAATTTGTCTCACAAACCGAGAGACAAGAAGACAGAAAAAAGATCAAAACTGAGAAGACCGACGCTGAAATTCTTTCAGCCGACTCTTCAAAAGAGCAACCTGGGAGCCAACCAATGCTCGGGATCGACGCTCGGCCTTCTGACGACGAGCGACTTCATCTTCAATAGAAGAGAGGCTTTGGCACGCAAGGGCCAGCTCGGCCTGACGAATGCCAATACTTTCTTTCTTTTGAGCCAGGGTCTCTGAACGTTGGCGAAGGATCTCTTCTGGTCCTCAGACTTGACCAGGTCACTTTCAATAAAGGCCAGGGTCTCTTCTAACTTCTAGATTTGCTCCCAGAGGACCTTACACTGGTCCTCCTCAGCTGTATGGTGACAAACCCTTTGCCTCCTCGGCATCAGTCGCTGCTTCAATCTTGGACTCAACCTCGGTAAGCCGATAAGTTAGTGTCGGGCATTTCTGCTCATATTGAGATGCCTCGAAGACCATCTTCTCTAACTTTGCAGCAGCTAGAGTCGAAAACCACGCTCTAGATTCTGGAGCTCAAAGGCAGCGAATTCCAATTCAGCCCACAGATCTTCTATAGCATCGGTCTTAGCTCACACTCGAGATAGTCGTGCAAGGTCTTAGCAGTCGACTTCTCGGCGATCGTGGTGTCTGATCTACGAGATTTTCTAAATTATCTTTATTTTGTGCTTTAACCTTTTATTTTTTGAGCATTAATTAGTACCTTATAAAAACCCACTTTCTATTTTGGTTATTTGGCATTTCCTATCGTGACTTTGATATTTGGAGCAAAATACTAGACTTTTCCTTCCAACAAATTTCATATGCAAGACCTTGACGAGCTCACCTTCATGTAGGTATATCATGTCCCACTAAAACACATCCCCTTGTACTCTATTTTTATTATACGACTTTCGGGTCATAAAGACTAAACTGTAACCTTTACCATGATGTCGACTCATGACCACAGATATAGATTCAACCAAGACTCAAGACTTTCGACCAAATAAATGATTGTGATGAACTTAATTCCTTAAACGCTTAGCTTGTGCTCTATGTTCATTGCTAACCCGTGCCTTTATCTTCGCATCTTATCTTAATTTGGTTAGACCCTTAAATTTTATTTTTGTACAATAATCCATAATTATTATCCAAACCCTTACCAAGACCATCGAAGCCTAGCCATATTCTTCACCCAAATGTTTACTTTATTTGACTTCTCGTAACTCATGCAAACCGTGTTTATTATGGTTTTCTTGTGTGTAGATGAAATTTCTTTGGCATCCTTCAATTCTACGACTAGATTAGAGAATCCCACTTGGGAGATTAAAGGAATATGAGGAATATGCTATGAAAAAAAAATTTAAACTGTGGTGATTAAAGGTACGATTAAATGTGAAAGAATTTTAAATTAACAAATTGCCCTCAAGAAATAATCAGAAATTTGAGAATGAGGAATTATGATGCTCAAAGAAATGATCCAATATCAGTAGACACGGAACTCCCAGTAGGAAGAGTTGATTTGAGAAGTATATAGGTTTGGAAAAAGAGAAAAGAAAAAAATAATTGAGGAATTTATTAATTTTCAAAAGTTTGAGACTTATTATGAGGTATGTGATTTTTCCAAAATAATCAAGATTAGAACTAATGTTACGAGATTTATGATCTGAGAATATGTTTTAAGGAACCAAAGTTTTTGTGAGTAAAAATTGAGGAGAAACTCCAATTTAAGGAAAACAAAAATATTTTATGGAAAATTAAATTTTGTGGAATATGGAATTTGAAGAGACTATATAAAGTTACTATTGATAAGACGATTCGGGATATAACGATGAAAGTTTGAATCAAGGGTATCGAGCTAGTAAATTGTTAAGATTTGGAAAATTGTTGCGAGGTTACACGTCTTGGACAAATGATAGTCTTTTTCGGATATAGACATTGATTGGGACACCATGACATTTCTTTTAGACTATACCAAATTTTTTTCTAGATTATTGTTGTTCAAATTGCTTGCTGGATTCCATTTCCAAATCGTTGCTTAAACTTTTTATCGATAAACTCTCATGCCTATGATTTTACCATCTTGACTAATACTGCTACTATAATCTAGTTTTGCAAGCTCATTGATTTACCGAGCTTGTTCATGACTTATGCTATTGAGCGCGCTCACTAACATATTGTCTAATCAGAACTGGTGCATGATGGTCTGATCAACCAAGTGCACTTTGGTTCGCTTTTATCTATTATTTTACGTGGATGGGACATAATTACAACTTGACCTCTAGAATCCCATCCACGACTGCCTTGACAATTCTTTTGAAATTATTCGGTCGTCTTTGAATCACGTATTCGTAATATCGTTTTTGATCTCTTTATTGCTTTTACCTTCACCTATTTTGGAAGGACAAAGGCACTTATACTAGGATTTCCTCTAGCCGACCTAACACTTATGACCTTTGTCACTGAATGTGTCTATATAATCGCCTTAAACTCCTCGTCCTTTCTTCAACCCTACCTACCCTATCTATTCCTAAATTTTGAGGACAAATTTTTTTTAAGTTGGGTAGGATGTAAACCCCCTCAATTTTTACAACGATTTTTTTAAAAATATTTTCGTATCTATTTTGTACATCGTATCTGTATGTCGCATACGAGTTTGCATTTTTTGTATTTGCGTAGCGTGCGAGATTTGCGTTTCGTATTTGCTCGGCGAGTGCGAATATATTTTGAGTTACATATTTTAGAAAAATATTTTTATTATAAATTTTATTTTATACAGGAAAGTACATGTTCAAATAAATATAAGAAATATTTTTATTTCTAAAAGAGTTATTTTATTCGTCATTTAAAAATAAGTAGTGATTTGAAAATTGTGGGTTATATGAAATGCATTTCTAAATATTTTGCAAAATTTAGAATTTGTTATTAACATATTTTTGTTATTTATAAAAGCTATTTATGAGTTAATATTTAAGAAATTATCTTGATTTTCGAAATTAATTAATTCTATATTTCAAATATTTATGAAAATAATTTTTAAGATTTTGTTTTATTTAATATTTGAATTATTTTGATAATTTAAATTTGGATAAATTTTTGTTTTAAATAGGCATTAAATTAAAGGAAGTTTATCTAGATCGATTTGATTTTGATTGTTTAAATTCTAATCGATTTAAATAAAAAGATGGAATTATCCATCGGGGTTTAAACCATTGCAAGTCCTTATCCAACTGGGAATTCCCACCTCCTATATAAGGAGAGGTACTCATCCATAAATTCTAACCCACAAACCACAGATTTTCTAACACATTGTGCATCGTGTCGGTGTCCTTCTTTCCCAATCCACTAAATTCTATATGGTATAAATACAAAGTTCTCCATCCCGGGTTTGACAAGTCTGAACCTCCTCGCCTAACCATCGGCCGAAGCCGCAACCGTCATCATCACCCACCATTTATCGCAGACCCAAAGTCTGACATCCATCCTCCTACGTCATCAGCCATATGTCACTCACCGTCCCCTCTCTGTCCAGCAACCGGCGACCACCCTCCAGCGCCAGACCGCCACCACAATCACCTTTCCCTACTCCCGCAGCCCTCCACACAGAACCACCGTCGCCACCGTCTCGTCACCAGTCATTACCACCACCGCCATCCAGACATCTCCGCCACTCGGCCGCCCACAAACTCGGCAAAGTCCCGGCGACCAACCTCTCAACCTCAGCACCAAACAAACAAGAAAAAATAGAAGCCCTAACCTCCGTCATCCGTCACGACGGCCACCGCTACGCCTCGTTCCTGGCCGAGTGTCGCACCCAAGCGTGCGGTGTCCTCCCTGGTCAAGCGACCCGCTCCGACCCGAGGGCGCCGAGCCATCCACCGCCGTTGAGCCTCGCCACCTCGCCAAGGTCCGGCAGCCGCTCCGCCCTCCGTGCGCGACCGCCCCTTCCGCGCCGCCGCCAGTTGCCCTAAATCCTCCACCAAAGCCCAGCATGCCACCATCTATGGCCGACCGCAGCCACGGCCGTGTGCAACCGAGCTGGGTCGAGGCTGACCACCGCATCTCTTCGCGCATCTCCGCCTTCACGGACCACCGCTCCAGCCACCAGGAGCGCACCGTCCAAATCCCAGCGCCGACCGCGCCCATCCGCTCTGCCCGACGCCGATCGTCGCATCTGGACCCTGCCTGGCCTCCTTCTCTGGTGAGCCACCCTCGTGCCTCCACCGTGGTCGACTTCCCCATCGGAGCCGTCGCAGTAAGTCCCCGCTCTTCCCCTCTTCTTCTCTCCCTAGTCCTTCTCTCTCCCCTCCCTTTCTTTTAATTTTTATTTTTTTTCGTACTTTTAAAGGACAGTAGAAGTGTTGCTGTAGTTATTTTTTTATTATTTTAATTAATATTATTAAAACATTATTATTAGTATTATTATTATATTTATTATTACTGTTATTATTTATTAATTTATTAATATTACTATTATTATTATTTGTTTACATAGAAAGTTATATACATTAGTTATGGCTTGTTGAATTGGGCTTCAAGTCCAATGGGTTTCAAAAATATGTATAAAGTATTAGTAGTCTTTATACAATAAATACATATATAAGTATAAATTCAAAATTTTGTTTTCCTATAGCATTCTAAATAGATTTTATATAAGATTAAATTATGAGCGTTCTAGTTAAAAGAATTTCTTTGACTTGGTATTTTAAATTGAGCTAGAAGCCTAAATATATGTTTATGGTATTTTAAAAATGACTTTTTATCTAAAAATATTACTATAATATTTTCTACCTAATTATAGTACTGATATTATTTTTCTTGGTTTTTGAAATATTTACCTAAAATTTTGTTAACTAATAAAAATTCTAGTATTATAACGATTTTATAAAATTATAGAATAATTATCTACTCTCCGTAAATTTTCCTTTCTGTCATCATGAATAGGGACTGATCGTTCGTTCCTACTTCCTAGTGAATTCGGACCTCTTTCCATCAATCATGGCTATTAGACAAATCAGAACTTGTCGGATCGTCGTACTACACCAGGCCCACTACCAGGCAAGATACCTTGCCATTATACTACTTATTTTTAGTTTGCATTTTATTACATATTACTGTTAATTTATTTCCAGTCTTACAGTTCTTGATTTACTACATGCTCAGTGATATTAGCTTTCTTGTTATTATCTTTTGATTGCATATGGACCTAGAGTTATGGGACTGCCGTTTGTAGTGTATCGTATATACCTTGACACAGTTGTACCATGAGTATGTGTGAGATGAGTAGCATGTAGAGGTCCTTGCACGTTGGTTGATCACCCGTGCGCATGCGTTAGGGCTACCTGCTAATAGAGGTGTGTTAGGAGACTTAGCAGTTAGTAGAGGTACATGGTCATGGATGCGACTTGACAGGTACATTGGGTGGGAAGAACAATACCTGACGTATGGGCTTTTTTGCACTTCCATGCTTACCTGTGCGCTCCGCCGGAGACGCAGGCTCCAGGTGCCCTCTGACTTTTTTCAGAGCGTTATGGACGTAGCCCCTTGCACATGATGCCCTCTGATGATCTTCGGACGTTACGGACGTAGGCCCCTGGTGCCCTATATAGGGACTACGCCGATCCTATTTACAGCCAGGGCTCATGCGTTGAAGGTTTGTTCTTACTGTATAAATACATTAGATGGTTAGGTAACCCTCGTCAATGTCATATCACCCCGTTCCATTAGTAACTTGGGACAATATCGCATCGCGGTATAGTGTACTACCCCTTGTCCTTGTTTGGTTGTAGGGGTAGTCCACTGTTTTGATGATGAGGTATTAGAACTTGTTACGAGTGGGACTATTTACTATACTTGTGATTTATGACATATTATATATATTCAGTTATGTGGCATGTACTTTATGTATCTTGTTACGTCCCTCTGAGGACCTGGTTATCTCGCCAGTTGTGTGCTCTTGTCTTTCGCAGGTGTTCTAACTGTGGCCATGATCATCTCTATTTCTTCGAGGATGATTGCACTTCGATCGTCTTCGCTTCACTCGCCAAACTCATTTCATTTTCCATGTATTTTTCCCTTATTTATTGGTAGTGGATTTGTCTCCGCCCAACAAATTGTATCAAGACAATTCATAGTTGATTATATGATATCTTTTATTCTTACAATTTGTGGATGATATTAGTTTGTTGTGGTTTACTGTATTTTATAGCTTATGTATTCATACGAGGCCCATGTACTTCGTATATATACAGCTGGCATGTCTACTTTCCTAGTCCTACGTATTTTGGGACTGGGGCGTTACAGTAGCCTCCTGAACTCGTGCTCCAGCAGCCGGCTCGTTAGAATTTTACCCGACCAATTTTTCTATGGCCTCTATGGCTGGGTTCCTAATGATGACGTTATCAGGCTCATCAGTAGTTCAGTAGGTACTGTCATCAACCATAATCTCAGTGGCTACCTCACCTGGGACCTCAATCACCGGTTCGTTAATGGCCACATCAACTTGTGCCACGTTGGCATCACCAGTCACCTCATCGGGGACCAGATCAGCCAACTCTTCGATTGCCTCTTCGGTGACCATTCGAATAATCTTAACAACCCATTGTTCAACAGTTATTTTTGCCGTCCCTTCAATAACCTTACAGGCCAATTCTTTTACAACCTTCGCTGTCGAGCCTTCTAAGGGACCTTCGACCGATCGTCGAGACGAATCCTCTAGATTTGCCAAAGGCGGCTCCTCGGCTGGATGATCCTCCCCTTCCTCCGGCGTAGCGGGACTATCCTCAACACTTCTCTCAACATAGGAAGGAGGTACGATGGGAGCATCTTAGGTAATCCCTTTAGCATCCACGTCCCCTTAACCCGTCATGGGTACGAACTCCAAAATCTTGCCCTCGGCGGCCACCGCGTCATCCTCGAGTACCTCCACGGGTCCATCCTTAATCGACTCCATGAAAGCTTTCTGCCGGAGCGAAGCCAATGGCTCCAAAGAGCCTCGAGTCTCATACTCAAAAGGATCAGGAGGAGGGACATCTTCCAGGTTAGCAGTTTTGTCAGCTACAGTCTTCCCTTCGACTTGAGACACCTCTGGGGCAGGCTCCTCGGGAAGTTCCCTGAGTCTTTTAGACCATGTGGGCCCTACCTGCACAAGCAAAGTGACAAGCAGAAAGTACGAAATGAAACACTAAAAAAAATTCTGCTAAGGTTTACCTGCGAAGAAGACCCAACGGAATGAAACAATATAAAGAAAACTCAATGAAGGTTGTTGGGAGGGTCCATCTCGCTGGGGTACAACAGCTATTCTTGTCCTTTTACCAGGAGGAGGGCTCACCCCGGAAGAAACCTGACATTTTTGCAGGTTACTCAGAAGAACTTTCTCCCCTCTCATGATGAACTGGAGCCTTCTATTGATCTACCCTCCGAAGGTGCAAGCCCATGGAGACGTTTAGAAGCCAATGAAGGGACCTCAAACTTTATCCCTTCAATCAAACTTTGCTCTCGCTCGTACTCCGGTGAGAAGTTGTTCGTGACACATTAAAACTTTGCAGCAAAATACAAGATATGAGTCTCCTCATGCATTGAAGGGATCATAAATTCTGCTCCAGTACCACCGACATTATAATAACGTCATGCCCTGGCGCCATCCAGAAGACTTTTCTCATAAACAAGACAGGAGCTTGGATTGCCCATCATAGCCGCGCTGTAGCCAAATTGACGTACAAAATGGGTAGGCAAATAAGGCTCCAAGTACACCCAATTTTGGTTCCGGTACACCAAGTGGAAAGGACGAATGGACTGCAACCAGTGGAAGGCCCCGAAAGTTAGATCACTGTCCACTAACTCATCATCTTCAAGAAAACCATTGTATGTAGGCGAAACCCTGTGGAGAACATCGACGTCCAAACGGCCCAACATCCATCTACAGACAGGGACATCCTGATGAAGCCATTTTGTATATTGATAGTTACGTAGTGTTGCATCTCCTACCCCATAACCAGCAAGAGTACGGGGGACTATCAGACCAGGGTGGTGCAAAGCCAACCAACCCATCAAGTAGTGGTAAGGGAGTCCAACCCACGAGAATTCCTCATTCCCCCCGCGATACTCTATTATCCTCTTAGAAAATTCTCGTAAACCATGCAGGATGTCGTAAACCATGGCCGGTAGCAGAGCCAAGGAATGTCGGAAGGCTAGCCTCACATCTGGCAGAATCAAATCCTGACTGAGCCATCCCACAGGCCCAGAACCTCCGAGAACCACGGCCTTCTGCAGCCATATCATTAGAAAGGCGGATAAAGTCACTTTCGGACTCAAAGCAATCAGATTCTGACAGAAGTAATTATGAACTCTGGAGGTGGGCCTCTCCTCGGCATCCATTGAGGGAGCAGATACCCCTGCTTCGGCTATCATATCATATACTTCGTCAGAGGTATATGCCCGGCGCAGTAAAGTGAACCTTTCCTGGCATCAATGATGCTTTGTGAAAATATAATCTACCCAGGCCTTGATGTATGGTGAAGCATGTGCCCCACCCATGCGCATGCATACTTGGTGGTGGCAAAAGAACTCCTTATACACAACCATCATCTCGGGATGCTGGTTCTCTAACACCAAGAATTTCTTCTTGCAAGGGGTATGTTCCTCGTATGGTACGTCCCTCCATGGCAGCTTCGAGATGGCACGTATCTCATGAAGGTCCAAACCCATCTCTCCATATGGGGTGAAGAACGTCCCGGTATGGTGTTTAAATAACTCCAATAAAGCTATGAATAGAGGCCGATTGATCTCTATCACATGCTCGGTGGCCCTGATAGCACGACGAAGACCCGTACCAATCAAATCCTTCTTGAACTTACCTACCGCCCTTTTAGTTAGCTCACTCCACTCAGACTTGCGATAAATCCAACCTACGACACGGAAGACATCTTTCGGATAGGTGTGGCCTGTGGCCAATAGCCTATTGGCAGAAGAAGGGGTACGGAACAGATGCACTTCTTTGGTAAAATCAACAAGAAGGCGACCAGGGAGTAACACCCACAGCGTAGCTGATGGATCGTCGGGCACACTCCTGACGAAGTCCCTCTGATTGGAGCACCCTTCCACTTTGATATAACCGGTCATCAAACCCCCTCGCTTTGGGGTCAGTTCTAATTTCATGAAATGTTTTTCAACCAAACATGAGAAAGTCGAAAGCAAAAGGTGGCGGTTGACAGAAGGAACGTACATAGGAATACCGTAGTTCTCGAAATACCAATTTTCGGTTATCTCCAAGAGCTTGGTATTTTCTAGGACCAACTGAGCACCAAAAAGAAACGAAGGTTTCAGCATCTTGACAGCATCAGATGGAAGAGACAGCTTGCCTCAATCCATCATATAACGAAAGTATATGGGCTGTTGATCCCCAATTATTGCTAGCCGACCTTTCGGTTGACCATAGGCAATCAACTGTTCGATAGAATGAGTGAGCGCCTAGTCAACGTCAACTAGTTAATATGAAGAGAATGTCCTCGAAGAGAGACAAGGACACAAGAACTACACATAAACAAAAATGGGTCATAAAAATAAAATGAAAGCACTACGCCATAAAAAAGGGTATCTAGATGGCCCCTGCTGGGAGCATCGGCACAAGCACTATTAAAATGCACTATACATCGGCTGACATACATCTGTACAGGTACTTCATAGAAGATGCTGTGCGTCGGTATTGACTGCACAAAGCTTCAGTGTCTAGTCGATACTTTGTGAAAAGTAACGACGATGCGCGTCAGTCGACAGAACTTTAGCACATTTTTAGAACACCATCTCGAAGAGCGGTGTCCATGCGCATCAGCAAAAAAAAGCATCAGCATATATTCGAGATGACGCTCCTAAGAGTCGACGCTCATATGCATCAGCAAACCAAGAAGTCAATAACAATCAGACATCTACCAGCAACAGGTGGCCGCACATCTCCTACAATAGGATCTTGCTAAACGACGACGGCTTTAGAGGCCAACTACTTCCCTTTGGCCTGTCGAGTAGCCTCCCCGGCTTGTCTCATCGATGACATTCTAGTCTGCCTAGCAGTCACTGCAGCCGGTCGGGGGCTAACCGCTGTCCCACTAGTTTTCTTGGAGCTCGCCGCAGGAGTTTTTGGGATTCTTGATTTCTTGGGAGCCATGGCGGGGAGAGTTAGGGTTTGAAAGAAGAAGAAGACTCTGACGAAAAGCTTATATGGAAAGGTAGGTGAAACCAAAAAAGTTTTTCTCTCTCCCTAACGACCCCTACTTATAGGGTGCAGCCACGTCAGCGAAAGAAGACAAAACGCTACGTGATCGAGGGAACTCTTCGAAAAATGTAGGAACGAAAAGTTGGGATCATGATGACCGTTTCCTAGAAATGAGGAATTTAGATCAACTTTAATGAAGCGACGGCTCAAGGCATTTAATGCTGAAGCCTAAGTGTGACGACAGCCTATCAGTAGGCACGCCGAGCACTCGTGTCATGCTTATGTTTAAAGAATTTTGAGCTTGATTTAAGTTCAAAACACTTTGAAGGGGGTCTTATAGAAGCATAAAAATGCACAGACATATCAAAAGCGCAGGTAGTGTTCTTGCTACACAAAGCTTCATAAAAATACAAATACCAGAAAAGCGCAAACAGAAGATCAAAAACTACAGTTCATAAAAAGCTCTTTATTAAGTCATGCCTACAAATATCAATTACAAATTCATCATGATTACAGGAAAAAAGCTTTGCCCATGAGGATCTATTACAAATTCATTATGAAAAGAACTAAGGCATCTAAAGATCTACAAGAGGGTTAATCTTCACAGGCGCCATACAAGGGGATTAATCTTCATAGACGTGTGTTCGCCATGAAATATAAAAGAGCAGAACAGTTTTATGGGAGGACTGGACTTTTACTTCACGTTACAAACTCGCTTGTACAAAGAAATCCTAGGGACGAAAACCTAGATACGGCAATCTAAGTACAATTGTTTATTTTTGATTCTGGAGGGTGACGATAGAGGTTCGGGAAAGCGACGGCAGCTCTGCCTTACTCCTTGGACGATCGGACGTAGCCTTGGCTCCTGTGACGAGATGGTTGGTGTTGATGAAGAAATGCTCTTCTTGCTCTCCTCGTATTGCTCTTCTGGCTTCTCTCTCTGGATTGATCTCTGTGGATTTTTCTCTCTGATTATTGAGGGAGTGTCTCTCTGTATGTGCGTATCTCTCTCTGTCAGTATCTCCTTTTTGCAAGGGAATGGTACCCTGCTATTTATAATAGTGGGAGCATCATTAGGGTTTACAATGATTGCCCATTCTCAACGAGGCGGCAGCCTGGTAAATGATCAATCTGGACCATTAATCTTGAGCGTGAAGGATCTGGGCCATTAATGAGAATTATGCCAAATCATGTCAGTCATTAATGTTGATTGTAATAAATCCCTATCATGATGATTTGCTGATATCCGTAAATCTGAATGAATCAATTTAATTCATTCTCTTGCCACGTGTCCCAAATCATTGGGATCTGACCCAAAATTTGATTATCTTTAGGACACGTGTTCTATCATCATTGTTGAGCCGCATAAGGAGTGTTCATATTTGGGCCGTATGAAGGTCGTCATGACCGAGCCGTATGAAAGGTTTCATGACCGAGCCGCATGAATAGTCTCTATACTCGAACCGCATGAAGGTCATCATGACCGAGCCGCATGAATATGTTTATGACCGGGCCGCATGGGGGTCTTCATGGCCGAGCTGTATGAGAGTCTTCATGGCCGAGCCGCATGGGTTTCTTTCATGACCGAGCCGCATGGGGGACCTTCATGATCGAACCGCATAGGTTTCTCTGCACGGGCCGCATGAACTCGTCTAGACTGGCCGCATAAACTAGCCTCGAAGTTGTGAAGATTTTCTTCAGTTCCCTAGGAAGATGTTTCTCTTGTGTCAGTCATCATGACTACTTTTCGTCGGGGCTGTCAGCTGTCAGCTGTCTGTCGTCAGAGCACTAATTGTCAGCCGTCAGGGCATTAATTGCGTTTGAATGACGCTGGTTACAACTGTTCTAAAAAGGACACGTGGCTTCCCTCTGCTGGCCGTATGGAGTCCACTCTGTGTTTGAGCCGCATGGGGCTCTTGAGCCGCATGTGGCCCCTTGGCCGTATGGATCATATTTCTCTTCTTTTTCATGCTTCTACAAGACCCCCTTCAAAGTTTTTAATTTACAAAATTGAAATACTTTGAATAAGAAGCATGATTATGCCAGAGCCGCATGGATGTATTCCGTCCTAGCCACATGGATTTGACCAGTCGCATGATTATCTCAACCGCATAACTCTCTGAGTCGCATGGGCTATTTTGGCCGCATGAGCTTCTTGCCACGTCTTCCTGCCACGTGTGCAAATCTTCTGTGAATCTCCTGCACTTAATGCTCTTGATTTGCTGCAGATTTTAAGAGCCGCTTTCTTGGACCAGGATCCCAAGAGTCAGGCTATTATTCAGCCGTTTTGCCTCGATGACGGAAGAGTTGGTTATCAATTTGTACGTGGATCGAGGCGTTTCTTCTTTGTCTATAAATAGGAACACTCTCGTTCTAGGAAATCTTCTTTCTCTCTTCGATCTTTCACTGTTCTAACTCCTTTCTCTCCTAAGCACCCATGGCTCCCAAGAAGGCTGCTGCGTCGAAGGCTGCGAAGGGCAAGGCGGTCGCTTCTACGACGGCTGGGGCGACGAACATGGCCACTTCTCCGCCGGCCGCTGTTCACTCTGTTCATTCCGACGTTCATCCACCCATCGCTGGTAAGGGCATTGCTTTAGAACCCTAACTGCCATGGCTCTGCTGCATAATTTATGCACAAGCCGTACATATAAGGTTCGTCGATATGACCGCATAAGCACTTCGCCCAAGAGGCCGCATGGGCTTGTCATACTCGATCTGAACCGCATATATATTTTCGGTTTGAGCCGCATGAGCGTAGTTCACTTTTGAACCGCATAAGCTCATCTGTTTGTGGCCGCATGAGTCTGTCTGTTCAGGACCGCATGAGTCTACGTGGACTTTGAACCGCATAGTCTCACCTGAATCCGAGCCGCATCAGCGCCTAGGTTTGTCTGTTGAGCCCATGTGAACCTTGAACCGCATAGGCCCTTCCGAACCCAAACCGCAGAAGCTTCATAAGCTCATCCGAACTTAGTTTGTATGGACTTGTCTTACTCGGAGCCGCATAAGGCCATGATGAACAGAACCGTAAGGACTCATCCGGTTCTGGGCCGCATAAGGCTGTAATGAACTGAACCGCATGGACTCATGAGGCTGTGACGACCCGAGCCGCATAGGCTCAAATGATCTTTCAAATGCTTCTTGTTCTGACTATCTTCTAATCTTATTTCTTTCGTCTTTCTTTAGTGAATCTGCCAGTAGATCCTACGGGAAAACTTTTGGTTGGCTGGAATCAACTTGCTTCGGATGTGCGACGGGACGATTTAGTTCATCAAGTGTCAGAGGAGCTCCTTGATAATGAGCCCTTAGAGCGACTGAATGTTATCAGGATTCAATCTTTCCAATTCCTTAGCGACATGATGAGCTCCGGAGAGCCAAATGGGAAGTATCTGAGGCCGGTCTTCCTCTTTGGGGATGCATTGATCATAAAAAACTCCCGTGTGCTGGATATCTCTGAGAGTTGGGATTTTAATCTAGACGGAATACCGATTCATATCCCCATTATGAAGCGTCATTTCCCTCTTGCGTGGTTCAACATGATCTTATTGGACAGGCAGATGACAGACTCCCTCACTCCAACCAGACCGGGATGTTTGTTGGTAACATCCGTTACAACAAAACTACTGGGTCAGTACGCACGATCAAGGATCTGGCCAGTCGATCCGTGATGGGGTTAGCTCCGGGTATCTTTATCAACACACCCGGTCCTAACTTCTCATTCTCTCAAGCTGATACCTTCCTGAGCCAGCTTGCTCGCAAAGGGTCCTATCATGTTGGCAGATTGGTACTGTCGAGCTGGTTACACCCAATTCCCCCGTGGGCTAACCTGACCTCGTGGATTCTGTAGAACTACGAGGAGTTTTTGCGAGAAGTCAATCTTTATGATGCTATCCGGGGTACCAGCCACGGATTGCCCATTAATAAGCTGTTATTCATGGCCCTTCTGGAGATGTATAATCATCGGACATAAACTTTCTTCACACCTGTAGGGGAGTTGGGGCTCGTTCATCATGAGATGTATGCTGTCTCCAAGCTCCCCTGGGGAGACGAACCCTTCGAAGCGTACACTACAACGAATGAGGAGTTCTAGGATCTAGACCGACGATTCCCAGGCTTCGTCACTGTGTACCAAGAACTGTTATGTCACCATAGTACCTGTCACCAAACGGCTATCAAGAAAATAATAGCTCGAAAGGGGACACTCCCCATACCAACTCCTGGGTCTCCTATCTTTTTAAATTCAGTGCTGCTGGCCGAGTTACTTCCCGAGGTCGTCAAACTCCTAGGGAAGTAGAAGGTTTGGTGTCGATCGCTAGGAGGTCGAAGTCTAAGAGTGACAAGTTTGGGAGCCAGATTGACTCCTTCAGCTACTTTTATTGTGGTACTCGACGGCTGTCAGAGAAGGCACTCTTGGCAGGCTTTTTAATGGTGTGGCTGCACAATTATGTGGTCTCAGGAGGGGCAGGTTCCATCGAGAGGATCGGCCGTCACTTTATTCTTCCCGTCATGAAGTTGGCCTTTGGGGTCAGGCTGGCTTTTCTTCCAGCAATGGTGTGCAACATTCATCATGGTCTTCGCACCTTCTCGTCCAAGGTCGTCGCTCGTGACGTGGTGACGGACTTTGAACGTATAGAGCTGCCTTATCATTACCTGCTGGGGTGGCTGCTGTTGCATTATCGGTCTTTGATAAGGCCTGGGACGGAAGACGGCGTTACGGACGATGACGCTTTTCTTTTCAGACACCGTCATCAGCCTTAGGAATATAGTACCATGCCGGCGTGTCGGGGGATGCTGGCGAGGGATGGCGGATATGATTTCTTCGTGTCCGTTCCCTGTTTTACCGACCAGGAAGTGAGGAATGACCATGTTGATGGCGTTGGATCTCCTCATTTCTTACCTGAGAAGATGCATTTCTTGTTGCATAACATTCGCCAGGCGCATTTAGTTTATCGCAACCGCAACACCGTGTACCTGGAGCCATACTTGCCCAGTAGGTTTGCCCGTCAAATTGGGTACAGTTAACTATTCCTCGGGCGTCCCAGTTCCAGCCTGGGATTTGAAGGTAGCATCCTTGATGGGATTAGGGCATGGAGCTACTATGACACTTATCATACTCGAACTAGTTTCTTCGTTCTTGCAGCAAACGCGCTGGGGGAAATCTTGCATATGGCGGCCTTATACCATGTTACGGTAAACCAGCCTCCTATTGATTTTGACCCGAGGACTAGCTTCATCGTGGGCACTCGTTTGGCGGAGAAGGCTGCGGTGCCGAAGGCGAAGAAGAAAGGGGCGAATAGGGTTCCCGTGCCCGATTCCGAGTCTTTTGACACAGCTGAGGGAAGCAACGAGCGGGACGACGAGGACTCTCTCTCTTCTGGTAGCGGAGCGGCGGCGGATCAACCGCCCATCATGGCGGATGAGATGATGACGGATCAACCGTCGGTCGTATTAGATGAGGTGGTAGATCAGTTGCCGCCTGTACCAGAGGTGGTGAGAGTAGAACTACCGCCTGCCGTGCCTGGCCCCTCGCGTAAGCGAGGCAGGCATGAGTCTACTGACGGGGGAGTAGCCTTTTCCGTAAAGAGAGCTGCGGTCAGACCTCATAGGCTACTTATTACGGAGAGGGATAAAAATGCTGACGCTGCTCCGGAGGTACGACTATGTTGGAGCTATCTCCTTGTTGTGGCTTTCTTTTTTTTCTCTTGGAGATATGACCTAACCATTTTTTCTTCGTAGGCGTCTGACGAACCAGGCTCTCCTAAACTGTCTGCTGCCCCTGGAGTTGATCCGGCCCTTGCTGCTTTGATTAGCGACATGTGTGCCGCGGTCCTTTCTGCGGGGGCTCTCTCAGCGACGGATGGGGGCTCCCAGGTTGCTGAGGCCTCAGTCCGAGGTGATGATGGTTTCCTCGGGCCTGTCTCCGAGATTGCTAAATTTCAGCAAGGCGACGCCGATCTCGTTGCATCCCCTCCCGAGGGTGCAGGGGCGGAGGAGTCTATTATATCCGACTCGGAGGCCGCTGGTGGAGAGGTTGTTGTGGCCGTAGGCGAACCTCAGCCTCCACACTCTTCCGCTGGTAAGATAAGCCAAATATTGACTAATGAGGGGGCTTATTTGCTCTATCAACATATCCTCCAGGTCAAATCGATTCATGGTTGTCTTGGCCCTACAGGTCCTGACCCTTTACTTCCCCCAGCGAATGTTTTTGGAGAAGGCTCGGCCTGCCACGATCTGGGGAAAAGGAGCATTTCCTCTCCTTCTTCGACTCATGTCGAGGAACCTCCTGCCAGCTCCGAGCAGATGGGAGTGGAGCTTATTCTGGGAGCGATGGTCCCCGTCTCATCCTCTGCTGCTCATACGGCTTCAGAGACTGACTTCTCGGCCCTACCAAGCATTCAAGTTCTGCGGGCTGCTGAAGAGGAGTTGGCCGCTGTTCAGGCGTCTTTTTGTACGGAGTTTGTTTCCCTCGTGGCAGGAGCGGCAGATTCTGTCGCATCTTCTTCAGTGTTGCCAGCTACACTCCCGTTGACGCCGGCTTCTTCGAAGGCTCTGGACGAGGTATCGCAGGATGTGGTCGACAGCTTCTATCGCCATTTAAAGAGGGGCGTGGATGCTGCCGTAGAACGGAGGACCCTTTTTTCTCTGTCCCTACGGTGCGCTCGGGGTCAGATTGAAACTTTCAAGACTCTTCCTGGCGGGGTGGGGTTGGCTGCGCTCCTGGAGCCCAAGTTGGCAGAGGCTGATCAGCTCGTGACCCGATTGCTGGTGTTACAGCAGGCTGACTTGCCTGCTACGATTGAATGGGAGCGGGGCTTTCTTATTGCCGCTCGGGATATGATAAAGCTTGCTCGAGACACTGCCGGGCCAGTTATGAAGGGGGACCTTGACAAGCTTTCCGCTTCGTACGACAGGCTGGGTCGTCGAAGTCACGCTTGTAGGGCTCGGGAGGAGGCTGCTTCTCGTGGAATAGCTGACACGAAGGAGCGGATTCTCGTACTTCAGAAGGAATTGTCCATCCTAGAGTCGGAGCTGAGGGTTGCTCATGCGGAACAGGAGTCAATTGTTCAGGAGGCCGAGAAGGTTTCCCGATCTTCTGTTAACCTGGAGCGGGATTTCAAGAAATTTGAGGACAACTGGCAAGCTCACGCTCATCTGGAGGACGAGACGGCACAGACCCAAGAGGCGGAGCGTCGAGCTAGACAGAGGTTTGAGCGGTCGATTGCCTTGCTGACGGAAAGTCTCACGACACTATGTGCCCCGGAGCAGTGATCGGTTTTCTGTTTTCTTTTGCTTCTTTTTCTCTTCTCTTTTTTTCTTTTTGTCAAGGGATATGATCCCATATGATGTAGTACTTTAAATTTTGAATAAATGAGCATGTTTTGACTCATCTTCTCTTTCTTGTACTTGTGGTGTTTATGGAATTGGACCTGCTGGGGGATTATTTGTGGACCTGTTACCCTAGGCGTACCTTGGTTTTAGGTACGGATAACAAGTTTGGTCAGGATATCCGAAACAGCCATGGTAAAGTGGTCATGGGTGCTCTCGGTATTGGGAAAGGGAATATCGTAGAGCGGCTGGGCTCCTGGGACATGACGAGATGGTGGATTTATGCTAAGAAACTTAGCAGAGGATATTTGTGGGCCTATTATCCTTGGCGTACCCTGGTTTAGGATACGGATAATAGGATGAAAGGAAACCAACATACTTACTCAGAGGTAATGAAGACATGGTAAGTACGGAGGTTTTACTGTAGAGTCTTCCTGCTCAGAGGTAATGAGGACATGGCAGGAGTGGACTCAACGGAGGATATTTGTGGTCAACAGAGGACATTTGTGGACAACAGAGGACATTTGTGGTCAACAGAGGACATTTGTGGACCTATTACCCTTGGCGTACCCTTGTTCAGGGTACGGATAGTAAGACTAGAGAGAACCAACATACTTACTCAGAGGTAATGAGGACATAGTAAGTACGGAGGTTTTAACGTAGAGTCTTCCTACTCAGAGGTAATGAGGACATCGCAGGAGTGGACTCAACGGAGAATATTTGTGGTCAACAGAGGACATTTGTGGTCAACAGAGGACATTTGTGGACCTATTACCCTTGGCGTACCCTTGTTCAGGGTACGGATAATAAGACGAGAGGGAACCAACATACTTACTCAGAGGTAATGAGAACATGGTAAGTACGGAGGTTTTACCGTAGAGTCTTCCTGCTCAGAGGTAATGAGGACATGGCAGGAGTGGACTCAGCGGAGAATATTTGTGGACCAATTATCCTTGGCGTACTCCGATTGTGGGTACAGATAATAAGTCGAAAGGGAATCATCATACTTACTCAGAGGTAATGAGGACATGGCAAGCATGAAGGTTTCTTCGACGGAGCCTTCCCATTCAGAGGTAATGAAGACATGACAAGAGTGGGCTCAATGAAGGAGGGTACATAGAACGACTCAGAGGTAATGAGGACATGGAAGTTCTAAGTAAAGGGGTGATTTGTTTTTGGCGGAAGTGAAACAACTCAGAGGTAATGAGGACATGGCCGTTTTGGAAATTTGTGGATCGTTTACCCTTTTTTTGTGCACTGGAAGTGTGGGTAGTGGATCATGAGGGGGGATCACTTCCAGGAAGAAAGTTCAGAGGTATGATCATACATGACTTACTATCTGAAAGAGTGACCGGGATGTAAGTTCAGAGGCACCAGCGGGTACCTGACTCGATATTGTGAAAGTGTGAGTTCAATGGTACCAGCGGGTACGTGACTCGAAAATCTAGAAAATTATGAGGGTGAGTTCAGCGGTACCAGCAGGTATGTGACTCGATGTATGGAAAATATGGGGATGAGTTTAGAGGTACCAGCGGGTACATGACTTGATGTATGGAACCAGAATATAAGTTCAGATGTACGGGAAGGTACATAATTCGATACTCTGAGATGTCTCGAGGATTTTGTTTCAGACATAATACTTCTTTAGGAACTTGCCGTTGATGGGCAACATGAGCAAGTCTCTATTTTGCTTTGCGAGGCGGTAGGCGCCGTTGGAGAATACGGCTTCAATGATGAACGTGCCTTCCCATTTCGGTTGGAATTTACCGACGGTTTTATACGTCATAACCATCGGCCTCCGAACCGCCAGAATGAGATCGCCTACTTGGAATGTTCTGACCTTGACCTTCTTGTTGAAAGCTCCGGAGATTCTGGCCTGATATAGTTCGATTCGCTGTTGAGCTAACAGGCGTTTCTCGTCTAGGGCCTCCAATTTCTGTAGTCGGCGATGGTGGTTTTCGTCTGTCGTCAACTGATGTGTGAGGGTAACGCGGAGTGAGGGGATCTGAGTCTCTAATGGGAGAACTGCCTCGCTCCCGTATACCAGGGAGAACGGTGTATTCCCGGTGGCTGTTCGAACTGTGGTGCGATACGCCCATAAGCATTCGCCGAGCTTCTCGTTCCAGTCGCGCTTGTTAGAAGACACGAATTTCTTGAGTAGCTTGATTATGGTTTTGTTGAATGCTTCTGCTAACCCGTTGGTTGCTGGGTTGTAGGGGGTCGAAGCAATGTTCTGAATTCGGTGCTTGTCGCAGAACCGATAGAATACGTGGCTTGCGAACTGTGGCCCATTGTCGTGAATGATCCTTCGGGGCAGTCCAAAGCGGTAGATGACATGATGCTTAAGGAAGCTGATCACGTTTGAAGTTTTCACCTCTGCCAATGGGATGGCTTCCGACCATTTGGAGAAGTAATCGGTGATTGCGAGTATGAATCGGTGTCCTCTGGACGAAGACAGGGTAATTGGGCCGACGATGTCACCTCTGCCAATGGAATGGCCAAGAGGCCACAGTCGGATGTAGGAATTCAGATGGCTGGTGGATGAATTCGGCGTGGATTTGGCAGGCTTTGCACTTTCGTGCATAATCTATTGCGTCTGTAACCATCGTGGGACAGTAATAGCCCATTCGGCGAAGGCGGTCTTGCAGTTTTGGACTAGGTTGATGGGCTCCGCAGACACCATCATGGGCGCACGGCTTCCTTGGCTTCTGTATTTGATAGACACCGAAGCAGTAAACCATCATAGGATCGGCGATACAGCATTTTCGTCTCCGTATCGTAGAAAAATCTGAGAGAACGTCTTCTGATAGAAGTAGCTTCCTTCGGATTCTCTGGCAGGATGTCGTATACAATAAAGTTGATGAACGACTGTCTCCAGTCTGGTGCTTCGTCGACTGAAAGGGCGGAGTAGCTTTCCATGCATTGAACGTTATCCTTAGGACAGACCAGTTCACGGCCTATTATGTCGACCTGATGACGAGCATAATTTGGCACAGCTAGGGAAGCGGCCAAACCAGCTAGGGCATCGGCCTCGATGTTCTGGAGTCTGGGAACATGTTCTATGAAGAATCCTCCCAGAGACGAGATGATGTCGATTGCTATTTGATGATACGGGATCATGTCTTCATGGCGGACCTCGTACGACCCCCGAATCTGATTGACGATTAACTGCGAGTCGCCGTATGCTTCAAGATACTCTACCCCCAGCTCTTTTGCAAGTCGGAGGCCAATGACCAAGGCATTGTACTCGGCTACATTATTTGAACAGGGCTCTCTGAGTGAGTAGGCCCGGTTGATCACTAAGCCGGAGGAAGAAATCAGCACCACTCCAACTCCAGAGACGATGTTGCCTTTGGGTCCAGTTCTCGAGGCGTCATCAAAGAACATTCGCCAGATGGCATCATGGGAGACTGCATTTGAACTGGTGACCTCGTCCGATATCTCTTCATATACCCTAGTCGTCTCCGAACCTGGATGGGTTGCTAGAAAGTCTGCCAGAGCCTGGCCTTTAACAGCCTTTTGCGGGACGAAGATCATGTGGTATGGTGATAGTAATATCGCCCAGGTAGCAAGGCAAGAGCTGAGTGCCCCCGGTTTGGTCATGAGGACCCTGAGGGGGTTGATCCGCGATATCACGTGGATGGTTTGTCCCGTGACGTAGTGTTGCATCTTCTGGATTGCGAACACGAGAGCAAGGCATTCCTTCTCTACGGCTGTGTATCAGTATTCTGGCCCAATCATCTTCCGACTGAGGTAGTATATAGCTTGTTCGTGGCCCGCATCATTGTTCTGTGCCAATAGGGCACCAAAAGAATGTTCCATAGCTCGCACATAGAGCAGGAATGGCTTCCCAGCAACAGGAGCTACCAGGACTGGAGGATTCGATAAATATTCTTTGATGCTATCGAAAGCGCGCTGGCATTCCTTATCCCATACGAAAGAGACTCCCTTCTTCATGAGATGGCTGAATGGTTGACATCATCCGGAGAGATTAGAGATGAATCTCCTGATATAAGCTAGCCTGCCTTGGAGGCCTCGGAGTTCGCGGAGATTTCTCGGGGGACCCATCTCCATGATTGCCTTTGTTTTCTTGGGGTCGATGTGAATGCCCTGAGAAGTGATGACGAAACCCAGGAATTTCTCGCTGGAGACACCCAAGAATGATTTCGTAGGGTTCATCTTTAAGTTGTGGGCTCGCATTAGGTCGAACACTGTCCTGAGATCTTGCAGATGATCTTCCTTTGAATGGCTTTTGACGGCGATGTCGTCGACGTAGCATTCCACTATCTTGTGCAAGTGGTCTCTAAAGATGACGCTCATAGCTCTCTGGTAAGTGGCGCCAGCATTCCTTAAACCAAAAGGTATAACGGTGTAGCAATATGTACCAATTGGTGTTCGGAATGATGTGTGCTTCTCGTCGTCAGGGAACATCTTGATCTGGTTGTATCTTGAGAAGCCATCCATGAAGGACATACGTTTAAAACCGCCGGTGTTGTCGATCATAATATCCGTGATAGGGAGAGGGAATTCATCTTTAGGGCATGCCTCATTCAGATTCCGGAAGTCAATGCATATTCGGATCTTCCCGTTCTTTTTGAGAACTGGTACGATATTGGCTACCCAGTCTGGATGCTGCTCTTCGCGAATGAAACTGCTGGCTATTAGTTTGTTGACTTCGGCTTCAATAGCATTCATGACATCGGGGCGAAACCGTCGTTGCTGTTGCTTGACAGGTTTTGTATCCGGACGAATATTGAGTTTGTGGAGTACGATCTCGGGGTCCAATCCTGGCATATCTTTATAGCTCCAGGCGAACACATCGATATACTCTTTGACGAGTTGGAGCAGCGATTCTCGCTCTTTATCTGCCAGACTCTGGCTAATGAAGATTGGTTTCGGGGAGGCTTCATCACCAAGATTCACCTATATGACCACGTCTTCAGTAGGAGAACGCCATGTTGACGCCATATTGACGCCATGTTCTAGCTCAAGAAGTTCGGGGATATCCTCGTCTTGTTCATAGGCGTCGGTGAACGCCATATTGATGGACAGGACTCGTTTGAACACGTCTACGATGCTGGTATTCGAGTTAGAAGTTGGTGACCCGGTCGAATGTGAATGCCAGTCGCATTCTTCATCTGAACTTTCAGGGGTCGTTGTGGGTGTTACATACCCTAATCCACATCAAGTCTTGCTATAGTAGTCCCGTGGTTTGCCAGCCGGGACCGGGGGCTTCAAAGGTAATCGTCATCCAGTACCGTAGTTCAAACCCGGTGTCGTTTCCATATCATACCCCTGTTTCTGCATGAGATATTTAGATTGGGGGCTATAAAGATACAGAGGTAATCTCCCGGCATCCGATCCAAGGTCGACTTCTTCTATGGTGAAGGGATGCGGATCGTCCTTCCGGCCGAAGATAATTGGATGGTCCCCTCCCTCGATTATTCGGTAAGCGTCTTCTGATGGAGTAAGCTGGATTGTGGTGTAGACATTTGTCACCTATGTGTGTAAGTGAGTGCCTATACCGTATTCCATAGCGTATATTATACAAAGCTTATTAAGCTCGAGGTTGTTCAAAGATAACCCTTTATTGATAAAGTAAGGTATCTTTTCTAGGGGGATTACATTATCTGCGGAGGGAACATCAGTGTGGGCAGCCACATACTTGGCTAGCTCCGGTTTCTCTTCGGCTATCCCCTGTATGAATGAAGACTGAGAGGACGACCTGGGAAGCTTGATCGTCAGCGGTTCAGTTGATGGAGCTGAGCGTGGAGTTGTTGGCAGATTAGCAACCCCCAGTTTGGTACTCGATGTGGGGCGAAGAGTGGCTGGTTCGCTAGAAGTGTCAAACCTTGCATCGGGGTGACGACCCTTCTTGGGAAGGCGTATCGTCAGTGGCTTGTCGGAGGGATTGAGCTTCTCCGTTTGGGACTGACCGACTCTCGGCAGTCTGATTGTCAGTGGTCCCGTTGTGGATCTTGGCACTTGGCCAGACCTTGGCAGCCGGATTATCATCTGCTCTTCTTGTGCCGAGAGGCTGATCGTGTCCTTATGCAGAGTGGCGGTAAGAGGTGCTGACTTGCCCGGTTTGTGTGCTTGGAGGTGGATAGTCAGAGGCTCTTCTGATCCTGTGGCTATCTCGGTACTAGCTTGTACATCTCCTTCACCAAGGTGCTTCTTCGACCTTTCGTACAGGCAGGAGTCTGAGTAGTAAGATTCGACCCCTTTGAAGGGATCTATATCAGCAAATTCCGTCCTCACGAAGCCGTATTTGTCGACATATTTTAAGCACTGGTGCAACGTGGAAGGCACGATCATATAATCGTGTATCCACGGACGCCCCAAGAGGATGTTGTAATAAGTGTCTGTATCTATGACGTAGCAGGTGACTTCGGATTGGAGGTCACGAATTTGACACTTCAGACGAATCTTTCCAATAGGGTAGCTCCTGCCCGAATTAAAATCGCTGATGGCGATGCTTATAGGTGTCAGGCGATGCATTGGGATGCGAAGATGATGGAACAGACCCTTCGGGATGATGCTTATGGAAGAGCCAGGATCAATGTGCATCCAATCCACCTTTACGTCGCCGATGTATCCAGTATAGTATAGTGGGCGATCGTGCAGATTAGTTTTGACGAGTATATCTTGCGGAGTGAAGACGATGTTTGGCTTCGCGCCAGTGCAGGCACTGTCCTGGAGATCCATAGGTGAGTCCTTCCCGGTGAGGTTGGATTGAGCCAGATAGGCATCGGCATTTTGGAGTGCTTCGCTAAATGCAATACGAACATCCTTGGAGAGCCTTAGGAGTTCGTACAGTGACAACTTGGCCGGTGTGTTAGCCAATTGTGCTAAGATGTCAAAGTTTTAGGGCCTCTCTAGCCCTTGGGCTGCCTCTTTTCGGAAAGATTTTTCGAAGCGAGTCTCCCTCGGCCTAGGCTTGTCGGTCGTCGAAGGCTGAGCCGGTCCCGGAGCATCAGTTGTGGTGGGTTGATGATTTACAGTTGGATTGTCAACCACAGGTTGGGATTGCGCTCCGAACCGCGTGACGACGACTGTAGCTTCCTCGATGTCTGCCGAGATTGTGTGGCAGGATCTGATTTTTTCATTCTTTTTCTTGCAGATTGAAGACGATGTGGGCCGATTCACTTTCGATACCAAGTCTGGATGGATCCACATGACCTCCCCTCGTGATGTGGTGACGGGTACTAGACCAGCAGCCGGATCTCGGGGAGGTAGAAGATTGGTAATCTCCATTATCGCCATAGGGATGGGGACCACTCCATCTTGAGTTTCCGTCGGAGGGAAGCTGCCGAATTGTACGAACACTATATTGGCTGCCACGGTTACCTCTTCGAAATCGATGGCCAGAGCGTTCGAATCGATGAGGTTTTGGATGTACCGTTTCAGCTGGTAGCAGTCGTGTGTAGCATGATGGACATAGCGATGATAATGGCAGTACTTTGGATTCTCCATCTCTGCCGACCGCAATTCCCGTCTTGGTGGAGGAAGCTGAATTCTGTCCCCTTGTATGAGCATGTCCAAGATGGGCTTGACGTGACCGTCTTCGAAGGAGTAAGTGATTTGCGGCCATTGTTTGTCTGCTGGCTTTGGCTCAGGTTTCTGTGCCGTGTCGGCCACCATAGCCTGCTTGCCCCTGCCGTCCCGATTGTTGGAGGGACTACCCCCATTGTCATTATTGGTGTTAGGACGCTTGCCCTTATTCTCTCCGTCTAAGATGTGCAATCCCAGTTGGCGAGCCTTCTTCAGTCGTTCTTCGGCGCTTGTGGCACTGGTGATGAACGTCTTCCAATCCTTGAATTGACTTTCGCCCATCCAGAGACTGATTGTTGGGAGGAGTCTCTTTTGGCAAATCTCGATCAAGGAGGAATCTGGATTTCCAGAGGGCAGCTTCATGGCGGTTTGGCGGAACCGCTCGATGTAGTTCCTTGTCAGCTCTTTCTCCCCTTGGACGATGTCCATGAGGATGGACATGGTGATGTCCTGCCCTACTTCGTAGAATCTCTCCAAGAACATGCGCTTGAAGCCGACGAAGGAGTGGATGTAGTTGTCCGGCAGGTTGCGATACCAGTCGAAGGCGACTCCTTCCAATGCCCCCATGAATAACCGTGTGAGAATGGCATCGTCATGGGACAGATGGTCGATGGTGACTTTGAAGTACGTGATGTACCGACTTGCCGAGGTCCTGCCATCATAAGGATTAATATTGAACGGCTTATATCTTGGTGGGAATGGAACATCCCTCAATACAGCAGGGTACGGTTGCCGTATTATGAGGTCTTGAGAGTTTTCTCGAGCGTGGAACATGGCTCGGAGCTCCTGGACCTCTCTTCTTGCTTCGCGTGCTTCATCCACGGCGGTGGGGGCCGTTGTTTCCGGCGGATTGTTGCCCGGGTTTGGTGCCGCCGAATTCGAGTCCGCATTGACTGTGGGACCCAAGCTTGTTTGGCCAGGCGTACCTCCTTACACAGTTGGAAGGGCCGCTTTAATCTCGTCTACAGACTTGACCAAAGCAAACAATATGGCTTCGAGACTGTCGATACGCTGGCGATCACTGGAACCATCTTGGTTGCTGTCTGTCATGAATACCGTCTTCACATGAGGAGAGATAGACGGAGAGGTGGAGGAAGTGCCCTCCGAATCATACCCCTGTAGTGAGAAGTCATCGGGGTATGTGGGTATGTTCCCTTCTGATTCAGACTCGGAGGGAACAGTACCCCCAGCCTTCGAGTTCGCCTCATCTTGGGAGTCGTAGATATCGTCGGGGACGTCGAGGTTTGCTGTATCCGATGGGAGAGTTGTCTCCCCTGGCTCGTCTTCTTGGAACATCGGATTGCTGTGGAGGCTCGAAGGGGTGCTACCCCTAGTCCTAGCAACCCCCTGCGTTATGGACGACGAATCTCCCCCTGTAGCAGATTTTGTCTTAGAGCGAGTACCTTGGAAAACTCCGGTGGTGGGCACCATTTAGACGACAGTCTTTTAGTCACAGTGGTTGAGATCTTCAGGCTGGGAACATTCGTCCCTTTCATCAGCGAGGACTTTCTGAGCAGAGTTGTAGGAGACGACGGGTAGTGCCTCGTCTTCTGATGATGGCTGTTGCAGTCTTTGAAAGACAGACTGCCGGTCTTCTTGCATCGTCGTGCTATTGCAGCAGTTGACGATGACTTAGGTGCAGTGACGTCTGTGGGAGGACTCTTTGTACCCCGATGCATCTTCTCTTTCCTTGCGTTTGTGGAGGATGGCCTCACGCAAGTCACTTGCTTTGCTGGCTCGGGAATTCCAAGCACGCGAGAGTGTAGGCCTCCCGCCTGCTTGCCTCCGTTCGTTATTGGGAGATGCTTGATGGCTATCCCGCCCATTGGCACATGGGGCATGGTATGAGTAGCCTTATACAACTTTCCATTAGAGGCCCACGTGACAATCAGCGGGACTCTTCGATAGTCAGAGGTTGGGGTTGCTGACTGGGCTTAGTGAGCTCGCACTGCTCTAGACTTCTTCTTTTTAGCATTTACGGGTGCGTAATAGGAAGAGTCCAAGTTGGATACCACAGAGTCTGGCTTATCATCCAGAGAACCATCAGGGTCAGGACCGCATGAGAGACGATCGAAGACCGATCGAGAGAAGCATGGAACTGACGCCATGCGGCTATGATTGGAAATCGTACAGGCTGTCTGCATGCGGCTGTCTTTAGTTGACGGATGAGTTGTTCTGGTGTGACTAGGAGTCATGACCGTACAGGCTGGCCGTATGTGGTTGGCAACTGTGGCCGCATGGGTTTTCTGCAAGCGATTGACTTCAGTAGCCGCATAAGTTTTATCCATACGGTTGGCAACTGTAGCCGCATAAGCTATACGGCTGACAGATGTGGCCGCGTGAGTTTTCTTCCTGAGGCTGGCGGATGTAACCGCATAGGTCTTCTCCATGCGGCTAGAACCTTTATGCGGCTCGGATCGCATAGAGTTCCTCTTTGCCCATGCAAGTCCAGCATCATAATGTTTTCTTCTGCCGGACTTGGGGATAGCAGAGTCGTCTATGATCTGAAGTGGGGCCGCGGGAGAGTCTTCCCCGCCGTTTTGAGCAACAGAGGGTATTTCTGAAAGAGCTTCAGTAGGAACGAAGGATCGGGGTCTCCACTCCTTGCGGGCCTTCTTTGTGCGGGCTCGCTTCTGGACCGGGCCAGCGCCCTTGTCGGAGAGCATTTCTTCGAACGCCTGTTGGACGAACCGGGCGACCATCTTCTGTTGCGTGGAGCCAAGCTTGGCTGTATCCGATTGCATCACCAACTCCTCAGCCGTGGAAAAGTTTGTCCCCAGCAGAGTCGCCATCGTGTTTGCCATGAAATATAAAAGAGCAAAACAGTTTTATGGGAGGACTGGACTTTTACTTCACGTTACAAACTCGCTTGTACAAAGAAAGCCTTGGGACAAAAACCTAGGTACGGCAATCTAAGTACAATTGTTTATTTTTGATTCTGGAGGGTGACGATAGAGGCTCGGAAAAGCGACGGCAGCTCTGCCTTACTCCTTGGACGATCGGATGTAGCCATGGCTCCTTTGACGAGATGGTTGGCGTTGATAAAGAAATGCTCTTCTTGCTCTCCTCGTATTGCTCTGCTAGCTTCCCTATCTCTGGATTGATCTCTGTGGATTTTTCTCTCTGATTATTGAAGGAGTGTCTCTCTGTATGTGCGTATCTCTCTCTGTCAGTATCTTCTTTTTGCAAGGGAATGGCACCCTGCTATTTATAATAGTGGGAGCATCATTAGGGTTTACAATGATTGCCCATTCTCAATAAGGCGGCGGCCTGGTAAATGATCAATCTGAACCATTAATCTTGAGCGTGAAGGATCTGGGCCATTAATGAGGATTATGCCAAATCATGTCAGTCATTAATGTTGATTGTAATAAATCCCCATCATGATGATTTGCTGATATCCGCAAATCTGAATGAATAATTTTAATTCATTCTCTTGCCACGTATCCCAAATCATTGGGATCTGACCCAAAATTTGATTATCTTTAGGACACGTGTTCTATCATCATTGTTGAGCCGCATGAGGAGCGTTCATATTTGGGCCGCATGAAGGTCGTCATGACCGAGCCGCATGAAAGGTTTCATGACCGAGCCGCATGAATAGTCTCTATACTCGAACCGCATGAAGGTCATCATGATCGAGCCGCATGAATATGTTCATGACCGGGCCGCATGGGGGTCTTCATGGCCGAGCTGTATGAGAGTCTTCATAGCCGAGCCGCATGGGTTTTTCTTTCACGACCGAGCCGCATGGGGGACCTTCATGATCGAACCGCATAGGTTTCTCTGCACGGGCCGCATGAACTCGTCTAGAATGGCCGCATAAACTAGCCTCGAAGTTGTGAAGATTTTCTTCAGTTCCCTAGGAAGATGTTGCTCTTGTGTCAGTCATCATGACTACTTTTCGTCGGGGCTGTCAGCTGTCAGCTGTCAGCCGTCAGAGCATTAATTGTCAGCCATCAGGGCATTAATTGCGTTTGAATGACGCTGGTTATAGCCTTTCTAAAAAGGACACGTGGCTTCCCTCTGCTGGCCGCATGGAGTCCACTCTGTGTTTGAGCCGCATGGGGCTCTTCAGCCGCATGTGGCCCCTTGGCCGCATGGATCATATTTCTCTTCTTTTTCATGCTTCTACAACGTGCAGCCCCTCAGACGCGCAGCGCTGTCAGAGCGGCCCACTTCCTGAAGAAGCCATTGACACGAGTGAGAACTCAGTCCATAACACAGGTCGTGCCACTGCCATTGAACAGGGTAGAGCACAACCTATGGATCTACAGATTGGCAACCAATGCAAATACGAAAGCTTGGATGTCGAAGACTTCCAAAACATTGTTCAGGTTCGAACTCCTTATGCCAAACACCCAAGTGCATCTCGAAACTCAGCAGCAGTTCTTCTATAAAGGCACAACTTCTTTGAACGAAAGGATCCACAACCATCAATCGACTTATGCAAGGCCATTGGCCGTTCGAAGCTATGTCAGGATCGAACATAACATTTGGAATGCTAAGAGAGGTAGACGACTCTTCAGAAAAACTCCCCTTTACATAGGATGAGTGTGGTTCAACCAACATGCCACGTGGATGTCGGTCAAAGACTCCCAAATTAATGGGATGAACCTAGAACTCAACACAACAAACCTCATTTAATAGGCTCATTTTACTGAGTCCCAGGTTGCAGACTTCTTGAATTTTCCAAAAGACGGCGACAATTAAAGAAGATGACGACCGACTCGTCCATCAAGAAGAGCAGCGATTAATCGCTCTTAAAAACTTTGACAGAAACCAGCTCCTTCGATTCAGAAGCGCAGCCTCCCCACTGCGCTCTTGCTTTAATTCAGAAGCACAGCCTCCCCACTGTACCCTTGCATCGACTCAGAAGCGCATCCTCTTCACTGTACCCTCGCTTCGGCTAAGAAGCACTACTACCTCACTTCCTCACACAGAGCCCTCGCTTCAACTTAGACGTATAGTGGCTCTTTCGTCTTCAAAATGCAGTCTACTCGTCACCCTAAAGCATAGTAACTCCATCGCCTGAAGCACAGTCCACTCGTTGCCCTAAAGCACAATGACTCCGTCGCCATAAGCACAGTCTACTTGTCGCCCTAAAGCACAATGACTATGTCGCCTGAAGCACAGTCTGCTTGTCATCCTAAAGCACAGTGACTCTGTCGCCTAAAGTACAGTCTACTCGTCGCCTAGAAATGCAGCTACTTCCGTCAGACGTACAGCTCGTATAGTGGTGTAGCCCTACTGTAACACCCAGTTTTCCAAATGAGGGTATTTTTGAAATTTTGTAATTATAATCATTTAATAATGATATTTAAATAATATTATGAATTTTGGTGATTTTTAATTATTTTAAAACTATTTAAAATATTGATTAGTGATTTTGATGGTTAACTCGTGTAACCCTAGAATTGCTAAGCCTAGAAACAAACCATGACCAAGAAAGCATAGTCATGTGATTAGAATGTCATATTACTACTTTTTAGCCTAGGAGTATTTTGGTCATTTTGACAATTTTGTGAATTTGTAATTTATATTAATTAAATATTGTGCTAGTCTTTTAGTTAAGCCTTAACCTAGAAGTTAACCTAACCTAGATTAGTCTTGAGGTTAGAATTAAGGTTATAACATTCCTACTAAGTGCCAAGGTTAGTAATATCTAGATATTATTAAGGTAGGATATTTTCTTTTGAGATATTTGTAAAAAGAAGCCTTGAACCAATAGGAAAGCTTAGAATTGGGTGGACAGCCCCTAGACACTCATCTAGACCTAAAACCTAACCCTAATTAATCTATGGAATCCATCAACACCCCCTTCCTATAAAGTCACATTAACAAAAGCCTTAGCTTCTTTTTACACTTGCTTAGAACCCTAAAAGTTCTTCCCTAAATTCCTTCCCCTAATATCCAAATCAAGTCTAAATTGAGTCAAATCAAATGCATCATCATCCCCAACATTAGAGGAGACATGTGGGTGCTTGCTAGCGAGGTTGGAGGACGTTTGAACCGTAGCAAATCGAGGAAGACGTCGAATCGAGGCTCTTTACATTGACTTTGAACACTCAATATGTAAAATCCTACAACCCCTAGTAAATTTCTGATTTCTTCTCATAGATGCATTCATTAAGGGTTCCCCTAGGTGTAGCCCAAGTTTGGTAGGAATTCGTGTCCATTTCGTGTCCGTATCGGACACGTATCGGTTTATTTAAATGCATGTTCGACGAAATGTCACATAGAAATGCATTTTAGTAATTTGAAAACTAATTACATGTATGTGTAGCCTAATAGGTGTATTTTACAACCCAATTCGACTGAGTCGATTTTACGCACGTTTGGACACTGTTTTAGCACTTGGACACGCAGTACGAGATACCGCACGGGGCTCGTGCGGCTGCCTTGCTGCTCGGGTTTCCTAGCGGACACGACATGGCGACTTAGGTCACGAAACTTGGTAGACATGTTTTCCTAGTGACTGACATCCTACCCACAAAATTTTGTGGGATCTCGTCGACTGTGCATGATGGAATCGAGCCTGTACTAACTTTGTACTACCTGTGCACACACGAAAATACCCCACTGATACGCGCTTCGTTCGTGGACATGCGACCTCATGGACACTGTGCAGGCACCTAGACACCTACCCCTATACCCTACATACCCTCTGACATGTGCACGAGACCCAAGGATGCGTATGTCGTGTCCTAGACTAGCCGACACATCCCCACGAGCTCACTGATACTGTGTTGCTGTTTTAAAATGAATTCCTCTGTTGGACACTGTTTCACTTAACAAAATTGCCAAACAAAAGTTGGATTTTGAAAATAAAACGAGAAAAAGTACAAGAAGTACAAATTTGATTCTGGGAAAGTATTGCTATGGAAGTCTGATCTGTAAATGATCACTTTGTTCCTTGGACCATATGATGATGATGAAGATCACTTCTTAAAGTAGAACAACTTGGAAGAACTAGGTCACCAGAAAGGTATCGACGCACTTGGGCACTGATGGCGAGGCCGAATGCTTTCCTGCTTTGCTTCACTCTGTTCTAAAAGAAAAGTTGAAGAAGAATGCTCCGGAGAATCAAAGTCTCGAAGTTCTGATCTCTGTATTCTCTCCTGTCTCAAAAATCAGTCTATTTATAGACTGGGGCTTCTGTGCGTAAAAAGCATCAAAATCTGTCTTTATGCTAACAACTGCCACCCATGATCAGAGTCATTCTTTGCATACGTTGACACGCGTCCCATCAATTCAGTGAGAATAGGATACATGTACACACGTTCTTCGAAATATGTGGCATGAAGGCCATGTAGGCAAACCACGTTCCAAACTGGCCAGAAAGAATAGGGCGTAAAAATAGCCCCGACATCCTCTGGGCGTAAAGCAGTAAGATGAGCGTAAAATAGCTCTGTCATAGGTTTCCCGCGTAAAGTGGTTATTGAATAACCTTGAGCTTAAAATGGCTCAAATAGACTTTACGCACACATCGTTTTATGAGCGTAAAAACTCGTGTAAAACTTCGTGCGTAAAAGAAACCATATAGTGAGCGTAAAGTAGCTCGATCCACATAAACGACAACAATGGCCTTTGTATGAGACAAATTCCTTTGGATTCTATGGTAAATGCCATCATTAATATCTCCATGTCAGGTTCTGCATTAAATGCGAGACTAGACAGCCTTGTCCTAGTGTAAGTGGAGTAGTTGGCTAGTCATAGGCGTAAAGAGCCATCAGTTTAGACCCAAGCGTAAAACGATCAGCTTGCACATGCATAAAGTGATTAGCCTCTCCTTGGCATAAAGGGGATCAATTTGAGTAGACTGATCTATCACTTTGACCCTTCTTGTGAAGCACTTTTTACGCTCCTACAAGACCCCCTTCAAAGTTTTCAAATATCTCCAAAATTTGAAACACTTTGAACAGAAGCGTAAAAGTTGAGATTTGATCTGCCAGCGTAAAATTTGGGATACGCAACCATCATCCGCGTAAAAGCGGGCATATCTAACAGTCGGCGTGTTCTTCAAAAGAAAAGAAAATTAATGTCGGTCAATACTTAACCGTCATAATAAATTTCTTTCTCGAAACTTTTGAATGTCTCTTCATCTTCCCGAGTAAGCAGTTTCCAACGAGGAATGTGAAGAGTTGTTTTGATTTGTATAAATAAGGATAAATTCTTTATTCTTGACATTCATCCTCGTTTTGCCATGGCGCCGAAGAACGAGACTACCATCAAAGAGGCTTCAAGCTCCAGGCTTGATTTCGAGCGAGCGTGCAATCTTTTAGAGTATTTTGGAGTGACTCCTGCAGTCTTTAGTCGCATTGATGGTGGTCCCCCAACTGCGTACGAAGGGCCAGGAGATGCCGAAGCGTTTCTTAATCTGATGCGCCGCTCCGGGATTCGCAATATACATGAACTAGGTGTCTCCCTTCGTCAGCCCAACGAAGGAGAGAAAAAATGACGTTTTTATGTATTGCGAAACTTTTATCTATAGGGGTCCACTTCCCCCTTTTATAAATAAAATTTTTCTGTTGACCTCATCTGTTGGTAGATAGAACTGTTCAACACTTATTTTAACTGTTTCTATGGTTGTTCATTCCCAAGAAACAAATCGACACGTGGCGTCTGTCTTGTGGTTACGAGGACCTTAAAATAGGATCTTCCCCTGAAATAGACTCATCCGAACAGTTTCTTCAGCCTTTATAAATAGCCGAGAATATTTTATATATTCTCGTACTCATTCCTCTGAAGATAACTTTCTGTGATGTTGTTCTCCAACAAATGAGGATGGCGAAGCTTTCCAACGGCGTTCCTTTGTATGCCCAGTCATTAGACGCTGATTCAACCACCATTAGAGCCAAACCATTCGACTCAAATGGTAAGTCCGATCGTAAGCAAATATCTGTCTTCGAATTTTTGTTTGAAAACAGCTATTTTACGAGCGTAAAGCCTTGCTGAAGCACTGGCGTAAAATCCTTGCTAAGGCACTGGCGTAAAAAACCTTGCTGAAACACTGGCGTAAAAACCTTTGTGACGCACCGGCGTAAAAGCCTTGCTGAAGCAATGGCATAAAAGCCTTGTCATATCACTGGCATAAAAGCCTTTGTGAAGCGCCGGCGTAAAAGCCTTACTGAAGCACTGGCGTAAAAAGCCTTGCTGAATCAAATAGCGTAAAAGCCTTGTCATATCACTGGGGTAAAAGCCTTTGTGAAGCACCGGCATAAAAGCCTTGCTGAAGCACTGGCGTAAAAAGTCTTGCTGAATCGCTGGCGTAAAAGCCTTGCTGAAGCACTGGCGTAAAAAGCCTGGCCATCTGTTTTCAGTTAGCGTTTAATACGCATCCGATGATACTTCTGTATAAAACACTTTTTCTTCGTTGTTTTCTGCAGAAGCTTGGCTGAAGAGCTTTTTCAGAACTGGCATTGGTGACTTTGACGCTGTGAGGAGCGTTCTTCTAACATCAACATCAGGGAGCTCATGCGCTTTTGACGCGCAAATCAAACAACTCAGAACTCTTCGTGAGATAGAAGGGTCTTCCTCTGTTGGTAGGAAGAGCCTTTATACACGGAGAGTTGGATGGTGGAGTCAACTCTACCCCGAGAAATCGGGTAGTAGAGTTCCTTTTACGGCAGAATTAGGAAACGTATCCCAATGCTGGATACATTTCTATCTCCTTTGAGGTGCCGCCACTAATCCACCAATTGTATTGGCAGCAATACGCCTTCGGGCTGCCATACTCTGGGGTTCTCCTCTCGCATGAGAGAGAAGACCAGAGTTTGATTCCTGCTGTTCTGGTTGCCACTGAAGCTCAGATAGTCAGGAACTGCCACCAACAACGAACCCGTCCAAGAAGATCAAAGAAGAAATAGATCTCTATTAGGTTATCATTGGTGTATAGAATGAAAATCCAAGAATGTAAGAGATTTCTATTATAATTTCTAAGAAAGTCTAAGAAATGTAATAGACTTTTTTGATGATATGGAAATGGAAAAGATGATTCTTCTATGATCAATGATTTGTATCTATCTGGATGTAATATGGACATGATAGATAAATGAAATCTTATTTTCTGTTTTAGAGTATATGATACTATCAGAGGTGATATGGACATAATAGCATATATGAACTCAAAAGAAAATTAGATTAATATCTATGCAGAGGTCAAAATAGAAGTGATAGATAGGAAAAGAAAGCAGATTTAATATTTATTCAGAGGTCATGGAAACATGATAAATAGCGAATCCCACTTTCTAATCAATTGATAAAATAGAAGATATAAAATCCCTTTCCCAGGAAACAAGAAGTCAGCTTAACCAAACCTT
Organism: Iris pallida; assembly: GCA_029216955.1. Lineage (NCBI taxonomy): Eukaryota > Viridiplantae > Streptophyta > Magnoliopsida > Asparagales > Iridaceae > Iris > Iris pallida. The sequence continues at coordinate 11,900,659 of JANAVB010002393.1, read as the reverse complement.
GGTAGCTGGGGAATAAGAAGACAGATATTGTGAGCATAAACGTCAAAACGGTGGACGAATCAACGTATTTCTTGGGAACAGAAAGGACAATTCAATTCCATAATTAAATGGATGAACCTGGTAATATGAACGGACGAGTCTTTTCGGAAATAAAAAGTTGTTTTCAATTTCAAAGACTAGTTCATTAGTAATCCTCCTCTATAAATAGGTGAGAATTGCTTGTAACCCTTCATTCTTATTCCTCCTCCTCTATTGGAAATGTCTTCCGAGGATGTCCGGCGAAAGAATGAAGTCCCCCGAAAAATCGAGAGCATTATTAAGACATTTCCCGTTGAGCCCCCTGTATCAGGCTCATCAGGCTTAACCAAAATAGGTGAAAGCTCTTCTGCGCCCAAGCCGCCTGAAGACATCCTTGCTTTCTTAGTGGAGCCAGGGAAAACTCCTGAAGAAGAAGCGTCGAGGATGGCTGTCTGTAAATTTTTCAAGAGTTCAGGAAACGACGCCTTCTATGCATTGGCCGACTATGTATTCAATAACGAAGGGAGTGGCCCTCGTCTATAGTCTTTTGTTTCGAACAAAAATAATAAAAGGAGCTTTATTTTCATTCTGTCTCCTTTCTTCTTCTTTTTTTATACATAGTATTTCTTAAGAAACTTGCCGTTGATTGGCATCATGAGCAGATCTCCATTGGGCTTTGATAATCGATAGGCGCCATTGGAAAATATGGACTCAATTACATAAGGGCCTTCCCATTTTGCTTGGAATTTCCCTTTACTTTTATGAGTCATCACCATCGGTCTCCGAACAGCTAATACAAGTTCGCCAACTTTGAATACCCTCTCTTTAATTTTACGATTGAAAGTTCGAGATATGCGGGCTTGATATAGTTCAATGTGCTGTTGTGCTTGAAGACGCTTCTCATCCAATCCTTCAAGTTCCTGGAGTCGTAAGCGATCATTATTCTCTGTAGTTAGCTCATTAGCAATGGCTATTCGTAGAGAAGGGATCTGGATTTCCAATGGGAGAACAGCTTCGCATCCATAAACCAATGAGAAAGGTGTAAAACCAGTAGGAGTCCGGACTGTTGTTCGATAAGCCCATAAACATTCTCCAAGTTTCTCATTCCAATCACGTTTATTAGAAGAGACAAACTTTTTGAGAAGTTTAATGATTGTCTTATTGAAAGCTTCAGCTAAACCATTAGCAGCTGGATTATAAGCCGTAGAAGCCAAATTCTGAATTCGATTCTTATCACAGAATCGATAAAATGCTTGACTGGCAAATTGTGGACCATTGTCATGAATTATCCGTCGAGGAATCCCGAAGCGATAAATGACATGGTGCTTGATGAAACTGATCACATTATATGTTTTCACTTCCGCAAGGGGGACTGCTTCTGCCCACTTAGAAAAGTAATCTGTTATAGCTAATATGAACCGATGTCCTTTAATAGAAGGAGGATTAATAGGACCAATGACATCCATACCACAAGCTTCAAAGGGCCAGGAGGCTGCTGTAGGATGTAGAAATTCAGACGACTGATGAATAAAATCAGCATGAATCTGACATGCTTTACATTTTCTGGCATAGTCTACAGCATCTGCTATCATAGAGGGCCAATAATATCCCATTCTTCGAATGCGATCTTGCAATTTTGGACCCGGTTGATGAGCACCACAGACACCATCATGAGCCTCACACAGTGTTTGTTTGGCTTCACTTTCTGAGAGACAGCGCAGCAAGAGTCCATCATATGAACGACGATATAGCATATGTAAAGACGAATCATAATAGAATCGAAACGATCGTCTCTTAATTGATGCAGCTTCTTTAGGATCTTCAGGCAAAATCCCATGAACTGCATAATCAATGAATGGAGTTCTCCAATCTTTCTGCTGGGAACTTGCCTCTGTAACAAAACTTTGTTCAATATACAGATTACTTTTCACACAGAATAAGTCTCGGTCCAACAAAGTAATTATATTTTACCTTCGGATTGGGACAGCCAAGTCTGCAGCTAAGCTGGCAAGAGCATCAGCCTCCACATTCTGAGAACTTGGTACAAATTCAATGAAGAATCCTTTGAATGATAGGACCAACTCGACTACCACCTGATGATAGGGGATGAGATCAGGATTTCTGACTTCATAAGTCCCTCTAACTTGATTAACGATCAATTGAGAATCTCCATAAGCCTCTAAGAATTCAATATCCAATTGTTTTGCTACTTGGAGACCAACAAATAGAGCATTATATTCTGCTACATTGTTAGAGCATGGCTCATTAAGAGAATAGGCACGGTATATGACCATCTTGTCAGGAGAAACCAAGACAATTCCTACACCAGAGACAATATTGCCTTTAGGTCCCACTCGTGATGCTCCATCAAAATATAATTGCCATATATCATTCTTCAGAGTCATGTTACAATCCACTACCTCGTCTGGAATGTCTTCATATAACTTCGAAGTTTCAGGTATAGGATGAGCAGCTATGAAATCAGCTAACGCTTGGCCCTTCACTGATTTTTGAGGCACATAAATCATGTCATAAGGAGTGAGCAACATCGCCCAGGTAGCTAACCTGGAATTAAGAATGCTCGGTTTTCTCATCAATACCCGAATAGGATTTATTCTGGAGATGACATGAATAGTCTGTCCAGTGACATAATGCCTTATCTTTTGGACGGCAAAAACCAAAGCTAGACATTCCTTTTCCACAAGAGTATATCTGTGTTCGATTCCGACCATCATTCTGCTCATATAATATATTGCTTGTTCATGACCCATATCACTTTTTTGTGCCAAAAGAGCGCCAAGCGAATGATCCAAGGCCCGAATATATAGAAAAAATGGTCTTCCTATCACCGGAGGTACCAGAACAGGCGGGTTTGTAAGGTATTGCTTAATGTCATTGAAGGCTTTTTGACACGCTTCATCCCAGACGAAAGATACCCCTTTCTTTAATAGACGGGAGAAAGGTTGACATCTCCCAGAAAGATTAGATATAAATCTTCTGATATAAGCAATACGGCCCTGAAAGCCACGGAGTTCTTTCAGATTACGAGGAGGACGCATTTCAAGAATTGTTTTAACCTTATCAGGATCAACATGGATACCTTGAGAGGTAATGACAAATCCTAGAAACTTGCCACTAGAAACCCCTAAGAAAGACTTAGTAGGGTTCATTTTCAATTGATGTTGGCGCATCAATTCAAATACTGTCTTCAAGTCCTGAATGTGATCATTCTTTGACCGAATTTTAACAGCAATGTCATCTACGTAGCATTCAACTATTTTTCGTAGATGTTCTTGAAAGATATTGCTCATAGCCCGTTGATATGTGGCACCGACATTTTTAAGACCAAACGGTATAACCGTATAGCAGTAAACCCCAAGGGGTGTTCGAAAAGGTGTATGCTTCTCATCTTCTGGATGCATCTTGATCTGGTTGTATCCTGAGAATCCGTCCATGAAAGACATACGTTCAAAACCGCATGTATTGTCTATCATGACATCAGTAATGGAAAGTAGAAATTCGTCCTTTGGACAAGCCGTATTAAGATCTTGGTAATCTATATAAACTCGGACTTTTTCATTCTTTTTCATAACAGGAACAATATTGGCCACCCAATCTGGGTGTTGTTCTTCACGAACAAAGCCACATGTAATCAGCTTTTTGACTTCTGCTTCAATTGCATCCATCATATCTGGTCTAAAGCGCCGTTGCTGTTGTTTTACAGGCTTGACATTAGGCATAATATTGAGTTTATGAGTAGCAACTTTAGGATCTAGCCCTGGCATATCCTCATAACTCCATGCAAAGATGTCAATGTAATCTTTGATAAGTTTTATCAGCTCTTCCTTTTCATCTTCAGAAATATTCTTACTGATAAATATTGGTTTAGACGTAATTCCATCTCCAACATCAATCTGGATAACCTCATCTTCTGTAGGTGGCTGTCGCTGTTCAAAATGAAGTTCCCATTGAGTATCGATCTGTTGAGCCCAAGGATCATTCTCAAATGGCTCTGATTTATCATCGGCTTGAACCATATTGACTGAGAATATTTGCCCAGATTTACAACATGAGGAACGAGACATATCAGTTTCAATGAATAGAATTTCATTCAAATCTGATGATTGCGAAGAGCTAAAAGATAATTCTTCTTGTATATCGTCATTAAACATGTGGGACGGATCATATCCCAACCCATGACGAGTCTTCTCGTAAAATGGATCACCATATAAGATAGTCGTCTGCCCTTGCCTTGATTGAGACCTTGCATAGTCTTCAAGTCATATCCCATGTTCTGGATAATCTTGATATATTGTTGACTATACTTGTCAATTCGGATTCTTCCCTTGTCTTTATTCTTTAGCTCATCTGCCTGAGCAACAGGAATATTTTTAGCCAGGCCAAACACAATTTGACGCTTGTTTTTTCTTATCAGACGGAACCATGAAGCTTGTGATGAAGCGGCCACGGGTAGAAGATAAGGAGAAGATGTTAGGAACCTTTGAGCATATGGTCCAACATCTGTATGAGGAGGGAAAGAATTTTCCTTATGATCGATGTATAAAGTTTCTTCTGGCTCGATGTCGTCTTTATATCGATGACTTTGATTATCAGAAGATAAAGTCATTCTCTTAATAAACTTGACAGCCATATACTCGAACAGGAAATCTTTATTGATATCAGAAAGTACAGAATGATCAATATCTACATCATTTACAATCTGATTGCTACGCTTCGGATTAATCAACAGTGGACCATCATCCGTCTTCTGTATAGATTTGCCAAGATTGACAATCAAAGGTGGTTCTAGATCATTCATACAAGAAGTACGTCCTTTAACCTTGATCATGAAAGGTTGAACTTGGCTCTTAGTAGGAATATTTATTGATCCCTTAGATGAAGTTTGAGTTCTTCCTTTAACCTTGATTATCAAAGGTTGATCATTGATAGGTTGGGATTGGATTCGTCCCTTGACTATGATCTTCAAAGGTTGCTCCTCTGGTGGATCTTCATTAATAGACTGATCCTCAGATGGTGATTGGTCTTCAGCTATGTCTGATATATCTTTCACATGCTCTTGTTTATAAAGCCTTGAATCAGAAAAATAGGCTTCGACACCCTTGAAGGTATTGATATCAGCAAACTCAGTTTTCACAACTCCTTGGAAATCCACATACTTGAAGCATTGGTAGAGAGTTGAAGGTACAATATTATGCTCATGAATCCACGGTCTCTCCAAAAGGATATTATAGGAGACGTCTGAGTTGATAACATAGAAAGTTACCATTGTTCGAAGATCACCAATCTGAATCTGCAGACGAATCTTCCCCAGTGGTTTGCTCTTGCCAGAGTTAAAACCGACTATCGTAGTACTAGTGTAAGTCAGCTTACTAGTAGGAATCCTCAGGGGTCTTAGCATACTCTAAAGAATTATACTAATTGAAGACCCAGGATCAATATAAATCCTGTCAATTTCAGTGGATCTGATATATCCAGTGTAGCACAGAGGCCTATCATGCTTGTTGTGTTTCAATAGCATATCCTCTTGTGTAAAGGTGATGTTGGGAATTGCTTCCATCATACTATGACATTGCGGGCATGACACTGGTATATTATAGGAGTCTTGAGTTGAGCCAAGCATGAATCTGCTTGAAGTAAAGCTTCGCTCAAAGTCTCTCTGCTTTCTCTGGAAAGGCGAAGCAGTTCAAATATAGATAGTCTAGCCAGAGTATTGGCTAACTGAGATAGAATGTCAAATTTGTAAGGCTTCATCACCACCCCCTGATTGGAAGCGGACTTCAATGGGATATCAAAGCGTACTGCCTTCTGTTTCCCCTTTTCAACCACAGAAGGTTTAGCAGGAACAAAAGAGGATTGAGTTGGTAGAGTTTCCACTACATCTTCTGCTTCTTTGGAGGATCCCTCATAGTCTTTGTGGTAATCTTTTCCTGATCTTGTACCAGCAAAAATTTCTTCTTCAGACTCAGGAGAAGAGAGTACCATATTACAGGATTTAGTCTTTCTTCCCTTAGCCTTCTTCTTGTGAGGGTCGTTACAAGGAACTTCAGAACCCAATCCAGCAGTGGAATTCTGATTTTGAATTTGTAAAGGAAGACGTATTCCTTTATCATAATTCAAACCTTCTGCCTTTTGAAAGTCGTAACCCATCTTTCTAATGAGAAGGACAGATTGCTGACTATACAAGTGGATAGGCAGTAAACTTTGGACAGGTGTTCCAACACAGAAAGAGGAAGGAACCTCTGCAACTACAGGAGAATGAAGCATAGCCGTCTCTGTAGTTAAGGGAGGAGAAGGGTTCGGAATACGAGGAAGAATCCCTGTTGGAGCTTTTTCATAGGCAGCAAAGACTTGTTGTGCCTGGTATAAAGGAACACTATTCATGGCTAGCCACTGCTGATGAGTAAGCTTGAGCTTGTTAGAAGGAGCTAGACTTGGGGGACAAATGTTCAGTCCTTTCAGTCTATCTTCTAAAGGAAGGCCAGCCCATAGGTGATCCAAGTCATCGGAATCTGGAATAACATGGGAAATCATGTTGCAGGTTCTGACTTTCTTTCCCTTCTTGGATTTTGAAGTTTTATCTTCACTTTCCAACTCAGGCACTAAGTCAGGATGTACCTACATGATTTTACCATTCCTTAGTGTGAGTGGTAGCAATCCTACATTTTCTTCCCTGGCAGGCGGGATATTCACGATCTTCATTGTCGCCTTCGGAATTGGGATAATTCCATCTAGAACTTGCTGTGGAGGAAAATCCTCGAACTGAAGAGAAACCATATTGGTCGTAACCGTATGGTCATCATTGGTTAAAGTGATAGCGCCACCATTTATCAGCTCTTGGATCTTCTTTTTCAAGACATAACAAGCACTGGTAGGATGATTAATGTATCTATGATAGATACAATATTTGGGATTGTCAGTCAGATTCACATCATTAGGCCTTTTTGGCTCTGGAATCTGAAGTTTACCACTTTTCACCAGACATTGAAATATCCCTGGGATATCACTTTCGTCAAAAGAGTATTCTTCCTTTGGCCTGGAAGATTCCTGATTACTTGGCGTCGTTTTGTTCTTGGAAAGATTGACCATACGAGTTGTAGAAGAATGGAAAATACTAAAGAAAATGACTCATGCGGCCAAGAAAGACCCATGCGGCTCAGAAAACGCATGCGGCTCAGAGAGTCATGCGGCATAAGGAGCTATGCGGCCGGAGGCATTCCATGCGGCTCAGAAGACACGTGGCGTGACAGTGCTCCTCTCCGATCCATTCTGCATTAATTGCTTTGACGGCTGACCCCTCTGAAAAGTTGACAGACCTGACACCAAAGCAGGTAATTATGACTGTCATGATGATGAATCTCTAGGGAAGAGAAATAAATCTCTGACACGATTCCCCGAGAACAACAAAATACCACGTGGCCCTGCCACGTGGGTGTGCTTATACGGCTCGAAGTGAAGACTTCCCATGCGGTTCAGAGTGAAGCTGTCCCATGCGGCTCGAATGGAATCATCCCTATGCGGCTCAAGAAGATCATGCCCATGCGGCTCAAGCAGACACACCATTATGCGGTTCATACGGCTCATCATATGGTTCAGAAGTCTGAAGGAGGGGGCCACTACCCAGACAGTCCTGACACGTGTCCCAAGTCTTATACGGCCCAAAATTCATGCGGCCCAAATCTCATGCGGTTCCAGTCTCACCATTGGCTCTCAGGACACGTGTCCTCATCCGATCAATCTCCCAGATTTATGGCAATCCAAGATCGGGTCGAATTCCAATGATCTGGGGCACGTGGCAGGAGAATAAATTTGATTTATTCGCAGATATGAGAGAATCATTATAAGGAAGATTTATGCCAATCAGCATTAATTGCTAATGGGAATTTGGTGTAATCTACCCTTAATGGTTCTGATTTGTCACAATCAGAAACGAACGGCCTGGATTGATCAATCCCCAGGCCGTCGCCATCTCCAAGAGCTAATCATTGGCAACCCTTGCGATCACATCCCACTATTATAAATAGCAAGGTGCCATTCCCTTATGATATAGGGAGATATACAAAAAAAAAGAATCAGAGAAGAATACGTATACACAGAGAGACTTCCCCCATAGTCAGAGAGAGAATATACACAGAGAGAGAGAAGCCAGGAGAGTAATCAGAGAGAGAGAGCAAGAAGGCGTTTCTTCGTCAACGACCAAGCAGATCTTCTCCGAGTCAAGGCTGCGTACGATCGTCCAAGGAGTAAGGCAGAGCGGCCGTCGCTTTCCCGAGCCTCTATCGTCACCCCCAGAATCTAAAATAAACAATCGTACTTAGACTGCTGTACCTAGGTTTTCGTCCCTAGGCTTTCTTTGTACGAGCGAGTTTGTATTGTGAGTCTAAGTTCAGTCCTCCGATAATTGTTCTGTACTTTTACAATCAATGGCAAACATGATGGCGACTCTGCTGGGGACTAACTTCTCCACGGTTGAGGAGTTGGTGACGCAATCGGACGCAGCCAAACTTGGCTCTACACAACAGAAGATGGTCGTACGCTTCGACCAACAGGCGTTCGAAGAGATGCTCTCTGAAGGTAGCACTGGCCCGGTCCAGAAGCGCACCCGTACCATAAAGGCTCGCAAAGAGTGGAGGCCAAAATCATTTGCTCCTCCGCAAGCCCTTGATGAGGTGCTCTCTATTGCTCAAGATGGCGAGAAAGACTCCCCTGCGGCCCTACTTCAGACCGTAGACAACTCTGCTGTCCCCAAGTCCGGCAGAAGAGAACACTATGATGCTGGACTTGTAGGGGCAAAGAGGAACTCTACGCGATCCGAGCCGCAGAAGAGTATTAACCGTAGGGAGAAAACCCATGCGGCTACAACCGCCGACCGCATAAAGAAAACTCATGCGGCCACATCTGTCAGCCGCATAACTTATGCGGCTACAGTTGCCAACCGCACGGATGAGACTCATGCGGCTATTAAAGTCAATCGCTTGCAGAAAACCCATGCGGCCATAGATGCCAACCGCATACGGTCAGCCTGCACGGTCGTGACTCCTAACCGCATAAAGACTCATCCTACAAAAGACAGCCGCATGCAGACAGCCTACACGGTACCCAATGCTAGCCGTATAGCATCCGTCCCATGCTTCTCTCGATCAGTCTTCGACCGGCTCTCATGCGGTCCTGACTCTGATCATTCTCTGGATGATAATCCAGACTCTGTGGTATTCGACTTAGACTCCTCCTATTACGCACCCACAAGTGCTAAAAGGAGGAAGTCTAGGGCAGCGCGGGCTCATCAAGTCCAGACGACTGCCCCAACCTCTGACTATTGGGGCGTCCTGCTGATTATCACGCGGGCCTCTGATGGGAAGTTGTATAAGACCACTCAAGTCCAGCCCCCGGCGGCAAACAGACAAAGTGGTTCCTCTGACCTGCGTGAGGTTATCCTCCACAAACGCAAGAAAAGAGAAGGAGCTTCAAGGTGTAAAGAGCCCTCACACGGACATCAATGCACCCAGATCATCGTCAACTGCTGTTGCAGCAACGCGACGGTGACGGAAGACCGGCCATCCGTCTTCCAAAGACTACATCACCCGAGCTCAGAAGATGAGGCACCTCCTATTGTCTCCTGCAAGTCCGCGCAGAAAGTTCTCGCCAAGGGAAGAGGGAAGAAAACGAGCATCTCCAGCCCAAAGGTGTCAACTACTGCAGCTAAGAAACCGTCGTCTAAAGGGTTATCCTCCACTGGAGTATTCCAACACACCCGTTCGAAGACGAAAACTACTGCAGTAGGAAGTTCGTCGTCTGCAACATTGGGGGTCGTCGGAACTGGGGGTAGCACTCCTCCAAACATCCACGACAATCCGACATTCCAGGAATACGGACTGGAGGAAGCAAATCCTCCGACGGATACAACAGATACAGACGTCCCCAAGGACATCCTAGACGAAGCAAGCTCCGAAGCCGGGGGTAGTGTTCCTTCCGAGTCTGAACCTGAAGAGAACATCCCCACATATCCTGATGATTTCTCGATGCACGGGTACGACTCGGAGGGGACATCCTCCACCACTCCTTCCGTCACTCCTCATGTGAAGACGGTGTTCATGACAGACAGCAATCAAGGCGGTTCCGGTGATCGCCAGCGCATCGACACTTTGGAGGCCATATTGCACGCCTTGGTCAAGTCTATTGACGAGATCAAAACTGTGCTTCCTAATCTGCAGGGGGTGACACCTGGCCAGACAAGCACGGGTCCCCCAATCAACGTAGATTCAAATTCGGCGGCACCGAACCCGGGCAATAATCCTTCCGAAGTAACGGCTCCGACTGCGACAGATGAGACCCGAGAAGTAAGGAGAGAAGTTCAAGAGCTCCGAGCCATGTTCCACGCCAGAGAAAACTCTCAAGACTTCAGAATACGGCAACCATATCCTGCTGAATGGAGGGATGTTCCATTCCCACCAAGATATAAGCCGTTCAATATCAACCCCTATGATGGCAAGACCTCAGCAAGTCGGTACATCACTTACTTCGAGGTCACTACCGACCATCTGCCCCATGATGACGCTATCCTGACACGGTTATTCATTGGGGCATTGGAAGGAGTCGCATTCGATTGGTACCGCAACCTGCCGGACAATTGCATCTATTCCTTCGCTGGCTTCAAACGCCTGTTCTTGGAGAGGTTCTATGAGGTAGGGCAGGACGTCATGATGTCTACCCTCATGGACGTCATTCAAGGAGAGAAAGAGCTGACGAGGAATTACATTGAGCGGTTTCGTCAAACCGTAATGAAGTTACCATCTGGCAACCCGTACTCCTCTTTGATCGAAATTTGCCAAAAGAGACTACTCCCAATAATCAGTCTCTGGATGGGCGAGAGTCAATTCAAGGACTGGAAGGCTTTTATCATTAGTGCTGCAAGTGCCGAAGAACGATTAAAGAAGGCTCGCCAACTGGGATTACATATCTCAGAGGGAGAGAACAAGAGCAAGCGTCCCAGCACCACCAACGACAATGGGGGTAGCCCCTCCAACAACCGGGACAACAGAGGCAAGCAGGCTATGGTGGCCGATACAGCCCAGAAGCCTGAGTCGCAACCTGCGGACAAACAATGGCCTCAAATCACTTACTCTTTTGAAGACGGTCATGTCAAGCCTATCTTGGACATGCTCATACAAGGAGATAGGATTCAGCTTCCTCCACCACGACGGGAGCCTCGACCGGTTGATCTGGAGAACCCAAAGTTCTGCCATTACTACCGCTACGTCCACCATGCTACGCACGACTGCTACCAACTGAAACGATATATCCAGAACCTCATCGATTCGAACGCTCTGGCCATCGATTTCGAGGAGGTAACCGTGGCAGCCAACATGGTGTCCGTACAATTCGGCAGCTTTCCTCCAACAGAGACCCAGGACGGGGTTATACCCATCCCTCTGGCAACGATGGAGATTGCTAATCTCCCACCTGCTCAAGCTGCTGGTCTAGTACCCCTCACCACATCACGAGGGGAAATCATGTGGGTCCATCCGGACCTAGTCCACGAGGTAACTCAGTCCACTCCATCTTCTAAAAAGAAAAGTGGAAAATTCAGATCCTGCCGTACCACCTCAGCAGATGAAGAGGAAGTCACGGCCATCGTTACTCGATCCGGAGCACAATCTCAACCTGTGGCTGAAAACTCGACTGATGATCATCTGCCCATTACCACGGATGCTCCGGGACCGGCTCAACCTTCGACGACCGATAAGCCTAGGCCGAAGGAGACTCGCTTCGACAAATCCCTCCGAAAGGAAACATCTCAGGGGCTGGAGAGGCCCTACAACTTCGACATCTTGGCGCAATTGGCCAATACACCGGCCAAATTGTCCTTATATGAACTCCTGAGGCTCTCGAAGGATGTCCGTACAGCCTTGAGCGATGCACTTCAAAATGCCGACGCGTACCTGGCTCAGGTCAACCTCACGGGAGAAAATCAGCCCGCAGACCTCCAAGACAGTGCCTGTACGGGAGCAATGCCCAACATCGTCTTCACTCCACAAGACATGCTCATCAAGACTAATCTACACGATCGCCCATTATACTACACAGGCTACATCGGCGACATAAAGGTGGACCGGATGCACATTGACCCTGGGTCTTCCGTAAGCATCATTCCAAAAGGACTACTGCATCATCTTCGCATCCCGATGCATCGCCTGACCCCTACAAACACCACCATCAGCGGGTTCAATTCGGGCAGGAGCTACCCAATCGGGAAGATCCGTCTGAAATGTCAGATTGGCGATCTCCAATCAGAAGTCACTTGCTACATCATAGATGCCGACACTTCATACAACATCCTTTTAGGGTGCCCTTGGATACACGATTACATGATCGTGCCTTCCACGCTACACCAATGCTTCAAATATGTCGACAAGCACGGCTTCGTGAGGACAGAATTTGCTGACATCGATCCCTTCAAAGGGGTCGAATCTTATTACTCGGACTCCTGCCTATACGAAAAGTCGAAGAGGCACCTTGAAGGAGGAAGTAAACAAACTAATGTTGAAGCAACCACGGGATCAGAAGAACCTCTGACAATCCACCTCCAGGCTCGCACACCAGGCAATTCCGTACCCCTTACGGCCACGCTGCGTAAGGACACGATCAGCCTCTCGGCACAGGAAGAGCAGTTGAGAATCCGGCTGCCAAGGTCCGGCCAGGTACCGAGACCCACGACAGGGCCACTTACCATTAGATTGCCGAGAGTCGGTCAATCCCAAACAGAGAAGCTCAATCCCTCCGATGGACCTCTGACGATACGCCTGCCTAAGAAAGGTCGTCACCCCGATGTGAGGTCTGACACTTCAAGCGAACCAGCCACCCCTCGCTCCACATCAAGTGCCGGACTGGGGGTTGCTAGTCTACCAACAACCCCACGCTCCGCTCCGTCAGTTGAACCTCTGAAGATCAAGCTGACTAGGACGCCCTCTCAATCTTCATTCACACAGGGGGTAGCCAAAGAGGAACCAGAGCTAGCCAAGTATGTGGCTGCCCACACTGACGCTCCCTCCGCAGATGATGTAATCCCTCTAGAAAAGATACCTTACTTCATCAATAAAGGGTTATCTTTGAACTACACCGAGCTCAATAAGCTATGTACAATGTATGCTATGGAACACGGTATAGGCACTCACCTATATACACAGGTGACAAATGTGTACACCGCTATCCAACTTACTCCAGTAGAAGACGCTTACCGAATAATCGAGGGAGGGGACCACCCAATCATCTTCGGCCGGACGAACAACCCGCATCCCCTCGCCATGGAAGAAGTCGACTTCGGGTCAGATGCTGGAAGACTGCCTCTGTATCTCTATAGCCCTCAATCCAAATATCTCATGCAGAAACAGGGGTATGATCTAGAGACAACGCCAGGACTGAACTACGGCACTGGACGACGATTACCTTTGAAGACGCCGGCCCCGGCGGGCAAACAACGAAACTACTATAACAAAACCCGATGCGGTTTAGGGTATGTAACGCCTACGACGACCCCTGAAAGCTCAGATGAAGAATGCGACTGGCAGTCACATTCAACCGGATCACCGACTTCCGACTCAGATACCAGCATCGAAGATGTGTTCTGACAAGTCATGTCAGTCAACATGGCATTCATCGACGCTTACGAGGAAGACGAAGACATCCCCGAAATCCTTGAGCTAGAGCCATGGGCCTAGCAATTAGACGCACAATGGGAAAAGCGGTTCCAACTGAGAGAACCTCCTACTGAAGATGAGGTCATACAAGTGGATCTCGGCAGCGAATCTTCTCCAAAACCGATCTTTATCAGTAAAAGCCTAACTGACAAAGAACGAGAGTCGCAGTTAGAACTTGTCAGAGAATACATTGATGTGTTCGTCTGGAGCTATGAAGACATGCCGGGGTTAAATCCTGACATTGCTCTCCACAAACTCAATATACGGCCAGATGCAAAGCCAGTCAAGCAGCAACAACGACGCTTCCGCCCAGGCGTCATGGACGCGATCGAAGCCGAAGTCAACAAGCTAATAGCCAGCGGCTTCATTCGTGAAGAGCAACATCCTGATTGGGTCGCCAATGTAGTACCCGTCCTCAAGAAGAATGGGAAGATTCGAATCTGCATCGACTTCCGCAACCTGAACGAGGCATGCCCCAAAGATGAATTTCCCCTTCCTATCACAGACATCATGATCGACAATACATGCGGCTTTGAACGTATATCATTCATGGATGGGTTCTCGGGGTACAATCAAATCAAGATGTCTCCCGATGACGAAAAGCACACTTTATTCCGAACCCCGATTGGCACATACTGCTACACAGTCATGCCATTCGGTCTAAAGAATGCTGGCGCTACATATCAGCGAGCCATGAGTATCATTTTCAGAGAACATTTGCGCAAGACAGTGGAATGCTATGTCGACGACATCGCCGTCAAGAGTCGCCGTAAGGAAGATCATCTGCAAGACCTGAGAACGGTGTTCAACTTAATGCGAGCCCACAATCTGAAGATGAACCCTACAAAATCGTTCTTGGGCGTATCCAGCGGGAAGTTCTTGGGCTTTATCATCACTGCACGGGGTATCCATGTAGACCCCGAGAAAACGAGGACAATCATGGAGATGGGTCCCCCGAGAAATCTCTGTGAACATAGAGGCCTCCAAGGGAGGCTAGCTTATATCAGGAGGTTCATTTCCAACCTCTCCGGGCGATGCCGGCCGTTCACCTACCTCATGAAGAAGGGAGTCTCATTCGTATTGGACGAGGAATGCCAGCGCGCTTTCGATGACATCAAAGAATATTTATCAAATCCTCCAGTCCTGGTAGCCCCGGTCCCTGGAAAAACCATTCCTGCTCTATGTACGAGCAATGGAACACTCCCTCGGTGCCCTGCTGGCACGAAACAACGACGCAGGCCACGAGCAGGCCATTTACTATCTCAGTCGAATGATGGTCGGGCCCGAACATCGATACACCACTGTGGAGAAAGAATGCCTCGCCCTGGTATTCGCCATTCAAAAGACGCGGCACTATGTCACGGGGCAAACCATACATGTGATCTCACGAATCAACCCTCTCAGGGTCCTTATGACCAAACTAGGGGCACTCAGCTCCCGCCTCGCTACATGGGCGATATTGCTGTCCCCCTATCATATGATCTTCGTCCCGCAGAAGGCTATCAAAGGTCAAGCCCTGGCAGACTTTTTGGCGGCCCATCCAGGATTGAAATCATCCAGAATATACGAAGAAATCCCAGATGAGGTCGTCGATTCAAATACAACCACCCACGATAACATATGGCGGATGTTCTTCGATGGCGCTTCAAGAACCGGACCCAAGGGAAACATCGTCGTCAGAGTCGGAGTAGTATTGGTCTCTCCTACCGGGCTAGTGATCAATCGCGCCTACTCTCTCACGGAACCCTGCTCTAACAATGTGGTCGAGTACAACGCTTTGGTCATTGGCCTCCAACTCGCAAGAGAACTGGGGGTAGAATACCTTGAAGCATACGGCGATTCGTAATTAATCGTCAACCAGATTCGGGGGACGTACGAAGTCCGCCATGAAGACATGATCCCCTACCACCAAATAGCGATCAACATTATCTCATCATTCGAGGGATTCTTCATCGAACACGTCCCCAGACTCCAAAATATCGAAGCTGATGCCCTAGCAGGCCTGGCTGCTTCCCTAGCAGTGCCAAACCACTCTCATCATTCGGTCGATGTAATCGGCCATGAGCTGGTCTGCCCCAAGAACAACGTTCAAGCCATGGCGAGTTATTCTGCTCAGATGATCGACGAAGCGCCAGAATGGAGACAACCATTCATAGACTTCGTGGTCTACGACATCCTGCCCGAGAACCCGAAGGAGGCTACTTCTATCAGACGGCGTACTCTCAGATTCTTCTACGATACAGAGACGAAAATGCTGTATCGCCGCTCCTACGACGGATTACTACTTTGGTGCATGTCGAACGCAGAAGCCAAAGAAGCTGTACGAGAGGCTCATGACGGTGTCTGCGGGGCCCATCAGCCTGGCCCTAAGCTGCAAGACCGCCTTCGCCGGATGGGCTACTACTGGCCCACGATGGTGGCAGATGCAATAGATTATGCCCAAAAATGCAAGGCCTGCCAAGTCCACGCAGACTTCATTCACCAACCATCTGAATTCCTACATCCGACAGTGGCGTCCTGGCCATTCGAAGCATGGGGAATGGATATCATTGGTCCAATCACCCCACCTTCCTCCCGAGAACATCGCTTCATACTGGCGATCACTGATTACTTCTCAAAGTGGGCAGAAGCTGTCCCACTCGTCGAAGTCAAGACTTCGAACGTAATCAGCTTCCTGAAGCACCACGTCATCTACCGCTTTGGACTGCCCCGAAGGATCATCCATGATAATGGTCCGCAGTTTATAAGCCACGTATTCTACCGATTCTGCGACAAACACCGCATTCAGAATGTTGCTTCGACACCATACAACCCGGCAGCAAACGGGTTAGCAGAGGCATTCAACAAAACAATCATCAAACTCCTCAAGAAATTTGTCTCCTCCAACAAACGTGACTGGAACGAGAAGCTCGGCGAGTGCTTATGGGCTTATCGCACCACGGTTCGAACAGCCACCGGGAATACACCATTCTCTCTGGTGTACGGGAGTGAGGCAGTTCTCCCATTAGAGACTTAGATTCCCTTACTCCGAGTCGCCCTCACTTATCAATTGACAACGGATGACAACTACCGACGTCGACTACAAGAGTTAGAGGCCTTAGATGAAAAATGCCTCCTTGCTCAGCAAAGGATCGAATTATACCAAGCACGCATCTCAGGAGCCTTCAACAAAAAGGTCAAAGTCAGAACATTCCAAGTGGGCGATCTTGTTTTGGCAGTCAGGAGGCTAATGGTCATGACTCACAATACCACCGGCAAGTTCCAGCCAAAATAGGAAGGCCCATTTATCATCGAGGCCGTGTTCTCCAATGGTGCTTACCGCCTCGCCAAGCAGAATGGAGACTTGCTCATGTTGCCCGTCAATGGCAAGTTCCTGAAGAAATACTATGTTTAAACAACATTTTCCAGAGTTTCGAGTTATGTGCCCGCTGGTACCACTGAACTCAACCTCCTAATTTTCCAACTTATTGAGTCACGTACCCTCTTGTACCGCTGAACTCATATCCCAAATTCCCAAGTCATGTACCTGCTGGTACCTCTGAACTTACACTTTGATTCCAACATTCACAGATTTTCGAGTCATGTACCCGCGTGTACCGCTGAACTCATGCCCTTCTTCCATAAACATATCCCAAATTCCCAAGTTATGTACCTGCTGGTACCTCTGAACTTACACTTTGATTCCAACATTCATGGATTGTCGAGTTATGTGCCCATCGGTACCCCTGAACTTACATCCCGGTCACTCTTTTGAAAGAAAGTCATGTATAATCATACCGCTGAACTTTCTTCCTACAAGAGATCCTCCCTCATGATCTAATACCTACACTCCCAGTGCACAACAAAGGTAACGGATCCACAAATTTCCAAGACGACCATGTCCTCATCACCTCTGAGTCGTCCCATTTCCGCCAAAAACAAATCACCCCTACATAGAATTTCCATGTCCTCATTACCTCTGAGTTATTCTATGTACCCCCCCCCCCCCGTCAAAGAAACCCTCATGCTCACCATGTCCTCAGCACCTCTGAGTCAGTATGATTGGTTCCTTTCTTTTAAACTTATTGTCCGTATCCAAAACCACGGTATGTTAGGGACAATGGGTCCACGCAAAATGACCCGATAAAAGGATTATTACAAAGCAAAAGAGTGAAGCAAATATATATTCCATTCAGTCAGAAATTAGTTACATCCACACGGTTACAGGAAAGTTCTTCATTACAGACAAGACACCTCAAACCCCTAGTTACAAAAATGCGTATACAACTCCTTCAACCACATTACGTATGAAGGGTGCAACTGAGGAAGATCCTTGTCCAGAATGGGAGAATCAGGATTCCCAGTGGTGTCACCCTCAGCAGTCTCGACGGTGGGGAGGACGTCGTCCCTCTCAGGCTCCGATTCTTCTTTTATTGTCTCCTTCTTAACAGAGGAAGGTCCCTGATTGACGCCAGGGAGCGACGGATCCACTACCACTGCAATATCAGCACTCGGTGGAGACACTATAAGGACCAAAAGACGAAAAAAAAGGTGATGAGAAATGATGAAAATAGTCAGAAGATATTCAGAAGTGTTCATGCGGCTCGTTTAAAGACAACTCTTACGCGGCTTGGGCATGGAATATATTCCATGCGGCTCATAGGATGTGTATGCGGACCACGTAATCTAAAAAGCTCGTATCAAAATGATTATACACGAAGCAATGCAGCAGAGCAGCATCTTCTAGGGTTTTAGAGCACCCAATCTTCCGCACAGTCCTTACCTTCGACGACAACATGAACGTCAAGACGAACGGGAGGTGCGACAATTGAAGACGAAGCCGACTTCCTGCTCCTAGCCACAACCTTCTTCACTGCCTTGGAAGCCCTAGGTGCCATCGTGGTTTGTCAGTTGGAAGAAGAAAGCAAGACAGAAATCTTAATCAGAAAGAGTCTAAGAGAGAAATCCTTCTAAATACCCTTCCATTTATAGAGAAAGGAGGACCAAGACCGACGCTTCGTACAAAGTAGTCGACTCTTCGGCTATCGATACTGACTAGTTAATTAGAGGTCAGAAATTCCTAGGATCCTGCCCCAAAAAGGTTGGCCTGCATGACATAATAGCGTGGCGAGAAGCTATGCGGCTGAACAATCTATGCAGCCAAGATCTCTATGCGGTCAGGGTTTCATATGCGGTTAGAAGAGTACGGCCATGCTTCTTATTCAAAGTATTTCAATTTTACAAATTAAAAACTTTGAAGGGGGTCCTATAGAAGCATGGAAAATACTAAAGAAAATGACTCATACGGCCAAGAAAGACCCATGCGGCTCAGAAAATGCATGCGGCTCAGGGAGTCATGCGACATAAGGAGCTATACGGCCGGAGGCATTCCATGCGGCTCAGAAGACACGTGGCGTGACAGTGCTCCTGTCCGATCCATGCTGCATTAATTGCTTTGACGGCTGACCCCTCTGAAAAGTTGACAGACCTGACACCAAAGCATGTAATTATGACTCTGTCATGATGATGAATCTCTAGGGAAGAGAAAGAAATCTCTGACACGATCCTCCGAGAACTATAAAATGCCACGTAGCCCTGCCACATGGGTGTGCTTATGCGGCTCGAAGTGAAGACTTTCCATGCAGTTCAGAGTGAAGCTGTCCCATGCGGCTCGAGTAGAATCATCCCTATACGGCTCAAGAAGATCATGCCCATGCGGCTCAAGCAGACACACCATTATACGGTTCATGCGGCTCATCATATGGTTCAGAAGTCTGAAGGAGGGGGCCACTGCCCAGACAGTCCTGACACGTGTCCCAAGTCTTATGCGGCCCAAAATTCATGCGGCCCAAATCTCATGCGGCCCAATCTGCATGCGGTTCCAGTCTCACCATTGGCTCTCAGGACACGTGTCCTCATCCGATCAATCTCCCAAATTTATGGCAATCCAAGATCGGGTTGAATCCCAATGATCTGGGGCACGTGGCAGGAGAATAAATTTGATTTATTCGCAGATATGAGAGAATCATTATGAGGAAGATTTATGCCAATCAGCATTAATTGCTAATGGGGATTTGGTGTAATCTACCCTTAATGGTTCTGATTTGTCACAATCAGAAACGAACGGCCTGGATTGATCAATCCCCAGGCCACCGCCATCTCCAAGAGCTAATTATTGGCAACCCTAGCGATCACATCCCACTATTATAAATAGCAAGGTGCCATTCCCTTATGATATAGGGAGATATACAAAAAAAGAATCAAAGAAGAATACGTATACACAGAGAGACTTCCCCCATAGTCAGAGAGAGAATATACACAGAGAGAGAGAAGCCAGGAGAGTAATCAGAGAGAGAGCAAGAAGGCGTTTCTTCGTCAACGACCAAGCAGATCTTTCCCGAGTCAAGGCTGCGTACCGATCGTCCAAGGAGTAAGGCAGAGCGGCCGTCGCTTTCCCGAGCCTCTATCGTCATCCCCCAGAATCTAAAATAAATAATCTTACTTAGACTGCTGTACCTAGGTTTTCGTTCCTAGGCTTTCTTTGTACGAGCGAGTTTGTATTGTGAGTCTAAGTTCAGTCCTCCGATAATTGTTTTGTACTTTTACAATCAATAGCAAACACGAGTATCTTTTCCTTTCACATTACGATTGCCAGGATTATTACCAGGATTACTTTTCTTTCCTTTATCTTTTGAAGCGAAAATCATCCCATGTTCACGAGCCAACCTATCATTGGTCTCGGCAGAAACTGCTGCTATGATAAACGAAGCCCAATCTGTGAATTGGAAACCTGTGAAGACAGCAATGGATGGTCGCAAATTCATCTTGTATGTATCAATCAACGCTGAATCTGGCATACCAGGAGGCATCTTTAGAGTAGCCTGTCGGAAACGTTCAATGAACATCCGAGTATCTTCTTTCTCCTTTTGTTTGATTTCTATCAAGGAGGACATGTTCATGTCCATACTTCCTTCATAGAAGCGGGAGAGAAACATTGCCTTGAATTCGTCAAAAGACGAAATAGAGTTATCAGGTAAACTACGATACCAGTCGTAAGCTGAACCCGTCAGGCACCCGATGAACACTCGAGTGAGAAGAGCATCATTTTTTTGCAAGTGTACAGTCATAATATTAAATTAATTAATATATTGACTGGAAGATGCTTTTCCATCGAATAAAACCATAGATTGTGGCTTGAACTTCAGTGGAAAGGGTACATAATTCCAATGAGGAGGATAAGGTTGCTTAATCCCTAACCTCTGGAGCTGATCTTTGTGCCTCAAAACTTCAAACTGTGCTTTGAGTTCACGCACTGCTTGAATGGCTTCACTGATTTGAGGAAGCACGCTTGATTGAATAGTCGTTGGATGTACTGTAACCCCCATCGGAGGCGGTACATCTTCTGGAATGATGGGATCTGGAGATGCAAAATTTTGATTAACAGCAGGTTCTTGAATATTCAAAGGTATATCAGCCCCTTGACTATCTTGAGTTTGTGCTGCTACTGGCACCGAAGTGATTACTGTAGGTTGAGCAGTCTGCTGATTCAAAATTATCTGATGCATGTTTTGTACCATGTTAAGCATGTCTTTCAATGATTGCTCTACGACATTGAGACGTTGTTCCGTATTAGCAGATGACGTCTCTGGTTCATCTCCAATAGCGTAGGATTCAACCTCTCTTGAAGATATAGAGGGATTAGTATAGAAGTATGAATCCACACTATCGGTATCAGACTCAAAAGATTGAGTACCCCTAGCTTCTGAATCAGAAGTCTGCAATCGTCTTTGTCTTCTTGATCGAGTATTCTGATATACTCCTTCAAAGGAATCAAGAAGCCAGTTGAACTGTTGTTGACCTAGAGTTTGGGATATGTTCCGTCTCGGACGTCGTCCTCTGTTAGCATAAGATGCCATGTTGACTGATGCATATGACAGCTCATGTTCTTGGTCTTCAGCTTGATGTTGAGGCGAATTAAAACTTAAACGATCAAAAACTGACCGTTTTGAAGCCGAACAACAACTGTTGATCACAACCTGGTGATATTCATAATGATGTTTTTCTTGGGGGAATATTACCGGAGATTGCCTGTTCTTACGCTTTTGCATTAGCAATTCACGTAAATCAGAAGGAACAGATGGAGTATTCTTCTTTATTACATTTGGGGTGGAAAAACGTTCAGTCCCTTGTGTATAAAGAAGATTACTGGCTGCATTCGCAGAACCAAACTGTACATTTTTACGCGTTTGGAGTTGTGTGCGTAAATCTTGAGATTTAGCACGAAGGACTCCATTTTCATGATGTATAATTTATAAGTTTGGTACTTTGCGTAAAGCAGTATAAGAAGGTTGTTGGTGTAGGACAGAAGCTTTACCAACGATATTTTTACGCTGCACACATTTAGGTACATTCACATTAGATGTGCAAACATTGTTATGAATTTTATCTACACTGTCAAAGACAGGAGACTTACCTTTACGCGTGGAGCATAAAAATTGATTATCTACCACATCACAGACGGGAGATTTTGCTTTACGCGAGGAGCGTAATTTATTTGGGCCTACCACGTCACCGACGGGAGACTGATTCTTACACTCAGAAGCATAAACTTTAGAGTCTGCCCCATTACGAAAGGGAGATTCATTCTTATGTACTGAGCGTAAAATTTGGTTCTTACCCACTGAGCGTAAAACTTGATTCTTACGCAGTGGGCGTGAAACCTGATTATCTTCACCATTACAAACGGGAGATAAATCGTCACACTTTGAGTGCAACTCTGAAGTAAGGACTACCTTGTTACGAACGGGAGCCCCTACGACAGGAGTCGAAAGAATTCCCTTGTCATCAGAAGCAACAGAGAGATCAGAAACCACTTTGGATTTGGGAATCCAAACTTTTCGTGCTTTGCGAGACTTTTGAACATTGGAGTGGCAAAAACCACCCCCAGTTCGGAGCATTTCTTCATAGACAGTCTGGTCGAAGTGCACCACCAGAGTCTTCTTGGTCGAACCGACCGAAACATCATCATATTGAGCAATCGCCTTCTCGTTAGAGGAGAAGGTAATCCCCAGTAGAGTCGCCATTTTGTTTCACTTAACAAAATTGCCAAACAAAAGTTGGATTTTGAAAATAAAACGAGAAAAAGTACAAGAAGTACAAATTTGATTCTGGGAAAGTATTGCTATGGAAGTCTGATCTGTAAATGATCACTTTGTTCCTTGGACCATATGATGATGATGAAGATCACTGCTTGAAGTAGAACAACTTGGAAGAACTAAGTCACCAGAAAGGTATCGACGCACTTGGGCACTGATGGCAAGGCCGAATGCTTTCCTGCTTTGCTTCACTCTGTTCTGAAAGAAAAGTTGAAGAAGAATGCTCCGGAGAATCAATGTCTCGAAGTTCTGATCTCTGTATTCTCTCATATCTCAAAAATCAGTCTATTTATAGACTGGGGCTTCTGTGCGTAAAAAGCATCAAAATCTGTCTTTACGCTAACAACTGCCACCCATGATCAGAGTCATTCTTTGCATATGTTGACACGCGTCCCATCATTTCAGTGAGAATAGGATACATGTACACACGTTCTTCGAAATATGTGGCATGAAGGCCATGTAGGCAAACCACGTTCCAAACTGGCCAGAAAGAATAGGACGTAAAAATAGCCCCAACATCCTCTGGGCGTAAAGCAGTAAGATGAGCATAAAATAGCGCTATCATAGGTTTCCCGCGTAAAGTGGTTATTGAATAACCTTGAGCGTAAAATGGCTCAAATAGACTTTACGCACACATCGTTTTATGAGCGTAAAAACTCGTGTAAAACTCCGTGCGTAAAAGAAACCATATAGTGAGCGTAAAGTAGCTCGATCCACATAAACGACAACAATGGTCTTTGTATGAGACAAATTCCTTTGGATTCTGTGGTAAATGCCATCATTAATATCTCCATGTCAGGTTCTGCATTAAATGCGAGACTAGACAGCCTTGTCCTTGCGTAAGTGGAGTAGTTGGCTAGTCATAGGCGTAAAGAGCCATCAGTTTAGACCCAAGCGTAAAACGATCAGCTTTCACAGGCGCAAAGTGATTAGCCTCTCCTTGGCATAAAGGGGATCAATTTGAGTAGACTGATCTATCACTTTGACCCTTCTTGTGAAGCACTTTTTACGCTCCTACAGACACCTCATGTCCGCTCTAGTGGACACGAATGACACCCCTAGACACGTGAACATATGGTTAACACACCTGCATACCTGATTTCTAAATTCAATGGTTTAAATTATGGTTTTCGAAATGGAAAGGTTATGTATCAGTCGGGTTCAGTTGGATATATGAACTGTCAGTTATATATGAACCTATTCCTGATTTTGAATGTTAAATTAGTTAGGATTTAAGGTGGTGTATACATATACGTTAGTTGCTTGTTAAATTTTATTTGGTTGTAAGTTGAGGTTTAAACTGGTAACTGGAATGATAGTTAAAACCTGAGAATTTAAGTAACTGAATACCATGTGAACCTGAAATTGCCTATATAAAACTGAGATTTTGGAGTGCATGTGAAACTGAAATGGGTTTATTATTTTACATTAAGTTGGGGTCAATTCAGTTTCCTGAGAACATAGGTTAAGAGCTTAGTTATTTTCAGAGTTTTGGTTAAGTCCTTGGTGAACATGTGTTCAGTCCCTATTTCCTGGTTTCCAGTTTTGGTTAAGTTGGTTTTGTTCTATATATGTGTGAGGGTCATCTCAGTTTCTGAGATGTGGCTTGAATTGGGTAGGTCTTGGTTGGCCTTAGCTTGAGTTTTACAGAGCAGCATGCAGTAGCAGCAAAAGGCATTGCCTTGGCCTCATTAGCTTAGTTGCAACAAATGCACATTGTTTTGGCAGCATCATGGCCAGCTTGTCTTGGTTGGTCGCAGTAGCTTATTTAGACATGTATAGGCCTTACCTGACAGCAGTAGGCATGTGGCCACATGTAGGAAGTTATGTATCAGTGAAGGGTAAGTCATTATTAGTATGAGAGCTAACTGTTAGAATATTAGATGAGAGGGTGTCAGTACATGTATAATTGAGTTATTGTCTTAGTGTCCTAGAGATTTGGGGGTTAGCTTGTGAGGGTATCAAGTATTTTGAGTTGTGTGAGTATATGTACATTGTAAAGTGACCTATGTGCATATAGCTTGAATATATAACATTATGATAGACAATGTTATGCTATGTAGATTATACATATATATAGATAATGTAATTGGTGTTACCTTAGGGCAGTGTAAATTCATTAATAAATGATAGGGTGTTGTTGTATATATATCAATATGTATATATATTGATATACCAATGTATTATGTGGGTATTAGTTTATGTGGTATATAGGTTGGGCTTGGCACATGGCATCTTGGTAAACCAAGGACTTGGGGTACGTTGGTGCATGAGTAGAGATAAGTTTGTAGGAAGGAAATCGTAAAGCAGAATACTCTAGAGGGGGTGAATAGAGTTGGTAGCGGAATAATACTAATTAAAAATGTTAGCAGCAAGATCACAAAATAATAATCACAACTAAATAATCTAAAGGCAGAGATAAGAAAGCAAACGCAAAGACAGCGATGTATAGTGGTTTTCCTCTGTTGAGGACTACTCCAGTCGGTAGAACTCTTGCTACCAGTTGAATCCACTATTGGCAAAACCGCAGGTTTTCTTACGAAGTCCTTGCAACTTCTACAACGCGAGCTTTGATACGAAGAACTCGTCCAACTTCAATTGTGAAGAGTTGAATCTTCTATCAAGCCTCTGATTACAATTACTCTGAAACTTCTAGACCGCACCGCACTGGCAAATCGACTAGAGGATTGTAACTAGCTTGGGATCTGAAATTTGAAGCTCGAGAAAAACTCTCTGGAAGATGTTGGAGCGTAAAAAGTACTTCATGGAGTGAGTCAAAGAGATAGAAGCATTCCACTCAACATGATCTATTGTTACAGGCTAATCACTTTATGCCAGGGTCAAGCCAATGGTTTTACGCCAGGGTCAAGCCAATGATTTTACGCCTAAGACAGGCTAACCACTTTACGCTGGGCAAAGTTGTCAAGTCTTGCATTTAATGCAAAGTCTGACATGAAGATTTAATGATGGCATATATCACAGAATTCGAAGGGATTTATTTTACACAGAGACCAATGTTGTCGTTTAGTATGTGGACTGAGCTATTTTACGCTCACAGTATGGCTTCTTTTATGCATGGAGACTGTATGAGTTTTTACGCTCGAAAGTTGACGTGTGCATAAAGTTTATTAGGGCTACTTTATGCTCAAGGTTGTTTAACAACCACTTTACGCGGGAAGTCCACGTCAGGGCTATTTTACGCCTAGTCTACTACTTTATGCTCAGAGTATTTTGGGTTGTTTTTACGCCCTATTCTTCTTCACCAATTTGGAACGTGGTTTGCCTACATGGCTTTTATGCTACACATCTCGAAGAACGTGTGTACGTGCATCCTATTCTTATTGAAAGGATGGGACACGTGTCAACGTGTGCAGAGGATGACTTCAGTCATGGGTGGCAGTTATTAGCGTAAAGACGAAACTTTTGTTGAGTTTTTACGCACAAGAAGCCAAGTCTATAAATAGACTTATTTTTCTCATATGACACACACAGAGAGAGAGAGAGGAGAGAATACATAGAGATCAGAGCCCAGAGACTTTGATTTTTTGGAGCATTCTTCTTCAACTTTTCTTCCAGAATCGAGTGATGCAAAGCAGGAAAGCATTCGCCTCGCCATCAGTGCCCAACTGCGTCGATACCTTTCTGGTGACTTAGTTCTTCCAATTGTTCATCTTCTAGCAGTGATCTTCATCATCATCGTATCGTCCAAGGAACAAAGTGATCATTTACAGATCAGACTTCCATAGCAATACATCCCAGAATCAAATTTGTACTTCTTGTACTTTTTTTCGTTTTATTTTCAAAATCCGATTTCCAGGCATTTTCTTAAGTGAAACAAAAATGGCGACTCTGCTGAGGACGACCTTCTCCTCTGACGAGGAGGCAATTGCTCAGTATGATGATGTGTCAATTGGATCGACAAAGAAGACTCTGGTTGTACACTTCGACCAGACTGCTTATGAAGAGATGCTCCGAACTGGGGATGGTTCTCGCTGCTCCAATGTTCAAAAATCTGGCAAAGCACAAAAAGTTTGGATTCCTAAATCCAAAATAGCTTCTGATCTCTCTGTTGCTTCTGAGGGCAAGGGAATTCTTTCCACTCCTATCGTAGGGGCTCATGTTCGTAACGAGGCAATCCTTACTTCAGCGTTGCACTCTAAGTGTGGCAAGTTATCTCCCGTCTGTGACGATGAAGATAATCAGGTTTTACGCCCAGTGGGTAAAAACCAAATTTTACGCTCAGTGCATAAGAACGAGTCTCCCATTTGTAATGAGGTAGAATCTAATGCTTGTGCTTCTAAGTGTAAAAATAAGTCTCCCGTCTGTGACGTGGTAGACACACAAAAATTATGCTCTTCGCGTAAAGGAAAATCTCCCGTCTGTGACGTGGTAGATAATCAATTTTTACGCTCTACGCATAAAGGTAAGTCTCCTGTCTGTGACAGTGTAGATAAAATTTGCAACGATGTTTTACATCTAATGTGAAGGTACCTAAATGCATACAACGTAAAAATGTTGTTGGTAAAGCTTCTTTTTTACACCAATAACCTTCTTATACTGCTCCACGCAAAGTACCAAACCTACAAATCACACGCAATAAAAATGGAGTCCTTCGTGCTCAAAAATCTCAAGATTTGCGCACTCAACTCCAAACGCGTAGAAATGTACAGTTTGGTTCTGCGAATGCAGTCAGTAATCTTCTTTATACACAAGGGACTAAACGTTTTGCTACCCTAAATGTAATAAAAAAGACTACTCCTTCTGATTTACGTGAATTGATAATGCAAAAGCGTAAAAATAGACAATCTCCCGTGACACTCCCCAAAGAAAATCATCACTATGAGTGTCACCAGATTGTGATCAAATGTTGTTGCTCGGCTTCTAGACGGTCAGTTTTTGATCGATTGAATTTTAATGTGCCCCAACAACAAGCTGATGAGTTGTCATCTGCATCAGTCAATATGGCATCTTACACCAACAGAGGACGACGTCCTAGACGAAATACGTCCCAAACCCCAGGTCAACAATAATTAAACAGACTTCTTGATTCTTTTGAAGGAGTATATCAGAATACTCGATCAAGAAGACAAAGACAATTACAGATTTCTGATTCTGAAGCTGGGGGTACTCAATCTCTTGAGTCCGAAACTGATAGTGTTGATTCATACTTCTATACTAATCCTTCTGTATCTTCAAGAGAGGTTGAATCCTACGCTATTGGAGACGAACCAGAGACGTCATCTGTTAACACAGAACAATGTCTCACTGCCGTTGAGCAATCATTGAAAGACATGCTTAACATGATGCAAAGCATGCACCAGATAATAACGGCTCAACAAACTGCTCAACCAGTAATTGTAACACCAGTGCAAGTAGCATTACCAACTCAAGATAGCCAAGGGGTTGATATACCTTTGAATATCCAAGAGCCTGATGTTAACCAAAATTCTGCATCTCCGGATCCCATCATTCCAGAAGATGTACCATCTCCGGTGGGGATTACGGTACAACCAACAACTTTTCAATCAAATGTGCTTCCACAAACCAGCGAAGCCATTCAAGCAGTGCGTGAGCTCCAAGCACAGTTTGAAGTTTTGAAGTAAAAGGATCAACTCCAGAGGTTAGGGATTAAGCAACCTTATCCTCCTCATTGGAATAATGTACCCTTTCCACCGAAATTCAAGCCACAGTCAATGGTATTGTTTGATGGAAAGGCTTCTCCTAGTCAGTATATCAATTACTTAGATATTATGACTGTACATTTGCAGAAAAATGATGCTCTTCGCACTAGACTATTCATTGGGTGCTTGACGGGTTCAGCTTACGACTGGTATCGTAGTTTACCCGACAATTGCATTTCGTCTTTTGACGAATTTAAGGCAATGTTTCTCTCCCGTTTCTATGAAGGAGGTATGGACATGAACATGTCTTCCTTAATAGAAATCAAGCAAAAGGAGAAAGAAGATACCCGGACGTTCATTGAACGTTTTCGACAAGCGACTCTAAAGATGCCCCCTGGTATGCCAGATTCAGCGCTGATTGATACATGTAAGATGAATCTGCGACCATCCATCGCGGTCTTCACGGGTTCCTAATTCACAGATTGGGCTTCGTTTATCATAGCAGCAGTTTTTACCGAGACCAATGGTAGGTTGGCTCGTGAACATGGGATGATTTTTGCCTCTGAGGATAAAGGAAAGAAAAGTAATCCTGGTAATAATTCCAGCAATCGTAATATGAAAGGAAAAGACACTCTTATGGTCAAACTTTCCAAGAATAAAACGACGCCGAATAATCAAGAATCTTTCAGGCCAAAAGAAGAATACTCTTTTGACGAAAGTGATATCCCAGGGATATTCTAATATCCGGTGAAGAGTGGTAAACTCCAGATTCCAAAGCCAAAGAGGCCTAATGAGGTGAATCTGACTGACAATCCTAAATATTGTATCTATCTTAGATACATTAATCATCCTACCAGCGCTTGCTATGTTTTGAAGAAGAAAATCCAAGAACTGATAAATGGTGGTGCTATTGCTTTAACCAATGATGACCATACGGTTACAACCAATATGGTTTCTCTTCAATTTGGAGATTTTCCTCCACAACAAGTACCAGATGGAATTGTCCCAATTCCAAAGGCGACGATGAAGATTGTGAATATCCCGCCTGCCATAGAGAAAAATGAAGGGTTGTTGCCTCTTACACTAAAGAATAGTGAAATTATGTGGGTACATCCTGACTTAGTACCTGAAATGGAAGATGAGGGTAAAACTTCAAAATCCAAGAAAGGTAAGAAAGTCAAAACCCGCAACATGATTTCTCATGTTATTCCAGATCCTGATGACTCGGATCATCTATGGGATGGTATTCCTTTGGAAGATAGATTGAGAGGATTAAACATATGTCCTTCAAGTCTGGCTCCTCCTGTCAAGCTCAACCTTACTCATCAGCAGTGGCTAGCCATGAATAGTGTTCCCTTATACAGGGCACAACAAGTCTTCGCTGCTTATAAAAAAGCTCCTAAAGGAATTTTTCCTCGTATGCCGAATACTTTTCCTCTCGTAGCTACAGAGACGTTTATTCCTTATTCTCCTGTAGTTACAAAGATCTCTTCTTCTTCCTCTATGGAACCACTTGTTAAAAATCTACTGCCTACTCACTTGTACAGTCAGCAATCTATCCTTCTCATGAAGAAGATGGGTTATGACTTTCAAAAGGCAGAAGGTTTGAATTATGATAAAGAAATACGACTTCCTTTACAAATTCAAAGTCAAAAATCCACTGTTGGATTGGGTTCTGAGGTTCCTTATAACAATCCTCATAAGAAGAAGGCTAAGGAAAGGAAGATTAAATCCTGCAATATGGTACTTTCTTCTTCTGAGTCTGAAGAAGAAACTTTTGCTAGTACAAGATCTGGAAAAGAGTACCACAAAGATTATGAGGGATCCTCCAAAGAAGCTGAGAATATTGAAACACCACCAACTCAACCATCTCTTGCTCCTGCCGTGGTTGAAAAGGGAAAACAAAAAGCGGTACGCTTCGACGTCCCGTTGAAGTCTACTTCTAGTCAGGGGGTGGTGATGAAACCCTATAAATTTGATATTCTGGCCCAGTTAGCTAATACTCCGGCAAGATTATCTATCTTCGAGTTACTTCGCCTTTCTAAAGAAAGTCGCGAAACTTTGAGTGAGGCTTTGCTGCAAGCTGATTCCTGCTTAGCTCAACTCAAAACTCCTGACAATATACCAGTGTCATGTCCACAATGTTATAGTGTGATGGAAGCAATTCCCAACATCACCTTTACATAAGAAGATATGCTGTTGAAGCATAACAAGCATGATAGGCCTTTGTGTTACACTGGATATATTGAATCCATTGAAGTTGACAGAATTTATATTGATCCTGTGTCTTCCATTAGCATAATTCTTCAAAGTATGCTAAGACCATTGAGGATTCCTACTAGTGATCTGACTTACACTAGTACCATAATTGTTGGTTTCAATTCTGGAAAGAGCAAACCACTGGGGAAGATTCGTCTGAAGATTCAGATTGGTGATCTTCGAACTATGGCAAAATTTTATGTTATTAACTCAGATGTATCCTACAATATTCTTTTTGGAAGACCATGGTTACATGAGCATAACATCCTGCCTTCAACTCTCCACCAATGCTTCAAGTACGTGAATTCCCAAGGGGTTGTAAAGACTGAGTTTACTGATATCAATCCTTTCAAGGGTGTCGAAGCCTATTTTTCCGACTCAAAGCTTTACAAACAAGAGCATGTGAAAGAGATATCAGATATGGCTGAAGATCAATCATCTGCTGAAGATCAGTCAATTAATGAAGATCCGGCAGAAGAGCAACCTTTGAATATCAAAGTTAAAGGGCGAATCCAACCCCAACTTGTCAACAATCAACCTTTGATGATCAAGTTTAAAGGAAGAACTCAAGCTTCATCTAAGGAATCAGTGAATGTTCCTGCTAAAAGCCAAGTTCAACCTCTTGTGATCAAGGTCAAAGGGCGTACTTTTCGTACGAATGATCCAGAACCTCCATTGATTGTCAATCTTGGCAAATCTATGCAGAAGACGGATGATAGTCCACTAGTGATTAATCCGAAGCGTAGCAATCAAATTGTAAATGATGTAAATATTGATCATTCTGTACTTTTTGATATCAATGAAGATTTCCTTTTCGAGTATATGGCTGTCAAGTTTATTGAAAGAATGACTTTATCTTCTGATAATCAAAGTCATCAATATAAAGACGACATAGACACAGAGGAAACCTTACACATTGACAATAAGAAAAATTCTTTTCCTCCTCATGTCGATGTTGGACCTCATGCTCAAAGGTTTCTAACATCTTCTCCCAATCTTCTTCCTGTAGCCGCTTCATCGCAAGCTTGTGTAACTTATAGACGTCACAAAGAATCTTATTTTGTGGTTCCGTCTGATAAGAAAAATAAGCGTCAAATTGTGTTTGGCCTGGCTAGAAATATCCCTGTTGCTCAGACAGATGATTTAAGAGATAAAGATAAAGGAAGAATTCGAATTGACAGATATAGTCAACAATCTCTCAAGATTATCCAGAACATGGGATATGATTTGAAGACTATGCAAGGTCACAATCAAGGCAAAGGTAGACGACTACCATTATGTAGTGATCCATTTTACCAAAAAACTCGTCATGGATTGGGATATGATCCGTCCTACATGTTTAATGACGATATACAAGAAGAATTCTCTTCTAGCTCTTCACAATCATCAGATTCAGAAGAAGTCCAATTCATCGAATCCGATATTTTTTACTCCTCGTGTGTTAAAGGAGACTATTTTGATGAATCTGAGCAAATATTTTCAGCTTACATAGTTCAAATTGATGGTGAATTCGAGCCGTTTGAGAATGATCCTTGGGCTCAACAGATGGACACTCAACGGAAACTTCATTTTGGACAACGACAACCACCTACAGAGGACGAGATTGTCCAGATTGATGTTGGAGATGGAACTACTTCTAAACCAATATTCATCAGTAAAAATCTTTCTGAAGATGAAAAGGAAGAATTGATAAAACTGATCAAAGAATATATTGATATTTTTGCATGGAGTTATGAGGATATGCCAGGTCTAGATTCCAAAGTTGCTACTCATAAACTCAATATTCTTCCTAATGCTAAGCCTGTAAAACAACAGCAACGGCATTTTCGACCAGATATGATGGATACAATTGAAGCAAAAGTCAAAAAGTTGATCACGTGTGGTTTTGTTCGTGAAGAACAACACCCCGATTGGGTTGCCAACATTGTTCCTGTTATGAAAAAGAACGAAAAAGTCCGAGTTTGCATAGATTTTTGAGATCTTAATGCAGCTTGTCCAAAAGACGAATTTCCACTTCCAATTACTGATGTCATGATAGACAATACATGTGGTTTTGAACGCATGTCATTCATGTATAGATTCTCAGGATATAATCAAATTAAGAAGCATCCAGAAGATGAGAAGCATACTGCTTTTCGTACACCCCTTGGGGTTTACTGCTATACGGTGATGCCGTTTGGTCTTAAAAATACCGGTGCCACATATCAACGGGCCATGAGCAATATCTTTCAAGAATATCTACGGAAGACAGTAGAATGTTATGTAGATGACATTGCTGTTAAGAGTCGATCAAAAGATGATCGCATTCAAGACTTGAAGACAGTATTTGGATTGATGCGCCAACATCAATTGAAAATGAACCCTACTAAGTCTTTCTTAGGGGTTTCCAGTGGCAAGTTTTTAGGATTTGTCATTACTTCTCAGGGTATCCATGTTAATCCTGATAAGGTTAAAGCAATTCTTGAAATGCGTCCTCCACGCAATCTAAAAGAACTTCGTGGCTTCCAAGGTCGCATTACGTATATCAGGAGATTCATATCCAATCTCTCTGGAAGATTCCAGCCTTTTTCCCGTCTATTAAAGAAGGGTGTATCATTTTTTTGGGATGAAGCGTGTCCGAAAGCCTTCAATGACATCAAGCAATACCTTACAAATCCACCTGTTTTGGTACCTCCAGTGATAGGAAGACCATTTTTGCTATATGTTCGAGCTTTGGATCCTTTACTTGGTGCTCTTCTTGCACAAAAAAGTGATATAGGGCATGAACAAGCGATTTATTATCTTAGCCGAATGATGGTCGGAGCACAATACAGGTATACTCCTGTAGAAAAGGAATATCTGGCCTTGGTTTTTGCTGTTCAAAAGACAAGACATTATGTGACAGGACAGACTATCTATGTCATCTCCAGAATAAATTCCATTCAGGTATTGATGAGAAAATCGAGCATTCTTAACTCTAGGTTAGCTACCTGGACTATGTTGCTCACTCCTTATGACATGGTTTATATACCTCAAAAATCAGTAAAGGGCCAAGCATTAGCTGATTTCTTAGCTACTCACCCTATACCTGAAACATCGAAGTTATATGTGGATATTCCAGATGAAGTTGTAGATTGTAATATGACTCTGAAAAATGACATCTGACAATTATATTTTGACGAAGCATCTCGGGTTAGGCCCAAAGGTAATATTGTCTCTGGGGTAGGAATCGTCTTGGTTTCTCCTGACAAAATGGTCATATACCGTGCCTATTCTCTCAATAAACCATGCTCCAATAATGTAGCAGAATATAATGCTCTATTGATTGGTCCCCAAGTCGCAAAACAATTGGATATTGAATTTCTGGAAGCCTATGGAGATTCTCAGCTGATTGTTAATCAGGTTAGAGAAACTTATAAAGTCAGAAATCCTGGTCTCATCCCTTATCATCAAGTGGCAGTCGAATTGGTCCTTTCATTCAAAAGATTCTTCATTGAATTCGTACCACATTCTCAGAATGTGGAGGCTGATGCTCTTGCTAGCCTAGCTGCAGACTTGGCTGTTCCAATCCGAAGACAAAATACAATTACTTTGTTGGATCGAGATTTATTCTGTGTTAAGAATAATTTGTATATTGAACAGAGTTATACTACAGAGTCAAGCTCTCAGCAGAGGGATTGGAGAACTCCATTTATTGATTACGTGGTTCATGGGATTTTACCTGAAGATCCAAAAGAAGCTGCATCAATTAAAAGACGATCATTTCGATTCTATTACGATTCATCTTTAAATATGTTATATCGTCGCTCATATGATGGAGTCTTGTTGCGCTGTCTCTCAGAAAATGAAGCTAAACTGATACTCCGTGAGGCTCATGATGGCGTCTGTGGTGCTCATCAACCGGGTCCGAAATTACAGGACCGTATTCGAAGAATGGGGTATTATTGGCCTTCCATGATAGCAGATGCTGTGGATTACGCTAGAAGGTGTAAAGCATTTCAGATTCATGCTGACTTTATTTACCAACCTTCTGAATTTCTACATCCTACAGCAGCTTCTTGGCCCTTCGAAGCTTGGGGTATAGATGTCATTGGTCCTATTAACCCTCCTTTTGTTAAAGGACATCGGTTCATATTAGCTATAATCGATTACTTTTCTAAGTGGGCAGAAGCAGTCCCCCTTGCTGAAGTGAAAACATCTAATGTGATCAGCTTCATCAAACATCATGTCATTTATCGCTTCGGAATTCCTCGACGAATAATTCATGATAATGGTCCACAATTTGCCAGTCAGGCATTTTATCGATTCTGTGATAAGAATCAAATTCAAAATCTGGCTTCTGAGGCATATAATCCAGCTGCTAATGCTTTAGCCGAAGCCTTCAATAAGACGATCATTAAACTTCTCAAAAAGTTTGTCTCTTCTAATAAACGTGATTGGAATGAGAAACTTGGAGAATGTTTTTGGGCTTATCGAACAACAGTCCGGACCCCTACTGGTTTTACACCATTTTTATTGGTCTATGGATGTGAGGCTGTTCTTCCCTTGGAAATCCAGATTCCATCTCTACGAATAGCTATTGCTAATGAGCTAACTATAGAGAACAATGATCGCTTACGACTCCAAGAACTTGAAGGATTGGACGAGAAGCGTCTTCAATCACAACAGCATATTGAGCTATATCAAGCCCGGATATCTCAAACTTTCAATCGTAAAGTTAAAGAGAGGGTATTCAAGATTGGCGAGTTGGTATTAGCCGTTCGAAGACCGATGATTATGACTCACAAAAGCAAAGGGAAATTCCAAGCAAAATGGGAAGGCCCTTATGTAATTGAGACCGTGTTTTCTAATGGCGCCTATCGGTTATCAAAGCCCAATGGAGATCTACTCATGATGCCAACCAAAGGCAAATTTCTTAAGAAGTACTATGTATAAAAAAAGAATAAAAATAAAATTTCTTTTAGTATTATTTTTGTTCTGAATAAAGAATTAAGGACGAGGACCACTCCTGTCTTATTGAATACATAGTCAGCCAATGCTTCGAAGGCATCGTTGCCTGAGTTCATAAAAAACTTGTAGGCAGCCATCCTCAGCGCTTCTTCTTCAAGAGTTTTCCCTGGCTCTACTAAGAAAGCAAAGATGTCTTGTGGTGGCTTGGGAGTAGAAAAACTTTCGCCTACTTCGGTTGGGCCTGGTACGGTTAGCTCAATGGGGTGCATCTCGATGACGTCCTCAACCTTCTTGGAGACTTCATTCTTTTGCTGCACGCCCATGGAAGACATTTTCGATAGAGGAGTGGAAATAAGAATGAAATGTTACAAAGAGTTCTAACCTATTTATAGGAGAGATCTATTAATGAACCAGTCTTTGAAGTTGAAAACAACTGTTCATTTCCGAAAAGACCTGTCCGTTCATTACATCAAATTCATCCATTTAATTATGGAATTGAATTAACCTTTTTCTTTTCCTGAAAGATATGTCGGTTCATTTATTTTGGCATATATCCTCAAATGACATCTGTCTTCTTAATCCCCAGCTACCAAGGTTTGGTTAAGCTGATTACTCGTCTCTTCGGAGGGAAATTTTGATCTTCTATCTTACCAGTTGGTATAGAAAGTTGGATTTATTATTTATCACGTTCTTATGACCTCTGAATAAATACTAAATTTGTTTGTATTTCCTATCTATCATATCCATTTGACCTCTGCATAGATATTAATCTACTTTTCTTTGAGTTCTTACATACTGTCATGTCCATATTACCTCTGATAGTATTGTATACTCTAAAAACAGAAAACAAGATTTTATTATCTGTCATGTCCGTATTACCTCTGGATAGATACAAATTATTAAGCATAGAAGACTTGTCATTTCCATTCTCATTTCATCATAAAAGTCTATTACATTTCTTAGACTTTCTTACAAATTATAATGGAAATCTATTACATTTTGGATTGTCATTCTATACAACAACGATGACCTAATCGAGATCTATTTCTTCTTTGGATCTTCTTCATTGGATTCGTTGTTGGTGTCAATTCCTTACTGTCTGAGCTTCAATGGCGACCAGAACAGTAGGAATCAAACTCTGGTCTTCTCTCTCAGACCAGAGGAGAATCCCAGAGTACGACAGTCCGAAGACGTGTTGCTGCCAATACAATTGGTGGAGAAGTGGCGGCCTTTCAGAGGAGATAGGAATGTATCCAGCATTGGAATACAATTCCTAGTCCTGCCGTAAAAGGAACTCTATTACCCAATTTCTCGGGATAGAGTTGACTCCACCATCCAACTTTTCGTGTATAAAGGCTCTTCCTACCATCTGAGGAAGACCCTTTTATCCCACGAAAAGTTCTGAGTTGTCTGATTTGCGCATCAAAAGCGCATGAGCTCCCTGATGCTGATGTCAGAAGAATGCTCCTCACAGCGTCAAAGTCGCCAATATTGGTTCTGAAAAAGTTCTTCAGCTAAGCTTCTGCAGAAAACAACAGAGAAAAATTTTCAACAGAAGTATCATCAGCCACTTACTGGTCAATTAAAGACTGATGCTCGCGCATCTTACACAACAAGGCATTTTTTATGCCAGTGATTCATGTGCACCTAAGCCACGAGGTTTTACGCCAATGATTCACGTGTAACAAGGCTTTACACCTAAGGTTTTAATGCCAGGTTTTACGCCAATGTTTTACATACAATGCTCCACATCTGTTAAGGATTTGCACTCGTTTAAAGATAGGCATCTGTTTTTCAACAAAAAGTTCAAAAGCAGATGATCGATTTACAAATCGAACTTACCATTAAGGTCAGATGATTCGGCTCTAAGAGTGATTGAATCAACGTCTGGTGACCGGGCGTACAGAGAGACGGCATCGGAAAGCATCATCATTTGTTGGAGAATGAAATCTGGCAAAGAGCTACCGGGCGTACAGAGGGACAACATCGGAAAGCATCATCATTTGCTAGAAAATGAAATGTTGCAAAAAGCTATCTTCGAAAGAATAAGAATGAGAATGTATAAAACATTCTTTAACTCAGCTATTTATAAGGGTTGAAGAAACGGTTGGCATGAGTCTATTTCGGGAAAGATCCTACTAAAAAGGCGCTCGTGACCACAAGGCAGATGCCACGTGTTGTTTTGTTTCTCTTGGAAATGAACAACCATAGATGCAGTTAAAGAAGATATAGAACAATTCTATATATACCAACAGATGAGATCAATATCAAGATTTTATTTATAAAAAGGGAAGTAGGCCCCTACAGATAAGTTGAAGAGTTGCAACACATATACGACACTTCTATATAAAAACATTATTTTTTTCTCTCCTTCGTTAGGCTGACGAAGGGATGCATCTAATTCGTGCATGTTGCGGATCCCGGAACGACGCATCAGATTAAGAAATGCATCTGCATCACCTGATCCTTCATACGCAGTTGGGGGACCACCATTTATACGTCCAAAGACTGCTGGAGTCAGTCCAAAGCACTCTATAAAGTTGCGTGTCCGCTCAACCTCTGTCTCTATATCAACCCTTGAGCTCGGAGCATCTTCCTTGTTAATCTTTTTCTTTGGTGCCATGATAGTATAAGGATGAAAAGCAAGAATGAAGAACTTCTCCTTATATACACAACCAAATCAACTCTTCATATTCCTTATGGGAAACTGATCGTTATTAATGCAAAGTCGAAAAGATGAAGAAGCATTCGAAAGTTTCGAGAGGAAATTCATTATGACGGTTAAGTATTGACCGGCACCATTTTCCGAATTTTACGCTGACTGGTCAAATCTCGACTTTTACGCTTCTGTTCAAAGTGTTTCAAATTTTGAAGATATTTGAAAACTTTGAAGGGGGTCTTGTAGGAGCGTAAAAAGTACTTTAAGGAGTGAGTCAAAGAGATAGAAGCATTCCACTCAACATGATCTATTGTTACAGGCTAATCACTTTACGCCAGGGTCAAGCTAATGGTTTTACGCCTAAGACAGGCTAACCACTTTACGCTGGGCAAAGCTGTCAAGTCTTGCATTTAATGCAAAGTCTGACATGAAGATTTAATGAAGGCATATATCACAGAATTCGAAGGGATTTGTTTTACACAGAGACCAATGTTGTCGTTTAGTATGTGGACTGAGCTATTTTACGCTCACAGTATGGCTTCTTTTACGCATGGAGACTGTATGAGTTTTTACGCTCGAAAGTTGACGTGTGCATAAAGTTTATTTGGGCTACTTTACGCTCAAGGTTGTTTAACAACCACTTTACGCGGAAAGTCCACGTCAGGGCTATTTTACGCCTAGTCTACTACTTTACGCTCAGAGTATTTTGGGTTGTTTTTACGCCCTATTCTTCTTCACCAATTTGGAACGTGGTTTGCCTGCATGGCTTTCATGCCACACATCTCGAAGAACGTGTGTACGTACATCCTATTCTTATTGAAATGATGGGACCCGTGTCAACGTGTGCAGAGGATGACTTCAGTCATGTGTGGCAGTTATTAGCGTAAAGACGAAACTTTTGTTGAGTTTTTACGCACAAGAAGCCAAGTCTATAAATAGACTTATTTTTCTCATATGACACACAAAGAGAGAGAAGAGAATACATAGAGATCAGAGCCCAGAGACTTTGATTTTTTGGAGCATTCTTCTTCAACTTTTCTTCCAGAACAGAGTGAAGCAAAGCAGGAAAGCATTCGGCCTCGCCATCAGTGCCCAAGTGCGTCGATACCTTTCTGGTGACTTAGTTCTTCCAATTGTTCATATTCTAGCAGTGATCTTCATCATCATCGTATGGTCCAAGGAATAAAGTGATCATTTACAGATCAGGCTTCCTTTGCAATACTTCTCAGAATCAAATTTGTACTTCTTGTACTTTTTCTTGTTTTATTTTCAAAATTCGATTTCCAAGCATTTTGTTAAGTGAAATAGAAGACTGAAAGGTTTTTAGAAGAGAGAAGATTGAAAGTGAATGAGTGAGTTAAAATGATCGAAATCTTTCTCTATTTATAGGAGTTCCAAAGACAGAATTTTGACAGAAATCGGGCAGAACTCGATGAGCAAATCTCGGTCAAATCCGCAACTACAGGAGGACCAAGTTCCAAGGAATTCAAAAATAAAACGGCCACTAACCGAACTCTGGCCGAACTTTGGCCGAGTTCTGTCAGGGTTAGGTTATGGTTTTAAAATAAGTTTTTGGGAAATTTTGAAAACCTTTTTGAAAACCTTTTTGAAGCTTTTGTAAATACGAATGTTTTACAAAACTAAGGATATTTTAAAAGCAGTTTGAAATCTTTTTGGAATAACCTATTTGCCATTATGACTCGGTGTACAAAGTATTCCTAGACTCAAATAAAATGAAAAATACATTGCTCAAAGAAATACAGACTTGAACAGGCAAACAACGCTTTGGTCTTGAACAGTGTAGATAGTTGTTCTTGATTATGTCCAAGAGTCCGAGATATCCTGACTAGCTTCATATATCGAGAAGAGTTTGATCAATTATTAAAATTAATTTGACCATATGACCAATGGGCCAACAATCTCCCCCATTTTGATAATTGACAAACTATGAATGATATAACATCTAAGCTTGGAAACAAATCAAAAAAAATAGTAAAATTGTTCATATCCTGCATGCATTTTCTCAAAAGATGTTAGATCCTTATTTCTCCCCCGTTGTCACTTAGCAAAATAATTGCAAAAGAGAAAACTCCCCCGCAATCAATGCATAAGAAACAAACAGTGAAGAAACACATAAAAAAAATTATGACAGATGGTAGAAAAAATAACATCACAGGCATGTATTTGTCTCAGGCAGTTTATAATATAATAGAGAATTAATACAACAGTGAGAATAATAGAGAATTATGTCACAGGCAGTTAATAATATAGAAGTAGATAAAAGATGCTAGAAATAAATAAACTGATGTGAAAGATAAACTACGAAATCCATAAAGATAAAATGATGTGCAAGAAACATCAATAAATATCCAATATAAGTCTGATAATAAAAAGACAGAAACTTGGAATGTCGGAGCATTTCCAAGTATACAATAGATAATGTCTAAGTCTCAAAAATCAACTAATATATCACATCTCCTCATCATCATCATCATCATCATCATCAGCAGCATGACCGGCATGTCCAGAAGGACCAGCTGCAGAGGTACCAGCTCCAGAAGGGTGAGGAGGAGCGCCAGTGTAAAACTCACCGATATAGTCTCGAGGAGCACGGTCAGAACGGTACCAATCATATGCGTTACCGGGCTGAAAGTAGGCATGAACAGCCTCATCCTCACAGCGGTAACCAGAGAAGGCTGGATCTCTAGAAATAGAACCGGCATAATGTCCAGTCTGAGCAAATCGGAGATCAGCGAGAGAATTTACTATCGCCTGATAACGAGTGACATCGCGGAACTCACGTTCGCGGGCCATATCCGTCATCGAGACGTGCAAATCAGAAAGATGCTGGTGTATGCCTTCAAAGGTCATGGCATACTGCTGAGTAGGTGGAGGAGGTAGAGCAGTAGGAGGAACAGTAGGAGGAGCAGCAGCAGTCATACTACGATGAGATAACTTCAGAAACTTGGACTTAGGGTCTTGAGTACAAGTTGATAAATCAATATCAAAATGCTGGAAGTTGCGTGGAAGAATCATCGCATAAGAGAGATTTCTATCTCTTGCACGACAACGTCCCATCATCTGGATAATGGTCTTAGGGGCAGAAAAAGGAATCCCCTTAAGAATATGATACATAGCAGATAATTTAAGAGATGTCACATCATCCTTTGAAGTAGACTTCGGAAGGAGAGTGGAGTAGATGATGCGGTGCAATTCATAATTAAACAAGTTTAAGTTATTTGCCTTGAACTTTCTAGAGCGAACTCAATCAGGTGCACAGAGTTCAGCTTTGAAACTAGCAAGTGTCGTGCCATCGGGGAAATAAAATTCAGTGATATCAACAAGCGATGCACCTTCGTTAGATAGACCAAGGATTTTTGCTAAGAGGACATCATTGAACTCGATGTCTAGTCCGCCAACACGAGTACTTACGTCAAACGTGTTTAATTTGATATTACGGTAGAATAGTCTAATGGCATTAGTTGCTACAGGGAAACAAAGTTTAACAACGTGTTGTAACCCTAATGCCTCAAAATATTGGCGGTGTTCTGGAAACACAGTCCATTTGATAGAAGCGCCTGTGCATATGGATCGCATGGAAAAGTCTCCATACAACAGAAGGACTTGATCTAGGGTTTGAAAATAAAACCCATCGAATG
This sequence comes from Iris pallida, assembly GCA_029216955.1. Taxonomy (NCBI): domain Eukaryota; kingdom Viridiplantae; phylum Streptophyta; class Magnoliopsida; order Asparagales; family Iridaceae; genus Iris; species Iris pallida. The sequence goes on along the minus strand of JANAVB010002393.1, from coordinate 11,858,668 downwards.
TGCCATCGTTCGATTGAACTAGTAGAAAGAGGGAATCCGTGGGTGGATTCGAAGATGATCCTTCCTCACTAGGATTGGTCGTCTTCTTCCTCTTGAAGGGGTTAAATCCCTTAGGCGACATTCTGCAATAAAAGTAAATATGTACGAAATTGAAAGGAGGAGAGATACGAAGTTATACCTCCCGAGATTCGAGTATGTTGTAGAGGACAACGAACTCCGCACGAATCCAAAATTTGGATGGATTTCACCACGTAGATAGGAAGAAACGGAGTGATAAAGAACTAGGGTTTGATGGCTCTCGTGCGGCTGCTGTTGCTGTGATGGTGTGTTTAGAAGCAATAAAGAAGAAAGGCTCTCGGGTTCTGGTTATATAGCCAGATACCTTTAACAAAACTCGGGCCGAATTCGGTCTGAAGTCTGGCCGAATTCGTCTGGGGTTGGTTTGTAACACTTACTTTTTCATTGGCTCATTTCAAAGATTTAATTCAAAGATTAGTAATTTTAACATTCAATTAATATAATTAATGTTATTTTATAGATTAAATATCATTACACAGCGACTGTCTCAGATTAGCTGTAGGAGTACTATCCTAGCTGGCAGAGGTTCACCGGGGAACTCTTAAGTACCATTTCGCTTCAACCGTAGTTGTGGTGACAGACAGACTCTTTATTGGCTTGTCTCTAACACAGTTTTTGCGTATTGACATAAAATCATAAAATAAAATCAATTAACATTATTGACGTCCAAAATTCCTAATTCTCGACGTAAATAATTAAAACGATCTTCTGCTAGAGATTTTATGAAAATATCAGCTAATTGATTCGCAGTATCTATGTACACAAGGTCAATATCTCCATTTTGATGATGATCTCTAAGAAAATGATGTCAGACTCGATATGCTTATTACGAGAATGACATGCTGGATTCTTAGTCAAATTAATATTGCTCATGTTGTCACAGAAAATGGGAATGTGTGTGTAAAATAAATCATAGTCTTCTAAGGTTTGTTTCATCCACAAAATCTGAGCACAACAACGTCCTGCGGCGATATACTCAGCCTCTATTGTTGATAGGGCTACAGAATTTTGCTTTTTACTAAACCATGAGACTAAAGCCTTGCTAAGAAATAACATGTGCCATTGGTACTTTTTCTATCAACTTTGCATCCAGCAAAATCTGCATCCGAGTAACCAATAAGGTCAAAGGACTTAGTTTTGGGATACCATAAGCCAACAGAAGAAGTGCCCTTAAAGTATCGAAAGATACGCTTAACTGCGCACAGATGTGATTCCTTTGGATTAGCTTGAAAACGTGCACACAGACAAATACTAAACATAATATCTGGACGACTAGCAGTTAAATAAAGTAAACTACCGATCATACCTCGAAACTTACGTGTGTCGACCGGCTTGTCTTGTTCATCAATATCAAACTTTGTTAAAGTTGCCATCGGAGTGCCAATAGGTTTGACATTGTCCAGATCAAACTTCTTTAGCAAATCTTTTGTGTACTTGGCTTGATTTATGAATGTCCTATTGTCAGTTTGTTTGATTTGCAGTCCGAGAAAGAATTTTCGCTCTTCCATCATGCTCATCTCAAACTCATTCTGTATACACTTAGAGAATTCTTGACAAAGAGATTCATCAGTAGATCCAAATATAATATCATCAATATAGACTTGTATTAAGAGAAGCTTGCCATTAAAAGACTTAATAAACAAAGTAGTGTCAACCTTGCCCTTTGAAAAATCGTTGTCAAGTAGGAAAGAGCTTAGACGATCATACCAAGCACGAGGGGCTTGTTTTAAACCGTATAAAGCTTTCTTCAACTTGAAAACATGATCAGAGTTTTTAAAATCTATGAAACCTAGAGGTTATGCTACAAAAACATCTTCATTTATAAAACCATTTAAAAATGCACTCTTAACATCCATTTGAAATAATTTAAAAACATGCAAATGCACATAACATGCGAATGGATTCTATTCTCGTAACTGGGGCATAAGTCTCATCGTAGTCGATACCTTCTTCCTGATTGTATCCTTGAGCTACGAGTCGAGCCTTATTACGAGTCACTAAACCATTCTCGTTCAGTTTATTTTGGAATACCCAACGGATGCCAATGACCGAATGATCAATAGGTTTGGGAACAAGTTCCCAAACTTGATTCCATTTAAATTGGTTTAATTCCTCTTGCATAGCATCTATCCAAAAACTATCACTACATGCTTCATCAATGGTTTTGGGTTCTAGCTGTGAAATGAATGCAACACTAGAAACAATATCTCTACTTGATGTACAAGTACTTACACCTTTGGTAATATCACCAATTACCAAATCCTTTGGATGATCAGCCGTAAATTTTAATCTTTTCGGCAGACTCTGAAGGTAGCTGGTTCCTGGATCTTCTCTAGGAGGATCAGCTAGTGCCGAGCTTGGTTGAGAATCAGCTGGTGTTGAGCTTGGTACAGTTAGATCTTCGTCATTGTCATCGATAGTCATTTGATTCAGTTCATCAAAGGTGACGTTGATTGACTCTTCGATGATCATAGTTCATTTTTTGAAGACTTTGTATCCTTTGCTCTTGGCCGCATAACCTAAAAATATACCTTCATCGGCCTTTTCGTCAAACTTTCCCAAATTATCTTTTGTATTAAGAATAAAGCATTTACAACCAAATATTCTAAAATATGAAACTGATGGAATTCTATCAAACCATAACTCAAATGGAGTCTTCTTCGATTTGGGTCGAATTAGAACTCTATTGAGAACAAAACAAGCTGTATTGACAGCTTCAGCCCAGAAATATTTGGGTAGACTAAACTGGTTTAACATTACTCTGGTCATTTCGGATAGAGTTCTGTTCTTACGTTCCACAACTCCATTTTGTTGTAGAGTCCTAGGGCAGGAGAACTCATGTACAAAATCGTGTGTGTCATAAAATTGCTCAAACTCTGCATTTTTGAATTCGCCACCATGATCGCTTCTAATACCAGTGATCATGTAACCTTTTTCATTCTGTACTTTCTTATAAAAGGCGACAAATTTGGATAATGCATCATTCTTGTGTGTCAAGAAGTATACCCACGTGTATCTAGAGTAATCATCTACAATTACAAAAGCATATAACTTACCTCCGAGGCTAGCAACTCTGCTAGGACCAAATAAGTTCATATGTAGTAATTATAAAGGTCTAGTAGTACATACTGCGTTTACTGACTTGAATGTGGATCTGGTAGCTTTGTTCTTTTCACATTGGCTGCATATCGAAACCTTCTTGAATGTTATGTCCGGTAAACCGCGTACTAGCTTCTTCGTGGATAATCTTGAGATTGTGTCCATATTTGCGTGACCGAGTCTCGTATGCCACAGATGACTCTCATCACTTTTAGCCATTAAGCATCTACCTGAAATGTTAGTTTCTTCTAACAAATAGAAAACATATATGTTGTCTTCCCTGATACCTTCAAAGATAGTACTACCAGTTGAGCTATCAACTATAGTACATTTGTCTTTGCCAAAGTTGATGTCATAACCATGATCAGCTAAATGACTTATGCTGAGTAGATTATGTTTCAACTCGGTAACCAGACAGACATCCTTAATTACAGGATAGGAAGATTTACCAACATCACCGATACCAATGATATACCCTTTCAAGTTGTTACCGAAGGAGACATAGCCTTCTTTCTTCTTCTTCGACAGTGTTGCAAATAATGTAGCGTCACCGGTCATATGCCGTGAACAACCGCTGTCGAGAATCCATTTACTTTTAGCATGTGAAAGGTGTTCCTCCTAAAAAATAGTTTGCAGATGAAACTTTTGGTACCCATTTCTTGTAGGGTCCTGAAATGTTAGCTTTTGGTATCCATGCATAAATATTTAAATCAACAAGCTTTCTGATTCTACATGCAGGAGAAATATGACCAGTGTGGCCACAATAATGACACTGTGCATGTTTAGTGTTGAAAGCTGAGTGATGTGCACGGTTGGTAGGTTTAGGTTTTCTAGTATAGAAGAAAGCATACCTATAATCTTGTTTGGGCTTAACCTTTTGGGGTAAAGGTTTGATAGGGTTAGGTCTGACAGTGTTTGGTTTGGGAATGTTCCGATTATTCGGTAAGTGACACATGTTAGGGTAGGAAGCAGCAGTCTCAGGCTATTTTCCTAACCTAATTTCCAATCTTTTGGAAGTGTCATACAACTTAGTATAGTCAGAAGTGAGTGCTTCCATTCTGACTTGTGCACTTTGAAGACTTTTCTTCTCTTTAGAAAGTTCTTCTTTCAGTTGGTCAATAACCTTGTCTTTCTCTTCAGATGACTTGGTAGTCTCGTGTAATAAGGGCTTAATAGAGGAAAGCTCACCAGACTCACTAACATTATTTCTAACCTCAGCTAGTAGGTCGGTAAGTCTTCCTATTTCACCTTTGTACTCTTTGAGTACCTTCTTAGAGGTCTGATATTTGCTACGCAGTTTCCTGTAATCACTTATCAGTTCACTGAAGGCATCTCCTAATTGCTCAAAGGTGAAGTCATCATATGTATCAACTACAGGTTCAGAGAGTACCTGATCGAATGCCATAAAGCATACATTTACAGCGTCTTCTGATTGTTCATCTTCTGAGTCGCTGGCTTCACTTTTATGCCATATGCTGGTGTTGGCATATCTCCGAGATGTTGATCTCTTCAAATTTCCTTTCTCATACCTATTGCTCTTCTTGCTTGATGATAAGTTTGTAGGACAATCCTTCTTCATGTGGCCCTTCTTCTTGCAGCCATAGTAGACAGCATCATCTTGATACCAGTTGTTGCTGCTATTGTTTTCTTTGGCTTTCTTCTCATATCTCATGAATCTTTTGAATTTCCTTGCTATGAGTGCTTGATCTTCGGCATCAGATTTACTGCTGTCTAAATCACCTTCAACAGCTTTTCTATGCTGAGCCTGGAAAGTGATCGTCTTCTCCTTTGGTGCAGGCTCTTTAAAATCTTGTAGCTCCAGTTCATGAGTGAGTAGCTTACCCATGAGTACTTCGAGGGACATAGTTGTGAGGTCGTTTCCTTCAATGATCGCAGTAGCCTTTGGAATCCAGTTCTTGGTAAGTGCTCGCAGGAGCTTGCGAATCTTTTCATGGTTACTGTAATCTTTGCCTAGGGAGGACAAAGGATTTACAATATCCAAGAATCTTTCGAACATCTGAGTAACTATTTTGTTGGGCTTCATCTTGAACACCTCATACTCTTGAGTAAGTCTGCTGACCTTTGATTCTTTGACTTGAGTCGTACCTTCATGTGCGACTTCAAGGAGCTTCCACACCTCATTAGCAGTTGTACAGATAGACACCCTGTTAAATTCAGTTCTGTCTAAAGCACAAAATAAAGCGTTAATAGCACGTGCGTCAAGACTGGCCTTTTTTTTCTTTATTTGTATATCTGTTATGGGGTTTTTCAACTAAAACTCCATCAACATTTATACGAGGTGGCTTTTGATAGCCAACAATAACAATAGACCATAAATCAAAGTCAAGTGATTTCAAGAAGAAACTCATCCGTGTTTTCCAATAGGTATAGTTCGTACCATCAAACAGTGGAGGTCTGTTTGTGGCCTGGCCTTCACTTGTGAATTTCATAGTTGCCATGTGTTGTGCTGTGATCTATATAACAATTAGTTAAATGAATATATAATTGTAATATTACCTTGCTTTACCTGTAACACCCGCTCTGATACCAATTGTAGGAACGAAATCGTAAAGCAGAACACTCTAAAGGGGGGATGAATGGAGTTGGCAGCAGAATAATGCTAATTAAAAATGTTAGCAGCAAGATCACAGAATAATAATCACAACTAAAGAATGTAAAGGCAGAGATAAGAAAGCAAATGCAAAGACAGCGATGTATTCTGGTTTCCCTCTGTTGAGGACTAGTCCAGTCGGTAGAACTCTTGCTACAAGTTGAATCCACTATTGGTAAAATCACAAGTTTTCTTACGAAGTCCTTGCAACTTCTACAACGCGAGCTTTGATACGAAGAACTCGTCCAACTTCAATTGTGAAGAGTTGAATCTTCTATCAAGCCTCTAATTACAATCACTCTGAAACTTCTAGACCGCACCGTACTGGCAGATCGACTAGAGGATTGTAACTGGCTTAGGATCTGAAATTTGAAGCTCGAGAAAAACTCTTTGGAAGACTGAAAGCTTTTTAGTAGAGAGAAGATTGAAAGTGAATGAGTGAGTTAAAATGATCGAAATTCTTTTCTATTTATAGGAGTTCCAAAGACATAATTCTGGCAGAATTCGAGCAGAATTCGGGAAGAACTCGATGAACAAATCTCGATCAAATCCGCAACTGCAGGAGGACCAAGTTCCAAGATATTCAACAACAAAACGGCCACTAACCAAACTCTGGCCGAACTCTGGCCGATTTCTGTCAGGGTTAGGTTATGGTTTTAAAATAAGTTTTGGGGAATTTTGAAAATCTTTTTGAAAACCTTTTTGAAGCTTTTGTAAATACGAATGTTTTACAAAACTAAGGATATTTTAAAAGCAGTTTGAAATCCTTTTGAAATAGCCTATTTGCCAGTACGACTCGGTGTACAAAGTATTCCTAGACTCAAATAAAATGAAAAATACATTGCTCAAAGAAATACAGACTCGAACAGACAAACAGCGCTTCGGTATTGAACTGTATAGATAGCTGTTCTTGATCATGTCCAAGAGTCAGAGATATCCTGACTAGCTTCATATATCGAGACAAAGTTTGATCAATTATTAAAATCAGTTTGACCATATGACCAATGGGCCAACAAAGTAGCTATCTAGAGTGTTGACCTAGCTTGACTAGTTAAGACCAAATTGACAAATAGTCAAAAGTTGACCAAGAGTTGACTTTGACCTATAGTTGACCAATTAGCTAAAGTTTGACTTAGACCTAGTTTGACCTAGACTGTTGACCAGGTTTGACTTGGAGTTGATTTTGACCTAGATTAACCTAGAAATTATGTAGATTGCCTCGTAAACTTTATTTACCTTGTATTAAACACATTATATCCCATACTGCTATATTTAGGACATTGTGACTCCGATGCAGACATGTGATATTACATTGCTCTTTTCAGAGTATCAGGTAAGTATATACTCTGATAGTTCTTTTATTTACTTGCCAATTACTGTACTTCAATTCTAGTTAGTTCTATTTGATTCTTGTTACAAACACGTATTGTTATTACTGAATCCATGTATACGACACACATACTTACTCGTCTTGCCTCTGTTATTCGAATCACCATACGAATCACTATTCGAACCACCTATTCGCATCTTCATGTGCTGGTTGGACTTGTATTCGTCTTATGTGTTGGATTAAGGATTCATTTATATTAGACTGGGCGGGAAAATACTGATTAGACATGTAAACATATCCTCCTATTCGAATCACCCCTCTGTGAATGATATTTGAACGATGGCCATCCCTTACCTGATCAGTATGGGGTGTGCCGTATTACCTACAGCTGTTTACATGTCGATCTCGGTATTTTAAAACACACTTGGAGAATTTATTCGAATCATTGTTAGATCATCATGTGAATCATTATTCGTATTACCTTATTCGAATCACCTTATTCGTATCACCTTATTCGAATTACCTTATTAGAACAATGATTAGAATCACATTCGACTCATACTGTACTAAAATCACATTCGACTCTTCTTGTATTAGACTCACATTGGGATTACACTGGACTTATATTGTACTGTCTGGACTCATCATATTACTCTAGTTTAGCTAGATCTTATTTTACAGTATTTCTTACCATGCTTATCCTCTTGTTTAGTTACCTTACTTTTCTTGTACCTTAACTGTTTGTCTACATCATTACTCGTACAAACTTCCATGTTCATCAATACAACTTTCTATAACTGTTTTATAGTTTTTTGTTATTTACATGGGATTTCTTGATAAATTGTACTCGTTCCTGTCCTGACTGGACCTGTTGAAAATATTACAGATGATTGCCCTGAGGACATTTGCCCTACTTGCCTTGGAGCAGGAGATGGCTTAGCAACCTTTGGCTCCGACACTCAGGAGTGATCGGAAGACTAGCTAGTAGACTTGGTTTAGTTTTTATGTTTTAGAACTTGAATTGTAATAACTTGAGATACGAGTTTGTATTTGAGTTTGTTCAAGATATTATTATTTAGTAGTTTATAATTGTTGTTGTTTAGTCTTTAGTTATAAACTTTTGTGTTATCTATCGTGCTTAGACTGTGATTGAGATTTTATTATATCTATACTTGTCCTCCGTTAAGAGTTGAGATTTTGACAAGTACATTATACAATTGCGTGAGTTATTGTTTAGATAATAACCTAGGACAGCGTTCTACCGCCGACACTACGGCGTAGGCTGGACGTACCCACTTCTCATGCCCCTACACAGGGTGCGGGTCGTGACACGTTTCTAGTGGTGGCCCATGCAGGTATACTTTATGTAGTGGTATTCGAACAAGAGTATCACTACAGCCTGCGATAGGATTTGTGAGATAGGCTTAAACGGAGAGGTACTCAACCACAGTTAGGAAAATTTAGCTTTAAATCATGCCATCTACATATCGTGCTGATTTGCCTTCTTTGAAATAAACTGTCCTCCTTTGATTATATCGATTCTTGCTTAGTATTGACTTCCTTGTTCAATCTATCCTCAGGATGGTGGAGACACGATCACATCGCTCTGATACAGCAGTCGCTGGAGAGGGGTCTGCCACCTCTCGTCAAGTACGACAGGATACTGGGACTGTAGCACCTTCTGTTCCTGATCAGACAGGAATGACTGCAGCCATTAGGGGTATGCCTCCACCTGTTCGGAGGACGATCCCAGTCATTCCTGAGATGTTTCAGCAGCCACCTACAGGATTGGTTGATTCTGTCCACCTGTTTTTCTTTGTTGAGAGGATTATGGAGTCCCATCTACAGCAGCATCAGCGCCAGACTGTCAACTTTCGTCAGGGTATAGACGAGGCTCACCAGCTGGTCAGGACAACAGTGGAGATGGTTAACATAAAACCACAGGGAGGACAGACACATCAGTGCCATCAGAGGACGCCGGGTATTCAGGAGTTTTAGAAGATGCGTCCGAGGGATTTCCTTGGTACAGAGAGCATCTACTATACGGATGACTGGATAGAGCACATAGAGGTGATATTTCGGCTAGCAGAGATACCAGTCCGACTTTAGATAGAGGCGACAGGTAGCTAGATGCAGGACTTGGCCCGTACCTGGTACCAGACAGACCCCCGGGTGGGAATCGAGGGACAGACTTGGGCGGCCTTCAAGACGCTGTTCAAGGAGCAGTTCTTTCCAGACATAGCAATTGGAGGCATAGAGGCACAGTTTGAGAGCCTGGCTTAGGGGAGCCAGACAGTCGGGGAATATGCTGGAGAGTTCTACCGGCAGGACAGATTCATTGAGGACTTGAGCGAGAAGACGAAGGCGAGGAAGTTTTGCAGAGGTTTGATCAGAGAGGTCCGGTCATTGACCAAGAGTGACAGGGATGCTTCTTTCGCTAAGATCTTAGTAGGACTATGGCAGCAAAGGATGATCTAGGGTTGAAACTGAAGAGGGTTGAGATACTCATATAGCCAGTAGCAGTGGAGGTTCGGCCAAGAGGCCTCACGTACAGCTTCAGCAGGCACAACACCAGCCTAGAGGACAGGACCGCAAGGTGCAGACTTGTGCTTACTGCAAGAGGACAGGGCATGCTTGGAAGACTTGTTATAGGAGGCAGAAGGTTTGTCTGTTCTGTGGATCCGCTGCTCATCAGGTCAGGGATTGCCCTACTGCACCAGTACATGGCGGAGCACCAGGTCATAGAGAGGGAGTTAGGCCACCTGTAGCGCAGCGCCATGACCAGAGGTATGGAGCTTTTGCTATGGCAGTCGAGAAGACCGATGCTGCCGATGACGGGTTAGCAGGTTTGACCTCATTGTTCTTCTCTCCTACCTTCATGTGTGATTTCTATTAGTACCTGCCAGGATATTTTTGTGATATACTAGATAGCGTAGTTACCCTATTCGAGACTGTGGAATCACGACCAGTAGGACTGTGTTTGTATATTATCTTGACCTTGTTTGATTGGGGGTTTGACCTAGAAGGGGGACGATCATCTTAATTTCGAGAACAAAATTCTTCTAAGGGGGGTAGACTTGTAAGATCCAGTTTTCCAAATGAGAGTAATTTTAAAATTTTGTAATTATAATTATTTAATAATGATATTTAAATCATATTATGATTTTTGGTGATTTTTAATTATTTTAAAACTATTTAAAATGTTAATTGGTGATTTTGATGGTTAACTAGTGCAACCCTAGAATTGCTAAGCCTAAAGACCAACCATGACCAAGGGAGCCTAGTCATGTGATTAGAATGTCATATTACTACTTTTAGCCTAGGGGTATTTTGGTTCTTTTGACAATTTTGTGAATTTGTAATTTATATTAATTAAATATTGTGCTAGTCTTTTAGTTAAGTCTTAACCTAGAAGTTAACCGAACCTAGATTAGTCTTGAGGTTAGAATTAAGGTTATAACATTCCTACTAAGTGCCAAGGTTAGTAATATCTAGATATTATTAAGGTAGAATATTTTTTTTAAGATATTTGTAAAAAGAAGCCTTGAACCAATAGAAAAGCTTAGAATTGGGTGGATAACTCCTAGCCACTCATCTAGACCTAAAACCTAACCCTAATTAATCTATGGCAGCCATCAACACCCCCTTCCTATAAAGTCACATTAAAAAAAGCCTTAGCCTCTTTTTACACTTGCTTAGAACCCTAAAAGTTTTTCCACAAATTTCTTCCCTTAATATCCAAATCAAGCCCAAATTGAGTCAAATCAATTGCATCATCATCCCCAACATTAGAAGAGACTTGTGGGTGCTTGCTAGCAAGGTTGGAGGACGTTTGAACCGTAGCAAATCGAGGAAGACGTCGAATCGAGGCTCTTTACATTGAGTTTGAACACTCAGTATGTAAAATCCTAAAAACCCTAGTAAATTCCTAATTTCTTCCCATAGATGCATTCATTTAGGGTTCCACTAGGTGTAGCCCAAGTTTGGTAGGAATTCGTATCCATTTCGTGTCCGTATCGGACACGTATCGGTTTATTTAAATGCGTGTTCGACGAAATGTCACATAGAAATGGATTTTAGTAATTTTGAAAACTAATTACATGTATGTGTAGCCTAATAGGTGTATTTTTACAACCCAATTCGACTGAGTCGATTTTACGCACGTTTGGATACTGTTTTAGCACTTGGACATGCAACACGAGACACCGTACGGGGCTTGTGCGGCTGCCCTGCTGCTCGGGTGTCCTAGCGGACATGACACGGTGACTCAGGTCACGAAACTTGGTAGACATGTTGTCCTAATGACTGACATCCTACCCACAAAATTTTGTGGGATCTCGTCGACTGTGCACGAAGGAATCAAGCCTGCACTGACTTTGTACTGCTTGTGCACACACGAAAATACCCCACTGATACGCGCTTCACGCGTGGACACGCAACCTCGTGGACACTGTGCAGGAACCTAGACACCTACCCCTATACCCCACCTACCCTCTGACATGTGCATGAGACCCAAGGATGCGTGTGTCGTGTCCTAGACTAGCCGACACATCCCTATGAGCTCACTAATACAGTATTGCTTTTTAAAATGAATTCCTCTGTTGGACACCTTGTGTCCACTCTAGTGGACACGAATGACACCCCTAGACACGTGAACATATGGTTAACATACCTACATACCTGATTTCTAAATTCAATGGTTTAAATTATGGTTTTCGAAATGGGAAGGTTATGTATCAGTCGGGTTCAGTTGGATATGTGAATTGTCAGTTATATATGAACCTATTCCTTATTTTGAATGTTAAATTAGTTGGGATTTAAGGTGGTGTAGACATATACGTTAGTTGCTTATTAAATTTCATTTGGTTGTAAGTTGAGGTTTAAACTGGTAACTGGAATGATAGTTAAAACCTGAGAATTTAAGTAACTGAATACCATATGAACCTGAAATTACCTATGTAAAACTGAGATTTTGGAGTGCATGTGAAACTGAAATGGGTTTATGATTTTACATTAAGCTGGGGTTAACTCAGTTTCCTGAGAACATAGGTTAAGAGCTTAGTTATTTTCAGAGTTTTGGTTAAGTCCTTGGTGAACATGTGTTCAGTCCCTATTTTCTGGTTTCCAGTTTTGGTTAAGTTGGTTTTGTTCTATATATATGTGAGGGTCATCCCAGTTTCTGAGATGTGGCTTAAATTGGGTAGGTCTTAGTTGGCCTTGGCTTGAGTTTAGCAGAGCAGCATGCAGTAGCAGCAAAAGGTATTGCCTTGGCCTTATTAGCTTAGCTGCAGCAAATGCACATTATTTTGGCAGCATCATGGTGTGCTTGTCGTGGTTGGTCGCAGTAGCTTGTTTAGACATGTATAGGCCTTACCTGGCAGCAGTAGGCATGTGGCCACATGTAGGAAGTTATGTATCAGTGAAGGGTAAGTCATTGTTAGTATGAGAGTTAACTGTTAGAATATTAGATGAGAGGGTGTCAGTACATGTATAATTGAGTTAGTGACTTAGTGTCCTAGAAATTTGGGGGTTAGCTTGTGAGGGTATCAAGTATTTTGAGTTGTGTGAGTATATGTACATTGTACAGTGACCTATGTGCATATAGCTTGAATATATAACATTATGATAGGCAATGTTGTGCTATGTAGATTGTACATATATATAGATAAAGTAATTGGTGTTACCTTAGGGCAGTGTAAATTCATTAATGAGTTATTGGGTATAGTTGTATATATATGAATATGTATATATATTGATATACCAATGTATTATGTGGGTATTAGTTTATATGGTGTATAGATTGGGCTTGGCATATGGCATCTTGGTAAACCAAGGACTTGGGGTACAGTGGTGCATGACTAGAGATAAGTAGCTATCTAGAGTGTTGACCTAGCTTGACTAGTTAAGACCAAATTGACAAATAGTCAAAAGTTGACCAAGAGTTGACTTTGACCTATAGTTGACCAATTAGCTAAAGTTTGACTTAGACCTAGTTTGACCTAGACAGTTGACCAGGTTTGACTTAGAGTTGACTTTGACCTAGATTAACCTAGAAATTATGTAGATTGTATCGTAAACTTCATTTACCTTGTTTTAAACACATTATAACCCATATTGCTCTATTCAGGACATTGTGACTCCGGTGCAGACATGTGATATTACATTGCTCTTTTCAGAGTATCAGGCGAGTACATTCTCTGATAGTTCTTTCATTTACTTGTCAATTACTGTACTTTAGTTCTAGTTAGTTCTATTTGAATCTTGTTACAAACATGTATTATTATTACTGAATCCATGTATCACACATACTTACTCGTCTTGCCTCTATTATTCGAATCACCATACGAATCACTATTCGAACCACCTATTCGCATCTTCATATGCTGGTTGGACTTGTATTCGTCTTATGTGTTGGATTACGTATTCATTTGTATTAGACTGGGCGGGGAAATACTGATTAGACATGTAGACATATCCCACTATTCGAATTACCCCTCTGTGAATGATATTCGAACGATAGCCATCCCTTACCTGATCAGTGTGCGGTGTGCCGTATTACCTACAGCCATTTACATGTCGATCTCGGTATTTTAAAACACACTTGGAAAATTTTTTCGAATTATTGTTAGATCATCATGTGAATCATTATTCATATCACCTTATTCGAATCACCTTATTCGTATCACCTTATTCGAATCACCTTATTAGAACAATGATTAGAATCACATTCGACTCATACTGTACTGAAATCACATTCGACTCTTCTTATATTAGACTCACATTGGGATTATACTGGACTTATATTGTACTGTCTGGACTCTTCATGTTACTCTAGTTCAGTTAGATCTTATTTTACAGTCTTTCTTTCCATGCTTCTCCTCTTGCTTAGTTACCTTACTTTCCTTGTACCTTAACTGTTTCTCTACATCATTACTCGTACAAACTACCATGTTCATTAATACAACTTTTTATAACTGCTTTATAGTTCTCTATTATTTACTCGGGATTTCTTGATGAATTGTACTCGTTCCTGTCCTGACTGGACCTGTTGAAAATATTACAGATGATTGCCCTGAGGACATTTGCCCTACTTGCCTTGGAGCAGGAGATGGCTTAGCAACCTTTGGCCCCGATACTCAGGAGTGATCGGGAGACTAGCTAGTAGACTTGGTTTAGTTTTTATATTTTAGAACTTGAATTGTAATAACTTGAGATACGAGTTTGTATTTGAGTTTGTTCGAGATATTATTATTTAGTAGTTTATAATTGTTGTTGTTTAGTCTTTATTTATAAACTTCTATTTTATCTATCGTGCTTAGACTGTGATTGAGATTTTATTATATCTATACTTGTCCTCCGTTCGGAGTTGAGATTTTGACAAGTACATTATATAATTGCGTGAGTTGTTGTTTAGATAGTAACCTAGGACAGCGTTCTACCGCCGACACTGCGGCATAGGCTGGACGTACCCACTTCTCGTGCCCCTACACAGGGTGCGTGTCGTGATACGTTTTTAGTGGTGGCCCATGCAGGTCGAGTTTATGTAGTGGTATTCGAAAAAGAGTATCACTACAGCTTGCGATAGGATTTGAGAGATAGGCTTAAACGGAGAGGTACTTAATCACAGTTAGGAAAATTCAGCTTTAAATCATGCCATCTACATATTGTACTGATTTGCCTTCTTTGAAATAAACTTTCCTCCTTTGATTATATCGGTTCTTGCTCAGTATTGACTTCCTTGTTCGATCTATCTTCAGGATGGTGGAGACACGATCACATCGCTCTGATACAGCAGTCGCTGGAGAGGGGTCTGCCACCTCTCGTCAAGTACGACAGGATGCTGGGACTTTAGCACCTTCTGTTCCTGATCAGACAGGAACGACTGCAGCCATTGGGGACATACCTCCACCTGTTCGGAGGACGACCCCAGTCATTCCTAAGATGTTTCAGTAGCCACCTGTAGGATTAGTTGATGTTGCCCACCCGTTTTCATTTGTGGAGAGGATTATGGAGTCCCATCAGCAGCAGCAGCGTCAGACTGCCAACTTCCGTCAGGGTATAGACGAGGCTCACCAGCTGGTTCGGACGATAGTGGAGATGTTTACTGTACAGCAACAGGGAGGATAGACACATCAGTGCCATCAGAGGACTCCGGGTATTCAGGAGTTTCAGAAGATGCGTCCGAGGGATTTCCTTTGGTAGAGAGCACCCACTATGTGGATGACTGGATAGAGCACATAGAGAAGATATTTTAGCTAGCAGAGATACCAGTCTGACTTCAGATAGAGGCGGTAGGCAGCCAAATGCAGGACTTGGCCCGCACCACGTACCAGACAGACCCCGAGTGGGAACCGAGGGACAGACTTGGGCAGCCTTCAAGACGCTGTTCAAGGAGCAGTTCTTTCCAGATGTATCACTTGGAGGCATAAAGACACAGTTTGAGAGCCTGGCTCAGGGGAGCCAGACAGTCGGGGAATATGCTAGAGAATTCTGCCGGCTGGGCAGATTCATTGAGGACTTGAGCGAGAAGACGAAGGCGAGGAAGTTCCGCATAGGTTTGATCAGAGAGGTCTGGTCATTGACCAAGAGTTATAGGGATGCTTCTTTCGCGAAGATCTTAGCATGAGCTATGGCAGCAGAGGATGATCTAGGGTTGAAACTAAAGAGGGGTCGAGATACTCATGTAGCCAGTAGCAATGGAGGTCCAGCCAAGAGGCCTCACGTACAGCTTCAGCAGGCACAACACGAGCCTAGAGGACAAGACCGTAAGCTGCAGACTTGTGCTTACTGCAAGAGGGCAGGACATGCTTGGGAGACTTGTTATAGGAGGCAGAAGGTTTGTCTGTTCTATGGATCCGCTGCTCATCAGGTCAGGGATTGCCCTACTGCACCAGTTCGTGGTGGAGCGCCGGGTCAGAGAGGATGAGGTGACATGTGGCGCGTGCCAATTTGCTTGCTTGAATATAGTCGAGTAAATCTTAGAATTTTATCTTAGATTTGGAGTCTAATTAATCCTTGTCTAAGATTTAAATCAATCTGATATGATATCAATCATGATTTAATCCCAATCTTCTCTGCAAGAGACAGTTTAAACAAACCAATTAGGGTGGACCCATGCTTTCTATGCCTCTGGTAAGGACTAAGTGCTGTTATGCTTCTGGGGTGACAAGTATATCGTTCTTCTGGAGACGACGGAACCTCTGTGCTTTCAGGCGATGAGTGGACTTGGCTTCGAATGACGACGAGACTTCTGTACATGTAGAGAAACTTATGAAGTTGTGTTTCGGGATACCAGAGTCACTGTGCTGTAGGTGACAAGTAGGCTTGTGCTTCAGCTTGACGAGGTTACTATGCTTTTAGCGACATGTTGACTTGCATTGGTTGCGATAGGAGTTCCCAAGTCTCTTGTAGAGAAGTGACTTAAGCTTCTGATCCGGAGCAGATGACTGTACCGGAGGAAAGGAGATGATTTGAGCATATCACCATCTTGTGCCTTATACGGATGCAGGTAACTGGCTGTGCCTCTGAACAGTGAAGGCGTTGGCTGTGAAGGGAAGGGTATGACACCCTTGCGCGTCTTAGATTGGCGCAGGCAGATAGTTGTGCCTCTGGAGTAAAGACACTAGCTTCTGGGATAAAAGAAGGGGAGGGGGCCTACAACCATCTTGTTTCTGAGGTTGGCACAGGAAGGTAGTTGTGCCTCTAATTTGAAGGCTCTGGCTTCTTTAAGTAAAGAGCAATAAATACCCACTTTATAAGGACTTTCTTCTTAAATGCCACAGTAATATGGAGAATTCCAAGTGTTTAAGACCAACATTCAAAGTGCTGAGTCTTAGGTTTGTCCCATTAATGCGAGAATTCTGACCGTCAGCCATGTGGCGTGCGCTTTAGGCCACTCTCGATCCTATAAAAGGGGAAATTCTCCTCTGAAGAGTTGTTATCTTCTTCTCGGCTTCTTTCACCACCATACAAGATCCAAACTTAACTTCGAACAGCGATCATCCTTGAGTAAGTTGTGCTGGTTCAGGATTCTCTCATTTGTAGGAGCCACATTATTGTGGAGGAACTTTGTGTAGAAGGAGCCATCACTGCCCTTGAGAAGTATATAAATGTCCTTCTTATGGTGTTTGACTCTGAGCGATGCCTGAGGGGTGTGGAAGATCCATGCCACGGGCTCGAGATCGGTTTCTGACCTGATGAATAGCAGGTCATGCTCTGCCTTGATCTTTGGGATCAATAGGGCTTCATCGTGCTGTAGTTCTAGGTCTTCTACTGCTTTAGTATATATTGGAGCTCTAGCTTCTTTTGGTGATAAGAGGGTTGTCTCTGATGATGCTGTGAGTCAGTAGAGAAGAGACTTTGATGTAGACTGTACATCTCTCTTCTGCCAATGACGATCACACTGTGAAGGCTACCCATCGAAGACGATCCTTCCCTTATATTCATAGAAATTTTTATTCTCACCTGTGTAACAAAGACCTTGTAATTGATCCTTGTAAATGAGATTCAAGAAACTTCTTTCTTATGTACTTGTGATAGGCCTGTGTAATAGACCCCCGTAGCTATGATCAATAAGAAGAGTGCTTTTTTTCTGAACTTTATACTGAGAATGTCTTCGTCTTTGGTTGGTCTGCGCATCTGACTGTCTGTGCCTCTGTGATGATAAGTCGGTAGTGGGGACACTAACCTGTGACATATGTCATCTGGACCATGGTTGGAAGAGGGTGGGTGACGAGAGCACCCTCATGCACCTTGTATCAGCTATAATTTTTCATGCTTCTACAAGACCCCCTCAAAGTGTCTCGAACTTGGTTCAAGCTCAGGGCACTTTGAAAAGAAGCATGACATGTGTCTCCTTTTTTTGTAGAGGACATACCCATCACTTCCTGCGGACAGGCTGACGGTGTGCTTAAGCTCCAGCATTAAATACAGTAAGCCGTCTCCTCCTTAAGCGTGATCATGACTCCTCGTATCACACGAATGTTCATCATGACCCTTTTTTCTGAATCCACGTCATCCGAGGCATTTTGTCTTCTCTTGTAAACGTGTCCCTTCCTATAAGTAGGAATTTTGGAGGAGAGAGAAATCTTTTTGCCTTCATATTTTCTTTAGCAGTCTATGCCAGAGTTCTCTCTTTTTTCAAAATCCTAGATCTTTGCCATGGCCCCCAAGAAACCCAAAACCCTAAAAGCACCTATAGCTGGATCTCCGAGAACCTATGGTGGCGTAACCAGTTCTCCTCGATCTACAGCAAGGGGTAACCTTCAAATAGCCATGGAGCCGGCTAGGCCATCTAAGGTCTCTATCCTAGAGCAAACTAGCAAAGAGGGAACGAGCCGTCATCCGGCTCGAGGCAAACAGTTGGCTTCTGAGGATGTCGCCGTCGAACGAGTCTTCATTGATAAAGAAGTATGACCTCCTGTTGTCGAAAAGTATCTGAATTTATTTTTTAATTTTTACCAAAAATGGCATGCTTTCTGCGATATGGTCTTGAAGCGGCATTTGGCATTTTTGCCTTACTGGTCTTGAAGCGGCATTATGCAGTCACTGTACCTTCAGCTTTCCTCAGGGATTTCTTTTGGCTTTAACCGTAGGTACCAAGGATAGTGGTGCCATAGAGACATTTGCCCATTATTCTACTCGACGACTTGCTTCTGGTCAATCAAGAATTCGTCTGGCCATGATTAGGGAGCAAGGCCTTACCTATCTCCGTCACATGATGGATCAAGGCTACTTGTCGGATGCTTGCAATACGGCCAAAATGTTGAAACCTTATTTATTGTTCGACGATGAATTGGTATTGGAGAATACGACATTTTTAGACATCATCGAAGACTGTTATTTCGACAATGTCAGTGGCACTCATTTGTTTGTGCCTTCTGTTTCTCGTCATCTCCCACTTTCTACTTTCTTTTGCCCACCTGAAATGTATATTATGTGCTGGGATCTGACTCCTGAAATGTACATTATGTGCAGGGTTTGCATACCATGCCACGTGTCCTGCTCCCCAGTCCGGTATTTTAAGTATTTGCTGCTGAGGTGTGTAACACCCAGTTTTCTAAATAAGGATAATTTTGAAATTTTATAATTTTAATCTTTTATTAATGATATTTAAATCATGATATAATTTTTGGTAATTTTTAATCATTTTTAAAACTATTTAAAACTATGACTTGTAATTTTAGTGTTTTGCTAATGTAACCCTAGAGACAGTGTGCCCTAGAGCCTAGCCATGTGATTAGAGTGTCTCATTTATCATTTTAGCTTGAAGGTATTTTGGTTATTTTGAATTTATTTGAATTTAATAGGATTATTAGAATTTATTGGAATATATGTGAATTTATTATTAATTAAATAATTGCTTGGTGTCTTATTAGTCTTTAACCTAGAATGGACCTAACCTAGAAGCTTAGACTTAACTCATGGACTAAATTAGAATGGTTAACTTAAGTTGTGGCTAGAAAATATCGAGTTAGGATCTAAATAGGGATTTTAGTTAGTGAGACTTGATTTAGTAAAATGGGCCTATAAAAAGTTGAACTTGATTAGCCTAGAGAAGGCCCATAGCCCATTAGACTCAACTATAACCCTAATTTCATTCATTATGACCAGCCACCTAGGGCTTCCCCCCTATAAAGTCATCTCCTCCATGTTCTTGCCTCTTTCGTAATGTTTCAACATTTTGAAAAAAGAGATAAAGAGCCATCTTCCCTAATCCATAACTTTCTTATTTCAAGTCCTTTTTGGCTCAAATCTTTTGAATTAGGTTCTAATTAGTCTCGTCTTGCTGTTCATGGAGAGTAATCTCATCCTTGGATCAATTTGGAGCATTTGGCCATCAAGAAGGACACCCCCCATTTGAAGCTTTCTCTTGAGATTGACACCTATAGGTAAAACCAATTAAATTGATTTAATATTCCGTTTTGTTTGCATTTAAGGCTAGATCTAGGTGTCCCCTAGCTGTCCCTGAAGTTTGGGTTAATTTCACGTCCGTTTGGTGTCAGTACCGGACACGTGTCAATGTGTAAGTGTAGGTGTTTGATGAAATGCCCAAACCAATTCTTTTTACTATTTTTGTGATTGTTTTTTATTGGATTCCTAGATCTAGAGTTGTTATTTGTATTCGTGTCCTTGCCCGTTGATTTTGGGGTCGTGTCGTGTCGACACGCGGACACGAACACGCCCGCAGCAGCCTTATGGCACTGTCCTACTACTCGGGCATAATATCTCACTGCATAGGACACGGGGAAACGTGATTTTCGGCGAAGATGATAGGGCAACGACTGTCAGGGGTCTCCCAAAATCTGAGCCCAAGAGGTACAGTGTGCGAGGAGTTCTCCTTCTCGCACTAGTCGTACTGGTCGTGCGCACTGTACTGACCCGTGCGAATTTGTGCTCCTGACACGCGACTGGACACGGCTAGACACGTGACACAGACACGATACAGGGTGTCGACCGTGTATTCCTACACGTGGGCTACACGTGTACACGGCCACGTGTCCCCACGTGGCCTGTGTCGTGCGTTTGACACGCGTGCACGCGTACACGACACAGTTGGTACACAGTTTTGAGTCTATGTTCGTGTAATAGTTTGGGACACTTCGTGTCCAGTTTCTTGGACACGAATGCACTCCCTATGACATGTATCATGTGTACACATGTCTGCATAAACCTGAATTGAACTTTCGATTTGTTTTATTGATTATTGGGTTTAAAAAAATAGGATTTCTGATACGTGCTTCACTGTCTTGAATTTCTGGAATTTGATTTCTAGTTAAATCTGATTTTGATGTTTACTTTTGCCATGGATGATTTATACATGTGTATTAGGTTGCCTTGATGTTGGTTACTCATATGGTGTTAGGTTTTGGATTTCGAGAAGGATTTTGAATGTTGGACTGATACCATTTTTAGTTCGAATTTCCTGAACATTCAATTCCTGATTAAAAACTGAAAACTAATGTTTGATTTGCCATATTAAATCTTACACACATGTATTGTTTACTGCTAAGGAGAATTCATGTAATGGGGTTGAGGTTTTGCACTAAAAAAAGGGATTTCGAATGAGGGTTGGGGCTGTCAAATGGGTTGGACTGATACATAGTCCTAAGACTTATATTCCTGAACTTCATTTCCCCTTTCTAAACTGAATTTTGAATGTTAATTTCCATGTCAAATTCTTATGCATTTGTGCTGGTTCATCACACATGAATAGTTAAGTTTAAATGTGGGGTTATGATTGTATTGAAAATTTGGGATTTCAAGTTGGGTTTTCGAATGTATGTTAACTGTTATTGCTCACTGTTTCCTGAGTTTGCACAGTGCTTAAACCTAAGATTTAGCCACACATGTGTTAGTTCTGTTAAGGATCGATTCATGTTTTGGTTGAGTTCACATGCTGGGATATATATTGGAATGCGCCAGGGTTCATGTGGGGGTTTAACTGCAAGTTTTGAGTTGTGTTTTGGGTTTGAAGTTGGTTGACTGAAATGTTCCTTATATATATAAAATTGGACTGATGTTATATTGGTTCACTTTTACATAAATTGACATGTAGCTTAGGATTACATGTTGATTCCTAAGTTGTTTCCAAGCTAAGTATTGAGAACTCACATATGTTTACGCACACATGTATTGACACAACCAAGTTTCACTACCTAACACTAATGCCTATCACCAAATCTGAGTTGTTCACTATCAATTGTTTTCTTTTCTAAAAGCTGAAATGTAATGTTCAATTACTTGTTAGATTCATGTACTCCTAGACACAAGTACACACACCCTAGCCTATATCAAGTACACACACTCATTCACCTAGGTACACACACATGTACTCTATGGATACACACACACACATTTCAAAACAGAAAACTGTTTTGTACATTCCTTCACATATTGTACATACACAAAAATTGAAATACCACACTGTCATAAACCTGAGTTTGTACATAGGTTCACACACACATTTCTGATATCATATCATACTCTACACAATTATATACACACACACATGTTGACACACACATGCACATGCCCCATTGACACTACCCTTCATCACCCACACACTGGTTGTTCACACACACACTCAACACACACACATGTCTATCTTTCTATGAATATATGTATATATAATATCTCTAATTTGTTGAATGAATATGTAATATATATAGTGTATATGCATATTGCCTATAATGTAATATATATATAATATTGCTTATATTAAAATAGTATATGTATATAATGTGTGGAAGCAATGTATTACCAATATAGATTGTATTGGCCTATGTAGATTCCTATAATATAGCCTATGTACATATGGCATGTATATACACATGTGATTTGTGTGTTGATAGACTTGTAAGGCTTTGTGATGATGTGTGCTTGCTAAAATAGGTTGGTTAGGCTTAGTGAGACTTGCTGGGGTTAGGAGTGGCCTAGTTGACCTATTTTGACTAGTATAGTTGACTGGAGTTGACCAAGTATTGACTTTAGTCTAGTTTGACCTAGACAGCATGCAGATGTATTGTAGATTATAATTATCATCCCCTGTATACATCTTGACTTGTGTTGCTCTAACTAGGAGTCAGGTACCTCATCTCGGACAGTACATTTACTTCAGACATTCAGATACCAGGCGAGTACATTCTTTGATTGTTTTATACTTGTCACGACTTATATTCTTGCTCTAGATTACTTTACTTGATATTGTCACGTTATCATCACGGATTGGTACTATATGGATCTTTTCATAGGATGTTATCCCCCTTAGCGGGCGCATCGGATACTTTATGTCGTGTGTTTTATGTACATCAAGTATACCTTACTCTTGCGTTATTCATGTAGACTCATGTTCTCTTATTTCTTTCATGTACTCTCATATACTTTCATGTGCTCTCGTGTACGTTCATGTTTCATAATGTGTTTCGTGTGTAACCAAAACATCATGTTCGTAACGTAACTTGAATGGATCCTTGTGTATTGATTGTGGGTAGGGGTGAGTATAAATGGTCATGTGATTTACCCATCATGTTCACTCTGTTACTTTTTATGTTTTATCATGTGCCACACAGCCATCTTGGCTAGTGTCCCTCATGTTCACTCATGTACATCATGTTCAACCTAAGCCAATTATATGCCATCTTGTACTCTAAATCACTAGTCACTTACAGTTCTTACTTATCATGTATATATTTCCAGTTATCAAATATCTCTCCTATTTTTATGTACATCTTCTTACATCGTTTTATGTATCTTACTCTATTGCTTGCTTTATATTTTCTTCCATGATATGAACTGCATGAGATATACTGTGCTCGCTCCCGTCCTGACTGGACCTGTTAAAAATTTTACAGAGGATGATGAGGAACCCTGCACCCCTTACTTTGGAGCTTGCCTAGATGACACTCGCGACCTGGACCCCTGGGGAGGTTCAGGCAGCTGCTGAGGACGATACCTTGCATAGTGTAGATAGCTTAGACTGTCTTTTTTTTTCATGTTTAGTTGTTGTCTTTGATTTTAGAGTTATATATTTTAGAGATATTGAGTCTGGTAGTTGTTGAGACTTGTTATTTCATTCTGCTGTACCTCAGTTGAGGATTTCTTTATCTATTTCCATTGTGCTACATTCTATCTTAGACTGTGATTGAGTGTACCACTGTGTTGGACTCCTTTAGAGAGTACTTTTATGTTATGTAGTTATAGTTCATGACCTAGAACAGAGTTCTACCGTCGATACTGCGGCGTAGGCTGGGGGCTGTTACGTACTCGTACCCTCACGGTGGGTGCGAGTGGTGACACGTTTTTAGTGGTAGCCCATACAGGTCGAATTTATGTAGTGGTATTCGAACTAGAGTATCACTACAGCCTGTAGTAGGATTAGGATATTTTGAGGGTACTCAATCATACTAGGAAGAACTCTTAATCAGATTCCTTTTATCTAAATTGCTGCTTATTGATTTTCCTTGAATATAAACTGTCCTCCTTTGAATTTTTGCTTCATTCTCAGAAATTGCTTCTTGTTTTGATCTGTCTTCATGATGGTTATGGAGACACGATCTCATCGCTCCGGTCCGGAGGATACTATCGAGAGGCTGGCCACCTCTCGTCCTGTTCAACAAGGCCTCGAGACCGCAGCTTCTGTTGTGCCGACTCAGGTTGGCATTTCTGCTACATTGGAGATGTACCTCCGCCTGTACAGAGACCTTTTTCTGTCATTCTCGATTTCTCTCAGCAGCAGAGGTACCTGCAGCACCAACAGCAGGCCAGAGAAAACCAGCGAGGGTGAGCTTCACCAGGATAGTCGAGGATGTACAGGCCATTGGAGATCTTGCTGTAGGATTCCGATCTTCTCGATTCTATTTCCACAATTGCCTCTTATAACTATCTTGAAATTCGATTTCATCTGCTCCTTGTTGACTGATCAATTTGTTCTGTTGTTCTTGTGTTACGTTTGTTTTTCTTCTGAGAAAATCATATGGGCTAGGTCACCTCAATCATGGGATCTAGAATCTTCGATAGTCGTGTTAGCCGGCATAGTGAGGACATATAGTCAGATTTTGGACGTAATTCTCGGGTGTGGAAATTTAATGTTTTCGCCATCACCTGCGGCAATGCAAAAATTTTAAATACCATGAACCTAGAGGTATGTACCTTAGTCAAGGACTCTGTGATTATCGCAGCCTTGCTCACTAGCATGACGAAGACTCCGAGTAACATGATTTTGGACAGACGCATATTATTATCAGATTGTATCTTAAAGGTTTTTAAACATCATACCCTTCTGTTATTGTAATTAACTTAGGAGTAGGGATATTTTAGTTTTATAGAGCTTATTCGTAGGTAGTTTCTTCATAGTATAATGATATGATGACTTGTAGAGTGTCTGTACCCTAGGGGTGATAGTTAGCATTGGTGTTAGAATAGTAACCCATTGCAGATAATTCTCCTGTTATCTATAATACCAACCAGTTTACATATAGGATATTAGTATGCCATACAACCTTGATGATTTATTATTATTTTCCTTTACCCTTCCAGTGAGGCACCCATGACCAGAGCCTGCCCTTGAGTATAGTTGTAGTTTCACCTAAGACTGAAAGTTTTATATATATAGATAGATTGCAAATGATATACTTAGGATATATGTAATGGGTTGTTGTTTCTGAGCTTATGTATTTGTGGTATTTGGGATTTGTGTGCTTAGATTTTGGGTATCTAGTTATGGGTGACTTGATAGGATTTAGGAAGTTAAGAGTTAGTCTATTATAGAGTTTTCTTTTGCTAATTTCTAGTTGCCAACACTTAGATAGCTACCATAGGTAAAATCCTAAGAAGTTGACCAATTGTTGACCTAGTGCTTGGATGTGGATAAATTTACTAGTTGATGACTAGTGGTTGATCCTTGACTATGTTTGACCTAGAAGGACTACTACCATCTTAAATTTCGAAGATAAAATTTTTCTAAGGTGGGTAGACTTGTAACACCCAGTTTTCTAAATGAGGGTAATTTTGAAATTTTATAATTTTAATCTTTTATTAATGATATTTAAATCATGATATAATTTTTGGTGATTTTTAATCATTTTTAAAACTATTTAAAACCATGACTTGTAATTTTGGTATTTTGCTAAAGTAACCCTAGAGACAGTCTGCCCTAGAGCCTAGCCATGTGATTAGGGTGTCTCATTTATCAATTTAGCTTGAGGGTATTTTGGTCATTTTGAATTTATTTGAATTTAATAGGATTATTAGAATTTATTGGAATATATGTGAATTTATTATTAATTAAATAATTACTTGGTGTTTTGTTAGTCTTTAACTTAGAATGGACCTAACCTAGAAGCTTAGACTTAACCCATGGGCTAAGTTAGAATGGTTAACTTAAGTTGTGGCTAGAAAATATCTAGTTAGGATCTAAATAGGGATTTTAGTTAGTGAGACTTGATTTAGTAAAATGGGCCTATCAAAAGTTGAACTTGATTAGCCTAAAGAAGGCCCATAGCCCATTAGACTCAACCCTAACCCTAATTTCATTCATTATGACCAGCCACCTAGGGTTTCCCTCCTTATAAAGTCATCTCCTCCATGTTCTTGCCTATTTTGTAATGTTTCAACATTTTGAAGAAATGGGTAAAGAGCCATCTTCCCCAATCCATAACTTTCTTATTTCAAGTCCTTTTTGGCTCAAATCTTTTGCATTAGGTTCTAATTAGTCTCTTCTTGCTGTTTATGGAGAGTAATCTCAGCCTTGGATCAATTTGGAGCATTTGGCCAGCAAGAAGGATACCCCCATTAGAAGCTTTCTCTTGAGATTGACACCTATAGGTAAAACCCCTTAAATTGATCTAATATTCTGTTTTGTTTGCATTTAGGGCTAGAAGTAGGTGTCCCCGAGCTGTCCCTGAAGTTTGGGTTAATTTTGTGTCCGTTTGGTGTCCGTATCGGACACGTGTTAATGTGTAAGTGTAGGTGTTTGATGAAATGCCCAAACAAATTCTTTTTACTATTTTTGCGATTATTTTTTATTAGATTCCTAGATCTAGGGTTGGTATTTGTATTCGTGTCCTTGTCCATTGATTTTGGGATCATGTCGTGTCCACAAGCGGACACGAACATGCCCGCAGCAGCCTTATGGCACTATCCTGCTACTCGGGTACAATATCTCACTGCATAGGACACGGGGACATGCCATTTTTGGCGAGGATGATGGGGCAACGACTGTAAGGTGTCTCCTAAAATTTGAGCCCAAGAGGTACAGTGTGCGAGGAGTTCTCCTCCCCGCACTGGTCGTACTGGTCGCGCGCACTGTGCTGACCCGTGCGGATTTGTGCTCCTGACACGCGAGTGGACACGGCTGGACACGTGACGTGGACTCGATGCAGGGTGTCGACCATGTAGCCCTACACGTGGGCTACACGTGTGCACGGCCACGTATCCCCACGTGGCCTGTATCGTGCGTTTGACACGCGTGCACACGTGCACGATATTGTTGGTACACAGTTTGGACTCTATGTTCGTGTAATGGTTTGGGACACTTCGTGCCCAGTTCTTGGACACGAATGGCCTCCCCATGACATGTATCATGTGTACACTGTCTGCATACACCTGAATTGAACTTTCGATTTGTTTTATTGATTATTGGGTTTAAAAAAAATAGGATTTCTGATACGTGCTTTACTGTCTTGAATTTCTGGAATTTGATTTCCAGTTAAATCTGATTTTGATGTTTACTTTTGCCATGGATGATTCATACATGTGTATTACGTTGCCTTGATGTTGGTTACTGATATGGTATTAGGTTTTGGATTTCGAGAAGGATTTTGAATGTTGGACTGATACCATTTTCAGTTCGAATTTCCTGAACATTTAATTCCTGATTAAAAACTGATGTTTGATTTGCCATGTTAAATCTTACACACATGTATTGTTTATAGCTAAGGAGAATTCATGTAATGGGGTTGAGGTTTTGCACTAAAGAAAGGGATTTCGAATGAGGGTTGGGGCTGTCCAATGGGTTGGACTGATACACAGTCCTAAGACTTATATTCCTGAACTTCATTTCCCCTTTCTAAATTGAATTTTGAATGTTAATTTCCATGTTAAATTTTGCATTTGTGTTGGTTCATCACACATAATTAGTTAAGTTTAAATGTGGGGTTATGATTGTATTGGAAATTTGGGATTTCAAGTTGGGTTTTCGAATGTTTGTTAACTGTTATTGCTCACTGTTTCCTGAGTTTGCACAGGGCTTAAACCTAAGATTTAGCCACACATGTGTTAGTTCTGTTAAGGATCGATTCATGTTTTGGTTGAGTTCACATGCTGGGATATATATGGGAATGCACCAGGGTTCATGTGGGGGTTTAACTGCAAGTTTTGAGTTGTGTTTTGGGTTTGAAGTTGGTTGACTGAAATGTTCCTTATATATATAAAACTGGACTGATGTTATATTGGTTCACTTTTACACAAATTGACATATAGCTCAGGATTACATGTTGATTCCTAAGTTGTTTCCAAGCTAAGTATTGAGAACTCACATATGTTTATACACACATGTATTGACACAACCAAGTTTCACTACCTAACACTAATGCCTATCACCAAATCTGAGTTGTTCACTATCAATTGTTTTCTTTTCTAAAAACTGAAATGTGATGTTCAATTACATGTTAGATTCATGTACACCTAGACACAAGTACACACACCCTGGCCTATATCAAGTACACACACTCATTCACCTAGGTACACACACATGTACTCTATGGATACACACACACACATTTCAAAACAGAAAACTGTTTTGTACATTCCTTCACATATTTTACACACACAAAAACTGAAATACCACACTGTCATAAACCTGAGTTTGTACACAGGTTCACACACACACATTCCTGATATCATATCACACCCTACACAATTCTATACACACACACACATGTAGACACACACATGCACATGCCCCATTGACACTACCCTTCATCACCCACACACTGGTTGTTCACACACACGTCTATCTCTTTATGAATATATGTATATATATATATATATATATATATATATATATAATATCTCTAATTTGTTGGATGAATATGTAATATATATAGTGTATATGCATATTGCCTATAATGTAATATATATATATATATATATATATATATATATATATATATATATATATATATATATATATATATATATATATATGTAATGTTGCTTATATTAAAATAGTATATGTATATAATGTGTGGAAGCAATGTATTACCAATATAGATTGTGTTGGCCTATGTAGATTCATATAATATAGCCTATGTATATATGGCATGTATATACACATGTGATTTGTGTGTTGATAGACTTGTAAGGTTTTGTGATGATGTGTGCTTGCTAGAATAGATTGGTGGTTAGGCTTAGTGAGACTTGCTGGGGTTAGGAGTGGCCTAGTTAACCTATTTTGACTAGTATAGTTGACTGGAGTTGACCAAGTGTTGACTTTAGTCTAGTTTGACCTAGACAGCATGCAGATGCATTGTAGATTACATTTATCATTCCATGTATACATTTTGACTTATGTTGCTCTAACTAGGAGTCAGGTACCTCATCTCGGACAGTACATTTACTTTAGACATTCAGATACCAGGCAAGTACATTCTTTGATCGTTTTATACTTGTTACGACTTATATTCTTGCTCTAGATTACTTTACTTGACGCTGTCACGTTATCATCACAGATTGGTACTATATGGATCTTTTCATAGGATGTTATCCCCCTTAGTGGGCGCATCGGATACTTTATGTCGTGTGTTTCATGTACATCAAGTATACCTTGCTCTTGCGTTATTCATGTACACTCATGTTCTCTCATGTTCTTTCATGTACGCTCATGTACTTTCATGTGCTCTCGTGTACGTTTATGTTTTCTCATGTGTTTCGTGTGTAACCAAAACATCATGTTCGTAACGTAACTTGAATGGATCCTTGTGTATTGATTGTGGGTAGGGGTGAGTATGAATGGTCATGTGATTTACCCATCATGTTTACTCTATTACTTTTCATGTTTTATCATGTGCCACACAGCCTTCTTGGCTAGTGTCCCTCATGTTCACTCATGTACATCATGTTCAACCTAAGCCAATTACATGCCATCTCGTACTCTAAATCACTAGTCACTTACAGTTATTACTTATCATGTATATATTTCCAGTTATCAAATATCTCTCCTGTTTTCATGTACATCTTCTTACAGCGTTTCATGTATCTTACTCTATTGCTTGTTTTATATTTTCTGCCATGATATGAACTGTATGAGATGTACTGTGCTCGCTCCCGTCCTGACTGGACCTGTTAAAATTTTTACAGAGGATGACGAGGAACCCTGTACCCCTTACTTTGGAGCTAGCCTAGATGACACTCGCGACCTGGACCCCTGGAGAGGTTCAGGCAGTTGCTGAGGATGATACCTTGCATAGTGTAGATAGCTTAGACTGTCTTTCTTTTTCATGTTTAGTTGTTGTCCTTGATTTCAGAGTTGTATATTTTAGAGATATTGAGACTGGTAGTTGTTGAGACTTGTTATTTCATTCTGTTGTACCTCAGTTGAGGATTTTTTTATCTCTTTCCATCGTGCTACATTCTAACTTAGACTGTGATTGAGTGTACCTCTGTGTTGGACTCCTTTGGAGAGTATTTTTATGTTATGTAGTTATAGTTCATGACCTAGAACAGCGTTCTACCGCCGATACTGCGACGTAGGCTGGCGCTGTTACGTACTCGTACCATCACGGTGGGTGTGGATCGTGATAAGGTTGGCCCCTATCGTGCTTCTCTTTTTGCCAATAGGTTACTATTTGCCTTTTATACTTACCCGAAGGGTAACTTTCACGTCGATGGATGGATCCATCCTGAATTGGAGTGGAAGGAATTGTCCCTTTGGGCAATAAGAAAGTTTAAGGGGGACTTGAAGGAAGCGGGTATTTACAGCTGCGTTAAAGCCTCTGTGAACGGAATTGCTGTCAACCGGGCTCTTTTCCTCGCCCTGCTGGAGATGTTCAATTATCATATAGGGACGTTCTTTTCTCTCTGCGATGAGTTAGGTTTAGCTCTTCCTGAGATGCGTGCCCTATCCAAGCTACCATAGGGGAGTCAGCCTTATAAGGAGTATACTCCCTGTAAGGAGGAGTTCTTTGCCTTGGAGACCGAGCATCCTTCTATGATGAATATGTATAAGGAGCTATTCTGCCACTACCAAGTGTGCAGGTACCAAGACCAGGTGCAGGACCCACCCCATATCCAAGCTTGGGTCAATTATATCTTCATCCGAGTTCCCTCGACGTCGGGGATACCCTACTATGCCTCGCGCCCAGCATATACTGCTGATGAGGTAGATGACATGATGAGTATCATTGGGGTATTGGCTCTGTCTGTTGATGCTGAGGGTGGTCCCACTTCTAACATTCACAGCTTGTTCAGCCAGAATCTGATCCCAGTGAACCCGAAAGCAACCATGGCAGCCTTCTTTATGGTGTGGCTACGGATGGCTATAGT
The DNA here is from genome assembly GCA_029216955.1 of Iris pallida. NCBI lineage: Eukaryota > Viridiplantae > Streptophyta > Magnoliopsida > Asparagales > Iridaceae > Iris > Iris pallida. The sequence goes on along the minus strand of JANAVB010002393.1, from coordinate 11,827,508 downwards.
GCCTGGAGGTTCTGGTCCCGCTAGCCGGATTAGCCAGGATCTGATCCTACCCGCCGTGAAGCTCAGGCAACCTTTGTCGTTGTTACCGGCTATGGTGTGCAACCTGCTGTACAGTCTACAGGAGTTCTCCCAGAAGGTTCTTGATTGTGAGGGTAGTGACGAGGACTTCTCATCAGTTGAGCTCCCTTATCACTACCTGATGGGTTGGTTGGCACTGCATCGTCCCAGTCTGATAAAAACCGATACAATTTTGGGATATGAGGCAGGGGATGCAACTCTGTACAATTACGAGTGCACGGTGTGGGTCCTTTGGGACCTTCCTACTTGTCGGTGGATGTTGGGTCAGTTGGGAGAGTATGCCATCTATCGGGTTTTTCCCTCCTATGGTAGCTTCCGTTCTGATGAGAAGTAGGTGGACGAGGAAATGACCCCTAGGGCATTCTTCTGGTTGTAGTCCATTCGTCCTTTCCTCCTAGTGTACCGAAACCAAAACTGGGTATTTTTGGAGCATTATTTACCCAGTCGTTTTGTCCACCAATTTGGTTATAGCCAAGCGATAATGGGTAATTTGAGCCTCTGTCTTGGTCATGAAGGTAGTCTCTTAGACGGTGCTCGGGCCTAGCATTATTATAATGCCAGTCGTACGGAGGCTATATTTACTACCCTTTCTTTACAGAGGGGTGGGAGTCTTCTATACTCAGCTGCCCAGCTTTATTGTATATGCAACACCTTCTCGTCGGAGTATGATTGTCAGCGGAGTCTGCTTAAGGGGACAAAATTCGAAACCCCTCATTCACCCTTTCCATTTCCATCCGAAATGGTGACTTCTGAGAGAGAAGCCAATGATGGTTCTAGCTCGACTGTAGAGGAGAGAGATGAGGAATGAACTCTCGGTAGCTTGCGAGGACACCCGCTCTTACCTGGGGAAACTTTCCCTCCTGCGAAAAGAGTCAGAATGACCCCTGCGCTTGCAAAGGGTACAATGAATTGCTATGCTGGGTCTTCCTCCGAGTTAAGTCATTTTATTCTTTGAACTTGCCCGTTCTTCTCACATCTTATGATTGTGTGGTTTGAGCAGGCAGGACCTTCTTGGTCAGAGCGGGAATTTTTTGAAGAGCTTGCGCTTGATGCGTCTCGAAACGTTGGGGCCGATGAGGGGGACGCTATCGCTGATCGTTCTGATTCGGGAGTGATTCCTTCTCCTGTCCTTATATGGGTCCGTACTGGAGCCGATGCTCTGGCTGTCGGGCAAACGACCGACGATACGGCCATCAAAGCAAGGGCCCAAGGAATTGCTGCAAGGCCAGTCTCGACGGTCAAGGTGGTTGTAGAGACGACTATGCCCCCCGAACCATCGAGCATCTCATCGACAAATCCTTCTGTGTCCGCTCTATAAAGTGGCAGAGTTCAGCTCTTGTTTTCCCTCCTGGTCCTTGGGTTGCAGCTTCTCCAGTTACTTCAATGAGTCTGACAGATAAGGAATATAGCGCCTAACTTCTATTGGAGACCACCGTAATGCTTTGACTCATGGTATAGAGGGCGTCTTGTATGGTCAACCATTGGCCGAATGGATCCGGGACCTAGTGGAAGATCAGTTGCAGCTCTTGTGTAATTATCCAAAATATTAGGCTCAGGTCATGATTGCAAAAGGATTGTTGGCTGACTTAAAAATCGTTGCCCTGGAACTCGGTCTTGATCGCACCCTGCCGGTCTTAGCTATAGCAGAACAGGAGAAGATGGTTTTTGAGGAGTCTCGCCAAGAGCAGATGCGTCGGGCTCTTTCTTATCGACTTGTGGAGGTCGAATCAAAAATTGTCGAACTGGCTAACGCCGAAGGGGCTCGAGTCCGCCGTCGCACAGCCACAAAGGAGAACAGTAGAGATCTCCAGGAACAGATTTAGAAGCTAATGGCTACTCTTATCCTTGCTGAGGATGGCCTGAAGGAATCAGATGACCAGGAAGAAGTACTTCGCCAACGCTCGGAGACTCTTGACTCGGGAAAAGGTGGATATCAATGCCCGTCATGCCGAGTGAACTCTCGCACGTCATGCTTGGACCTCTGTCAGAGATGAGACTGTCAGACACTAGAGGGCCGAAAGGAGGCACCGAGCATCGATTGCACAATGGAAGGCTCATCTGAGAAGCCGGCTGGAAGATCTTCAAGACCCGTCTTCCTAATTTTGACTTTTTGCTTCTTTTTGTCCCTCAGTTTATGAGAGACCATATGTAGTTTTGTAATAGAAAACATTGCCTTCTTTGTATCTAAAGTTTTTGCTTTCCCTTCTCTGTTTTGTCTCTCTTCATGGTTGTGAGCCCTGTACAGAGATGAGAATTCCCTCAGAGGGGATAGCTTTATTGGGGACGGGATGTTTACTCAGAGGTTATGTGGACATAGCAAACACGGAAGTTTTTTGTAGAGACACTTTCCTTACTCAGAGGTAATATGGACATGGTAAGGATAGACTCTCCTGGGGTATAGAACGACTCAGAGGTAATATGGACGTGAAGGGTTCTATAGATGAAAATTATGGAGAATTGTCAGGGAAAGGATGCGTTGCTCAGAGGTATATTGACATGGCAAGCATCCTTCTTCCTAGAATAATAGTTCAGAGGTAATATGGATGTGACTATATTTTTCTTAGGGGGTTATGACAACTTTGGGGTTATCATAACGGGGTGACTACTCAGAGGTAATATGGATATAGTAGACACGATGTAGAATAACACTTCAGAGGTAATATAGATGTAAAAAAATTTCTAAAGATTATGACAGCTTACAGCTATTATAGAGGAGGTGACCACTCAGAGGTAGAGAGTACATGGTAGATACGTCTTAGGATAACATTGCAGAAGCGAGGTCATGAAATTTTTACTGAGAGGTTCACGATGATTACTGGTTCATCGTGTCGGGAGCCTGGTCCGGATGGACTCTCGTGACTCTTTCTTGAGGCATGGAGAACGGTATGAGCCCTTGAGCATTGTCCCGTACGGGCGGAAGGTCGACTACTACCATCGCCGCCTTTGGAGTAGCGATGATGCCATCTTGTATCTCTGTGGCTGAAAAACTCCCGAACTGGAGAGTAACCATGTTGGCCATAACGGTCTTCTCCTTGTAATCCAACGATAAGAAGTTGGAGTTAATGAGGAGTCGAATTTATCCCTTCAACACATAGCAGTCCTATGTAGAGTGATGGACGTAGTGGTGATAATGGCAGTACTTGGGATGGTCTACCTTTTCTACTTCATCAGGATGCCTGGTTGCCGGGATGGACAGTTTGTCACTCTTCGTAAGCATCTCAAAGAGCTCCAACATATCCTCGTAATTGAAGGAGTAAGTCTCCCTCAACCTCTGCTCTTTCGCAGACTTGGGGTTCGCAGCTGGTAAAACTTTGGAGATGTTAACGGTCATGGCTTGCTTACCTTTTTCGTCTTTGGGGCTGTTGTTGTACGAGAATCTCCCTTGTCTTCGGGCACAAGAAAGTGTAGCCCCAGGAGCTGCACATCCTGGGCTTTTCTTTGTACGACATCCGCCTTTGTAATGAAAGGCGTCCACTCCATGCAGGGAGCACTGTACCATAATTTTATAGCGGGCAGCATGTTCTTACGACATGAGTCCATAAGCTTGGGCTCGGGCATGTCGGGTGGTAATCTGAAGGCTGCCTGGTGGAAGCGCTCGACGTATGTGCGAACAGGCTCTTTCTCCCTCTGAACAATTTCCATGAGGGTCGACATGGGCATATCTATGCCTTCTTCATAGAATTGGTCCACGAAGCGAGTCTTCAGGTCTTCAAATGACGAGATACAGTCGTCCGAAAGACTGCAGAACCACTCATAGGCTACCCCCTGTAGGGCTCCTATGAATAGGTTGGCCAGGAGGGGGTCATCATTTGGCAAGTGCCCCCGTTACTGAGGCAAAGTACCTCAAGTATTGTCGAGGAGACCCCTTCCCATCATAAGGTATAAGAGTCTGCGGATTGTATTTGGGAGGATATACGTCGTTGTCCCACTCGGCAGGGTATGGCTGTCGGATTCCCATCTTATGGAGCCTTGCTTGCTTCTCTTTGGCATCATGACGGGCGTACAGCTCCTTGATGGCCTGCTGTATCTTGGCTAATATTGCGGAGCCTGTAGCCGATGGAGTAGACGAGGATGGTCCTGCCTGATTGGCAGTAGGCAACCTGCTGGATTTGTCATTGGTTGGCGAATCATGCACAGGTGTAGAGGCAACGGGGGCCATGCTACTCTTGAGGTCAATTATGACGGAGGACAGGGTCTTCATGGTATCCGTCAGCGTATCCAACTTCGTCTTGAGGACTTCGATACGTTTGAGAGCTTCGTTATCGTCTTTGTCAGCCCCTGTTTTTTAAATTTTGGTTTAATTAGTGTTAATTAGATGTTAATGACCTATTTTGCTTTAAAATAATTTATAATAATTATTAGGAATTTTTCTAGAATTTTAAATGATTTTTAATTAATTTTTAAATCAAAATATATTATTTTGTAATATTTAAATTTATTTTAATATTATTATGTAATTTTTCAAATTATTATTATATTAGTTTGCAAATTAGTGAATTGTTTTAATTGTGATTTACAAATAATAATTTGTAAACTGTTAGGCTTAAGGTTAATTTTTAAGACCCCAATCTTCGGGGGACCTTGCTGTAATTTGCCAAACCCGACCCCCCCCCCCCCCGTCCACGTTTCTTTCTCTCTCATCCCAACTGCCTCCGACGACCGGCCAGCTGCCCCGACGACCATCGACTTCACCCGCCTTTTTCGGCCTGCTCCAGCCCCACAACCGACCTCCTTCCCCCTATAAATACCCCCCAGACCAAACCCTAACCCTAGTACACTACCACGACCCCCCACAACGCCGCCTTCACTCCTTCTTTCCAGACGAGAACCCTAACCCTAACTCCGGCGACCCCTAGCCCCACCCCCACAGCCGCCTATACCACCATCAACCACCACCGACGAGTTCGCCACGCCAAGATGAGTACAGCGCCACCCCAGCGCAGCGACGTCGACGCTTCCTCCGCCCTGTCGTCGTACTAACATCCCGCTAGACTTGGACACGTACGTGTCAGTTCTCTTTCGTGTCATTTTCGTGTCTCGTCTTCACATATGCGACTCGTCGCGTCCTGACGAACCTAGTGGTAAGTCTGGACACGTCCAACTCGACCCGTGCGTGTCGTGCAGGACCCGGACACGAGACTCGTGTAACCTTGTGTCCTCAACTGTCAGGATACAGGACTATAGGGTTAACGGGTTACTGGGCTGCTATCGGGTTAAAACCCAATAACCAAAAATCTAACTTAAAACTAACCCTAACCCATTCCCTAACATATGAGTCGGGATGAACCCCTGGCCAGCCCGACCGCGCCTAACACCCCCTGCCCTGACCCGAGTTCGAGCCCCCCTTTCCCTCTTCTTTTGTTTTGTTTTTGTTTTTATTTTATTTTTTTATATATGTATATTTGTATTTATATATATATGTATATATATGTATTTATGTATATATATATTATTATATATATACTATTTATATGTATATATATATATATATATATATATATATATATATATATATATATATATATATATATTTTTTATATATATATATATATATATATATATATATATATATATATATATATATATATATATATATATATATTTTATATATATATATATATATTTATATATATACAGTATTTGTATATATATATATATATATATATATATATATATATATATATATATATATATATATATATATTATATTTAGTACTTTTATATATATGTATGTATATTTATTATATGTATATATATATCCATTATATATATATACATATAAATATCTATATATATTTATATGTATATATATAAATATTGTTGTTGTATATTTATGTATGTATTTCAAATTCTATCATGTACAAAATATTATTATGTAAAATTTCAAAAGTTATTTTATTGTATATTTTGTGACTTGCAATTTTACCACTTTAAAATATACTATTTATATTTAAATTCTTGTCATTTTATTGATTATGACCAATTGATGTCCAAGCCTAGCATGGATTTTTGGGTCCAATTGTGTCTAATACATTCAGAGTCTGTACAAGTCATATTGGACTTATTTCATGGCTCTGGATCCTGTATCTGGACTTCGGTTCAATTTTGAATACATGGACAAAATAGTAAATAATTAATTAATTATTTTCTAAAAATTATTACTTGCTGTTTTTGAATTTTATATATATTTTAAGTGCTGTAAAAATCTTGAAAAAATTGTATTTAAATACTATATCAATTTAGCTAATTTATTATAAATTTTCAGCATTTATAAAGTACTTTTAGTATTTTATAAAATAGGAAAACAGAACTCAATTTTAGTATATATGTTTGCTGATTTTTAATAAATATTTGTGAAGGTTTATAAATTCCAGAAAAATTATTATAAATTTCTATAATTAACAAGGATCATTTAGATTCTTTAGTTTATGTAAAATTGAGCATTTTGTCTATCTCCAAAATTGTTGGAACACAGTGTACAGTTTGATTTATTTATTGAATAATTATGACTTGCAATATTTTGTGTTGTTTTGAGTTATAGTCGTATTGGACCTCACCCCACACTAGTGTAAAGATCCTAGAAAGTTGGTTTGGGTATTGTGTCACCCCATATTGATCTCCTATGCTAAAGTCATCATTTGGCTAGGTGTCCAGTCAGAAAGTCGTACCACACAACTAGTGTCTTAGTGTTTAACTTAGTATAAAAACTAAGTTTATGTGTTATTTCTACAGTGATGAGTCACCAGGCATTTATAGCATTTTATCGCTGCTTTGCTTTGCTAAAAGGCAAGTACTTCTATAAACTTTACATACTGCTATAACCATAAACTGATTTTTTAACCATGTTAAATGCTGATCCTTGGGGTAGCAAGTTAAAACTTTACATGTTGTATTACTTTCAGTCTCTACCATGCTTAGGACAGTTTTTATATCTCTCACATGTTTAAACAACGTGTTAAGGAAAAACTGTTAGTAGTGTACGTGATCATGCCCCCCTTCTCCGTATGTATTTATCGAGCACTGTTACATTCAATATGTTACTTTGTCATATGTCTGATCCCGTATTTGTGTATGGACATACACCGATGCCGTTAAGGGTACATATATACACTTCAGAAAATTGATATGTACCACTGCATATCCTGATTACCTATTGACTGATCACTCACCTACTACAGTTTTAAACTTTAAACAAATAATTGTTGCCTTGATTAAAATGTATCTAAAACAGGATAAATATGATATGTCATTTCTTTCCATCACATGATCAGTATTATATATTTTTTAGAATCAGTACTTGCTCCCGTCCTGACAGGATAACGTTGTAGGTATTCTTACTGAGAAGGAGTTGCTCTGTGATTCATATTATGGAGTTACTACCGAGGACCAGGCTTTATCTTACGAGGATGTACCTGCGGGGAAACTCGTCTAGTTGTCTATTTTATTTTGGACTTTTGAGAGTAGTCATGTATTAGACTATGTATTTTGTGACTGGACCTGTATCCAGCTTTACATTTCAGACTTGAACTTGGACTTACTTATATATGAGATGACTTTTGTGTTTGGAATATTTATGACTCTTTGCTACATATAGAACTGTTAGCACATTTTGGGTAGCAGATCGTAACATATTTTTAGTGGTGGCTGGACATGACTCGGTCCGGCCCAACAATTTGGGTAGCGGATCGTGACATATTTTTAGTGGTGGCCCATGCAGGTCCTGACTAAATTGTTTGGTTACATTATTGTACCAAGCTTGCCTACAATTAGGAGCTTAAGGTAATTAGACAACATTAGGAATGACGCTTAGAACACCTAGAGGAATACTAGGACTTCAACATAGGAAACGCATCACATGCTCGTTATTACAAATTAGATTTTTCTTGTTATCTATGATTGTTTACTTAAAAGAGTCCTTATTAGTCCTTTTTATTTATTTATTTAGATGGTGCTCACCCGTTCTTCCCAGTATGTTACACCTGAGAATGGCACACTGCCTATCCAGTCGGTTGACCAGTTGACCGATACACCTCCACCTCCACCTACCATATTCCTCCACTCCACAAATCTACAAACCTAGATGCCTCTACCACCTTCCACATCATAGTCCCAGCAGGACCCAATACTCCCACCACCACCTATTACTACACCTGCCCAGGCTTCCATCACACTCGACGGAAACCAACTGCTCACTCTGATACAGGGATTCCTAACGACCCATCAGGAGCAGACCACCCTACTCCGCCAGAGCATGGAGCGTTCTGAGGAACGTACCATGGTCCCACCACCTATAGAGCCATGGCAGAGAGAAGGGACAATCAAGGACTTCATGGGTCTGAACCCCAAGGAGTTCTTAGGGACTAAGGGCATAGTAGTAGTAGATGACTGGCTAGACTCAGTAGAGAGGAAGCTCCTTGGAGCTAGGTTGCCGAATGACCTCCAGGTCGAGGTAGCAGGATTTCTGCTAATAGACTTGGCAGGAGTTTGGTTCCGGAATGAGCCGCTATTCGCGAGAGGAAAGGCCACTTGGGATCAGTTCAAGAAAAAATTCTTCTCGACCACCGCTAGGGTAGCCATGGGGCTACGATTCCAGAACATCCAGCAGGGGAACCATTCTGTTGACGAGTATACAACAGAGTTTAGTCGTCTGAGCCGTTTCGCTCCTAGTCGAGTTGCAGACCCTGAGGAGATGACGCGTAGGTTTTGCCATTGGCTAGTTCCAGACATTGGCATTCTTATAGTGGCGAACGATACGACTGACTACTACCAGAGCCTAGAGTTGGCCCGGAGCATAGAGGAGCGTCTTTTGTCTTGCAAGAGGCCGGCTTCTGTACACCTCGAGGGACCGTCCAAGCGTCAGGCTTTCCACCCGAGAGCACCGACGCCTCACCAGCAGACTTACCGTCCCCCTACATCACATCATCCGACCCAGCCAGTTAGAGCCCCGGGACCCCGGCAGCAGCAGAAGGGAGCTTTGTGTGTATTCTGTAAGAGGCCAGGCCATGACGCTATCGTCTATAGGAAGAGATTAGTGCAGTGTTTAGCTTGTGGGTCTGCCACCGATCAGCTACGGGAATGCCCAGTAGCCAGGGTACCAGGTGTCGGACCACAGTCTAGAGGACTGCCACTTCTGACTCAGCAGCAGAGGTTTAGGCAACATCTGCAGTAGCAGAAGGGACCCCAGTGGAAGACTTATAGTCTGGCTCTTGAACCGGAGCCGGAGCAGGTTTCGGAGCCAGATTATTTGGCTGACGTCATCACAGGTCATGTTTATTTGTATACTTTTCTAGCTCTATGCTTGTTTGATTCCGGTGCATCTCATAGCTTCCTTTCATTAGAATTTATGCATAAACACCACTTATTAGCTACACCTACCGAGGAGATGCATAGAGTAATAATGGGAGGCGGACCAGTGCCCATTAGAGCTATCTATAGATGCTCTATTACTATAGCTAGGAGAGAGTTTAGGGGACGATTCTTTTTGATGCTACTCCCCGGGTATGATATCATATTGGGGATGGACTGGCTTAGCTATTCCAATGCAGCTGTAGAATATCATGAGGGTAGTATTATGTTCAGTCCCCCAGGCATGACACCATTCAGTGTCAGTAGGACAGGGCCGGAGATCAGCCTAGAGCCGAACTATTGTGCGACAGTTGGAGAGATAGCACCGCCACACCTTATCATTAGGTAGTTTATGGATATATTCTCAGAGGATGTATTCTCAGAGGATCTTCCAGGACTTCCGCCTGACAGAGATGTGGAGTTCACTATAGATTTAGTACCGGGTTCATCTCCAGTATCCCCGGCTTGCTATAGAGTAAAACCCAAGGAGACCGTAGAGATAAAGGAGCAGATTGATGACCTGTTGAAAAAGGGTTTCATTCGATCTAGTACTTCTTCATGGAGAGCGCCAGTGCTTTTTTTGCCGAAGAAGGATGGTAGAGTTCGGTTGTGCATTGACTACCGGGCCTTGAATACCATCACCATTAAGAACAAATATCCTCTGCCCAGGATAGATGATTTGTTTGACCAGTTGCGTGGGGCGAAGGGGTTTTCCAGGATAGATTTGAGATCCGGGTACCACCAAGTGAAAGTCAGGGCTACAAACATCCAGAAGACGGCGTTCAACACAAAGTACGGGCAGTACGAGTTTCTGGTGATGCCATTTGGTCTCACAAATGTGCCAGCTGTCTTTATGAACTTGATGAATAAGACATTTCACCAGTATTTGGATAAGTTCGTCGTAGTATTTATCGACGACATCCTGATATACTCGAAGACACCGGAGGAACACGCAGAGCATTTGCAAACAGTTTTGGGGATTCTTAGGCAGGAGAGGTTGTTTGCCAAATTGCCGAAGTACGAGTTCTTTTTGGACCGAGTGGAGTTTCTCGGTCATATAGTTACTGGAGAGGGAATCTCGGTGGATCCCAGGAAGATTGCTGCCGTTGAGACATGGGAGGCTCCGACGTCAGTTTCAAAAAACTGGAGCTTTTTGGGTTTAGCTGGCTATTATAGAAAGTTCGTCCAGGACTTTGCTAGGATAGCTGAACCCATGACGAAACTGACACGGAAGGATGCAGAGTACATTTGGTCAGAGGACTACCAGGCAGCATTTAAGGAGCTGAAGAGGAGGCTGACGACCGCTCCAGTTCTGACATTACCTTCAGGATCTGGAGGTTTCACCATATACAGTGATGCTTCGGAAAAGGGGCTAGGATGTGTCCTACAGCAGCATGGAAAAGTGATTGCTTATGCATCTTGGCAATTACGAACTCATGAGCAGAACTATCCTACCCATGACCTAGAGTTAGCTGCGGTGATCTTTGCACTCAAGTTATGGAAACATTACTTATACGGAAAGCGTGTGGAAATCTTTACTGACCACAAAAGCTTGAAGTATGTGTACACGCAGAAAGAGCTGAACGTGAGGCAAAGACGATGGTTGAAGTTGATGAAAGACTTCGACCTCAATTTACAGTATCACCCCGGAAAGGCAAATGTGGTGGCGGATGCGCTGAGCAGGCATCCGATGGCATGGTATCTGATGATAGATCGGCATTTGCGGAAAGATCTGGAGAAGCTCGGTATCGAGATAGTTCGGCCAGGATCAGTAATACAGATAATGACGCTTGACATTCAGTCAGGTTTGATGGAGCAGATCAAGGAGGCATAATCTATAGATGAGAGCCTTCGCGAACTTTGAGCCCAGGCTTTAGCTGGATTGCTGGATGACTTCACCATAGCAGAGGATGGATCCTTGAGACATGGCAGCCAATTATGCGTGCCGAAAGAAGAGTTGATAGTGGCAGTCTTGCAGGAGGTGCACCAATCGAGATATTCTATTCACCCTGGTGCCAACAAGATGTATCGTGACTTGCAGGAACATCTTTGGTGGCACGGGATGAAGAGAGATATATCACGTTTTATTTCGAGATGCCTAGTTTGCCAGCAAGTCAAGACGGAGCGCCAGAGGCCAGCTGGTCTATTGCAGCCATTATCCATTCTTAAGTGAAAGTGGGAACACATTACGATGGACTTCGTCTCAGGGCTTCCTCGTTTCCAAGAAGGGAAGGATGCCATTTGGGTCATCGTGGACAGGCTGACGAAGTATGCGTGCTTCATACCCTTCAAGGTAGGGCTTTCCACCGAGAAGTTAGCAGAGCTATAAATGTAGCAGATAGTTCGCTTGTACGGAGTACCAGTGAGCATCATGTCGGACCGAGATAGCAGATTCACGTCCCACTACTGGAGGAGCTTGCAGGAGGAGTTGGGCAGTCGGCTCAAGTTCAGTACGGCGTACCACCCGCAGACAAATGGGCAGTCCGAGAGGACGATACAGACGCTAGAGGATATGCTGAGGACTTGTGTGCTGGACCTTGGCAGATCATGGGAGAGCCATCTGCACTTGGTAGAGTTTTCATACAACAACAGCTACGAAGCCAGTATTGGTATGTCTCCTTTCGAGGTACTATATGGACGACGATGCCGTACACCGCTCTTTTGGGATGATGTTGGGGACAGAGTTATGCATGGGCCAGAGCTGATCACGGATGCAGCAGAGAAGGTCGGGATGATCAGAGACAGACTCAGAGTCGCTCAGGACAGGCAGAAACACTGGATCGATGCTAGTCGCAGACCGATAGAGTTCGTCGACGGAGATATGGTGCTAGTGAAGATATCACCTACTAGAGGGACGATCCGGTTCGGACGAGGAGGCAAGTTGAGCCCCAGATACATCGGGTCGTTCGAGATACTTGGCAGGATCGAAGAGGTAGCTTACAGGGTTGTACTTCCACCCAACCTAGCAGGAGTTCACGATGTCTTTCTTGTGTCTCAGCTGAGAAGATATGTTCCGGACCCCAGCAATGTGCTAGATCATTCAGAGTTGGAGATCGGACCGAGCCTTGCAGTTACTGAGCAGCTAGTGGAGATATTGGACAGAAGGGAGAAGAGGCTGAGGAACAAAGTCATACCCTTAGTACGAGTAGCTTGGAGCCGTCACTCTCCGAGTGAATCTACTTGGGAGAGGGAGTCGGACATGAGGGAGAGATATCCTTACTTGTTCGACCCAACAGCTGCGAGAAAACCACCCGTTCCCGCATGATACCTTAGAGGTTAGTTTCGATCGTAGCCTTAGTCATTTGTTGCATTGCTTGTTATGTTAGAATGTTTGTAGACTTTTCTATCCTTGTGAATTTCGAGGACGAAATTTTTCAAGGAGGAAAGACTTGTCAGCCCCTATTTTTCAAATTTGGATTAATTAGTGTTAATTAGATGTTAATGACCTATTTAGCTTTAAAATAATTTATAATAATTATTAGGAATTTTTCTAGAATTTTTAAATAATTTTTAATTAATTTTTAAATCAAAATATATTATTTTGTAATATTTAAATTTGTTTTAATATCATTATACAATTTGTCAAATTATTATTATATCAGTTTGCAAATTAGTGAATTATTTTAATTGTGATTTGCAAATAATAATTTATAAACTGTTAGGCTTAGGATTAATTTGTAAGACCCCAATCTTCGGAGGACCTTGTTGTAATTTGCCAAACCTGACCCCCCCACGTTTTTTTCTCTCTCCTCCCAAGTGCCCCTGACGACCGGCCAGCCCCAGCCCCACAACCGACCTCCTTCCCCCTATAAATACCCCCCAGACCAAACCCTAACCCTAGCACACTACCACGACCCCCCAAAGCGCCGCCTTCACTCCTTCTTCCCCGACGAGAACCCTAACCCTAACCCTAACTCCGGCGACCCCTAGCGCCAACCCCACAGCCGCCTACATATATATATATGTATTTATGTATTTATGTATATATATATATTATTAGTTTTATATATATATGTATTTATTATATATGTATATGTATTTTATATATATATATATATATGTATTTATGTATTTATGTATATATTATTATATATATATATTATTATTATATATATATTATTAGTTTATATATATATATATTTATGTATTTATGTATATATGTATATATTATTATATATATATTATTATTATTATATATATATTTATTTTATTATATATGTATATATGTATTTATGTATATATATATTATTATATATATATTGTTTTATATGTATATATATACAGTATTTGTATATACATAAAAAAAAAAAAAAAAAAATATATATATATATATATATATATATATATATATATATATATATATATGTATATATATATATATATATATATATATATATATATATATATATATATATATATATATATATATATATATATAAATATATATATATATATATATATATATATATATATATATATATATATATATATATATATATATATATATATATTATATTTAGTACTTTTATATATATGTATGTATATTTATATATGTATATATATATCCATTATATATATATATATATATATATATATATATATATATATATATATATATATATATATATATATATATATTTTATATATATATATATATATATATATATATGTATATATATGTATATATATATATATATATATATATATATATATATATATATATATATATATATATATATATATATATATATATATATATATATATCAAAAAAAAAATATATTATATATCCATTATATATATATATATATATATATATATATATATATATATATATATATATATATATATATATTTAAAATATATATATATATATATATATATATATATATATATATATATATATATATATATATATATATATATATATATTTAAAATATATATATATATATATATATATATATATTGTTGTTGTATATTTATGTATGTATTTCAAATTCTATCTTGTACAAAATATTATTATATAAAATTTCACAAGTTATTTTATTATATATTTTGTGACTTGCAATTTTACCACTTTAAAATATATTATTTATATTTAAATTCTTGTAATTTTATTGATTATGACCAATTGATGTCCAAGTCTAGCATGGATTTTTGGGCCCAATTGTGTCTAATACATTCAGAGTCTGTACAAGTCATATTGGACTTGATTCATGGCTCTGGGTCCTGTATCTGGACTTCGGTTCAATTTTGAATACATGGACAAAATAGTAAATAATTAATTAATTATTTTTTAGAAATTGTTACTTGCTGTTTTTGAATTTTTATATATATTTTAATTGCGGTAAAAATATGGAAAGAATTGTATTTAAATACTATGTTAATTTAGCTAATATAATATAATTTTTCCAACATTTAATAAGTACTTTTATTATTTTATAAAAATAGGAAAATAGAACTCATTTTCAGTATATATATGTTTGCTAATTTTTAATAAATATTTATGAAGGTTTACAAATTCCAAAAAAATTAGTATAAATTTCTATAATTAACAAGGATATTTTTGTACTTTATTTTATGTAAAATTGAGCGTTTTATTTATCTCCAAAATTGTTGGAATACAGTGTACAATTTGATTTATTTATTGAATAATTACGACTTGCAATATTTTGTGTTGTTTTGAGTTATAGTCGTATTGGACCTCATCCCGTACTAGTGTAAAGACCCTAGAAAGTTAGTTTGGGTATTGTGTCACACCACTTTAGTTTCCTATACTAAAGTCATCATTTGGCTAGGTGTCCAGTTAGAAAGTCGTACCACACAACTAGTGTCTTAGTGTTTAACTTAGTAGAAAAACTAAGTTTATGTGTTATTTCTACAGTGACGAGTCACCAGGCATCTATAGCATTTTTATTGCTGCTTTGCTTTGCTAAAAGGCGAATACTTCTACAAACTTTACATACTGCTATAAACATAAACTGTGATTTTCCAACCATGTTAAATGCTGATCCTTGGGGTAGCAAGTTAAAACTTTACATGTTGTATTATTTTCAGTCTCTACCATGCTTAGGACAGTTTTCATATCTCTCACATGTTTAAACAACGGGTTAAGAGAAAACTGTTAGTAGTGTACGTGATCATGCCCCCTTCTCCGTATGTATTTACCGAGTACTGTTACATTCTATATGTAACTTTGTCGTATGTCTGATCCCGCATTTGTGTATGGACATACACTGATGCCGTTAAGGGTACGTATGTACACTTCAAAAAATTTATATGTACCACTGTACATCCTGATTACCTATTGACTGATCACTCACCTACTATAGTTTTAAACTTTAAATAAATAATTATTGTCTTGATAAAAATATATCTAAAACTGGATAAACATGATATATTATTTCTTTCCATCATATGATCAGTATTATATGTTTGTTAGAATCAGTACTTGCTCCCGTTCTGACAGGATAATGTTGTAGGTATTCTTACTGAGGAGGAGTTACTCTGTGATTCATATTATGGAGTTACTGCCGAGGACCAGGCTTTATCTTACGAGGATGTACCTGCAAAAAAACTCGTCTAATTGTCTATTTTATTATAGACTTTTGAGAGTAGTCATGTATTAGACTATGTATTTTGTGACTGGACCTGTATCCAGCTTTACATTTTGGACTTGTACTTAGACTTACTTATGTATGAGATGACTTTTGTGTTTGGAACATTTATGACTCTTTATTACATATAGAACTGTTAGCACATTTTAGTCTTACCTTGTTATCTTTAGAACAGTTTACTACGTTTTATCTCAAGCGTAGGCTGGACATGACTCGGCCCGGCCCAACAATTTGGGTAGCAGATCGTGACAGTCTTCCTCATTGTCATCGGCCATAAAAATAGACCGAGTGTGAGGGTGGCTCGAGGGAGCAGTAGATCCTTCACTTTTTGGCTCAGACGCTTGAGTCACGTTGCCCTGAGGATGTACTGTAAGATTGTGATCTTCTTCGAACTCAGTATGGTTGCTACCCCCGGTCTGGTGACTAGCTGCGCCAATGGAGACATCTGTGTCATATTCTGCCTCATCAGATTGGAACACATGGTTGTTGTGCATGGTAGGAGGCTGGCTATCCCTAGTTTTTTGACAAGGTATCCAATGCAGATTTGGAACAAGTGCCTTGGAACACAAATGCATCGGGTATCTTAGCTTTGCTGTTCTTTGACCTCCTCTTCGGTTTAGCAACCGATATGGAAGGATTCTGGGAGGCCTCCTTGAAAGCTCTGGAACCCTGTACCTCGTAGCATGTGGCAATATGGGGATCGTCTTTTCTATGTCTCATTGACCCCATGTTAAGCCTCTGGCGTGGAGTCTGCCTGGAGTAGAATCTCTGGAAGACGGAGCGCCTGCTCGACGATGGCGCAACCGTCTGCTGACAATGGCAGTTGATGGTAATCTGGGTACAAGGGTGCCTTGATTTAGGCACGTCTTGTGCCACAGGTCTTCTTCTGCTTGGGAGAGGGTTGGATCTTCTGTTATAGCACTCCCATTGTACATGCAGGGAAGCTGCATGTAAGCACGGCCAGAGTGGGTCTGGCGAGGAAGCCTCATGTCGCTCCTTCAGGAACGCCGCTCGTGTGGTTCCCTCTCCGTGGAACGTGCCCCCTGGCTTGGCATACGCACATGAGTACCCCAATGGAAGGGAGATTCGACTGGTTGAGGCATCGGAGCACGAGAGCCAGTCTTGTATAGCTTTCCGTTGGCTTTACGTGTTACTGTCAACACGGGCCTCTGGTCTGCTACTGGTGTCGCAAGCTTGTTGTACGAAGGGCGAGCCACCTGGGATCTCTTCCGACTACCCCCAGCGGGTAAGTAGTATTCAGAGTCCATTGAAGGTTTACCTGAAGGAAAAGCGATTCTGTCGAAGACAGATCTCCTTGTCGGTAATACTTCCGTCGTGAGGTGTTGGACCGGTGTGCATTTCCTTTGGCATTACGGTATTGTCCTTCTTCACTCACGCGATATTGCTGGATTGGGCTTTCGTCCATTGTCCAAGATTCTCTACTGCTGCCCCCCGTGGGAGTCCAGGCCGTGTCTCAGTCCCAGTGTGGCTGATCATCCAAAAAGACCAGCTAAGCATCATTGGCTTGGTCAGTCTTTACCTGACCTACTACCTAATACTACGCAGGCTTATCAAACAGCATTTTTGAGCTTTCTTCAGGATTTGGCCCGAACTGTTCGACAGATTCCTATGCCTTACGCACCCGTTCGCCACTTTGTTCTCAACTATTTCGATTCATTCCTTCGTCAGATCAACCATGGAACCACCATCTTCTTCATCATGTTTTTCTTGGATGGGAATCAGACGAGGGGATAAGGCTGTATCAGCCAAGATTTTCTCTGTGGCTTTGATGTTAAGGGGGTCCTGAGACGCAGTTTCCTCCATCGTGCTGCTGGCTGTATCTGCCTTAGGCTCCAGACATGTCGAGTCTTCTTCAGTTGTACGAACCACTTCGAAGTCTTCGACTTTTTATCAGAGAGGAGATCTTCAAAAGCCTACTGGCCGAAGCATACGACCAGCATGTCTTGAGAAACTCCCAGCAAGTTTTTATCAGATTGCATCACCGCCTTCTCGTTGGAGGAGATGGTAGGCCCCAGCAGAGTCGCCATTTTATTTGACGTAATAAAAGGTTGAACGAATTTTCTACTTTATTAAGCGTATAAGGCATCTGTGTACAAAGAAGGATGTCCTAAAGAGGATATTCTAAGTACAGAGAGAAGAGGTTTCTGGAAAAGTATGACGGTGGAGATCGAGCATTACAGCAGCTCCTGTACTCCGTTGACGATCTAACGACGAATCAACCTTGTTATGGCTCTCTGGCGCCTTTGATGGGACTCTGGGGTCACCGATCAAGAGGCTATCTGGATGAGAAGATCCCTTGAAGATGGTTGGTTGGTTGGTTCTTTGGTTGATAGGTGGATAAGGGTGGTCGACTCTTCGTGGATGGAGATCGCTGCTCTTATGAAGATTTTTGATTGTCAATGTTCCCTCTTTCTTTCTATTGATTGGTGGAAGAAGAACTCCTTCTATTTATAGAGAACCGAGCACATATGCGATGTGCATTAGGGTTCCTGAGATACAAAAGAATATGCCGTTATTGTACGGTGTGGGCTTCTACGGCACTGACACATGGCGGACATCGAGATTCCTCTCAAATGAGATCTCTGGTGGTTATAAACATAATCGAAGGAGGTGACACGTGGCGCGTGCCGATTTGCTTGCTCGGATACAGCTGAGTAAATCTTAAGATTTCATCTTAGATTTGGAGTCTAATTGATCCTCGTCTAAGAATTAAAGCAATCTAATATGATATCAATCATGATTTAATCCCAATCTTCTATGAAAGAGGCAGTTTAACAAACCAATTGGGGTGGACCTATGCTTCCTGTGCCTCTGGTTAGGACTAAGAGCTGCTGCGCTTCTGGGACGACGAGTAGACCGTGCTTCTGGAGACGACGAAACCTCTGTGCTTTCGGGCGACGAATGGACTTGGCTTCAAATAACGATAAACCTTTTGTGCTTGTAGAGCAACTTATGAAGCTGTGTTTCAGGCTACCAGAGTCACTATGCTGTAGGCAACAAGTAGGCTTGTGCTTCAGGTTTACGAGGTTACTGTGCTTTTAGAGCGACAGATTGACTTGTATTGGTTGCGATGGGAGTTCCCAAGTCTCTTGTAGAGAAGTGACTTAAGCTTCTAATCTGGAACAGATGACTGCACCGTAGGAATGGAGATGGTGTGAGCATATCACCATCACGTATCTCATGCAAACGTAGGTAAGGCTGCGCCTCTGAACAGTGAAGGCGTTGGCTGCGAGGGGAAGGGTATGACACCCTTGCGCGTCTTAGATTGGCATAGGCAGATAGCTTTGTCTCTGGAGTGAAGACACTGGCTTCTGGAATAAAAGAAGGGGAGGGGCATACCACCAACTTGTTTCTGAGGTTGGTGGAGGAAGGTAGATGAGCCTCTGATTTGAAGGCTTTGGCTTCTTTAAGTAAAGAGCGATAAATACCCGCTCTTTAAGGACTTCCCTCTTAATTGCCACCATAATATAGAGAATTCCAAGGGTCTAAGACCAACATTCAAAGTGGTGAGTCTTAGGTTTGTCCCATTAATACGAGAATTCTGACCGTCGGCCATGTGGTGTGCGCTCTAGGCCACTCTCGGTCCTATAAAAGGGGAAGTTCTCTTCTGAAGAGTCCCTGTCTTCTTTTCGGCATCCTTCACCACCATGCGAGATCCAAACTTAACTTCGAGCGGCGATCAGCCTTGTGTAAGTTGGTTGCTGGTAAAAGCTTCTCTCGTTTGTAGGAGCCATATTCTTATGGAGGAACTCTGTGTAGAATGAGCCATCACTGCCCTTGAGAAGTACGCAAATGTCCTTCTTAGGTAGTTCGACTCTGAACAACGTCTGAGGGATGTGGAAGATCCAAGCTACGGGCTCGAGATCGGTTTCTCACCCAATGAATAGCCGGTCGTGCTCTGCCTTGATCTTTGGAAGTAATGGGGCTTCGCCATGCTATGGTTTTGGGTCTTCTACTGCTTCAGTATATATTGGAGCTCTAGCTTCTCTTGGTGACAAGAGGGTTGGCTATGATGACGCTGTGAGGCAGTAGAGAAGAGATTTTGATGTAGACTGTACATCTCTCTTCTGCCCATGACGATCACACTGTGAAGGATGTCCATCGAAGATGATCCTCCCCTTATGTTCATAGAAGTTTCTATTCTCACCTGTGTAACAAAAACCTTGTAAACGAGATTCAAGAAACTTCTTTCTTATGTACTAGCGATAGGCCTGTGTAATAGACCCTCGTAGCTATGATCAATAAGAAGAGTGCTTTTTTTTGAACTTCATCATGAGAATGTCTTCGTCTTTGGTTGGTCTGCGCATCTGACTATCTGCGCCTCTGTGACGTTAGGTCGGTAGTGGGGATACTAACCTGCGCCATATGTCATATGGACCATGCTAGAAAAAGGGTGAGTGACGAGAGCACCCTCCTGCGCCTTGTATCAGCTATAATTTTTCATGCTTCTATAGTAGCCCTCACCGTGACCGCCTCAAGATTCTCCTATATCTTCCCCTGCAACGTTCCTGTACAATACTTACACACATCGCATATGTGCTCCCCTATAAATAGAAGGAGTTTTCCTTCGATAAAGAGGCTTCAAAATCATCAACTTCGGCATCCTCTTGATTGGTAACCCTCGAGTTCCAACCACCAGCACCAGAAAGCGAAAGTAATTTCAACTTATCGTAAGATCGTCAAAGGAGTAAAGGAGGCATTGTAGTACTCGATCTCTACCGCTACACTTTTCCAAAAAATTTGTATTTAGATCTCCTGTTTAGGAATCGATTGTATTCTTTTTACATTTAAAATTCAAAAAATTTGTATAACATTTTGTCATGGCAAACAAACAGGAGTAGAACGATAGAGATGATATGTTAAGTACAAATTTTAAGATATAATTCGATATTATGTGTCTATCCGTAATCATATTATCTAGAATCTTTGCTACGCCCGTAAGCATAGCTATGATAAACGATAGAGTCCATAACTAAGGTATATACCTCTATAATCATGTTATCTAGAATTCTCCCCTCGCCAACCGGTATGGCTACGAGAAACTCTAAATTCCATAACTAAGGTAAGTATATCCAAATCGGGCTCTATGTCCTCGTCACGCTAGCTACTATGGCTACGATAAACTCTAGACTCCATAACTAAAGCAGACATTTACCTTCCACATTTTCTCATCAAACATGTCATCAGAATATACCTTAATTCATTCCATAAAAATTATCTCGATACAAATCAAACTCAACGACGAACACCAAGAATTAAATTCAACAACGAATCAAGGAAGAGTGGATAGAAACAAGGGAAACAGATTTTAAGATTGGGTTTATAGTGAGATTCTCAAGGGTCGTTCCAGGAATCTCTCAGGAAATCCTAATTTGTGATTGAGTACTCTTCATTATTTAGTCAATCAATCATATCCTATTGCAGGCTCACAACAATATGACTAAACCAACGTACTACCACGACATCGCACTAATTGCGAAGTTGAGACCTGCATGGGCCACCATAAAAATGTATCATGCGACACCAGAATGTTCGGGCACGAATACGTGAAAATACGTCCAGCCTGCGCCACAGAGTCGACGACAGTAAGCTATCTAATCTTCAAGTATATCCAGTCCAACAACATAATATAAATCATGATATCCAGATTCTAACTCAATCATAAGTGCCAATAGGTAGATATGAAATAGAAATGACAAGTCCTCAGAAGTCAAATACAATAATCCCAAAATAGAGTACAACTCATCAATTATTCTGATAATAGAAATCTAATCAACAAAAGGTAAAGGCTAAGCTAAACTAAGCATCCTCTAGTGGCATATCTGCTATATCAACTCCTGCATCTCCAGATATGGCATGATCCGTCTCAGGTATACCATATTAAGTGGAAGACCAATGCTCTAAGTTATCGCCTAAAATATGGTTGTCCAGTGAGAATTGGAGCAAGTACAATACATGAACCCTACTCATAATATGATAGATATCATATAATAAGAAATGGAAGATAGAACACTGAATTGAAACAGTAACATGGTAAAGACAGATAAAGTAGATAGGAAATTATGGCATATGATATAGCAATATGAATGCAAAAGTCATAGATACACTAAGTAAGGTTGAAGTACTACGTTCTATATGTGATCGGGCTGAAGGATCTACTTAGTCCGACTAATCATACATGTCATGTATGATTAACTATCAACAGGAAACGAGAAACAGGAAACTGTTGAAACAAAATGTAAAGCGATATACTGTAAAGGGAGTGAATAAAGTAGGCAGCGGAATATTAACTATTAAAAAATGTTAGCAGCAAGATCACAAAATATATCACAGTTATGAGTAAGTAAAAGTAAAATCCAAAGAGCAAATACAAAGACAGTGATGTATACTGGTCTCCCTCTTGTGAGGACTAATCCAATCGAGAGAACTCTAGCTCCCAGTTGAATCCCACTATAGAAAGATCGTATGTTTTCATACGAAGTCCTTGCAACTTCTACAATTGCAAGTTTTGATCTGAAGTACTCGACCAACTTTAATTGTAAAGTGTCTCACTTCTATCAAGGCTCTTGATTACAATCACTCTGAACTTCTAGACCATATCGTACTGGCAAATCAATTAGAGGATTATAACTGGCTTGGAATTTGAAATTGATAGCTTAGTGGGGCTTTGAAAGATCGTAGCTGTAGAAACATGGAAAAATATTAAATAAATTCGTATGCGGTCAGGAAATCAGCCTCATGCGGCTCATAGCTGAAGGAGCCTTCATGCGGCTCAAAAGGCTCGAGAGCTTCATGCGGCTCAAAAAGATGAAGGGGAAGCCACGTGGCTTTATGCAGCGGGCCATAAATGCTCTAAGTAGTTGGCTCATTAATTACCCTGACACAGTGGCAGCTTTGACAATGATGGATTGACAGCTCTGACATAAAGTAGAAATGATGACCCTCGACGTGCTCCTAGAGAGACGAGAAAACTCTTTACAGCTGGCATGATCCATTTTCAAAACTCTTTATGCGGCTCAGTTGCAAGGGTCTCTATGCGGCTCAGTTGCAAGGGCCTTCATGCGGCTCAGTTGTAAGGGCCTCCATGCGGCCCAGAATAAAGGACGTTCATGCGGCTCAAACTAAAGGACGTCCATGCGGCTCAAATTAGAGGACGTCCATGCTGCTCAAACTAAAGGACGTCCATGCGTCTCAAATTAAAGAATGTTCATGCGGTTCAGAGTGAAGGACTTCCATGTGGCTCAGATCAAAGGACTCTCATGCGGATCAAGGCCATGCTCATGCGGCTCGCAACAGTTGGGACATGTGGCAGGAATTAATTAAAGTCCAACAATTCAGATTTTTAGCGATCAACATAACAGGCGATTGGGACACGTGGCAAGAGATTGACCAAGATTTATTCACTCAGATTTGCTGATATCAACAAATCATCATGAGGCAGATTTGTTGCAAGCAATATTAACTGCCCATACAGATTTGTTGCAAGCAATATTAACTGCCCATACAGATTTGTTGCAATCAAGTTTAATTGCTCATGCAAATTTGGTGAAATCAACATTAACTGCCCAGATTTGTTAAAATCAAGATTAACGGCCCAGATTAATTGCCAACAAAACAGGATCAAGGCAAATCGTAATCAATTCCTAACCGCCCACTTTACAAGGAGCAATCATCACAAACCCTACTTATCACACCCCACTCTTATAAATAGCAAGGTGCCATTCCCTTGCAAAGAGGTAGACACATAGAGAGACAGAGGCACGCACAGAGAAAGCGGCGGCGCACAGAAGAATCTTCCCACATATCCCGAGAGCATTTCTTTATCAGAGCCAAGGCTATTTCCGATCGTCCAAGGAGTAAGAAAGAGTTGATAGCACTCTCCCGAGCCTCTACCGTCACTCCCCCCTCCCCCAAAATCAAAAATAAACTATTGTACTTAGATTACTGTACCTGGGTTTTCATTCCTAGGCTTTCTTTGTATGAGCGAGTTTGTATTGTGAGTCTAAGTTCGGTCCTCCCATAAAACTGTTCTGTACTTTTACAATCAATGGCAAACACGATGGCGACTCTGCTGGGGACCCACTTCTCTACGGCTGAGGAGTTGGTGACGCAATCGGACGCAGCCAAACTTGGCTCCACTCAACAAATGCTGGTCGTCCGGTTCAACCAGCAGGAGTTTGAAGAAATGCTCTCCGATGGGAGCGCTGGCCCGGTCCAGCGGCAAGCCCGCTCGTCCAAGCTCTCGAAGGAGTATTCTCTGGTGCCCAAGACGGCGGAGAAGTCTCGCAGGCGGCCCTACTTCGAACCATGGAGGACTCTGTTGTCCCCAAGTTCGGCATAGGAAAATACTACGATGCTGGACTTGCAGGGGCAAAGAAAAACTATGTACGGTCCAAGAAGGAGCCGCATAAGGGCGCCAGCCACATGAAGACTCATGCGGCCACAGAAGCCTGCCACAGGCAGAAGGCTCATGCGGCCAACACTTTCAGCCACATGAAGGAGGCTCATGCGGCCAAAACTTCCAGCCACATGAAGGAGGTTCATGCGGCCACGACTGTCAGCCGCATACAGACTCCTTATACGGCCACCACTTCTAGTCGCATACCAAAGGTTCATACGGCCACACATGCCAGCCGCATGCAGACAGCCTACACGGCCACCAATCCCAGCCGTATACTATCTGCTCCATACGGCTCACGGTCACTCTTTGACCGCCTCTCATGCGGTCCTGACCTTAGAAGCTCTCAGGAGGTTGTGCCAAACTCTATGACGTACCACTTGGACTCTTTCTACTATGCACTCTCAGGTGCTAGAGAGAAGAAGTCTAGGACAGTGCGGGCTCGTCGAGCTCAGTCAGTTGTCCCAACTTCTGACTATCAGGGCGTCCCGCTGACCATTATGCGGGCCATGATGGAAAGTTGTATAAAACTATCTGTGTCCAGCCCCCGGCGGCTAACGTACGAGATAGTTATCAAGAACCTCCCAACAATAATCAGGGGAAAGTACTCGTACTACCCCCACATCAGGAAACAGGCAGGATGCTAATACGCTCACGTGCTCAGGACTCCCCGGCCCACAAAACGAGTGACTTGCGCAACGTAATTCTTCACAAACGCAAGAAAAGAGACAAAAATTTGGTGTACAGAGAGTCCTTTCATGGACATCACTGCACTGAAGTCATTGTCAACTGCTGCTGCAGCAAGGCAGCCACACAAGAGGAACGGCAATCCATCTTCCAACGACTGCAATACCCAAGCTCAGAAGACGAGGCGCTTCTCGTTGCCTCCTGCAATTCTGCTCAGAAGATCCCTGGCAGCGGGAGAGGGAAGAAAACAAGCGTCTCTAGCCTAAAAATCTCAACCAAGAAACTCTCTTCTAAGCGGTTGTGTACGACCGTTATGGGAGGAGTTTTTCAAGGTACTCGCTCAAAAACGAAATCTACCATACTTGGAGATTCGTCGTCCACATCTCTGGGAGGCGCTGGAGCCGGGGGTAGCACTCCTTCGAACATCCACGATAATCTGGTGTTCTAAGAAGATAATCCAGGCAAAACAGTTCCCCCAACAGATGCCGCAGGTTCAGACGTCCCCGAGGACGTCCATAATTCTCAAGACGAGGCAAGCTCTAAACTGGGGGTACCACTCCTTCTGAGTTCGAACCAGAGGAAAACATTCCCACATATCATGACGACTTCCATGTACAAGGGTATGACTCAGAGGGCACGTCCTCAACCGTTCCTTCTATCTCTCCTCATGTGAGAACGGTGTTCATGACGGACAACAACTAAGACGGTCCCAGTGATCGCCAACGCATCGACACTCTAGAAGCCATACTTCATACCTTGGTCAAATCTGTGGACGAGATCAAAGCGGTCCTTCCAACTCTGCAAGGAAGGATGCCTCGCCAAACAAGCTTGGGTTTCGCAGTCAATATGGACTCGAACTCAGCTGCACCAAACTCGGGTGATAATCTTCCTGAAATATCGGCTCCTACCGCTACAGACAAGCCCAAGGAAGCAAGATAAGAGGTCCAGGAGCTCCGGGCCATGTTCTACGCCCGAAAAACCTCTCAGGACCTCAGGATACGACAACCGTATCCGGCTGTTTGGAGAGATATTCCTTTCCCACCAAGATATAAACCATTCAACATCAACCCGTATGATAGAAAGACATTTGTAAGCAGGTACATCACCTACTTCGAAGTCATAATCGACCATCTGCCTCATGACGATGCCATCCTTACGCGGTTGTTCATTGGAGCATTGGAAGGGGTCGCCTTCGACTGGTACCGCTACTTGCCGGACAACTGCATCCATTCCTTCGCCGACTTCAAACATATGTTCCTGGAGAGATTCTACGAAGTAGCACAAGACGTGACGATGTCCACCCTCATGGATGTTGTTCAAGGAGAAAAGGGGCTAATAAGGAACTATATCGAGTGGTTTCGCCAAACATCGATGAAGTTGCCTTCCGGTAACCCTGATTCCTCCTTAATTGAAATTTGCCAAAAGAGACTGCTCCCCACAATCAGCCTCTAGATGGGCGAAAGTCAGTTTAAGGATTGAAAGACTTTCATTATCAGCGCCACTAGCGCAGAAGACAAGTTGAAGAAAGCTCTCCAACTGGGATTGTACATCTCAGAATGAGAGGACAAGGGCAAACGCCCTAACACCAACAACAACAATGGTGGTAATTCTTTCAACAACCAAGACAATAAGGGCAAGCAGGCTATGGTGGCCGATACAGCTCCGAAGCCCGAACTGAAGCCGGCAGAAAAGCAGTGGCCTCAGATGACCTACTCCTTCGAGGACGGCCATGTCAAGCCGATCATGGACATGCTCATACAAGGAGGTCAAATTCAGCTCCCTTCTCCAAGACGTGAACCTCGTCCTGCAGAGATGGAAAGCCCCAAGTACTGTACTACCATCGCTATGTCCACCATGCTACACAAGACTGCTACCAACTGAAGCGATACATCCAGCATCTCATCGATTCTAAGGCCCTGGCCATTGATTTCGAAGAGGTGACCGTGGCAGCCAACATGGTGTCAGTATAATTTGGCAGCTTTCCTTTGACAAAGACTCAAGATGGAGTAGTACCCGTCCCCAGAGCAAAGATGGAGGTCGCTAACCTTCCACCTCCCCGAGATCAGGCTACTGGTCTAGTGCCCCTTACCACATCACGGAGGGAGGTTATGTGCGTCCATCCGGACCTGGTACCTGAAGTGACTCAGTCCGTACCTCCCTCCACCAGCAAAAAGAAGAGTGAGAAAGTCAAATCATGTCGCACAATCTCGGCAGAGGTCGAGGAAGCTACGGCTGTTGTTACCCGATCTGGCTCACAAACCAAACCTCCACTGGGTAATTCGATCGAAGATCATCAGCCGACAGCTGCTGATGCTCTAGAACCTTCTCAGCCTTCGACGACCGACAAGCCTAGGCCGAAGGAGACTCGCTTTGACAAACTGCTCCGAAAGAAGATGCCTCATGGGCTGGAGAGGCCCTACAACTTTGACATCTTACCACAATTGGCCATCACACTGGCCAAATTGTCGCTATACGAGCTCCTGAGACTCTCCAAAGATGTTCGTGTCGTACTAAGTGAGGCACTCCAGAATGCCGACTCATATCTGGCTCAGTCCAATCTCACTAGGGAGAGCTCGCCTGCAGATCTACAGGACAACGCTTGCACAGGCGCAATGCCCAACATCGTCTTCACTCCGTAGGATATGCTTATCAAGACCAACCTGAACGATCGCCTTCTGTATTATACTGGGTACATTGGCGATATCAAGGTGGATCGGATCCATATTGACCTCGGTTTTCCATAAGCATCATCCCGAAGAGCCTGCTACACCATTTCCGCATCCCAATGCATCGTCTGACGCCGACAAGTACTGCCATTAGCGGTTCCAATTCGGGCAGAAGCTATCCGAACAGGAATATTCGCCTGAAGTACCAAATTGGCGACCTTCAGTCAGAAGTGACCTGTTATGTCATAGATGCGGACACTTCCTATAATGTTCTCCTGGGGCGTCCTTGGATACACGATTACATGATCGTGCCTTCCACACTACACTAGTGCTTCAAGTACGTCGATAAGCATGGCTTCGTGAGGATAGAATTTGCTGACATTGATCCCTTTGAAGGGGTCGAATCCTACTACTCTGACTCATACTTGTACGAAAAGTTGAAAAGGCACTTTGTCGATGAAGATACTCAAGCTCCAACTGAGGAGGCAACTGGATCGAAAGAACCTCTAACGATCCACCTCCATGCCCGTAAACCTGGCAGAACTGCACCACTTACAGCCACTCTGCGAAAGGATGCAATCAGCCTCTCTACACAAGAGGGGCAGATAATAATCCGACTGCCAAGGTCTGGTCAAGCGCCAAGACCCACGACAGAGCTACTGACAATCAGGCTGTCTAGAGCTAGCCAGCAACAAACAGAGGAGCTCAATCCCTCCATCAAGCCGATGATGATTCGTCTTCCCAGAATGAATCGGCAGCCGAGCGCTAAGCCGGGGACTGTTAGCCAGCTAACAACTCCCTGCCCAGTACCAAGCACCAAACTGGGGGTCGCTACTACGCCAACGACTCCACGTTCTGCTCCACCAGTGGAGCCTCTGATGATTAAGCTGCCCAAATCATCCTCCCAGTCTTCATTGACACAGAGGGTAGCCGAAGAAGAGTCAGAGTTGGCTAAGTATGTGGCTGCTCATACTGATGTTCCCTCCGTAGATGATGTAATCCCACTGGAAAAGATATCTTACTTCATCAATAAAGGGCTGTCTTTGAAGTACCTCGAGCTTAATAAGCTTTGTACAATGTATGCTATAGAACACGGTATAGGCACTCACCTACATACACAGGTGACAAATGTCTACACCGCAAACCAACTAACTCCAGTGGAAGATGCTTACTGCATAGTCAAGGGAGAGGATGATCCAATCATCTTCGACCGGAAGAATGATCCACAACCCTTCAAGATAGAAGAAGTTGATCTCGAACCCGACACCGGGAGATTTCCCCTCTATCTGTATAGTTCCCGATCCAAGTACCTCATGCAAAAATAGGGGTATAATCTGGAAACTACGCCAGGCTTGAACTACGGCACTGGACAGCGATTACCTTTACAATTGTCGATCCGCGCTAGGAAACCACGAGATTACTACAACAAGACCAGATGTGGGATAGGTTATGTTAGACCTGCAACAACCCCGAAGAGCTTCTATGAGGATTGCGAATGTCACTCTCATTCATTTGGTCACCCACTTCTGATTCAGACGTCAGTATTGGGGACATGTTCAGGCAAGTCTGGTCCGTCAATATGGCATTTGCCGATGCCTACAAAGAAGATGAAGACATTCCTGAACTTCTTGAGTTAGAGCCGTAGGCACAACAGCTAGATGCGCAATGGAAGAAGCGGTTCGAACAAAGAGAGCCTCCCACCGAAGATGAGGTTGTACAAGTTGATCTCGGTGATGAGTCCTCTCCAAAGCCGATCTTTGTCAGCAAGAATCTGACAGACGAAGAGCGGAAATTGCTACTGCAACTCGTCAAATAATATATCGACGTGTTCGCCTGGAGCTACGAAGACATGCCAGGACTGAACCCCGAGGTTGTACTTCACAAACTCAATATTCGTCCAGACGTAAATTCGGTCAAGCAACATCAACGACTGTTCCGCCCCGACATCATGAATGCCATTGAAGCCGAGGTCAATAAACTGATAGCTAGCGGTTTCTTCCACGAGGAACAACATCCAGACTGGGTAGCCAATATAGTACCAGTCCTCAAAAAGAATAGGAAGATCCGAATCTGCATCGACTTCCGGAACCTGAATGAGGCGTATCCTAAGGACGAGTTTCCTCTCCCTATCACAGACATCATGATTGACAACACCTGCGGCTTCGAGCGTATGTCATTCATGGATGGTTTCTCGGGGTAAAACCAAATCAAGATGTTCTCTGATGATGAAAAGCATACATCATTCCGAACACCAATTGGCACATACTGCTACACAGTCATGCCTTCCGGTATAAAGAATGCCGGCACCATCTATAAAAGAGCTATAAGCATCATCTTTAGAGACCACTTGCACAATACAGTGAAATGCTACGTCGACGACATCACCGTCAAGAGCCGCTCTAAGGAAGATCATCTGCAGGATCTGAGGACAGTGTTCGACCTGATGCGAGCGCACAATTTGAAGATGAATCCCACAAATCCTTCTTGGGTGTATCCAACGAGAAGTTCTTAGGTTTCATCATTACTTCCTAGGGTATCCACATAGACCTTGAGAAGACGAAGGAAATCATAGAGATGGGTCCCCCGAGAAATCTTCGTAAACTCTGAGGCCTTCAAGGGAGGCTGGCCAACATTAGGAGGTTTATCTCTAACCTCTTCGGACGATGTCAGCCATTCACCCACCTTATGAAGAAGGGCGTTTCATTCATATGGGATGAGGAATGCCAGCGCGCCTTCGATAGCATCAAAAAATATTTGACGAACCCTCCAGTCCTAGTAGCCCCGGTTGCTGGAAGGCCATTCCTGCTCTATGTGCAAGCGATAGAACTTTCTCTCGGTGCTTTGCTAGCACAAAACAATAATGCAGGCCATGAGCAAGCTATATACTACCTCAGTCGAAAGATGATGGGGCCAGAGTACAGGTACACTGCCATAGAGAAAGAGTGTCTTGCTCTGGTTTTTGCCAT
Source organism: Iris pallida (assembly GCA_029216955.1). Lineage (NCBI taxonomy): Eukaryota > Viridiplantae > Streptophyta > Magnoliopsida > Asparagales > Iridaceae > Iris > Iris pallida. Next base: position 11,796,731 of record JANAVB010002393.1, on the reverse strand, counting down.
TCAGAAGATGCGACACTATGTCACGGGACAAACCATACACGTGATATCACGAGTCAACCCTCTTAGGGTCCTTATGACCAAACCAGGGGCACTCAGATCTCGTCTTGCTACCTGGACGATATTATTGTCTCCATATCACATTATCTTCGTCCCACAGAAGGCTGTTAAAGGTCAAGCTCTGGCTGACTTTTTAGCAGTCCATCCAGGCTCGAAAACAACCAGAATATATGAAGAGATACCAGACGAGGTCGCCAATTCAAATGTGGTTTCCCATAATGCTATCTGGCGAATGTTCTTCGACGACACTTCAAGAACTGGGCCCAAGGGCAACATCGTCGCAGGAATCGGAGTGGTGCTGATTTCTCCGTCTGGGCTGGTGATCAATCGGGCTTACTCCCTCATAGAGCCGTGTTCAAACAATGTGGCCTAGTACAATGCTTTGGTCACTGGCCTTCGACTTGCAAAGGAGCTGAGGGTAGAGTATCTTGAAGCATACGACAATTCGTAGTTAATCGTCAATCAGATCCGGGGTTCATACGAGGTTCTCCATGAAGATATGATCCCTTATCACCAAATAGCGATCGACATCATCTCGTCCCTGGAAGGATTCTTCATAGAACATATTTCCAGACTCCAGAATATTGAGGCCGATGACCTAGCAGGCCTGGTCGCTTCCCTAGTAGTGCCGAATTATGTTCACTATCTGGTTGACATAATAGGTCGTGAATTGGTCTGTCCTAAGAATAATGTTCAATGTGTTTAGAGTTACTCCGCTCTGGCGGTCGACGAAGCACCAGACTGGAGACAACCATTCATCGACTTCGTAGTCTACGACATTCTGCCAGAGAATTTGAAGGAAGCCACTTCTATCAGAAGATGTTCCCTCAGGTTCTTCTACGATACAGAGACAAAAATGTTGTATCGGCGATCATACGATGGATTACTGCTTCGGTGTCTGTCAAATACAGAAACCAAGGAAGCTTTACGCGAAGCTCACGACGGCATCTGCGGAGCCCATCAGCCCGCCCAAAATTGTAAGATCGCCTTCGCCGAATGGGCTATTACTGGCTCACGATGGTTGCAGATGCGATAGACTATGCACAAAAGTGCAAAGCCTGCCAAGTCCATGCAGATTTCGTCTATCAACCACCGGAGTTCTTACATCCGATGGTGGCATCCTGGCCCTTTAAAGTATAGGGAATGGGCATCATTGGTCCGATCACTCCGCCTTCGTCTAGAGGACATCGCTTCATACTCGCAATCACAGATTACTTCTCCAAATGGGTGGAGGCTATTCCGCTGGCAGAAGTCAAGACTTCAAACGAGATCAGCTTCCTCAAGCATCATGTCATCTATCGCTTTGGACTTCCCCGAAGGATCATCCAAGACAACTATCCGTAGTTCGCAAGCCACATCTTTTATCGGTTCTGCGACAAATACCAGATCCAGAATGTTGATTCAATACCGTACAATCCGGCAGCGAATGGGTTGGCCGAAGCGTTCAATAAAACTATAATCAAGCTGCTCAAGAAGTTCGTATCTTCCAATAAACGCGACTGGAATGAGAAGCTTGGCAAATGCTTATGAGCGTACCGTACTACAGTACGGTCGGCCACTGGGAACACACCATTCTCTCTGGTGTATGGAAGTGAGTCAGTTCTTCCACTAGAGACTCAGATCCACTCGCTCCGCGTCGCCCTCACCTACCGATTGACGACGAATGATAATCACCATCGCCGATTACAAGAGTTGGAGGCTCTGGTTGAGAAGCGTCTGTTAGCTCAACAACGAATCGAGCTGTACCAAGCACGTATCTCAGGAGCTTTTAACAAGAAAGTTAAAATCAGAATATTCCAAGTAGGCGATCTCGTTCTGGCCGTTCGGAGGCCGATGGTTATGACTCAAAAAACTGCCGGCAAATTCCAGCCAAAGTGGGAAGGCCCATTTGTCATCGAGGCTGTATTCTCCAATGGTGCTTACTGTCTCGCAAAATAAAATGGATACTTGCTCATGTTGTCCATCAACGGCAAGTTTCTAAAGAAGTATTATGTCTAAAACGACATTCTCTAAATCCCAGATTGTTAAGTTACGTACCCTCCGATACCGCTGAACTTACATTCTGACTCCAAATCCAAGAATAATGAGTTATGTACCCTCTGGTACCGCTGAACTTACATTCTAACTCTAAATCCCAGAATATTGAGTTATGTACCCTCTGGTACAGTTGAACTTACATTCTGACTCCAAATCTCCCAGATTGTTGAGTTATGTACCCGCAGGTACTACTGAACTTACACTCTAGTTACTCTAAATGAATCTATATCGCATCTTTTAGGTAGTAATGTAACACCCAGTTTTCCAGATGAGGGTAATTTTAAAATTTTGTAATTATAATTATTATTTATTGATTATTATTTCATATTATGATTTTTGGTGATTTTTAATCATTTTTAAACTATTTAAAATTATGACTTGTGATTTGACATTTTACTATTGTTTGGTTTTAATTTCGAGGAATTTGCATCCCCAGTTTTCAGGAACAGTGATATTTTTGTCATTTTGTATTTTTGAAATATTTTTAAAATTTATTTTATTATTTATGATATTGTTTTGGGATTATTTGAGTCGGGTTCGAATTTCAACTCAATCCGACTTGAAACGGGGACCCGGGGGTAGTCTGTCTCTAGTGGAACCCACACACTAGTTAGGCATGGCCCACATGATATTAATTTTAGTTCACATGATAGAAATATTTTAGTTAGAGGTTAGACTAATTATTATGGATAAGGTTAGTGTGATTAGAGACTTTAGAATGACTAATTTAGCCCCAACCAATTAGCCCTTTCCTAATACTCATAGAAAAGGTTAGTAGGGGCTTTTGGACTTTTCCTAATAGGACAAAACCATCTTTATGGCCAGCCACAATAAGGATAGGGTTGAGCCTCCCATTTGTCATTATCCATCTATTTTTCTCTCTCTTGTTCTTCCCCAAATTCCTAGAGAGCAATCCCTAGCAATTTCTCCACCAAATCCTTCCATTTCACCACCAAATCTTCTTCTTTCCTTCTCCATTCTAGCCAAGGAGGAAGCTACCCAAGTTTGGGAGGATTCGGAGCTCGTTCGTGTCCTTTTGGAATCTCTACGTGTCGGTGTCACTCTGGAAAGGTTTTTCTTCGATTCGATCTACCGGGAGGTATAAATCCCTTCTCCTTTTCATTTCCTCATGCATATAGGTCTATTTTGAACCCATAGGAATGACCCCCATGTTTGTATCTCCATTTGTGTCCATTTTGTGTCCATTTGGAGGTCATAGGAGTGTCCTTTGTGTTGTGGATGTGTTCATGTTACATATATAGATTTATATATATATATTGTAATGAGAGTGTATCTATATTTATATATGTAATAAATGGTTCATAATGATTATATAATCAAGTTTGTGAGTGTGGTTCCTCATATTATTATTGTTATTATTGTTGTAGATAATTAGGATATATATTGTGTATTCTTTTGGCTCAAACTATCTAAATCCGTCATGATTTTTATCCACGTTTTTAATTTCAGCCCTAACTTAGAAATATCATAACTTCTAGCTCAAAGCTCGGTTTAATCTCCCATTTTTTTTAAAAAAAGCATATTGAAGTTAGCTTTCCAAAAATATATATTAATAGGCCTAATTCATTCTGTAACTTTTTGGAGAATTATTTGAGTGTCAGCTGTACGAAAGACAAATGCGTTCTCGGTGTTTTCGCGATTCCGGGAGTTTCCGGAAACGAAAACGCGATCCGTTTGAAGTTTCAGAAAGCTAAAACATAGATCTATAACATACTTTAATTCTAGATTTTAATTCATGCTGAGATGATACAGTATTGATTATTAGTAGGAGTTACTATTCGGCATATGCATTTTGTGCACCCTTGTGTGTAATATAATGTTCTATTTGATTTTAACCCATGTTAATGTATATACATTATGTAATTAAATAGAGAATGCAAGCATGAGTAAATGTTTAAATAAATGATGTATGAAGTATAAGTATCCTATCTAATGTAAGCATGTATAAGTATGGCTTGTAATGAATATGTAGGTTCCATAGTATGTAATGTATGGTACATATAGTAGTACAAGAGAATAAATGAATGATGAATGAATGCAAGCATGAATGTAATATAATAATAGATGTAATGTATGCAATATACAAGTTAATGAGATGTAATGTTCTATGTTAACACAAATCCTATATTACCTCATGTACCCCCTTACACTATGTTGACACTATCACACTTGACACATTGTTCACTTACACTTTGACACTCTTTCATATGTATACACTATGTATGTCCATTTAACCCTCACTTGCCCCTTTGCCATGTTCACATACACACACATAGCCTCTTAAATAAGTAGTTATGAATATAGTTAACTTAGCTATGTATGTATATTATATATATGTTAGCATATTGTGTTGTAATATATAAGTTTATATAACCATTTGAAATGCCATGATTATAGACCTAATGTTAATACCAATATATGCATGTGTATATATGTGTAGACATATATAGCTTAAAGTAATAGATTACCTAGTATATATCCAATGTGAATTCTTGCCTAGTATGCTATATAGAGTTGGGTGTATGTTGGCTTGTATAGCCTTGTATTGATGTGGGCTTGCTAGGATAGTCTTGGTTAGGCCTAGTAAGACTTGCTGGGTTAGGACATGACCTAGTTTGACCTAGTTTGACTAGTACAGTTGACCAGAGTTGACCAAGGGTTGACTTTGGCCTAGTTTGACCTAGATTCATGTAGAATGCATTGTAGTGCTTTATATTACCCTTCTGGACATGTTGTGACTTGTGCTGTTCTAATTAGGAGCCAGACACCTCTCATCGGACAGTATATTTACTTTGGACATTCAGACATCAGGCGAGTACATTCTCTGATAGTTTTTTTATTATTTGACGATTACTGTGATTCAGTTCTAGTATAGTTCTATTTGATTCTCTGTCACAACATGTATTAATATTTTAGATTCATTTACTCGCAATACATGTACTTGATTTGTCTAACCCTATTACTCGAATCACTCACAAGACTCATCTACTCGAAACACCTACAAGTATTAAATGTACAAATCATACAAGAATCATCATTACAAGAACGATAGCCATCGCTGCTGGGCCGGTATGCGATGTGCCATATTCAACAAGAATCACCAAACAAGAATGATAGCCATCACAGCTTGGCCGAGCGTACGATGTGCCGTATTACAAGAATGATAGCCATTACCGCTTGGCCGAGCGTGCGATGTACCGTAATACAAGAATGATAGCCATCACCGCTTGGCCGAGCGTACGATGTGCCATACTCATTACAAGAATCACCTACAAGGATTAGTGTACAAGAATCTTACAAGAATCACTTCACTCAAATCATTGAGAAGAATTATCTACTAGAATCATCATGTACAAGAATCATTTACTAGACTCAATTGTATTAGACTCACATTGGGATTACACTCAACTTATATTATACAAATTGGACTTATAATATGTTACCCTAGTTCAGCTAGATCTTATTTTACAGTCTTCTTTGCCATCATTCTTCTTTTATTTCATTACCTTACTTTCCTTGTACCTTTGCTATTTCTCTACATCATTACCTGTATAAAACTGCCATATTCATCAATAAAATTGTCTATAACTGCTTTATAGTTCTCTGTCATTTAATTGGGATTTCTTAATGTGTTGTACTCGTTCCTGTCCTGACTGGACCTGTTGATAAATTTTACAGATAGCCTGAAGGTTGCCTGCTAGCCTAGAGGAGACACAGTAGAGGTTGTATAGTTAGTTATTTCAGTTGTATTGAGTTGTATTTATTCTATGGATTACTGTATTGAGCTTTGAGATGTATTTCTGGGTTTATGTATCTTAGACACTTAGACTTCTATCTCCTGTATCTCTTTTGGATTTCATGTTTTATTTATTCTCATCATGCTCTACCTTAGATGTGATTGAGTCTGTATCTGCTATGTCACCCCCATTCGGGGAGTATAAACTGTTTAGTCTTATACTGTTAGATGCATTGAGACCTAGGACAGCGTTCTACCGCCGACACTGCGGCGTAGGCTGGGCGTTGTTACATTCTCGTGCCCTAACTCTAGGGTACGGGTCATGACACGTTTTTAGTGGTAGCCCATGCAGGCCGACTTTATGTAGTGGTATTCGAACTAGAGTATCACTACAGCCTGCAGTAGGATTAGGATATTTTGGAGGTACTCAATCACATTAGGAAAAACTCTTAATCAGATTCCTTTTTTGTCAAAAATTGTTGCTTATTAACTTCCCTTGAATATAAACTGTCCTCCTTTGAATTTTTCGCTTCATTCTCAGAAATTGCTTCTTGTTTGATCAGTTTTTATGATGGTTATGAAGACACAATCTCATCGCTTCGGTTCGGGGGATACTATCGAGAGGCTGGCCACCTCTCGTCCTGTTCATCAGGGCCTCGAGACCGCAGCTTCTGTTGTGCCGACTCAGGTTGGCATTTTTGCTACATTGGAGGTGCACCTCCGTTTGTACAGAGACTTTTTTCTTCGTTTTCGATTTCTCTCAGCAGCAGCGATTCATGCAGCATCATCAGCAGAGATTTGTGCAGTATCAGCATCAGGCTGGAGGAAACCAGCAGGGCGAGCTATCGTCAGGACAGTCGAGGATGCACAGACCATTGGAGATCTTGCTGCAAGTTTCGTTCTTCTCAATTCCATTCCCGCAATTGTCTTTTATAATTACCTTGAAATTCGATTCCATATGTTCCTTGTTGATTGATTAATTTTGTCATGTTACTCTTTTGTTGTGTTTATTTTTCTTCTGAGAAAATCATATGGGCTAGGTCGCCTAAATCATGGGATCTAGAATCCTCGATAGTCGTATTAGTTGGCATAGTGAGGACATGTAGTCAGATTTTGGATGTATTCTCGGGTATGGAAATTTAAGGTTTTTGCCGTCGCATGCGGCAGTACGAAAATTTTAAATACCATGAACCTAGAGATACGTACCTTAGTCAAGGACTCTGTGATTATCGTAGCCTTGCTCACTAGCATGATGAAGACTCTGGACAACATGATTTTGGACAGACGCATATGATTAACAGATTGTATCTTGAGAAAGTTTAAACATCATACCCTTTTGATTGTTATAAATGACTTAGGAGTAGGGATATTTAGTTTTGTAGAGCTTATTCATAGGTAGTTCCTTCATAGTATAATGGTATGATGACTTGTAGAGTATCTATACCCTAGAGGTGATAGTTAGCATTGGTGTTAGAATAGTAACCCATTGCAGATAATTCTCCTGTTATCTATAATACTAACCAGTTACACATAGAATGTTAGTATGCCTTACATCCTTGATGATTATTACTACTTTCCCTTACCTTTTCCAGTGAGGCACCCATGACCAGAGCCTGTCTTTGAGTATAGTTGTAGTTTCACCTAAGACCGAGAGGTCTATTTGCATAGATAGATTGCAGATGATATTGGCATATGGGATATAGGTTAGTTGGTATCTATAGGCCATTGTTGTATAGGGTTATAAACATGTTGTTTAGCCTATACTTGGTTCAGTTTTCCATTTTAGTTAAGTTCTCTTTGTGTTGAGTTCCTTTGTGTTGATCACCTTTATAGGCAGTGTGCAGACCCTTCACTAGATACCATGCCTCCTTGATTCAGACCATTCATCCTTAGCCTTGTTCTAAGCATTGTTTCAGACCCTTATAAGTTTAGTCTGCCTTAACCCTTGGTTGATCAGTCATATATATATATAGATGATATACTTAGGATATATGTGATGGGTTGTTGTTCTTGAGCATATATATACATATATGTGGTATTTGATATTCATGTGCTTAGCTTGTAGGTATTTAGTTATAGGTGACTTGATAGGATTGGGAAGTTAAGAGCTAGTCTATTATAGAGTTTCTCTTTTGCTAAATTCTAGTTGCCAATACCTAGATAGCTAGCATAGGTAAAACCCTAAGAAGTTGACCAGTTGATGACCAAGTACTTGGATGTTGAGAAATTGACTAGTGATTGACCCTTGACTATGTTTGACAAAGAAGGGGGTGCGATCATCTTAATTTCGAGGACGAAATTTTTATAAGGTGGGTAGGATTGTAACACCCAGTTTTCCAAATGAGGGTAATTTTAAAATTTTATAATTATAATTATTATTTATTGATTATTATTTTATATTATGATTTTTGGTAATTTTTAATCATTTTTAAACTATTTAAAATTATGACTTGTGATTTGACATTTTACTATTGTTTGGTTTTAATTTCGAGGAATTTGCATCCCCAGTTTTCAGGAACAGTGATATTTTTGTCATTTTGTATTTATGAAATATTTTTGAAATTTATTTTATTATTTATGATATTGTTTTGGAATTATTTGAGTCGGGTTCGAATTTCAACTCAATCCGACTTGAAACGGGGACCCGGGGGTAGTCTGACTCTAGTGGAACCCACACACTAGTTAGGCATGGCCCACATGATATTAATTTTAGTTCACATGATAGAAATATTTTAGTTAGAGGTTAGACTAATTATTATGGATAAGGTTAGTGTGATTAGAGACTTTAGAATGACTAATTTAGCCCCAACCAATTAGCCCTTTCCTAATACTCATAGAATAGGTTAGTAGGGGCTTTTGGACTTTTCCTAATAGGACAAAACTACCTTTATGGCCAGCCACAATAAGGATAGGGTTGAGCCTCCCATTTGTCATTATCCATCTATTTTTCTCTCTCTTGTTCTTCCCCAAATTCCTAGAGAGCAATCCCTAGCAATTTCTCCACCAAATTCTTCCATTTTACCACCAAATCTTCTTCTTTCCTTCTCTATTCTTGCCAAGGAGGAAGCTACCCAAGTTTGGGAGGATTCGGAGCTCGTTCGTGTCCTTTTGGAATCTCTACGTGTCGGTGTCACTCCGGAAAGGTTTTTCTTCGATTCGATCTACCGGGAGGTATAAATCCCTTCTCCTTTTCATTTCCTCATGCATATAGGTCTATTTTGAACCCATAGGAATGACCCCCATGGTTGTATCTCCATTTGTGTCCATTTTGTGTCCATTTGGAGGTCATAGGAGTGTCCTTTGTGTTGTGGATGTGTTCATGTTACATATATAGATTTATATATATATATATTGTAATGAGAGTGTATCTATATTTATATATGTAATAAATAGTTCATGATGATTATATAATCAAGTTTGTGAGTGTGGTTCCTCATATTATTATTGCTATTATTGTTGTGGATAATTAGGATATATATTGTGTATTCTTTTGGCTCAAACTATCTAAATCCGTCATGATTTTTATCCACGTTTTTAATTTCAGCCCTAACTTAGAAATATCATAACTTCTAGCTCAAAGCTCGGTTTAATCTTCCGTTTTTTTTTAAAAGAAGCGTATTGAAGTTAGCTTTCCAAAAATATATATTAATAGGCCTAATTCATTCTGTAACTTTCTGGAGAATTATTTGAGTGTCAGTTGTATGAAAGACAAACGCGTTCTCGGTGTTTTCGCGATTCCGGGAGTTTCCGGAAACGAAAACGCGATCCGTTTGAAGTTTCGGAAAGCTAACACATAGATCTATAACATACTTTAATTCTAGATTTTAATTCATGCTTAGATGGTACAGTATTGATAATTAGTAGGAGTTACTATTCGGCATATACATTTTGTGCACCCTTGTGTGTAATATAATGTTCTATTTGATTTTAACCCATGTTAATGTATATATATTATGTAATTAAATAGAGAATGCAAGCATGAGTAAATGTTTAAATAAATGATGTATGAAGTGTAAGTATCCTATCTAATGTAAGCATGTATAAGTATGGCTTGTAAAGAATATGTAGGTTCCATAGTATGTAATGTATGGTACATATAGTAGTACAAGAGAATAAATGAATGATGAATGAATGCAAGCATGAATGTAATGTAATAATAGATGTAATGTATGCAATATACAAGTTAATGAGATGTAATATTCTATGTTAACATAAATCCTATATTACCTCATGTACCCCCTTACACTATGTTGACACTATCATACTTGACACATTGTTCACTTACACTTTGACACTCTTTCATATGTATATACTATGTATGTCCATTTAACCCTCACTTGCCCCTTTTCCATGTTCACATACACACACATAGCCTCTTAAATAAGTATTTATGAATATAGTTAACTTAGCTATGTATGTATATTATATATATGTTAGCATATTGTGTTGTAATATATAAGTTTATATAACCATTTGAAATGCCATGATTATAGACCTAATGTTAATACCAATATATGCATGTGTATATATGTGTAGACATATATAGCTTAAAGTAATAGATTACCTAATATATATCCAATGTGAATTCTTGCCTAGTTGAGTATTGAATAATTGCATGCTATATAGAGTTGGGTGTATGTTGGCTTGTATAGCCTTGTATTGATGTGTGCTTGCTAGGATAGTCTTGGTTAGGCCTAGTAAGACTTGCTGGGTTAGGACATGACCTAGTTTGACCTAGTTTGACTAGTACAGTTGACCAGAGTTGACCAAGGGTTGACTTTGGCCTAGTTTGACCTAGATTCATGTAGAATGCATTGTAGTGCTTTATATTACCCTTCTGGACATGTTGTGACTTGTGCTGTTCTAATTAGTAGCCAGACACCTCTCATCAGACAGTATATTTACTTTGGACATTCAGACATCAGGCGAGTACATTCTCTGATAGTTCTTTCATTATTTGATGATTACTGTGATTCAGTTCTAGTATAGTTCTATTTGATTCTCTATCACAACATGTATTAATATTTTAGATTCATTTACTCGCAATACATGTACTTGATTTGTCTAACCCTATTACTCGAATCACTCACAAGACTCATCTACTCGAAACACCTACAAGTATTAAATGTACAAATCATACAAGAATCATCATTACAAGAACGATAGCCATCGCTGCTGGGCCGGTATGCGATGTGCCGTATTCAACAAGAATCACCAAACAAGAATGATAGCCATCACCGCTTGGCCGAGCGTACGATGTGCCGTATTACAAGAATGATAGCCATCACCGCTTGGCCGAACGTACGATGTGCCGTATTACAAGAATGATAGCCATCACCGCTTGGCCGAGCGTACGATGTGCCGTACTCATTACAAGAATTACCTACAAGGATTAGTGTACAAAAATCTTACAAGAATCACTTCACTCAAATCATTGAGAAGAATCATTTACTAAAATCATCATGTACAAGAATCATTTACTAGACTCAATTGTATTAGACTCACATTGGGATTACACTCAACTTATATTATACAAACTGGACTTATAACATGTTACCCTAGTTCAGCTAGATCTTATTTTACAGTCTTCTTTGCCATCATTCTTTTTTTATTTTATTATCTTACTTTCCTTGTACCTTTGCTATTTATCTACATTATTACCTGTATAAAACTACCATATTCATCAATAAAACTGTCTATAACTGCTTTATAGTTCTCTGTCATTTAATTGGGATTTCTTGATGAGTTGTACTCGTTCCTGTCCTGACTGGACCTGTTGATAAATTTTACAGATAGCCTGAAGGTTGCCTGCTAGCCTAGAGGAGACACAGTAGAGGTTGTATAGTTAGTTATTTCAGTTGTATTGAGTTGTATTTATTCTATGGATTACTGTATTGAGCTTTGAGATGTATTTCTGGGTTTATGTATCTTAGACACTTAGACTTCTATCTCCTGTATCTCTTTTGGATTTCATGTTTTATCTATTCTCATCATGCTCTATATTAGATGTGATTGAGTCTGTATCTGCTATGTCACCCCCATTCGGGGAGTATAAACTGTTTAGTCTTATACTGTTAGATGCATTGAGACCTAGGACAGCGTTCTACTGCCGACACTGCGGCGTTGGCTGGGCGTTGTTACATTCTCGTGCCCTAACTCTAGGGTGCGGGTCGTGACAAGTAAGTCATGTATGATCATACCTCTGAACTTTCTTCCTAAAAGAGCTCCCTCCTTATGATCCAATACCCGCACTTTCAATGCATAAAAAGGGTAACAGATCCACAAATTTCCTGAAACAACCACGTCGATGCTACCTCTAAGTTGTTTTCACTTCCATCAAAAACAAACCACCCCTCACGTAGAACTTCTACGTCCTCATTATCTCTGAGTTGTTCTTTGTACCCTTCATGGAGCCCACTCCTGCCACATCCTCATTACCTCTGAGTAGGAAGGCTCCATCGAAGAAACCCTCATATTTACCATGTCCTCATTACCTTTGAGTAAGTATGTTGGTTTTCCTCTCGACTTATTATCCGTACCCAAGACCGGAGTACGCCAAGGATAACAGGCCTACAAATGTCCTATGTTGACCACAAATGTCCTCTGTTGACCACAAATGCTATACTGAGTACATGCCCCTCATTTCTTAACATGCCCCGGGAGCCCAGCTCCTCCATGGCATTCTTTCTCCCGATACCAGGAACGTCCATGGCAACCTTACTGTGGAATTGTTCTAAGTATCCCCATCAAACTTGTTATCCGTACCAAAAACCAAGGTATACCAGGGGTAACAAGTCCACAAACAGTCCCCAGTCGGGCAAATACCACAACACCACAAACGCGATACGCAATACAAATGAAGGGTAAAATAAAACATACTCTTTTATTTGAAAGTTAAAAGTACTACATGTTCTGGGACCACGTCCCTCTCAAAAGAGGAAAAAAAACATAAACAAAAGAAAAAAAAGGCCGACTATGGTTCGACGATACATAATTCCATGAGACGGTCCCTCAGCATGACAGTCGACCGTTCAAACCTCTGCTTGGCCTGGCGCTCGGCCTCCTGAGTCAGCTGCTCCGCATCTTCCAGGTGCGCATGAGCCCGCCAGCCATCCTCAAGCTTCTTCAGAGCACGTTCCAGGCTAGCAGAAGCTCGGGTGACCTTTTCGGCCTCCTGAACGATCAGCTCTTTATCCGTACGGGAAGCTTCGAGCTCAGATTCTAAGAAGGCTAACTTCCTCTGGAGCTCGAGGATCTGTTTCCTTGTATCAATTATTCTGCGGGAGGCGGCCGCTTCCCGAGCCATGCAATCCTCGCTCCTGCGGCTCAGCTGGTCATACTTGAGAGATAGGTCGCCGAGATCCTTCACTATAACCGGCTTAGACTTATCTCGTGCAGCCCTTACCTTCTCCAGGGCAGTGGTAAGGAAGTCACGCTCTTGATCTATAGCTGCAGACAGATCAGCTTGCCGCAGCACTTGAAACTGAGCCACGAGCTGATCAGCCTCTAGCAATTTGGGCTCCAGAAGCGCAACTATCTCTGCCCCACCAGGGAGGGTTTTAAGAATTTTAATTTGGCCACGAGCGCATTCTCGGGCCAAGGCAAAGGAGGTTCCCCGCTCCACACCAGCTTGGACTCCTATCTTCAAGTGGCGGTAGAAACTGTCAACCACATCCTGTGATGCCTCATCCAGAACTTTCATAGAGGACGGCGTCAAAGGAAGTGTAGCTAGCAGTGTCGAAGGAGAAACACCAGAACTTGTCACCCCTGCCATCAGGGAAAAAAATTCTGAGCGAAAAGATGCTTGGATAGCAGCTAACTCCTCCTCCGTGGCCCGAAGAACCTGGATACTCGGCAAGGCGGAAAGGTCGACCCCCGAAGCCACATGAGCAGAGGAAGACGTAGGGACCATTGCTCCCTTCCCCGGCCGTGTCGCCATCTGACCTCCCGAACTCGATCCAGCAAGGGGCCCTTCAATATAAGTCGGAAGGAAAGAGGGCACACTCCCTTCTACCAGATCCCCGCTAGCAGAGCCTACCCTGACAATATCCGCCATTGGTAGTGAAGAGGCAGGACCTGTATATCCAGAGCAACCATCAATCAGCCTAACCCGAAGGATGTGATGATAGAGCAAATGAGCCTCCTCACTAGTCAACATTTGGCTTATCTTACCAGGGAAGGGTTGTGAAGGCTGAGGTTCGCCAACAGCCGCCGTCGTCCCCTCACCAGCGACCTCCAAGCCGAATTCAGCTGGTTCCTCTGCCCCAGCCATCCCGAAAGGAGATACGACTGGATCAGCGTCACTCTGTTGAAATTCAACAGTCTCGGGGACGGGTTCAGCATAGCACCCGTCGCCCTGGGTTGAGACCTCAGCAACGTGAGATCCCTCAGCCGCCGCCGAGAGAACCCCGGCAAAAATAATCTCGGCACACATGTCACTAATCAAAGTGGTCAGGACAGGATTGACTTCAGAAACCGTAGCCGGTTCTCGAGATTCTGACTCTTCTTACGCCTACAGAGAAGGAAAAAATGATTAGATCATAGTTCAGGAAGAGAAAGAGCTAAAGAAGAAGATGGTTGCAATTCAATTCACCTCTGAAACGGCGTCATCACCTTAGCCTCTCTCAATGAGCATCCTGCGGCGTCTTACCGCAGCCCGCTTCACGGAGAAGGTTATACCGCCAATAGACTCATGCCTGCCTCGATTGTATGAAAGGTCGGGCGCAACAGACGACTGATCTGCTACCATCTCATCCGGCACAACAGGCGGCTGACCTGCCACCACCTCATCTGGCACAACAGGCAGCTGATCTACCACCACCTCTTCTGTAGGAGGGAGAGAGTTATCGGCATCGTACTTCTTATCCTCTTCGTCCGTATTGGTGGACTCTGAGTCAGGCATAGGAACCGTGTTCGCCTTCCTCTTCCTCATCTTAGACCCCTTGGGCTTCTCCGCCAAGCCAGTACCCACAATGAAGCTAGTACTCGGGTCAAAATTTACAGAAGGCTTGCTCGCCGTAACATGGTATAGGGCCGCCATATATAAAATCTCCCCTGGCGCCTCAGCCTCAGGAACCAAAAAGCTGGTTCGGGTATGAACCGCGTCATAATAATGCCATGTCCTGATACCGTCAAGGACGCTACCTTCAAAGCCCAGACAAGAGCTGGGACTATCAAAGAATAGCTGGCTATACCTGAACTGGCGGAAGAACCTGTGGGACAAGTAGGGCTCCAGGTAGACATTATTGCGGTTACGAAATACTAGGTGCGCTGGACGGATATTACGTAACCAAATGAGCATCTTCTCAGGCAAGAGGTGAGAAGGTCCGGTACCATCAATATGTATGCCCCTCACTTCTTCAGCAGTAAAACGAGGAACAGACACAAAAAAGTCGTATCCGTCCACTCTCGCCAGAGTCCTCCGACAAGCTGGCATAGTGCTGCACTCCCAGGGCTGATGGTGATATTAGAAAATGAAAGCATCATCAGCCGTAACGTCGTCTTCTGCTCTGGGCCTCATCAAAGACCAGCAGTGCATCAACAACCACCCCATCAAATAATGGTAAGGTAGCTCTATGCTCAAAATCCATCACCGTGTCACGGGCGATGACCTTGGACGAGAAGGCGCGAAGGCCATGGTGTATGCTACACACCATGGCCGGAAGAAGGGCCAGTCTGGCCCCAAAGACCTGCTTTACGGCAGGAAGGATAAAATGGCAGCAAATCCTCTCAATGGAACCTGCCCCTCCTAAGACCATGCAGTTTCGAAGCCACACCATTAGGAATTCTGCCAGGAGCACCTTCTCTGACAGCCGCTGAGTACCATGATAAAAATAACTAGAGGAATCAGTTTGACTCCCAAATATGTCGCCCGTGGACCTCGATCTCTTGGCAGTTGACGCCAATTTTTGTACCTCCTCCTGGGTTTGAGGATCTCGAGAAGAAACCCGGCCTGAGGTGCCTAGTGTAAAAAGGTATGAGACCCAGGACCTGGTATGAGGAATGCTTCCTTCTAAGCTACCATCCTTCTTGATGGACGCCTGGTGACAGGTACTATGATGACATAACAATTCTCGGTATACAGCAACAAAGCCCGGCAACTGCCGATCCAAATCCTCGAACTCTTCGTTCTTAGGGGTGTACACTTCAAAGACTTCATCCCCCCAGGACAGCTTGGAAATGACGTACATCTCGTGGAGGGTGAGTCCCAGCTCCCCTCCAGGGGTGAAGACGGTTCCCTTCCTCCGGTTGTACATCTCCAGGAGAGCCATGAACAATGGCTTATTTATAGTAGACCATGACAGGTGCCCCGAATGGCGTGGTAGAGGCCGATCTCGCGCAGGGGAGTCTCATACTTTCACAGAATCCACGTGGTCAAGTTGGCCCATGCAGGAATAGGGTTTATCCAGTTCAGCAGCACCAATCGGCCGATAGGATAGGATCCCTTCCGAGCAAGCTGGTTCAAGAAGGTGTCAGCTTGAGCAAACGTGAAGTTGGGACCCGATACATTTATGAAGGTACCCGGGGCCAGTCCCATCACGTACCGACTAACCGGTTTCCTTTCCGCATACGCTGACCCCAAATTCCTGTTGTAATGGATGTTACCCACAATCATCCCGACTTGCTTGGGGTCAAGGCGTCCACCATCTTTCTGTCCAGCAGCAACATGTTGAACCTTGACAGAGAAAAATGATGCTCCATCGGAGGGATGTGGATCGCCATCCCGTCAAGAGTAAAGTCCTAGCTTTCGGATATATCCAGCACTCGGGAGTTCTTCACAGTAAGGGCATCCCTAAAGAGGAATGTCGGCTTTAGGTATTTTCCCTCCAATTGCCCCGAGTTCATCATAGCACAGAGAAAGTAGAAGGGCTGGTTCCTGATAGCATTCAGCCTCTCCATAGGCTCGTCTATGGGGAGCTGATTCACCACATATTGGACTAAGTGGTCGAATCGCACACCCACAACAGATTGGGCCGAACCCACCAGGGGTTCTCCCGCTGGATTGACGGGCAGATTCACTGAAAAAGGATAAAGGAAACAAAGTTAAAAGATGATTAAACAAAGCCACTTAGTGTTTTTAGGCTTATGCGACCTAATGCACATAAGCTCATGCGGCTCTGTTCATATAGGACCTCATGCGGCTCAGTTTCAACAGAGTCTACGCGGCTCTGTTCCGATGGGTCTTTATGCGGTTCGGTTTTAACAGAGTTCATGCAGCTCTACTTAGATGGGTTATGTTCAAGAGACTTCATGCGGCCCAGTTCATCAGGAGTTCATGCGGCCGAATTCAGAAGAGCTTATGCGGCTTTGATTAGCAGAGCCTCATGCGGTTCTGTTTAGTGGGGTCTCATGCGACCGTATTCAAATGAGCTTATGCGGCTTTGTGCAGCGGAGTCTCATGCGGTTCTGTTTAATGGAGTCTCATACGGCCAAGTTCAGATGAGCTTATGCGGATCTGTTTAGTGGGACTTATGCGTCACAGTTCAGATAAGCTTATACGGCTCTAATCTGTTGGAGCTTAGGCGGTCCAGTACATCAGGAGCTCATGCGGTTCTATTTTAGTGAGACTTCATGCGGTTCAGTTTTTAAAGGTGCTTATGCGGCCCAGTCATTCTCATGCGGCTCAAACATAGAGTATACCCCATGCGGCTCGGACATGAGAAGTTCATGCGGCCCATACAACACATGCGGCTTGTGCATAAAACATGCAACAGAGCCATCTTTGTTAAGGGTTTTTTGAAGTATACGATCCTCCACAAAATTCTTACCAGCAATGGGAGGGTGGACGTCAGGATGAACTTCAAGCGCCGCGGTCGACGAAGTAGCCGCTCCCTTATCCTTCGCCGTAGAGGAAGCCTTGTAAGCTTTGGGGGCCATTGTTGATCGGTGATCGAGAGAGAAGACGACGACAAGAAAAGCTTGAGCAAGAAAAGAAATTAAAGGGTCCCTCTCTCCTTAAAAACCCCATATTTATAGGCTGAAGGGGGGCGTGAGGATCAATGGACGCTTCGCATGATGCGCCGCCTAGAAAACAAGGCCAACTCTTGGGTTTCCAACCCCTGCATGTGAAAAAAGATTAATCTTAATCATTAAGGCAAAATCTAAATATTTAAAACTGACTCTTGGGATCCTATCCCAAAAGACGACTTCAAATCAAAACAAATCAAGAGCAATAATGAGACACCCACATGGCACTGGACCATTATGCGGCTAAGAAGTCCATGCGGCCAGAGTGATCCATGCGGCCAGAGCAGTCCATGCGGCCAGAGCGATCCATGCGGTCCGAGTGATCCATACGGCCAGAACATCCTATGCGGCCAGAGAAGTCTATGCGGTAGTAAGAGTTTATGCAGACATATCCATGCTTCTTATTCAAAGTATTTCAATTTTACAAATTGAAAACTTTGAAGGGGGTCTTGTAGAAGCATGGAAAAATATTAAATAAATTCGTATGCGGTCAGGAAATCAGCATCATGCGGCTCATAGCTGAAGGAGCCTTCATGCGGCTCAAAAAGATGAAGGGGAAGCCACGTGGCTTCATACAGTGGGCCATAAATGCTCTAAGTTGTTGGCTCATTAATTATCCTGACACAGTGGCAGCTCTGACAATGATGGATTGACAGCTCTGACATAAAGTAGAAATGATAACCCTCGACGTGCTCCTAGAGAGACGAGAAAACTCTTTACAGCTGGCATGATCCATTTTTAAATCTCTTTATGCGGCTCAGTTGCAAGGACGTCTATGCGGCTCAGTTACAAGGGTCTCTATGCGGCTCAGTTGCAAGGGCCTTCATGCGGCTCAGTTGTAAGGGCCTCCATGCGGCCCAGAATAAAGGATGTCCATGCAGCTCAAACTAAAGGACGTCCATGCGGCTCGAATTAGAGGACGTCCATGCGGCTCAAACTAAAACACGTCCATGCGGCTCAAATTAAAGGACGTACATGCAGTTCAGAGTGAAGGACTTCCATGCAGCTAAGATCAATGGACTCCCATGCGGTTCAAGGCTATACTTATGCGGCTCGCAACAGTTGGGACACGTGGCAGGAATTAATTAAAGCCCAACAATTCAGATTTTTGGCGATCAACATAACAGGCAGTTGGGACACGTGGCAAGAGATTGACCAAGATTTATTCACTCGGATTTGTTGATATCAACAAATCATCATGAGGCAGATTTGTTGCAATCAATATTAACTGCCCATGCTGATTTGTTGCAATCAACATTAATTGCTCATACAAATTTGGTACAATCAACATTAACTGTCCAGATTTGTTACAATCAAGATTAACGGCCCAGATTAATTGCCAACAAAACAGGATCAAGGCAAATCGTAATCAATCCCTAACCGTCCACTTTTCAAGGAGCAATCATTGCAAACCCTACTTATCACACCCCACTCCGATAAATAGCAAGGTGCCATTCCCTTGCAAAGAGGTGGATACATAGAGAGAGAGAGGCACGCACAGAGAGAGCGGCGGCGCACAGAAGAATCTCCCCACATATCCCGAGAGCATTTCTTCATCAGAGCCAAGGCTACATCCGATCGTCCAAGGAGTAAGACAGAATTGATAGCACTCTCCCGAGCCTCTACCGTCATCCCCCCCGAATAAAAAATAAACAATTGTACTTAGATTGTTGTACCTAGGTTTTCATTCCTAGGCTTTGTTTGTACGAGCGAGTTTGTATTGTGAGTCTAAGTTCAGTCCTTCCATAAAACTGTTCTGTACTTTTACAATCAATGGCAAACAGTAGAAAGCTTAGAGAGAATAGATATGAAAGTGAATGAGTGAGTTGAAATGGTAGAATTTCTTGTCTATTTATAGGAATTCCAAAGGAACAATTCGGGTAGAATTCGGACAGAATTCAAACAGAATTCTACAAGAGAATCTCGGTATATAGCTATTGCATCCGTAACGGTTGAAAGACTGAGTTTAAAAATCAATGTTCATACAGCCGAACTCGGGCCAAATTTTTCTAGAATTCTGCTAGTCCAGAATGTGTTGAATTTTGGGTTTTGCAACTCAACTTTTCGGGCTCTCGAATTTTGAAGCGATTAGGGAGTAGATTGGGCTTTTATGATTGGGCTTTGTTTTCAAAATGAAAGAATATTTTGAAAATATTTCTTGGGTAGCCTATTTGCCAGTACGAAACAGTTTATATTATAATCCTAGACTTAATAAAATACAAAAATATATTGATAATTAAAATATAGACGCAATGACAAACACAGCTTCAAGTCTTGAACGATAGCAGGTGCATGCTGCCGTAGTTCGTCCAAGTAGCCCTTATATCGAGACAGGGTTAGATCAATTATTAAAATCCGGTTTGACCATGACTAATGGGCCAACAATCTTCCTATTTTGATAATTGACAAACCTTGACCGATATAACTTCTTGGTCTTGATTTGATAATCTTAAACTGTGTGTTGTATGTTTGGTATTATACTGTATTGTCTCCTCTTGGCAAATATTATCCTGAAAAAGTTGTTAGATCCTTTTCTCCCACATTGTTACTTAGCAAAATAATTGCAAAGAGATAAGCTCCCCCACAATTTATTCTTAAAAAACAAACAGTGAAGTAAAACAGAGATAATATAAAAAAAATAACATAAATTTTACAAGCAGTTTATGATTTGAAGCAGTAGCTAAAGATGGTGCTAAGAATAAGTGCATACCAAAAGGGATAAGCGATATAAATAAGTACTAAATGAAAACTGTATAAAATCGAAAAGGAGTTTGGAAAAACAAACTCAGCATCCAAAAGTCATATATAGAAGTGCATAAAATACTATCTTGGAATGTAAGAACATTTCCAAGAACACATAGACATAAACAAAGTCTAATAAGATAATGCCTAGACAAAAACTATAGTGTCTAGCTCAAGTCCTCATCTAATCTGAATCATTATTAGCATGAGCAGCAGCATCACCATGTCCGGAAGGTCCAGCACCAGAAATACTATATATCCATGAGATGGATATGGAGTAGCACCAGAACCACGGTACCAGTCATAGGCATTACCAAGGTTGAAGTAATAATGAACCGCCTTATCCTCATAGCGGTAACCAGAAATAGTAGGATCTTGTGGAAGAGAACTGGCATGCTAACAAGTCTGAGCGAAATACAGATCCGTAAAAGAGTTTGCAAGGGCCTAAAATCGACTGGCATCTCGAAACTCTTATTTCCTTAATATCTCAGTTATATGCGCTCACAAAGAGTTGTGCTCATCTAGTTGAGCACGTCACAATTCATCCAAATGCTGGTGGATGCCCTTAAATGACATAGAATAAGTCTGAGGTGGAGGAGATGGTACAATAAGAGGGGCATAAGGAACATAGGCACTACGACATGAAAGGTGCAGATGTTTGGACTCAGAGTCATGAGCACAAGAAGATAAATCAATCTCAAAATGCAGAAATATGATAGGCAGGATCATCATGTAGAGAAGATTCATGTTCATCTCACGACACCAAGCCATCTAGTCTTAGGGACAAAAAAGGGAATCTCATGACGAATTGGGTAGATAGCAGATAATTCAAGACTAGTTATATCGTCTTTTGAGGTGGACTTGGGTAGTTAGGTGGAAAAGATAATCCGATGTAACTCATAGAAAAATAAGTTCAAGTTTATGGCTTTGAAATTGTCGGAATGGACGGGATCAGGAGCACAAAGTTTATTCTTAAAATTGGTCAAAGTCATGTCGTTGGGAAATTCAAAATCATTGATATCGACAAGCAGTTCACCTACATTTGGAATTTGTAGGATCGTCGCTAAATCTTTATTATTGAATTGAATATGAATACCAGCGATACAATTTTTCGTAAGATAATCATCGTCAGCAAGAGTAAAGTTGTAGTAAAATAACCTAATTAGATTAGTGATAATAGGAAATGAATGTGTAACAAGAACATGAAATCCTAAAGGTTTAAAATAAGGTTTATGTGACGGAAAGATCGTCCATTTTATCTGTGCGCCGGGACAAATATTATGAATTGAAAAAATCCGTATACCATTGCAAGAATTATTTTAGAGTTTCAAGGAAGAACTCATTGAACGCTCCATCGTCCGTTTTGACGGGCAAAAAGAGAGATCCAAGGGTAGGATCAGAAGATGAGGCTCCTTCACTAGCCGTCTTCTTTCTCTTGAAGGGATTGTTTACTCTGGACACAATTTTAATGGAAAATAGAAAAAAATTTATGAAATTGAAAAATTGAGAGATGGAAAGATAGAGGAGATTATACCTTCTTATATTAGAGTATGTGGAAGAGGAAAAGATTCCACGCCCGAATCCAAAATTTCAACGTATGATTCTAAAGGAGAATAGAGAAATCAAGAGTGGAAAAACTAGGGTTTTAGATTTTTTGCGGCCGTTGTGCTGCTGTTTTGAGGAGGAGGAAGAAGAAATAAAAGTGGGGTCCATTCAGATTATGTTTAAAAAACTCGACACCAACCGAGTTCAGGCCGAACTCAGGCCGAATTCGGGTCAAACTCGGGCCAAATTCGGTCCGAATTCACCTGGAACTTTGTTGAGGTTATTTTGAACAAAATCCAAAATGTCACTTTGTATTTACTATTCCTTTTCAATTGTTTAATTCCAAAATTAGGAGTAATAAATTTTAATTAATATAAATAAATTATTTTATTAATTAGAATTTTGTTACACGACGACTGTCTCAGATTAGCTGTAGGGGTACTGTCCCAGCAAACGGGACGCTTAAGTACTGCTTCGCTTTAGCCGTAGCCGTGGTGATTGATAGACCCTTTGTAGGCTTGTCTCGAAAATAGTTTTTGTATATTGAAAAAATAATTAATAAGATTAAATTAATTAATATTATTGATATCTAAAATTCCTAATTCTCGACGTAAATAATTGAATCGATCTTTCGCTAAAGGTTTTGAAAAGATGTCAGCAAATTATTTCTCTGTGTCTATATATTTTAAACTGATGTCTCCATTTGCTTGATGGTCTCTAAGAAAGTGATGTCGAATCTCAATGTGCTTAGTGCGAAAGTGACATACATGATTCTTAGTCAAGTTGATAATGCTAGTGTTGTCACAGAAAATGGTTATATGTGTGTAGTGTAAATTAAAGTCTTCTAAGGTTTCCTTCGTCCACATGAGCTTATATTGGCCCCATGAGCCTATATTGGCCTAATTGACTAACAAGTCGACCAAGTTGACAAAAGTCAACTTTAAGTCAAACTTGATCCAAATCAACTCAAATGAGCTAAGAATGACTCGGTAAGTTGTGTTTGACCTAAATTTTGGTAGACGGACTAGTTGACTTATTGTTGACCAGGTTTGACCAGAGTTGACCAGGTTTGACTAGTGTTGACCAAGGGTTGACTTTGACCTAGAATGACCTAGAATCATTTAGAATGCATTGTAGACTATTCCTATTTCATGTTAGACATGTTGTGACCTGTGTTGCTCTAAATAGGACTCAAATACTCCAGCTCAGACTCATATTCTCATCAGACAGCCAAGATATCAGGCGAGTACATTCTCTGATCGTTTCATACTTGTTAGGAGTTATATTCTTGTCATAGTTTAATTTACTTGATGCTGACACAACATTATCACGGATTAGTACTATATGGATCTTTACATGAGATGTTATCCCCCTCGGGTGCATCGAATACATCGTGTCATGTGCTTTTTACGAACATCATGTATTATGTGGACTCTTATTATTCATGTATACTCATGTGCTCTCATGTACTCTCATGATCTCATGAGCTTCATATATAAACTATCATGTACAATAACATAACTTGTCTAGATCCTTGTGTATTGATTGGAGCATGGGAGAGTAGAAATAGTTATGTGAACAATTCCAAAGTAGCGTAATCATGTATAAACCCTTTAGTGTAATCATGTGCAAATCAAGCCGTTCATATGTCGATTTTGTACTCTAAATCACATAGTCACTTACAGTTCTTTATTATTATATATAGATAGACTTATTATCAGTTTTTTCTCTTTCTTTCATGCTTATTTCTTACAGTGTTTCATGTATCTTAGTCTATCACATGCTTTATATTTCCTGTCAAGATATGAACTGCGTGAGATGTATTGTGCTCGTTTTCGTTCTGATTGGACAGTTGAAAATATTACAGGTGATGAGGAGGAGTTATGTCCTACGTATTATGGCACAGGCTTAGATGACACCGGTGACTTGGACCCTCAGGAGGATCCTACAGTTGCTGAGGACTTGCCTATTGTCTATATTAGATTCTAGACTAGTTTCTATTAGTTGTCTTATTCATGTACTTTCGGTTTCTGGATATTGACAGATGTTTGTATATTCAGATTTACCCTCATTTGTAGCTGGTTGAAGATGTTTCTTTTATCTTATCTTCACATATTTTCTCTTTATTCCATCTTAGATGCTGTGATTGAGTTGTACCTTATATTATTCTCCTTTTGGAGTGTATATTATTGTACAGGTTTGGTTATTGCTAGATGTTGTGACCTAGGACAGCGTTCTACCGTCGACACTGCGACGTAGGCTGAACGTACCCACTTTTCGTTCCCTTACACTGGGTGTGGGTTATGACAGAACTTCTAGACCGTACCGTACTTGTAAATCGACTAGAGGATTATAACTGGCATGAGATTTGAATTTGAAAGCTTAGTAGGGCTTTGGAAGATCGTAGTAAGCTTAGAGGGAAGAGATATGAAAGTGAATGAGTGGGTAGAAATGGTAGAATTTCTTGTCTATTTATAAGATTTCAAAAGGGAGAATGGGTAGAATTTTGAAAGAATTCAAACAAAATTTTATGGAAGAATCTCGACATATAGCCGTTGCATCCGTAACTGCAGGAAGATTGAGTTTAAAAGCAACATTCATATAGGCGAACTCGGGCCGAATTCGGGGTAAATTCTTTCAAAATTCTGCTGGTCCAGAATGGATTAATTTTTGGGTTTTTTAACTCAGGTTTTTGGCTCTCAAATTTTTAAGCAGTTAGGGAGTAGTTTGGGCTTTTGTTATTGGGCTTTATTTTCAAAATGAAAGGGTATTATGAAAATGTTTCTTGGGTAGCCTATTTGCCAGTACGACACGGTTTACATTATATTACTATAATTAATAAAATGCAAAAATATATTGATAATTGAAATACAGACGCGACGGTAAACACAGCTCCAAGTCTTGAACGGTAGCAGGCACATGCTGTCACAGTTCGTCCAAGTAGCCCTTATATCGAGACAGGTTTAGATCAATTATTAAAATTTGGTTCGTCCATGACCAATGAGACAACAGAAACATTAAATATGGACTTTGATCACATATACTAAAGTACTTCGTGTCTAACTAGCAATCAGGGATTCAAATCATGGCAGGAAACAGGAATAAAGTAAACACTGAAACATGATAAACATAAATATAGTAATCATGACTAGAATCCATAAATACTAATTTAGTGTGATAGTCGTGGCAGTAATAATGGCATGCACATCAAGATCATGAAATATATATAGTAAATATCAGGAAATTAACTATAAGTACTTGTCTCGGGTATCTGACGTCGACGTGCATGACACGAATGTGTCGACACAAAAAGTATCACATTCTATAGTCCAGTAATAATCCCAAGATCATATCATCCTAATTCATAGTCATCAAAGATCATAACGTCCAATAAATGTCCTAAATTGTACCCCTCATCCATTATCCCAATAGTAGTCCATAAAGTCGATGATTGATTTGGAAGGTTAAGCAAAGACACAAATTAGGAACACAAGATTAGATTGTCATAAATGATAATCGAGAGAAATGCAATATTAATTATGTAACCTAGTTTGGAAAATATAGTAAATCATCAACGGTTAAACCCTCAATATAAATTAAGTAGAACATTATATAATAATCTAGATGTCCAAATATAATTTTTGGAACTAAATAGGTGCAAAGTCATTTTGATAACTAAAATTCTAAAATATTTATTACATAATTATTTAATATATATAATATAAATAATAATAAAATAGTGTAGATATATATTCATTTATACATTTAATCATAAAGTACATCTATATCTAATTATACAAATACAAGCAATTCTATACTATATTATAATATAAAAATGCATATATAAAACAGTATGTACTGTACTGTACATATATATAGTATACCAAAACCAGCCATCCATTAACTCGGCTTCTCGAATTTTAAAGAGTCAAGTTGTGACTCTTTAGTCATCGAAAGGACAAGTACACTGATAGGGTGACAACCATCCAGCTAGCTAAGAGAAAAAAAAGAGTAGTCATCAAAAAAATAAGAGAGGGAAGAGAGATTCTCGTTCTTCTCAAAACACCCAAGAGAGTTCAAGAGGAAGAGAGGGTTCTCACCCCACCCCTCTCTTCCAGAGACTCGATGGACCTAAGCTGAAGTCGAAGAAGTAGGCAAGATGAGAAGATGAAATGAGTGTGCTCACTGGAAGCTTGGCCGGCGATGCTCGAGAACGGAGAAGGCGGCGACGCACTTCAAAGTAGACCTAAAATTGTCAGAGATAGGTCATCTACGAGTAGATCTGATAGATCTGGGTCAATGGGGCGACTGGCATCGAGACGTTGAAGATGACGACTGGATCTGACGTCGCCAAGGTCGAAGAAGG
Organism: Iris pallida; assembly: GCA_029216955.1. Lineage (NCBI taxonomy): Eukaryota > Viridiplantae > Streptophyta > Magnoliopsida > Asparagales > Iridaceae > Iris > Iris pallida. The sequence goes on along the minus strand of JANAVB010002393.1, from coordinate 11,770,260 downwards.
CGCTAATCGTAGGATCTGGATGGCAGCAGAGGACACGACGGTGCACGGTGGTGTGCTAGTGCTAGGTGTACTATGGAGCTACAGTCAGTGGTCGGGGTGCACTGTGTTGTGGTGGTGGCGAAGCTTGGAGCGTCGTGAAGGATGGAGGAGATGGTGGTGCTTTGGGTGTTTATATCTAGGTGGTGGCTTGGTTTGGTTATTGTGGTGGCTTATGGAGCTGGGTCGGGATCTGGTGGCTAGGGCTATGGTAATGGCGTTGGGCGGGGCTGAGTGATAAAGGCGATGGTTGTGAGGTAGGAATCGGCGGCTAGGTGGTGATGGGGTCATCGGTGGAATTGGCGGTATTGTCGGTGTCGTGGAGTTGGTGGTCGGAGTAGGGTGGTAGAGATAGGGAGACAGGGAAGAGTCGATGGTGGTCAGATTGGTAGTGTGGTGGTGACAGGGGTGGTTCGGCAGAGTAGTGGAGGAATTGGCGAGGTGGTGGAGAGTTCACCGGAGTACGGTGCCGTGCAACGGACGGTCGGCGGTCAGGAGAGAGAGAGTGTGTAGGAATCTTTTGTGTATAAAATAATAAAGTGTCTCCATTATTTTAATAGAAAATAGTGGAGTTCTCCATAAGTCCAATGGCAATAGAGGTAATATATAATAGATCTAGGGGTGATTAATGAATTGCTAACTAACCACTAACTAACTAACAACTAATTATCAACTAATCTAGTAATTATCAGCTAACCCAATAATTAAGACTAACTAACAATTGGGTATTCCTTAGCCCAAAGTCATAGGCCCACGATCTAAGCCCAAGACTTTGGTAGGCAAATAGGTTAGCTAGCCCACAATCCAAGCCCAATGCTTGGTAGGCTTATAAGGAATTTATTAATAAAATAAATCTGAAAATGAGATTAACTAATTATTAAATAATAATAATTAGAATTAGAAATAAATCCATAAATATATTTGTAAAATGATTTTATAAATTCCAAAAAAATAATGTCATTGATTTCAAAAATTGGCATTTCAAATTTAGGAAAAGAATTTTATAACTCAAAAGTTAGCTCAAAATTTTCAAAAATATAAATTCGAAATCTAGGTAGTTACAACATGTATTACTCTAGATTTATATTGTGATATTTATATGCTATATAGAACTGTGCGTCGAAGATAGAGTTGGGTGCGATCGATGGAGTTCATCGATTTTCTTGGTTCTTGTTTACTTTATGCATATCGACCTAGTGGTTAGTTGAGTGCCTTATATTTGTGGGATATTTTTATATCTCATTGGTCTTGACACTCACATGACACGATACATTATATTCATGATAGGGGCAAGGGCTATCGTACTCAACTGGTCATCGATACGTACGGGACGTATGACAGTTAGAACGTAATTGTTATAATTAATATGTTAGAGACTCAAGAATTTTATAGGGTACCCAAATCGGTGAACCATAGTAGATGGAGTAACTATGTGAGTCATTATCCTTATTTTACAGATGGCCTTTGACGTTCATGGAACGTTAAATATAAGTTTACAGATTACTAGTTGACAATATATATATATATATATATATATATATATATATATATATATATATATATATATATATAGGCTTGTTTTGGACTAGCCCATCCAAGACTTATATATATGTAAGTTTACATATTACCAGTCTGATCCAAGTGGGGAGTGTCCAAGCTTTTACCAGGCTTGGACTAGCCCATCCAAGATTTAACTAGGCTAGTATTGGACTAGTTACAGGCCGTCTAGTCACTACCAAAAGGATTCAAATTAGTGACGCAGAGAAACGACGCTAATATATAAAATAAAGTCGCTAAATTAAACCAATGGCGTACTTAGCGATGCAACCACATAGTTGCATTTTCCTTAGTCGATGAAGACAAATAGGTCGCTATTCGTCATTGTTGCGACAAAATGACGTCACTAAATTTTTTCCGATTAGAGACACTTAGCATCTGGACGTTGCTAAGTTAGCAACATCCTTTGTGTTGCTAAACATTGTAACCCCCGTTTGCTTAAATTTAAAATTTTATTTATTTCTAACTATAGTATATATTTTGTTTTAGAAAATATATTATACTTTGATTTCTATAAATAAGAAATCAAAAATATTTTTGGATGACAAAGAGATTTGCCAAATATGTTCTTTAGATTTTCGGATTTATGAAAATATTGTTAATTATTTTGATAATATTAAATATTATTTAAAATTATTCTTGTTATCAAGTATAATATTTAGATTTGATTAAGTTATTGTTAAATATATTTTTTATTTTGTAATTATGGAAATATATTCTATAAATTATTTTGATAATATTAAGTACTATTTTAAATTCCTATTGTGACCAATATTTGATTTGATCAATCTAAACCTATGGAAAGATTTATTCATTATTCCATTCCTTACCTACTTAGGATTTCCTAATCCTTATTTAAGGGGGAACCTTTGTTTGTTTTCTACACAACCCACCATATTCCTCAACTACCACAACCAATCAGCCATCAACCCCCACCACGCGATCATATTCGTGTTCGCGTGTCTATGTCCATTATCCATCCTCGTGTCAACCGAACCGGCCTCTGGTCCGACCCCAGTGTCTTTTTATTATTTTATTATTACATTCCTCTTTGTGTCCGACACACTGGACACGAACCCGATATTCACCAAAATCTAATTCTTTCTGACGTGTCCGACAAACCCGGATACGACATAACCCTATCATACCCCTAACCCTAACGACCACACCCGCCATCTTCTCCAGCAACCTCTGCCAATCCCCTCATGATCTCCTCAGACCCCATTGTGTCTTCACTGCCACCACCACCGCCATCGCCATCGCTATCGTCACCACAATAAAAACCCATGTCCCTTGCTAGCGACCCCATCCACTGTGCAGCACCGACCACCGCATGCTACCTCACCTCCGCCACACCATAACTCGGTCACCGTTCTGCCGGTGTCAACCCTCATGCGTCGTATCCTCTAGTCGACCAACCAGCGCTGGAACCTATCAATATACGTCCTTCCATATCCGGTGAGCCGTCATCGAGATCCAGCCACCGCAATCACCTGAGCATCGGTGACAATCTCTTTTGCGCTACTTTGCCTCTAGACCCGACCAGTGTCTTCTCCGCTGCTCTCTCCGCGTCTGCCGCCGAACCTCTGAGAACAGCACCGGCACCAAGCTACGATGAAGCCCTCTACCGTGCCGAGATCCCCGGAGCCTCCTCATGAAAACCCTTCCACCACTCCTCTCGCTCTCAGGCTCTCCTCCTTCCTCTGTCTTTCTCTCTCTCTTTTTGTAGATATTATTATTATTACTACTACTGTAGGACCGTTGAGCACCTCTAGAGGGGGTGAATAGAGTGTGTGCATGTGCAGCAAAAAATAATCACTAATTAAAATATTAAGCAGTTATATATTATAGCAGATAAAAGATGGTAAATAAAATACGGTAAAGTAAGAGTCAAGAATTCAAACTCAGTGAACACCATGATGTATACTGGTTTTCCTTTGAGAGGACTAGTCCAGTCGCGAGTACTCTTGCTCACTGTTAGTGCACTATGGCACAAGCTTTAACTAAGCGCTTGCAACTCTTACAACACCATGCTTGGTGACAAGTGCACGACCGACTTCAAAACACCGTACTTGGTGACGAGCGCACGACCGGCTCCAGAAGGCAATTGGAAAACTAAAACGTTTTATGAATACAGCCTCCGATACAACTCTTCAACACCAAACTCTAGATTAAACAGAAACTGTACTGGCTTGGCTAAGACTCGTAAAGGCTTAGATATGAAAGTAAAAAGCTCAGAACACTTTAGATAGAGAAGAGAAGAGATGAAATTGGATGATTGAAATGAATGGTAATCTCAACTCTATTCATAGTATTTTTGGGGGACCGAACTCGGGCAGAGTTCGGATGCTAGAATTTTGCATACGAACGTTGGATACAGATTTGGTGGGAACTGTATTTCGAATTTACCCAGACTGAACTCGGGCCGAACTCGGTCAGAGTTCTGTAAGAGTTTTGTTGGGTCAGAACAGCAAGGAATGGGCCAAATTTGCATAGGCTTTGGGCTTTTTGGAATTGTAGATTTTTGGGATACGTAGGTAGGCTTATTTTTGTTTATGGACTGAGAAAAACCTAAGCCAGTACCGATTCGATCAATCTCACATTTTTCCTATACTCAATAAAAGGAAAATTACAGAATAAATATGAAAACTAATAGCCCATTTGATGACGCCTTTCTCCTGACATTTGAGCAGACTCATTTTTTCTTGACGACAATCGTCCAAAGATAAACAGATCTGGAAACTAATAGCCCATTTGATGAACCCCCAATACGAGGCCCCGGATAGGTCGTTAGGCGGTTCAGAGAAATCTTCTTGTATTATGCCATCTTTGGCCCATCAATAGTTCTTCGTTTCATTTGTCCTGGTTTGATCATGCTTACTGCTTGTCTACAAGTACATGTTAGATGAAACAAAACAATATGATGCATTATGATACAAGCATAGCAATATGATATAGACTATTTAGGACAATGCTAAGTTTAAGTAGAAACATGATAGTAATTACATGAATATTAGTGACATCACTAGTTAAACTTAATTGATTAGCCATATTCAAAAACATGATATAATCATTGGACAAACAATCTCCCCTTTTTTTATTATGGAAAATCGGTTAAGTTAAAGATAGATACAATAGATGCATATATCACTAATAAACACATATTACTAAAAATCTCTTTGCTAAGTTAAACTTATTTCTTCCCCTTTGACATGATCAAAAAATAAGCTCCCCCGTAATAAGCTATAAAATGAAATCAATCATCAAAGAAGGAAGGCAGAAATAATCATGAACAATGATCAGGGTAGAAATTGGAAACAAACCATTCAAAACACAGTCTAAGAAAGAATATAACTATAGTTTTGAAGGAAACCAATATAGTAGAAATCAATCATTGGTCATAAATAATCCACGAGAGAGAAAAATTTACAGATCTAGTATAACAATATAAAATACCAAATATAGAATATATAGAAGATATAATAAGACTTTTAACTGTGATAAAAAAAATATGATTCACACATTGCCCATACAAAATAGTGAATCACTTTTATAAAGAATATAATTATTGAAAAGAAATCAAAGCAGATATACTAGAATCTATACAAAATCTATACCAAAGTTCATGCATTTGAACTCAATTACCTTAACATGGTTTATGAATATTCATTAGATAAACAAGAAGATAATGGAGACAAAATACTTGAGAAGGAGAAATTCAGTCGACTTGAATGCTCCCCCGCAAAGTATGTTCAGTCTAAATAAGACAATCATGAACTTGAATAAATTCTCAATAACAAAAGCCAAATCAATTTAAACTAAAGGAATCATCAAAACTAAATATGTTTGGCAAGATAATTTTTTAAAAAAACTCGTAAAATAAGAAAATCAAGAAGAAATAATAATAATCATATATTCTCTCATAAAAATATCATGAACATAATCGATAAGAATTAAAAAATAGATAGTAGGTCCGTGATTGAACTAGGTATACTACATATTAAGAGTGTAAATAAATTGAAACAATTGATTTGCTCCCCCTTAAAATATGCGTATCTAGTTCAGAAATAATTTATATACAGAAAATAGATAAAATAAATAATGACAAGATCTGAGGAATATCCAAGATATGCATCTTTCTTTCGTTTGATCAAATGTATACAAAGTTCCAAACTTGAAACAAATATCATCTTTAGGCAAGTAAAAGAAATATCCGATAAATAAATGCTTAACAATGAACAAACAAAATATGTCTACAGTAATAAAAATAATTTCAAGACAGTAAAGAATTTTTGAAAATTGCCTTAATAATGGTATTCAAGTAACGGACAGATTAAAAAAATTAGAAGACATTGAAATACGAAATTCACTATAAAAAAGGTTGTCCTAATGAATGTTCGAATGCGTCCGTTTAGTCCTCAGACTCACAACTAATGATTCAAAAATTTTGTATCACGAAAACAGCTTTAATAAAAGATCCATAGCCTATTTTAAGTAAATAAAAACAATACTAGATAAATGTCCAGAATAAATAGTATTCTACATATATGGCATGTTAAGGGAATAATTGATTTGAAACAATTAATTGCTCCATATTTTCATGGCTATATCCAAAATTAATAATAAATTTAAATTCTAGAAAAATATTTTCAAAAGTAGGAAACTAATTCATCAAAATATTAGATCTTCTTATCAAGGTTCATTTCTTCCCTTTTCAAACCTGAGCACGGTATCAACCGTAGGCTTAAAGAAAAGAAATGCTTTGAGAGAGAGAAATTAAACTTAATTCTCCCCAACAAAGAATTACTGCTATAGGCAGTTAGTAACTTGAATAAGAAGAGGAAAATAAAATCTTAAAAAATATCATAAATACGAAAAACAATCATCTTTAGACAAAAGAGATAATATGCATTAAATGAACACTTATAATGAAACAATCAAAAAGATATTTCAATTTAGCATATATAAACTAAAATATAATGAATAATCATATAAGTCAAAAGATGACATAACTTGATCTATGCAATAAAATCTCACAATAGAAAAGTTAGATCAACACATGTTACCTTTGTGAAAAATATAAAAAGATAATATTGTCCATCAAAATGAAAGTCCAAATCTAAAGATGAAATCCATATCTCTTTGCTTAGTGTTGAGATCAATCCAAGATTGTAGATTATTTTAGAGAATACAAAAATAAGTGCATCTACTGAAATCGAAAGATCTCAAACAACAACAAAAGAATCAAGTGATTTGTAACTATAAGCATAAGATGTATCCATTACTTGTATCCATATATGTGCTACAAAATCATTGGATAACAATATAAAGCATTTATAAATCAATGTATAGGGCCTAGATATGCTGATGTATTCTGGAACCTAGGGGACTGGGTTCAGTGCCTTGGATCCAGAACTACATAATTGTTGCAAGTAGACCTTAATAAATCTTAAGTCTATAAAGTATTGATCACTTTGGTTTAGCTATAGGGGCCGATTCCTAGCTAGCGGTAGTCCGAAGACTAGTACACCGTGTCGCTTCAGGCAATTTACACATGTATGACAGAAGGACCCTTCCGGCTTGTACCCAAAATGATCTCTACTTTTAAGAACTAAGATTTAAAAGAATATATACAGTATCATCAATCAGCATCGAAATCTAGAATTCCTAAATATAAGATAAGTAAATCCCCAAAGAATGAACAAGGAATGATCATCAAGATTAAGATACTAAAAACTAGTTTTCAAAAAGTTTTCATAGTGCACTATAGAGATAAATATATAGTATAAGTGTGCACCAATAATTTAAACCCCCTAAATTTCTACTATATTTTTTTAAAAAAAAATTTGTACTTAATGGTATTTAAACTGTACTTCGTATTTGTACAGCGCGTGCAAGTTCGAGTTCTCGTAATTGTCCATCGCGTGCGAATTTACATTTTCGTATTTGCTCGTCGAGTGCGAATATGTGCGAGGTACATATTTTCAAAAAATGTGGATTATAGAGAAGTATAGTTTCAAAATTATATATGATAAATATCTTGTCTAAACTTGTCAAAAGTATCGTATCGAGATTTTTCAAAATAATATATGGTAATAAATATAGAAAACGATTATTTGTAAATATTTGCATATATAAATCTAAATCCTATATAGATGTTAATTTCTAATTTTCAAAATTATTTATTATATTATTTTCACAAGTTATAAAAAGATATCTCTAAAGTAGTATTCATGATTTAAATCGAAATGTGATCATATGGGATTATTTTAAAGTAGATTTTTGAATAAGATTGTGTATTAGAGATATTATTGGATTAAATTTAAAGAGATTTAAATTAAGAGAGGGTTTTACCCAACGGGAATTTAAAACATCCTAAATCCTTATCCAAATAGGGTTTCCACCTCCTATAAAAGGAGATCCCCTTGTTCTCTTTTCTTCATAATTTCACCAACCCAATTTCTACCACAAATTATGTATCGTGTCGGTGTCAATCTTATTCCAATTTGTACAGTTATCCATGTCGTATCCGACAAATCCGGACACAATGAATCCAATAGTAAAATCCGGTAGCAATCCAGCCCGTCTCCTCCATGACCTTCCTCGACGTACTTCTCCCGCAACCGCTGCCACCATCATCACTGGAACCTCCACCACGACCCCACGACCGTCACCCGACCCTAGCACATCAAGGCAACACATAACCATCGGTACTGCGACTGACTGCCTTCACCTCAGGCGATCGATCAAAAACCCTAAAATAACTATCACCACTACCGTCGTCATCTTTGCCACCAGTATCATCCCCCGGTTGCCAGCCCTCCCTTACACCAACAACACCACCACCATGATTCATGTAAAGAAAAAAGGAAACCCCTTACCTGCCACGAGCTCCGCTCTGTCGTCCCGCCATAGAACGATACGTCGCCGTCGTCTTCCACACTAACCGCGCATTACTGCCTCCGACCGAGCCGCCGGCGAGACCCCACCTCCGCCGTTACGGTGTCCCACCGCCTCGTCTCCCACCATCCTCGCTTGGTCACCCTCGCCTGCACCTTCCAGAACGGCCACCACCATAGCCCTCCATGCCGGAGCGGTCGTCCAATGCCACCGGCCTCCTCGACCTAGGCGGCTGTGTCCGCACCTGTCCATACACAGCTCCGACTTGCGAGCCCCTCCGTCGCGCTCGGTGCAGCGCCACCCCTGTACGCCGAAGACCCCGCGAGCAGCTCCCTTCCGTCGATCGATTCACCGGGAGCCGCCATCGCTTCCCGAGCTTCAGCCGGTAAGATCCGCTCTTCCTCCACTCGATTTGCTTTTTTTCACTCTCACATATTTTCTCTCTCCCTCGTTCTTTCTTTCTCACCTCTCTTTATGCTTCTGTGTACTCTTCTCCTTAATTTATTTTACCCCTTCGAGAAGAGAGAAGTGTACAGCAGCATACGAAGAGGACCATTCTTGACTTTTTGTTTTTATTTATGATGTGTTGTACTATTCCTATGGCTACTATTATTATTGCTAATGCAAACTTTTTATATATTATGGTAGTTAGTATATAATTATCTATATTAATAGTATGTAGATTTTAGTGTCATTTTTTCTGTATCTTTTAGTTTTGGTTTTTTTATGGCTAGTATTACTAAATTTATTATTATTATTATTATTATTATTAGATTTATGTTATTATTATTATTATTTTATTTTCTATATTATATCAAGAGTACTGTTTCCATATTTCAATATATTTATTTGTATATTTTACGAACTTAGAACCTAGCCTAAAAGATGATTTTAGCCTTCAAATTATTTATCTAGACATATATCATACTAATAAAAATGTATTTTTTTTAAATTATATACATATAAAGTATTTCAAGTGTCACGACCCGCACCCACTGTGAGGGTACGAGAACGTAACAGCACCCAGCCTACGCCGCAGTGTCGGCGGTAGAACGATGTTCTAGGTCATGAACTATAACTAGCATAATATGAATACTCTCCATAAGGAGGCCAACACAGAGGTACAACTCAATCACAATCTAAGGTAGAAGGAAGCACGATGAAATAGATAAGAAATCCTCAACTGAGGTACAACAGAAATGAAATACAAGTCTTATCATCTACCAGTCTCAACATCTAGAATATACAATCTCAGAAAATAAAGACAACAGCTAAAACATGGAAAGAAATAGTCTAAGCTATCTACACTAAGCAAGGGTATCATCCACAGCAGCTGCCTGAACCTCTCCAGGGGTCCATGTCGCGAGTGTCATCTAGGCAAGCTCCAAAATAAGGGGTACAGGGTTCCTCATCATCCTCTGTAAAAATTTTAACAGGTCCAGTCAGGACGGGAGCGAGCACAATACATCTCAACAGTTCATAGCAGGTTAGAAAATATAATCATGCAGTAAAGTAAGATATAGATACTGAAGAAATGTAGTATATAAACAGAGAGAGAGAACTGTAATAGAAATATCTACTATAAGTAAAGAGCTACCAGTGACTAGTGATTTAGAGCACAAAGTCGACATGTGAACGGCTTGATTGTACATGGCTATACTAAAGAGGCGTACATGGCTATTCTACTTTGGAATTGTTCACATGGCTATTTATACTATCCTGTACCCCCAATTAATACACAAAGATCCAACCAGGTTATGTTATGATTCTATGTAACAGCCCCCGAAGGGTGGTAAGCCTCCGAAAGGTGATAAGCCTCCAAAGGGTGATATGCCCCCAAAGGGTGATAAGCCCCCAAAGGGTGATATGCCCCCAAAGGGTGATAAGCCTCCGAAAGGTGATAAGCCCCCAAAGGGTGATACATAGTAGTCCCATAAATGGGATAAGGATTCAGAGAAGACTCTGTGATCATATGGGTATATGTCACAAGTGATCAAAGAATCAAAGAAGCATATGATACGCTATGTAAGTGAAACGCATAGAACATAGAGTACCCGATGCTCCCTGAAGGGATAAAATCTCAGGGAGGGATCCATATTGTACTAATCTGTGTGACCAACGTGACAGTATCAAGTAAAGTAATTTAATACAGGAAATAATTCTAAGCAGGATATGAAATGATCAGAGAATGTACTCGCCTCGTATCTGAATGTCAGAAGTAAATGTACTATCCGAAATGAGATACCTGACTCCTAGTTAGAGCAACACAAGTCAAGATGTATACAGGAGATGATAATAGTAATCTACAATGCATCTGCATGCTGTCTAGGTCAAACTAGACTAAAGTCAACACTTGGTCAACTCCAGTCAACTACACTAGTCAAACTTGGTCAACTAGGTCAAGACTGACCCGAACAAGTCTAATAAGTCTCACTAGGCCTAACCAAGCCTAGTCTAGTAATCACACACCATTCACAACTCATACTAGACTACCAACACACAATCATTGGTGTATTCATACCATACACATAGGCCTTAAGCCATAAATATAGCCTATAGGCCTTATGGGCTATATCACATATTTCACACATATTGTATATTATACCAAGTTAATATAGTTATCATATACATATATATATAGGCTATATTATATTACATTGCATTTCACACTAGGTTATATATATTATATATATACATATATATATAAACATAGAGAGGGATGGGGGAAACATTACACATATATGTGTGAAGATAGTGGCATGTGTGCTATAGCAGTGTGTGGTATGTGTGTGACTGATAGATAAGAGTGTGTGGTGTACAGGAAAGTGTGTGATAGGCTTAGACATGTGAGTGTGTATGTGTGATGAGTATGGGAATGAGGGTGAGAGGGTGAACTGTCAAGAGACAGTGGCATGTGTACAATGTGAAAACTAGAATTAGTATATACATTACAATGTGAAGCAGGAAAGGGAATTCAGTTCCTAAGGAGACTGAAACAAATTCCAGTTTTCAGAGCTACTCCTGAAAACAGGACCCCAACCAATGCACTAACAGTAAACAAGGCAACCAGTGAGTTAAATTCTGAAATCAGTGTATACAAAGCAGTGGGGTGTACATGGGTGTTAGGCTTGAGAGTGACAGTCCAATAGGAAAGAACAGGGAAATCAGTTAGAAGAAAGGGAAGGGAAACCAATCAGTTTACAGTTAAAAGTTGAGCCAAAACCAACTTCATTAGCATTCAACCATGCACAAACACAACTAATACAAGGTATGAGAATTAAACTTGAAATCAGTTTTAAAGGAATGAATCACTACCAGTTTTCACATTGAAACTATCATGAAATCCTCAGTTTTTGACAGGAAAATAATAGAGTGTGTATGTGAATGAGTGAATGTGATTTGTGTGTGTGTTTACATATAGTTCACTCCTATGTGTCAATCTCAGTTTTTGAGTGAAGAAGGAAAATTCAGTTATTAGTTTTCAGGAAAATTTTCCAAATGACAGTTCATATACATACAAACCCAAACACAATCCAATTCGAATTCCTCTCAATAGGTAACATCAACTCATGCATAAACTCTCAGTTATCTGTTCAGTCATTTCCAGTTTTCATAGAGTAGTGTGTATGAACTATTTCAACAAAACAGTAGGTGAATTTCAGGATTAAGATGACAGTGTACCTATGTGTGTGCTACACATGAGAGTGTGATATGTCATAGGTGAGCTGAACAGTGTACAGAAAAGTGTCTCATGTGTGTACATGTGTATCAATGGAACAGTGGTGTCAAGTGTGATGGACTGAAACAATGTGCTAACAGTGTAATATGATCTCAGGTTTCAGTCACAAATTTCATGAAATTGAAAACCAAACAATTAAAACCAACACTCAAGCCTAATATACCCTGACCTAATATCGGTGCATGAGTGTCTCAGGATTTAGGAATATGGAACATAGCTCAGTTTTAAGGAGAATGGGATCAATTTAACATCCAATTATTTGAGGGAAGGAAATGGAATCAAACTCAGTCAAGAGGGAAATCAAAACCATGCAGTTACATTCATCAACCAATACAAAACATGAATCAAATCTCAGTTAGAGGACATTCAATAATTAGAAATAAAAACCCCATTCTCAGTTCAATAAAATGACAGTTCAATGACAGTTTTCAGGATTCCTGTTTACACATTAGTCCCAAACTAATTCGAAACCAAATTTCCTTTGTTAACATCAAAACCAAACATGTACACAATCCTCAGATACATATAGCTGAACTAATCTTGGCAATTTATCATTTTGAAATCAGTTAAAGAAATAATTTATCTCAGGATAGTAAATATGTGAAGTGTGTATCAGTAAATTTGGGAAACATGAAATTTATGAATCGAAACATGTAATTATTGCAAGAAATTGGTTGGTAATTGTTCTAGCACATGAGTATGTGTCATGGGGTCACCTCGTGTCCAACCAAGTCGACACAAATGTGTCCAAACAACAAAACACCCACACAGACACGGACTGTACATTGACAGTGTCGTGCATGCGTGTACGTGTGTCCAGTGCACGACACAGGCTACGTGGTGACACGTGGCCATGCACGCGTATACGCTTAGCATAAGGCCACACGTGTGTCATCCTGCACCGTATCCACAAGTGTCGTGTCAAAAGAAAACAGTGTGTATCAGTGTCGATTTCTCGGCTGATACTGTACAGTATAAATCCAGTACACGTGTCCGTGCTCCCTCGACACGATACAAGGCCATATCAAACTCGATGGGTGGCACGTCAGTGTGTGCCCCCACCTCCATGCCAAGTGCCAGCCCGCCACGTGGTACGTGCAAGGAGGAAAGCCCCCCGAGCAGCAGGGCACTGCCCGAAAGCTGGTGCGGGTGTGTTCGTATCCGTTTTGGACACGGACACGACTCGAATCCGTGCTCAGTCTATATGAAACATGATGTACACATATAGATCTGTCAATCCATGCAATTGGTTCCACAAAAATCAGAAATAAATTCCTCACAGACATTTCATCAAACACATGCACACTATTTATGATACGTGTCCGATACGGACACGTATTGGACACGAACCCTAACAATGCCTATACCAACAGAGAGAGGGCACCTAGGGCTTCCTAATTATGTAAAGAAAATGAAATTCTATGGAAGGAATAGGAAATTACCTATATGTTGAAATTCTAATAAAAAGCTCCAAAAAGGGGGTTTCTCCTTGTTAGCTAAACTCTCCAAATTGCCCTAAGCCTGAGAATACTCTCTATGAACAGCAAGAGGAAGATAATTAGAATCTAATGCAAGTGGTTTGAGCCAAAAAGGAGTTAAAATGGGAAAGTTATGGATTGGGGAAGATGGCTATACCTCTTTCTTCAAAGCTTGAGAGAAAAATAATTAAAAGAGGCAAGAACAAATGGAAGAGCCATTAAATAGGGTGGGAAACCCTAGGTTGGCTGCCATGGGCTGATTAGGGTGAGGTTTAGGTACATGGTGTGGGCCTATGGGCCTTAAGGCTAGTTATTGATTTAAGGTTTAGTCACAAGTCATGGCTTATGACTTAAATCTAACTTAAGTCAAATAACCATACCATGGGTCAACTCTAGTCTAACTAGGGTTACATGACCTAACCAAGTTCAAACACAACTAGGGTTAGCTTCTAGGTTAGCCTACCAAGGTCATTGCTAGTCAAAGTCAACCTAGTCAACCCTCAATCAAACAATTCCAAAATAATTTCTAAAAATTCCCATAAATTCAAATAAATTATAATAAATCCAAATAACCCTAAAAATGTCAAAAATACCCTAATCACATGTCTAGGCTCTAGGGTAGGCAGTCTCTACTGTTCACTAGCAAAATACCAAAAATCACAAGTCATGAATTTAAATAGTTTAAAAATAATTAAAAATTACTAAAAATCATAATATGAATAAATATCATTAAATAATAATTATAATTACAAAATTTCAAAATTACCTTCATTTGGAAAACTGGGTGTTACAATCCTACCCACCTTATAAAAATTTTGTCCTCGAAATTAAGATGGTAGCAGGCCTTCTAGGTCAAACACCCCACAATCAAAGTCTCAAACATACCGTCAGATAATCATATACGTCTGTCCAAAATCATGATACTCAGAATCTTCGTCATGCTAGTGAGCAAGGCTACGATAATCACAGAGTCCTCGACTAAGGCACATACCTCTAGAATCATGGTATTTAAAATTTTTGTATTGCCGCATGCTTGGCAACGAAAACCTTAAATTCCCACACCCGAGAAATACGTCCTAAATCTGACTATATGTCCTCACTATGCCAGCTAAACACGACTATCGAAGATTCTAGATTCCATAACTGGGTGACCTAGCCCATATGATTTATCTCAGAAGAAATCAAACATAACATAAGAACAACAGGACAAAATTGATAAATCAACAAGGAACAGAGGGGATCAAAATTTCAAGGCAGTTATAAGAGGCAATTACAGAATTTGAGTCAAAAAGAACGGAACCTGCAACTAGATCTCCAACGGCCTGAGCATCCTCGACTGTCCTGGCGAAAGCTCGCCCTTGCTGGCCCCTCCTGGCCTGCTACTGATGCTGTATGTACCTCTGCTGCTGAGTCGGTAAGGGTAATCCCCTCTGCTGGCCTACCGGAGCCCTAGCTCCTGCTCCCTGAATAGTCTATCCCGATGACTCGGGATACTCTCTCAGACGATGATCGGATCCTCCGCAAAGCAAACATCTTCCCAGCCTCTTCCGGCATTCGCCCCAATCGTGCCCTGGTCTCTTGCAAAAAGGGCAAATGATAACAAGCTGTTGTCCCGGGGTCTGCTGCTGCCTCTGCAGCTGCTGCGCCTGCTGAAAGGGTACGCGGTCCTGAAACTGCAGCTGCTGAAGGTAGACCCTCGACTGTTGGTACTACTGTTGAAACAATAGAAGTAGAATCTGCTGCTGGAACTGTAGAGGTAGCATCTGCTGTGGATACTGTGGCTGAATCTGTAAGCGGGGCATCTGATGCGGATACTGCTGCTGAATCTGCAGGTGGGGCCTCTTGGCCGAGCCCGCACTGCCACTAGCTCCCTGAATGTCTCGCATCCTCTTCTCCTTTAGCCCAAGATCGTCCTCCGCTGTCATAGCTCCTACCAGAATCTGCTCGAAGGTGGCGTCGCGATCGCTCTTGGTATATGACTTGATCTCTTCGATCAAACCCCTGCGGAACCACCTCACCTTCTCGACCTCGGTAAGATCCTCGATGAATCTGCTCAAACGGCTGAACTCTCCAGCGTACTCCTCAACGGTCTGGTTCCCCTGAACCAAACTCTCGAACTGTGCCTCCAAAGTACGGAGTGCGGTATCGAAAAAGAATTTCTCTTTGAACAGTTTCTTGAACGTTGTCCAAGTCTGACGGGCTGTACCAACCCTCGGGTCCGTCTGGTACCAGGTACGGGCCAAGTCCTGTATCTGACTGGTAGCTGCCTCGATCTGTAATCCCGCTGGTATCTGTGCCAATCGGAATATCTTCTCAATGTACTCTATCCAATCGTCAGCGTATGTGATGCCCTCTGTACCCTTGAAGTCTCGGGGTCCCATCTTCTTGAAGGAATAGATGTCTGGAATCCTCGGCTGATACGGCTGCATCTGGCCTCCCTGTGGCTGAGCAGCCACCAGCTCTACTATCGTCCTGACCAACTGGTGAGTATCTTGTATGCTCAGTCGGATATCAGCAGACTGGCTCTGCTGTATCTGCTGCTGAAACTCCATGAATCGCTGGAAGAGGGTAAACACCTGAGCCGCATCTACTGTCCCTGACGGTAACTGCTGCTGGTACATATCTGGAATGACGGTGGAAGACCTCCGGACATGTGGAGGTGCACTCCCAAAAGTTGCAGAAGCTCCTATGTGAGCAGAAATAGGGAGTGCTGTGGTCCCAGCGTCCACGATCAGGCGAGGGGTGGTAGGCCTCTCACCAGCGTCTGCGGGGCCAGAGCGATGCGATCGTGTCTCAATCACCATCCTGGAGACAGATCAAACAAGGAATCAATACTGAGATAGAATCGATAATTCAAGGGAGGACAGTTATTCAAGGAAGCAATCTTCAACAGGAACTTAGATGGCAGGAATCTAGTTAAGAGTTTTTTCTAATGTGATTGAGTACCTCAAAATAATCCTAATCCTACTGCAGGCTGTAGTGGTACTCTAGTTCGAATACCACTACACAAACTCGACCTGCATGGGCTACCACTAAAAACGTGTCACGACCCGCACCCACTGTGAGGGTACGAGAACGTAACAGCGTCCAGCCTACGCCACAGTGTCGGCGGTAGAACGCTGTTCTAGGTCATGAACTATAACTAGCATAATATGAATACTCTCCATAAGGAGGCCAACACAGAGGTACAACTCAATCACAATCTAAGGTAGAAGGTAGCACGATGAAATAGATAAGAAATCCTCAACTGAGGTACAACAGAAATGAAATACAAGTCTTATCATCTACCAGTCTCAACATCTAGAATATACAATCTCAGAAAATAAAGACAACAGCTAAAACATGGAAAGAAATAGTCTAAGCTATCTACACTAAGCAAGGGTATCATCCTCAGCAGCTGCCTGAACCTCCCCAGGGGTCCAGGTCCCGAGTGTCATCTAGGCAAGCTCCAAAGTAAGGGGTGCAGGGTTCCTCATCATCCTCTATAAAATTTTCAACAGGTCCAGTCAGGACGGGAGCGAGCACAATACATCTCAACAGTTCATAGCAGGTTAGAAAATATAATCATACAGTAAAGTAAGATATAGATACTGAAGAAATGTAGTATGTAAACAGAGAGAGAGAACTGTAATAGAAATATCTACTACAAGTAAAGAGCTACCAGTGACTAGTGATTTAGAGCACAAAGTCGACATGTGAACGGCTTGATTGTACATGGCTATACTAAAGAGGCGTACATGGCTATTCTACTTTGGAATTGTTCACATGGCTATTTATACTCCCCCGTACCCCCAATTAATACACAAAGATCCAACCAGGTTATGTTATGATTCTATGTAACAGCCCCCGAAGGGTGGTAAGCCTCCGAAAGGTGATAAGCCCCCAAAGGGTGATATGTCCCCAAAGGGTGATAAGCCCCCAAAGGGTGATATGCCCCCAAAGGGTGATAAGCCTCTGAAAGGTGATAAGCCCCCAAAGGGTGATACATAGTAGTCCCATAAATGGGATAAGGATTCAGAGAAGACTCTGTGATCATATGGGTATATGTCACAAGTGATCAAAGAATCAAAGAAGCATATGATACGCTATGTAAGTGAAACGTACAGAACATAGAGTACCCGATGCTCCCTGAAGGGATAATATCTCATGGAGGGATCCATATTGTACTAATCCGTGTGACCAACGTGACAGTATCAAGTAAAGTAATTTAATACAAGAAATAATTCTAAGCAGGATATGAAATGATCAGAGAATGTACTCGCCTAGTATCTGAATGTCTGAAGTAAATGTACTGTCCGAGATGAGATACCTGACTCCTAGTTAGAGCAACACAAGTCAAGATGTATACAGGGGATGATAATAGTAATCTACAATGCATCTGCATGCTGTCTAGGTCAAACTGGACTAAAGTTAACACTTGGTCAACTCCAGTCAACTACACTAGTCAAACTAGGTCAACTAGGTCAAGACTGACCCGAACAAGTCTAATAAGTCTCACTAGGCCTAACCAAGCCTAGTCTAGCAATCACACACCATTCACAACTCATACTAGACTACCAACACACAATCATTGGTGTATTCATACCATACACATAGGCCTTAAGCCATAAATATAGCCTATAGGCCTTATGGGCTATATCACATATTTCACACATATTGTATATTATACCAAGTTAATATAGTTATCATACACATATATATATAGGCTATATTATATTACATTGCATTTCATACTAGGTTATATATATTATATATACATATATATAAACATAGAGAGGGATGGGGGAAACATTACACATATGTGTGTGAAGATAGTGGCATGTGTGCTATGGCAGTGTGTGGTATGTGTGTGACTGATAGATGAGAGGGTGTGGTGTACAGGAAAGTGTGTGATAGGCTTAGACATGTGAGTGTGTGTGTGTGATGAGTATGGGAATGAGGGTGAGAGGGTGAACTGTCAAGAGACAGTGGCATGTGTACAATGTGAAAACTGGAATTAGTATATACATTACAATGTGAAGCAGGAAAGGGAATTCAGTTCCTAAGGGGACTGAAACAAATTCTAGTTTTCAGAGCTATTCCTGAAAACAGGACCCCAACCAATGTACTAACAGTGAACAAGGCAACCAGTGAGTTAAATTCTGAAATCAGTGTATACAAAGCAGTGGGGTGTACACGGGTGTTAGGCTTGAGAGTGACAGTCCAATAGGAAAGAACAGGGAAATCAGTTAGAAGAAAGGGAAGGAAAACCAATCAGTTTACAGTTAACAGTTGAGCCAAAACCAACTTCATTAGCATTCAACCATGCACAAACACAACTAATACAAGGTATGAGAATTAAACTTGAAATCAGTTTTAAATGAATGAATCACTACCAGTTTTTACATTGAAACCATCATGAAATCCTCAGTTTTTGACAGGAAAATAATAGAGTGTGTATGTGAATGAGTGAATGTGATTTGTGTGTGTGTTTACATACAGTTCACTCCTATGTGTCAATCTCAGTTTTTGAGTAAAGAAAGAAAATTCAGTTATTAGTTTTCAGGAAAATCTTCCAAATGACAATTCATATACATACAAACCCAAACACAATCCAATTCGAATTCCTCTCAATAGGTGACATTAACTCATGCATAAACTCTCAGTTATCTATTCAGTCATTTCCAGTTTTTATAGAGTAGTGTGTATGAACCATTTCAACAAAACAATGGGTGAATTTCAGGATTAAGAAGACATTGTACCTATGTGTGTGCTACACATGAGAGTGTGATATGTCATAGGTGAGCTGAACAGTGTACAGAAAAGTGTCTCATGTGTGTACATGTGTATCAATGAAACAGTGGTGTCAAGTGTGATGGACTGAAACAATGTGCTAACAGTGTAATATGATCTCAGGTTTCAGTCATAAATTTCATGAAATTGAAAACCAAACAATTAAAACCAACACTCAAGCCTAATATACCCTGACCTAATATCAGTGCATGAGTGTCTCAGGATTTAGGAATATGGAACATAGCTCAGTTTTAAGGAGAATGGGATCAATTTAACATCCAATTGTTTGAGGGAAGGAAATAGAATCAAACTCAGTCAAGAGGGAAATCAAAACCATACAGTTACATTCATCAACCAATACAAAACATGAATCAAATATCAGTTAGAGGACATTCAATAATTAGAAATAAAAACCCCATTCTCAGTTCAATAAAATGACAGTTCAATGACAGTTTTCAGGATTCATGTTTACACATTAGTCCCAAACTAATTCGAAACCAAATTTCCTTTGTTAACTTCAAAACCTAACATGTACACAATCCTCAGATACATATAGGTGAACTAATCTTGGCAATTTATCATTTTGAAAACAGTTAAAGAAACAATTTATCTCAGGATAGTAAATATGTGAAGTGTGTATCAGTAAATTTGGGGAACATGAAATTTATGAATCAAAACATGTAATTATTGCAAGAAATTGGTTGGTAATTATTCTAGCACATGAGTATGTGTCATGGGGTCACCTCGTGTCCAACCAAGTCGACACAAATGTGTCCAAACAACAAAACACCCACACAGACACGGACTGTGCATTGACAGTGTCGTGCACGCTTGCACGTGTGTCCAGTGTACGACACAGGCCACGTGGTGACACGTGGCCGTGCACACGTGTACGTCTAGCATAGGGCCACACGTGTGTCATCCTGCACCATGTCCACAAGTGTCGTGTCAAAAGAAAACAGTGTGTATCAGTGTCGATTTTTCGGCTAATACTGTGCAGTGTAAATCCAGTGCACGTGTCCGTGCTCCCTCGACACGACCCAAGGCCATGTCAAACTCGATGGGTGGTACATCAGTGTGTGCCCCCACCTCCATGCCAAGTGGCAGCCCGCTACGTGGCGCGTGCAAGGAGGAAAGCCCCCCGAGCAGTAGGGCACTGCCCGAAGGCTGCTGCGGGTGTGTTCGTGTCCGTTTTTGACATGGACATGACTCTAATCCATGCTTAGTCTATACGAAACATGATGTACACATATAGATCTGTCAATCCATGCAATTGGTTCCATAAAAATCAGAAATAAATTCCTCACAGACATTTCATCAAACACATGCACACTATTCATGATACGTGTCCGATACGGACACGTATTGGACACGAACCCTAACAATGCCTATACCAACAGAGAGAGGGCACCTAGGGCTTCCTAATCATGCAAAGAAAACGAAATTCTATGGAAGGAATAGGAAATTACCTATATGTTGAAATTCTAATAAAAAGCTCCAAAAAGAGGGTTTCTTCTTGTTAGCCAAACTCTCCAAATTGCCCCAAGCCTGAGAATACTCTCCATGAACAGCAAGAGGAAGATAATTAGAATCTAATGCAAGTGGTTTGAGCCAAAAAGGAGTTAAAATGGGAAAGTTATGGATTGGGGAAGATGGCTATACCTCTTTCTTCAAAGCTTGAGAGAAAAATAATTAAAAGAGGCAAGAACAAATGGAAGAGCCATTAAATAGGGTGGAAAACCCTAGGTTGGCTGCCATGGGCTAATTAGGGTGAGGTTTGGGTACATGGTGTGGGCCTATGGGCCTTAAGGCTAGTTATTGATTTAAGGTTTAGTCACAAGTCATGGCTTATGACTTAAATCTAACTTAAGTCAAATAACCATACCATGGGTCAACTCTAGTCTAACTAGGGTTACATGACCTAACCAAGTCCAAACACAACTAAGGTTAGCTTCTAGGTTAGCCTACCAAGGTCATTGCTAGTCAAAGTCAACCTAGTCAACCCTCAATCAAACAATTCCAAAATAATTTCTAAAAATTCCCATAAATTCAAATAAATTATAATAAATCCAAATAACCCTAAAAATGTCAAAAATACCCTAATTACATGGCTAGGCTCTAGGGTATGCAGTCTCTACTGTTCACTAGCAAAACACCAAAAATCATAAGTCATGAATTTAAATAGTTTAAAAATAATTAAAAATCACTAAAAATCATAATATGAATAAATATCATTAAATAATAATTATAATTACAAAATTTCGAAATTACCCTCTTCTGGAAAACTGGGTGTTACATCAAGTATTTAACTTAGAAATATTTTACAAAAAGTAGTTACCAAAATTTATATAATGATTTTCTAGTTTTTACGAATATTTACCAAAGATTTTGATAAATAAAATTCTAGCTTTAAAATATTATAGATATTTTCTAAAGAATATTATACGTATTCCACAAATTCCCCTCGAATAACCCATTGATCTTGACTAATCAAGAACTTCTATTTCTCGCGAAGTTCGGACTCTTACACATTAATCATGGCTATTGGACTGTTCGGGACTTGTTGGATCATCGCACCACACCAGACGTTACCCCAGGCAAGATACCTTGCCACTTATACTGTTTATAATTAGTTTGTATTTTATTTATTACATATCACTGTGTATTTATTTCTAGTTCTTTTAGCTGTACCGTTATTACAGTTCCTGATTTACTGCCTGCTCAGTGATATTAGCTGTACTTTGTTATTATCCTTTGATTGCATATGGCTCTAGGGTTAAGGGACTACCATCTGTAGTGTATTGCATAACCTTGACACAGTTGTATCACGATATATGTGTGAGATGAGTAGCATGTAGAGGTACTTGCGTGTTGGCTGATCACCCGTGCGCATGCGTTAGGTCTAACTGCTAATAGAGACATGTTAGAAGACTTAGCAGTTAGTAGAGGTACATGATCGCGGATGCGACCTAGATAGGTGCATCGGGTGGGAAGAACATTTCCTTATCGTATGGGCTTCTATTACACATTCCCTTGTAACCCGGAAGCTCCGTTGGAGATACTGGTATGATGACCCCCTCAGGTTGGCCACTGTCGTTTTTGAACGTTATGCGCTTAGGTCACTGGTATCCAAGTGGGGACTATACCAGATCTCATTTACAGCCAGGGCGCATGCGACGTAAGGTCTATTTTTAACTGCATGTTCACTTTAGTATGGTTAGATTACCTTATTGGTGTCTTGTCACTTAATTTTATTTGTGGCATATTTTATATTCAGTATTTACGTGGCATGTTCTTTATGTATCTTGTTACGTCCCTCTAAGGACCTGGTGAATTCTCCAGCTGTGTCTTTGTGGTCTTCGCAGGTGCTCTCTCTATGGCCATGTTTTTCTCTCTTTTTCTGAGGTGATTGCACTTGGATCGCCTTCGCATCGCTCGACAAAATTTTGTTCATGTATTTATCTCTTTTTAGTTGGTATGGATTTGTCTCCGCCCAACGCTTTGTAAATGACAGTTCATGAATTTATTATAAATTCTTTCTTCTTTATTTATGGATGATATTAGTATCGTGGTTTACTATATTTTACAGCTTATGTATACATACGATGGTTCTATATATTGGCGTATACTTCGTATGTATGCAGCTGGCATGACGACGTACTTAGTCCTAAGTATTTTGGGACTGAGGCGTTACAAATAAACATATCAAGATAAAACAAATGTTCTTAAAAGAACACTCACAAATAATCATGAGCAAGACATTAATAAATATTTCTTCTCAAAATTCCAACTTAAAGATATAAACCAAATAAATATCAAAAATTAGGAGACTACTAATATATATATATATATATATATATATATATATATATATATATATATATATATATATATATATATATATATATATATATATATATATATATATAAAAATATAATTGTATACATGAAATAATTCAAATATGAATCATGTATCCAAAATGTCAACCAAAAAGCCAAGAAAAATGTCATTTAAGAGAGGCTTTGAAGAAGAAGCTAATAAAAAAGATCACAAATTTGTTCAAAGAAATCAATAGCTAAAGTATGAGGTAAGCACAAGTTTGAAGATAACAAGTATAATTAAATACTTTTCAAAATAATATAGAACTTGAGCTAAACTCAATATTCCCCCATAAAGATATTTATACAAAAGTATACATCAATAAAATATATGGGCAATATATAAATGACAATATATGAAGTACTCATGTATCCTTAATAAACCTTAAAAAATTATGACAAGATCAAGAACATGTATAAATATGCTTTATTGGGCAAAGATGTAATTGATTCTTAAGAAGTTACTCAAAATAAGATATAAGAATCAATAATAAATATATTATGTAAGCACAAGGTTAACATAAAAATATATGTATATATTTTTCGAGTAAAAAGAGACTTGTGCTAAACATACATAATCACAAAATACCGATTAAAGTAAATATGACATGTTAAAGACAAATCGGTAAGAAGTGACCATTTCAAAAATATTAAAGATAGAGAGTCAAAAACACATTAACTCTAGATCCTATAGACTAGAGTGGTATGCATGCTTCATAGATAAAAACTAAGAGTAAAGCATACATAGATAAATATGACATGTCACATAAATAGAAAATGAGTAAAAGACTATATAGTGTAAAATAATCATTTAAGCTAAACAACTAGTCATGCTAGGATTATAACTCACATAAATGATAAACAATTAAAAGATATCAATGAGAGCAAGACATCAATAAGAACATGCTAGATATTAAAAACTATTTAGGAAGCATGTTACCAAAGTGGTTCTAGTGACCACACATATGTTGGTGCAATCGCGTGGAAGATGACTGTTATAGCTTTACAATCACCAACATGCTCCATAATTCTATGGTTCGTCATAAATAGCTCCACCTGAAATATTAGGTAAAGACTTTGGTATCCAGTACTTGGATCTACATTTGTTAGCTTTGGGAATCCATTTGCACAAGTTCATATCAACTAGCTTTCTAATCTGATAGTGATTAGAAATGTGTCCATTCATACCGCAATAATGATAGAAAGTATTAACATTAGTCCTATGTACAACAGTATGAGAACGTGCAGTGGTGTGATATGATGTACGTGGATACTTGTAATAGAATGCATGGTTACGTGAAACTTTAGCTTTGTTTGCTTCCTTTTTAAAAGATCTGTCTGTGTCACGTGTCTTGTGTTAGACTGTGTCACAGGTTATACTACCTGCTTTCCCAGTCTAATCTCTAACTTTTTAGAGTTAGCATAGATCTCATCATATTTAGCAGAAAGAGCATCAATTCTACATGAAGCAATAGAATATTTCTTCTTTTCTGATTCTAATTCCTCCTTAAGTTTTCTTGAGTGCTTTTCTCAATGCATTCAAGTGCCTCATGCAATCTAAACTCAAGTGTGGAAATCTCAGTAGAATTATCAGAAGTAGAAGTGTTTCTAGCATTATTCAATAAGCAAGTAAGCTTTTCATTCTCAAGCTTATAGCAGTGAATATCCTTTTTTAGCTTTCTTATACGTATCTAATACTTCTTGTGTTCTTTCAATAGATCACTGAAAGCATCAGATAACTCATCATAAGAGAATTCATTCTCTTCAAGAATAGAGTTGTCTTGTACCTCGTTGGATATGCCATTAAGCATATATTTGTAGCTTGACGAGGTCTCTCTTCTTCTTCGGAATCGCTTGCTTCACTTTCACACCATATGCTCGTGGTAGAGTACTTGTGAGATGATGACCTTCCTTTGTTTGATTGTTCATAGTGACTTTCCTTTCTAGAAGTACTACAATCTTCTTTGATGTGGCCTATCTTCTTGCAGTTGTCACATACAAGCTCTTCTTTATTTATAGTATTGTATTGAACCTTAAATCTCGATGCCATCATGCACACATTTGCATCATTATAAAGACTATCCTCCTCTTTGGAGTCGCTAGCACTGCTTTCGTACCTACACTCATAAGTAGCTTCAAGAAGTTTCCAAATTTTATAAGATATTGTGCAAGTAGTAATGAGATTGAATACATTGAAGTCTACAGCACAATAGAAAGCATGCTTTGCTTTTGCATCAAGGCTAGCTAACTTCTTCCCTTCCTCTGTGTAACTATAATAAGGCTTGTTAATAATTGAGAAAGTAAGAATAGAGGTGAAAGTAGGCTTTTTGTAGCCATTGCAAACAATTGACCATAAATCTAGAGAATTCAGGTAGAAGCTCATATGTGTCTTCCAATAAGTATAGTTCATTCTATCAAATAGTGGAGGTCCATTTGTGGATTGTTCTTCACCTGTGAATATTGATTTTACGGTTGTCATATGCAAATACTCTAGAGTGTTATTTATAAATATAACCTGCTCTGATATAACAATTGTGGGAGCAATTGGTATGAGCAGTAATATCTATATAACATGCACCTGCTCTGATACCAACTGTAGAAAATTGGAATCAGAGGTTAACAATTGATAATAAGGATCTACTCTAAGGATGTTAAGCCAGATAATAAAGTCCTAGCTCTGATACCAATTGTAGGACAGTTGAGCACCTCTAGAGGGGGTGAATAGAGTGTGTACGTGTACAGCAAAAAATAATCACCAATTAAAAATATTAAGCAGTTATATATTATGGCAGATAAAAGACGATAAATAAAATACGGTAAAGTAAGAGTCAAAAATTCAAACTCAGTGAACACCATGATGTATACTGGTTTTACTCTGAGAGGACTAGTCCAGTCGTGAGTACTCTTGCTCGTTGTTAATCCAATATCGCACAAGCTTTAACTGAGCACTTGCAACTCTTACAATACCGTGCTTGGTGACAAGTGCACGACCGACTTCACAACACTGTGCTTGGTGACGAGCGTACGACCGGCTCTAGAAGGCAATTGGAAAACTAGAATGTTTTCTGAATACAGCCTCCGATACAACTCTTCAACACCAAACTCTAGATTAAACAGAAACTGTACTGGCTTGGCTAAGAGTCGTAAAGGCTTAGGTATGAAAGTAAAAAGCTCAGAACACTTTAGATAGAGAAGAGAAGAGATAAAATTGGATGATTGAAATAAATGGTAATCTCAACTCTATTTATAGTATTTATGGGGGACCGAACGCGGGCAGAGTTCGGATGCTAGAATTTTGCATACGAACGTTGGATACAGATTTGGTGGGAACTATATTTTGAATTTACCCAGATCGAACTTAGTCCGAACTCAGACTGAACTCGGTCAGAGTTCTGTCAGAGTTCTGCTGGGTCAGAACAGTAAGGAATGGGCCAAATTTGCATAGGCTTTAGGATTTTTGGATTTATGGATTTTTGGGATACGTAGGTAGGCTTATTTTTGTTTGTGGACTGAGAAAAATCTAAGCCAGTACCGATCCGATAATCTCACATTTTTCTATACTCAATAAAAGGAAAAATACAGAATAAATATGAAAACTAATAGCCCATTTGATGACGCCTTTCTCCTGACATTTGAGCAGACTTATTTTTCATTGACGGTAATCGTCTAAAGATAAATAGATCTGGAAATCTGAATACCTTTCAGTGGCTTCGCCCTCGAACCCCCACGGGAGCGCTGCCCCCTCGACCCCTGTCCGCTGACCGGGTAGCGGAACCCCCAATACGAGGCCCCGAATAGATCGTTAGGCGGTTCAGAGAAATCTTCTTATATTATGCCATCTTTGTCCCATCAATAATTTTTTGTTGTATATGTCCTGGTTTGATCATGCTTACTGCTTGTTTGCAAGTACATGTTAGACGAAACAAAATAATATGATGCAGTATGATACAAGCATAGCAATATAATATAGACCATTTAGGACAATGCTAAGTTTATAGGACAATGCTAAGTTTAAGTAGCAACATGATAGTGATTACATGAATACTAGTGACGTCCCTAGTTAAACTTAATTGATTAGCCATATTCAAAAACATGATATAATTATTGGGCTAACAACAACTACTACTATTATTATTATTATTATTATTATTATTATTATTATTATTATTATTATTATTTTATAATAATAATATCTAGTATTTTAATAGTATGTATATATATGCATATAGACATTATATAATATTATGATTATTGTTATTGTTATCATTAGTTTTGATATTATTATTATTATTATTGTTATTATTTAAAAATATATAATTAGTATTTCTAAAATTATATTTGGTAAATACTATAGTTTAAGGCTTGACCCTACATCTATAGTTTCAAATTGGACTTAAAACCCTAAAAATATATTTATAGTATTTTATCTATTTTAAAGTATAATTTTTATCAAAACTTATAGTTTGCCAAAGTTAGGATTTCAGCCCTAAAATGATGTACTAGATTTTCAAATATTAATCTATACAATTCTCTTCGATTGTCAATCTTGTCCATGATTAATCAAATTCTTCCTATCTTCTTGCGAATATGGACTTATTTAAGTCAACCCTAGCTAATTTGGTTATTCTGGACTAAATAGAATTAGTATATTTCATCATTAGAGGCCATCTTGTTACATTTAGCACCTGAACCAATTCTGTGCCAACATGATCAAGTCACACATCAACAACAACTTAACTTGAGGCAACTATATTATTGCTTTATGTTCTTAGTATATTATAATACTATTCCTCATTGTATTTTCAGTTAGTTTCCAGTTTCAAACACGATTGTGACACAATAGGATTTGTTGTACCATACGTGTTATTTTTGTTTAGAGAGTCTGGAGGGAAAATGCTCAGTAGGTATGTGAATACATCCCAATTATTGTTAATATGGATAGCTAAGTCATACATCTCATGTATGGGATGCGTACCTTATTAATATAGATAGACATCAAGATAATGTACCGTATTAGCCCAACCGTTCACATGTCGAAAAGTATGTCATATATGCTGTCTGTTAGTCTTACATGTTCATGTTCATTGTTCAAGTGTCTTGTTTATACATGTTCTTACCAGTAGTTTCTTGTACGTGTTTATTGTTTTCAGTTTGTATACATGCTCCCTTTATTGTTATATTGCATCTCTGTTTGTCTAGTTTTATTTTGTGCAAAGTTACATAATTTACAATAGGGTTGTACTTTGCTCCTTTTCTGACTGGATACGTTGCAGATGACTTGCTATTTTTGCACCATAGATCTTTCTGGAAAGGTAGTCATTTCGAAGGCCAACCTTAGATTATAGATACATTAGATAGTATTTGAATTTAAATGTTTAGCGGGTTTGTTCCTGAATGTTATTTTGATGCATATTGGATTTATAAATAAAATAGTTATTATGAATGAGCAAATAAATAAAATTAAGATAAATATGATTTGTTTGGATTTAATATTAATATTGAGGTCTAGACAGCATACTACCGTCGCTGCTGCGACGTAGGCTGGACTTGGCTACGTACTCGTATCCCGAAAAGCAGGTATGGGTCGTGACAAATTTTTTGCTGGCCCATACAGGTCTGTTTTTGCAAAATTATGCGAACTCGTGGTTGTACTTATATTAGACGTAATATTGCGAGCTTGCGGCTAGGAAGTGCTCATTCGCAACTAGGATTGATTTGATTTTTTAGGATGATGACTATGATTAAGTATATAATAGGAAAGTCCTTATTGAATTTGACTGTTTGGGTAGTTAAGGTTGCTACATAGGCTATGTGATTAAAGTAGGGATATATTGAGTTCTGATATAAACCCTAATAGATAACCTTGAAGAATTTTCATAGAAAGATATACTATTATGTTTTGATATAATGATAGGATCAAAGGTGGGTAGATTATTCGCATAGTAAATTAGGACTTCCTAGGATTCAAGTCCTAATCTTGATAATTGCTCAAATTTTATTTTTTTGCCCTCTCTAAACATCATCATATCTTAAAGTACTTATTACTTATTTCTCATTGGCAATAAATAATTACTTTTCCTAAGAGTCAATATTTTATTTCCATCCATTGAGTTTTGAGCCTAACCTGATTCAATTATCCATATATTAATTTTGAGTCAAGTTTTGTTAAAATTCAAGGTATATATGTTTTCCCCCCAATCCTTGAATATCATAGAAATAGAAATTAGAATTTTTTTTACTTCTCTTAGCTTCGGTCATTTTCTTCCTAATCGATCGTTTGATTCTCAAGAATTGATACTTACACGTAAGGGACAGATACCTACACCTTTTCTATCATGATCAACTTGAAACTTGTTTAAATTTCTAGAAGTTTCTTTGAAAATTCTTATAGATAGAGTTGAGAATATTCAGTGGCTTACTTTGGCAAGACAGATGCATACGCACTACAGCTATATATCTGAATTATGGAGACTGTAGATTCATTGCTGTAAGCTGCGCACTGGCGAGGCATGACCCTAAGTTGAAGTAATTTCAGGTATGCGTAAGTTTCCGAATATTATTAAAACTATGTCCTAATTGCACTATTTTGATCTTTTGAGCTGTTATGTCAATATTCGATAAAGTTGGTAGAATATTCGATACCATATCATTATTTGAGTCGTAAAACCAAGAGTTTACAGCAGCCAAATGTACACTGGCGAGGCATACATTCTCGCTAAAATTACTTCAGATATACATATGGTTTTTGGATACTATAGAGACTATATCCTTTTGGCACATGACTATTGATTTTCATGGTTCACAAATTCCTACACTCTTCTTTATTTCTTATCTTTCTATCTTGAATTATCATTTGGTTTTTTAGTAATCATTTAAACCTATTTTGATTCCATTCTACTAGATTCAAAACCGTATCTAGATTTTGATTCTATGATCGTGCCTAAATGATTTTGGTTAAATAGTTAATTTTGGCGAAACGATTTCGATTTAGATCATTCTTAAACGATTTTGATCGTGACTAAACCATTTTGACTATAATATTGATCGTGACAAATCATATGTTTTATTAGGTTTTGATTCTATTTGTGATTATGCTCGTATCATTTTTTTTATATTTATAGTCATGCCTAATTATATCATTGGAAATTTCGAGGACGAAAATTATCTAAGTTGGGTAAATATGTAAACCCCATTCTCTGAAATTTTAAAATTTTATTTATTTTTAATTATAGTATATACTTTTTTGTTAGAAAATATATTTATGTTTTGAATTTCTATAAAAGGTAATCATAAATATTTTTGGATGACAAAGAGTTTTGCTAAATATTTTTCTTTAGATTTTTGGATTTACAAAAATATTGTTTAATTTTATTTGATAATATTAAATATCAATTAAAATTATTTTTATTCTCAAATATAAAATTTATATTTGATTAATTTAGTTTTAATTTTATTTTGATTTTGTAATTACGAAAATATATTCTATAAATTATTTTGATAATATTAAGTACTATTTTAAATTCTAATTGTGACCAATATATTCTACAAATTATTTTGATAATATTAAGTACTATTTTAAATTCCTATTGTGACCAATTTTTGATTTGATCAATCTAAATCTATGGAAAGATTTATTCATTATTCCTATCCTTACCTATTTAGAATTTCCCTATCCCTACTTAAGGAGGAACCTTTGTTTTTTTTCTACACAACCTACCATATTACTCAACTACCATAGCCAATCAGTCAAACCCCACCACCATGATCATATTCGTGTCAGCGTGTCTGTATCCAGTATCCATCCTTGTGTCAACCATACTGTCCTTGGGTTTGACCTCGATGACTTTCTATTATTTTATTATTACATTCCTCTTCATGTCCGACACATCGGATATACGAACCCGATATTCACAAAAATCTAATTCTTTGTGCAGTGTCCGACAAACTCGGACACGACTCCAATTTTATAACTCAAAATGATAAAACCCTATCCTAACCCTAACCCTATCTGCCACAGCCGCCATCTTCTTCGACAACCTCTACCAATCCCTTCAGGATCTCCTCAGACCCCGCATGTATTTACTACCACCACCACCGCCATCGGCATCATTACCGCCATCAAAGCCTATGCCCCTGGCCAGCGACCCCATCCTCTGTGCAGCGCTGACCACCGCACGCTGCCTTACATCTACCGTACCACACCTCGGTCATTGCGCTGCCGATGTCGTCCCTCATGTGTCGCATCCTCTAGTCGGCCGGCCAGCACTGGAACCCATCAATGCACATCCTTTTATATCTGGTGAACCACCGTCGAGATCCAGCCATCGCGACCTCCTGAGCACCGATGACTTATCTCATCCGCGTCTGCTATGCCTCTGGACCCGACCGTTGTCTCCTCTATTACTCTCTCCATGTCAATCGTTGAACCTTCAAGAACAGCGCCGACGCCAAGTCGCGATGAAGCCCTCCGCCATGCCTGTAGAAGCATGAAAAATTACAGCTGATGCAAGGCGCATGAGGGTGCTTTCGTCGCCCACCCTTTTCCTACCATAGTCCAGATGACATATGGCACAGGTTAGTGTCCCCATTACTAACCTAACATCACAGAGGTGCAGACAGTGAGATGCGCAGACCAAGCAAGAACGAAGACATTCTCAGGATGAAGTTCAGAAAAAGCACTCTTTTTATTGACCGTAGCTACAAGGATCAATTACACAGGCCTATTGCACATACATAAGAAAGATGTTTCTTGAATCTCATTTACAAGGATCAATTACAAAGTCTTTGTTACACAGATGAGAATAGAAATTTCTATGAACATAAGGGAAGGATCGTCTTCAAATAGGCAGCCTTTACAGTGTGATCGTCATAGGTAGAAGAGAAATGTACAGTCTGCATCAAAGTCTCTTCTCCACCGACTCACAGCGTCATCAGAGCCAACCCTCTTGTCACCAAGAGAAGCTAGAGCTCTAACATATATACTGAAGTAGTGGAAGACCCAGAACCACAGCACGGCGAAGTCCCATTGCTCCCAAAAATCAAGACAGAGCACGGCCGGCTATTCATCGGGTGAGAAACTGATCTCGAGCCCGTGGCTTGGATCTCCCACATCCCTCAGACGTCACCCAGAGTCGAACTCCCTAAGAAGGACATTTGTATACTTTTCAAGGGCAGTGATGATTCCTTCTACACATGAGAATGTGGCTCCTACAAACGAGAGAAGCCTTAACCAGCAGCCAACTTACACAAGGCCGATCGTCGTTCGAAGTTAAGTTTGGATCTAGTATGGTGGTGAAGGACGCCGAAAAGAAGACAGCGACTCTTCAGAGGAGAACTTTCCCTTTATAGGACCAAGAGTGGCCTAGAGCGCACACCACATGGCCGACGGTCAGAATTCCCGTATTAATGGGACAAACCTAAGACTCGGCACTTTGAATGTTGGTCTTAGATCCTTGGAATTCCCCATATTACGATGGAAATTAAGAGGGAAGTCCTTAAAGAGCGGGTATTTATCGCTCTTTACTTTGAAGAAGTCAGTGTCTTCAAGCCAGAGCCGTAGCAACTTGCCTGCACCAACCTCAGGAATAAGATGGTGGTAGGGCCCTCCTCCTCTTCTTTTATTCCCGAAGCCAGTGTCTGCACTCCAGAGGCGCAGCTATCTGCCTGCGCCAATCTCAGACGCGCAAGGGTATCATACCCTTCCTTTCGAAGCCAACGTCTCCACAGTTGAGAGGCGCAGCTACTTACCTGCATCCGCATGAGGCACAGGATGGTGATATGCTCACACCATCTCCATTCCCATGACGCAGTCATCTGCTCCAGATCAGAAGCTTAAGTCCCTTCTCCACAAGAGACTTGGGAACTCCCACCGTAATCAATGCAAGTCAACTTGTCGCTCCAAAAGCACTGTAACCTCGCCAACCTGAAGCACAAGCCTACTTGTTTCCTACAGAACAGTGACTCTGGTAGCCCGAAACACAGCTTTGTAAGTTACTCTATACGTACAGAAGTCTCGTCGTCATTCGAAGCCAAGTCCATTCGTCGCCTGAAAGCACAGAGGTTTCGTCGTCTCCAGAAGCACGGTCTACTCGTTGCCATAGAAGCACAGCAGCTCTTAGTCCTCACCAGAGTCACAGGAAGCATGGGTCCACCCCAATTGGTTTGTTTAAACCGCCTCTTGCAGAGAAGATTGCGATTAAATCATGATTGATATCATATCAGATTAATTTAAATCTTAGACGAGGATCAATTAGACTCCAAATCTAAGATGAAATCCTAAGATTTACTCGGCTGTATCTGAGCAAGCAAATCGGCATGTGCCATGTGTCACCTCCTTCGGTTATGTTTATAACCACCAGAGATCTCGTTTGAGGGAAATCTTGATATCCGCCATGTGTCAAAGATACAGAAGCCAGTACCGTACAATGACGACAGATTCTTTCATATCTCAGGAACCCTAATGCACATCGCATATATGCTCGATTCTCTATAAATAGAAGGAGTTCTTCTTCCACCAAAGCATCAAAATCGATAGAGGAAACATCGACAATCGACAATCTTCAAAGGAGCAGTGATCTCCATCTACGAAGAGTCGACCACCCTCATCCACCTATCAACCAAAGAACCAACCAACCAACCATCTTCAAGGGATCTTCTCATCCAGACAGCCTTTTGACCGGTGACCCCAGAGTCCCATCAAAGGTGTCAAAGAGCCATAGCAAGGTTGATTCCTCGTCTGATCGTAAATGGAGTAAAGGGTCCACTACAGTACTCGATCTCCACCGTCACACTTTTCTAGAAACCTCTTCTCCCTGTACTTAGAATATCCTGTTTAAGACTTCCTTCTTTGTACACAGATACCTTATACGTTCAATAAAGCAAAAAGTTCATTCAACCTTTTGTTACGTCGAACAAAATGGCGACTCTACTAGGGACTACCTTCTCTTCCAACGAGAAGGTGGTGACTCAATATGATGACAACTTGCTGGAAGTTTCTCAAGATATGCTGGTCATACACTTCGACCAGCAGGCTTTTGAAGATCTTCTCTCTGATGAAAAGTCGAAGACTTCGAAGTGGTTCGTACAACCAAAGAAGACTCGACGTGTCTGGAGGACTAAGGCGGCTGCAGCCAGCAGCAAGTCGGTAGGAACTGCGTCTCAGGACCCCCTCAACGTCAAAGCCACAGAGAAGATCTCAGCTGCTACAGCCTTATCCCTCCGCCCGATTCCCCCCCAGAAAAAGCATGGCGAAGAAGATGGTGGTTCCATGGTTGATCTGACGAAGGAACGACACCGAAGGAAGCGCGAACCGGTCTAACCCCTCACGACGGGAGTATTATCGGTAAGGAGATCTGTCTTCGACAGAATCGCTTTTCCTTCAGGTAAACCTTCGATAGACTCTGAATACTACTCACCCGATGGGGGTAGTAGGAAGAGATCCCAGGTGGCTCACGCTTCGTATAACAAGTGTGCAGCACCAGCGGTAGGCCAGAGGCCTGTGTTGACAGTAACAAGCATAGCCGACGGAAAGCTATACAAGACTAGCTCTCGCGCTCCGATGCCTCAACCAGTCAAATCTTCCTTCCACTAGGGTACTCCTCTGCATAAGTCAAGCCAGGGGGTACATCCTACGGAGAGGGAGTCACGCGAGCGGCGTTCCCGCAGGAGCGACAGGAGGCTTCCTCGCCAGACCCGCTCTGACCGTGCTTACATACAGCTTCCCTACATGTACAATAGAAGTGCTATGACAGAAGAGCCAACCCTCTCCCAAGCAGAAGAATTTGTGGCGTAAGACGTGCCTAAATCAAGACACCTTTGTACCCAGATTACCATCAATTGTTGTTGTCAGCAGACGACTGCGTCATTGCCAAGCAAGCGTTCTGTCTTCCAGAGACTCTACTCCACGCCGACTCCACGCCAGAGGCCTAACAGGGGGTCGGTGAGACATAGAGAAGACGAGCCCCACATCGCCACATACTATGTGGTGAACGGTTCCAGAGCTTTCAAAGAGCCTTCCCAGAATCCTTCCATATTGGTTGCTAAACCGAAGAGGAAGTCAGAGAACAGCAAAGCTAAGGTACCCGATGCAGGTGTGTTCCAAGGCACTCGTTACAAATTTGCATTGGGTGCCTTGTCAAAAACTGAGGGTATCTAGCCTCATACCATATACAACAACTATGTGTTCCAATCTGACGAGGCACAATGTGACATGGATGTCTCCATTGGCGTAGCCAGTCACCAGACTGGGGGTAACAACCATACTGAGTCAAAAAAAGATTACAATCTTACGATATATCCCCAGCACAGCGAGACTCAGGCGTCTGAGCCAGAAAGTGAAGTATCCACGGCTCCCTCGAGTCACCCTCATACTCGGTCTGTCTTCATGGCCGACGGCAATGAGAAAGACAACAACAAAGCTCTCAGGCATATCGAAGTCCTCGAGACGAAGTTGGATATGCTGACGGACACCATGAAGACCCTGTCTTCGGTCATAATCGACCTCAAGAGTGGCATGGCCCCCACTGCCTCTACACCTATGCATGATCCGCCAACCAATAACGAATCCTGCAGGTTGCCTACCGCCAATCAGGCAGGACCATCCTCGTCTATTCCATCGGCTACAGGCTTCGTAATGCCGACCGAGATACAGTAGGCCATCAAGGATCTGTATGCTCATCATGATGCCAAAAAAAAGCAAGAAATGCTCCGAAAGATAGGGATCTGGCTGCCGTACCCTGCCGAATGGGACAACGTCATCTATCCTCCCAAATACAATCTGCAGACGCTTATACCTTATGAAGGAAAAGGGTCTCCCCGACAATACTTGAGGTACTTTGCCTCAGTAACATGGCACCTGCCAAAGGAAGACACCCTCATGTCCAACGTATTCATAAGAGCACTACAGGGGGTAGCCTATGAGTGGTTCTACAGTCTCCCAGACGAGTGCATCTCGTCCTTTGAAGACTTGAAGACTCGGTTCGTGGACCGATTCTACGAAGGAGGCATGGATATGACCATGTTAACCCTAATAGAAATTGTCCAGAGGGAGAAAGAGCCTGTCCGTGCATACGTCGAGTGCTTTCGCCTGGCAGCCCTCAGATTACCACCCGACATGCCCGAGCCCATGCTTATGGACTCCTGTCGCAAGAACATGTTGTCTGCTATAAAATTGTGGCACAGTGCTCCCTGCACGGAGTGGACACCTTTCATTACAGAAGCGGATGTCGCACAAAGGAAAGTCCAGGATGCGCAGCTCCTGAGGCTAGACTTTCCTGCACCCGAAGACAAGGGGAGACGCTCGTACAACAACAACCCTAAAGACGGAAAAGACAAGCAATCTATGACCGTCATCATCTCCAAAGGTTCAGCAACTGCGAACCCCAAGTCTGCGAAAGCGCAGAGATCGAGGAAGACTTACTCCTTCAATGACGAGAATACGTTGGAGCTCTTCGAAATGCTTACGAAGAGTGGCAAACTGTCCATCCCGCCACCCAAGTGTCCCGATAAAGTGGGAAAGGTGGACCATCCTAAGTACTGCCATTATCAGGACTGCTATGTGTTGAAGGGGCAAATTCAGTACCTCATTAACGCCAACGTCATATCATTGGATTACGAAGAGATGACCGTCACAGCCAACATGGTTACTCTCTAGTTTGGGAGTTTTCCAGCCACAGAGGCACAAAATGGCATCATCCCTACTCTAAAGACGATGATGGAAGTAGTCAACCTTTCGCCAATACAGAACAACGCTCAAGGGCTCATCCCGTTCTCCACGTCTCGACACGGAGTCATGAGGGTCCATCCGGACAAGGCTCCCAACACGATGAACCAGTAATCATCATGAATCTCTCGGGAAACATTTCATAACCTCGCTTATGAAATGTTATCCTAAGAAGTGTCTACCATGTACTCTCTACCTCTGAGTAGTCACCTCCTCCACAATAGTTGTAAGCTGTCATAATCCTTAAAAAATATTTTACGTCCATATAACCTCTGAAGTGTATTCTACATCGTGTCCACCATGTCCATATTACCTCTGAGTAGTCACCCCGTTATGATAACCCTAAAGTTGTCATGACATCCTAGAAAATATTTTACGTCCATATTACCTCTGAAGTGTTATTCTACATCATGTCTACCATGTCCATATTACCTCTGAGTAGTCACCCTGTTATGATAACCCCAAAGTTGACATAACTCTCTAAGAAAAATAGTTACGTCCATATTACATCTGAACTATTATTCTAGGAAGAATGATGCTTGCCATGTTCATATAACCTCTGAGCAACGCACCCTTTTCCTGAAAATTCTCCACAATTGTCATCTATAGAACCCTTCACGTCCATATTACCTCTGAGTCATTCTATAACCCAGGAGAGTCTATCCTTACCATGTCCATATTACCTCTGAGTAAGGAAAGTGTCTCTACAAAAACACCTGTGTTTGTCATGTCCATATAACCTCTGAGTAAACACCCCATCCCTAATAAAGCTATCCCCTCTGAGGGAATTCTCATCTCCATACAGGATTCACAACCAGGAAGATAGACAGAACGGAGAAGGAAAAACAAAAACTTCAAATACAAAGAATGCAATCTTTTCCATTACAAAAAAAATATGGTCCCTCACAAGTTAAAGGACAAAAAGGAGCAGAAAATCAAAACTGGGAAGACTGGTCCTGAAGGTCTTCCAGTCGGCTCATCAGATGAGCCCTCCGTTGTGTGATCCATGTGCGGGCCCTTCTGTCGACCTCTTGGCATCTGGCAACCTCGTCTCCGACAAAGGTCCAAGCCTGACGCGTAAGAGCCAATTCGGCCTGACGGGTGCCGATATCTGCCGTCTCTTTAGTCAGAGCCTCCGAATGTTGGTGAAGGACTTCCCCCTGGTCATCAGATTCCTTTAGGTCACCCTCAGCAAGGGCTAGGACATCCGTCAGCTTCCAGATCTGTTCATGAAGGTCTCTGTAATGCTTCTCCGTGGTTGCACGACGGCGAACTAGAGCCCCTTCGGTATTGGCCAGCTCGACAATCTCTGATTCGACTTCCACAAGTCGGTCAGAAAAAGCCTTACACATCTGCTCTTGGCGGGATTCTTCAAAGGCTATCTTCCCTAGTTCTGCCGCTGCTAAGTTCGGCAGATTATCGTTAAGGCCTTGAAGTTCCAAAGTAATGGCATCCAGATCATCCAGTAAGCCTCTCGCAATCACAACCTGAACAAATACTCGGAATGGATGCGCAGTAGCGCCAACTGGCCTTCGACTAGGTCCCGCATCCACCCGGCCAGGGGTTGACCATGCAAAGCGCTCTCTATATCATGACTCAAAGCATCACAAAGGGTGCTCAGCAAGAGTTTGACACAATATTCTTTATCAGTCTGACTCATAGCGGTCATCGGAGAAGCCGTAGTAAAAGATTCCAGAGCAGAAAGAACAACCCGCTTAGGGCCAGGAGGCGCAGTCAAAGCAGGAGGCACAGTCATGAGTACCGAAGAGAGGGATGGAACAAGAACAAAGCCCGACAGCGGCTGGTATTCGGTAGGCTCCTCGGCAGACCCCTTAGCTATGCCGATCGGAGCCTGCCCAATCGCAGGGATCGCCTGTTCATCAGTCCCTATAACTTGCCCTTCTGCAGAGGCCATAATGATCGATTCTCGAATGACCCCCTCAATAGGGATCTCAGAAGAAACTTTATCAGTAAACCCAAATGAACTCTCGGGAAGGAACTCCTCCACTAAAACAGGTGCTACCCCCTCACCCGATTCTATCCTTTCTCCGGAGTGCTCGGAGGTCCCATCGGTTAGCTCGCCGATGCTACTGTCAGGAGTAGCAAGATCGACTAGAGCTGCCATAGGGGGCCTGTCGAAGATCGTATCGCCTCGACTGGCAGACGCATCAGCGGTATCCGTCGCTGAACCCTCGACTGCCTCTTCAACTTCTACACGAGGTCAAGGAAGGATGAATGCTATGGGAAACTCACCTAATACGGACCCCTTCTCACCCATGGAGGAAGGGGAGCCCCAAAAGATATTAGCAGAAGCACCTCCGACGCCCTTAGGGACTTGCGCTATCCCCGGTACAGATACTGGCGTGAATCCTTCTGGAAAGAAAATGCCAGCCCCGGGTATTGTCGCACGAGTACTACCAGGGGCTGGATCATCACGGGAAGCTAAAAAAGGGATCTTATCTGACCCAGGTGTATGACCGTGTCCTTGGGCAAAAGATTCCCCCAATTGCTCAAGTACCCCCTTGCACCTGTGCCAGCAGAATAAAGAGAAGTAAGAAGATTTATGGACCCAAGATAAATATATATATGAACCGCAGATAATGACTCGGGGTCAAAATAGGACCTGAAAAGCTGAGGTAATGGAAGAAGCGCCATGCCGTAGAGGACCCCTCCGCGGACCCATCCGCTTCACCTTCTTAGGGGTAGGAGCGGTTGAAGACGACAAAAAGGGGACGTTTCATCAGGAGGCTCAAGGGCGTTTCATCCTTCCGTCGCTCTTGAGAATTGTTTGAAGCAATAGGAGACTCATGGCGAGCCTCTTCCACTTTTTATCGCTTTAGTCGGAGTTGATCAAATTGGGTACCCACGATGAAGCTCCGTTCCTGTTTAAAACCTGGCGAGAAGCGAGTAACCAGATAATAAAACTTTATGGCGGAGAATAAAATGTAGGGTTCTTCATTCACGTCAGAAAAGGCAAATGTGGCCCCAGTGGAAACGGCGGTATAATACTTCCAAGCACGGGCACCGTCCAACAAATTCCCCTCATATCCTAAACAGGGGCTAGGGTTGCCCATCATGCTTTGGCCATAGCTAAACTGTCGTACGAAGTGGCTAGGCAGATAAGGCTCCAAGTACACCTTATTTTGGCTCCGATAAACCAGGTACGAAGGGTGGATAGATAATAGCCAGCGAAAAGCACCAAAAATTAAGCCCTCTTTCACACCGGTTCGATCATCAAGTTCATCGTCGGCTCCATGGCCCCCATAAGAAGGTGAGACCGGGTTGAAGCTATATCTATCCGTGCGGCCTAGCACTCATCTATATGTCAGGATGTCTACATAGAACCACTTCAATTTATGATAGTGGCACAGGAGTGCATCTTCACCATCACCGCCATCTAGGACAGTGGAAGCAATCAGCCCTAGACGATATAAAGCTAACCAAGCCATCAGATAATGGTAGGGTAATTTTGCTTGAGGAAATCTGTTGCCTCGACTAGAAGGCTTTATTATCCTTTCAAAGAAATCCTCTAGACCTTTGAGAAGGTCGCAGAACATAGCCGGAAGCAATGCCAACGAATGGCCAAAAGCCAACCTTACAGTCGGCATGATGAGTTCCTTGCCCAGTCGTCCCACGGAGCCTAGGCCTCCGGAGACCATGGCTTTCTGTAACCACATCATCAAAAAGACTGCTAATGCCACTTTTCAGCTAACGGGAATAAAATTTTGGTGGAAGCAACTAAAGACCATAGAAGCATAGATTTCCTCATCAGCCACAGAAGGCGGTTGTGTCTTTGATTTCATCTTTATGTCTTCTATCTCAGTAAGGCTGTACGCCCTACGAATAGAGGGTTGGATAGCCCGACCTGCCGATGGGTCGATACCAAAAAAATACTGGCTCCAAGTGTTCGTATGGGGCGAGGCGTGCGTGGAACCCTGACATACACAAACCTGGTGATAACAGAGTAATTCCTTGTACAGCTCTACCAGCTCAGGGTGCTGATCTTCTAGCCCCTTAAGCTCTTCTGGGTAGGACAATATTCTTTATAGGGGTTATCGCACTAGGGTAGCTTGGAAACGATGAACATCTCGTGAAGGGCCAGCCCCATCTCTCTGCAGGGTAGAAAGAAGGTCCCGGTGTCGCAACTAAACGATTCTAGTAAAACCATAAACAAGGAACGATTGGAAGAAATGCCATATTCAGTGCCCTGATGGCACGATGAAGTTTAGTGTGTGCAATATCCTCCTTAAAAGTACTCGGCACCCATCAGGTCAGGTCGCTCCACTTTCAATCAAACTGCATCCATCCTTCGGGGCAAAATGAACCCTTCAGATAACCACGGCCAGATACCAAGAGTTTGTTGGCAAAAATAGAAGCACGAGATGGTGACAATTCGGAAGGCATATCGTTGAACCTATGCCCAGGGAGCAACACTCGTTGAGAGGATGATGAACTACCCGGGATAGGCATAGGAATACTCTGATCTGCGGAACCTTCGCCCGCCTGGATTCAGCCCGAGATCAAACCTACCTGACTGGGGGTTAAGCTCCAGTCCAATCGTCGTTCCTCAGCAAAACAGAAGAAGACCGATAATGGCAAATGGTGTTGGATCTCAGAAATATACAGGAGGAGGTTGTTACTCTTAATAAACCACTCCGATCTTAGTGAGAGGTGGTCTGACTCCCCCGGGACTAATCTGTCACCAAAAACAATTAGGGCTTTAACTGCCCTGCACTAGTATCCGGAGAAGGGGTCAACCTTCCTTGGTCCAGCATACGACAGAAGTAAGCCGAAGTTTGCACCCGTATTTCTTCCAGCCGCCCGTTCGGTTGGTCCGCGATAACCAACTGTTGAAAAGGGATGATGAGCTCATGTTCAAGGTCAATCCCCAATGAACAGAGAGGAAAGTCGTACAGGATTTTGCTTAATGGGATGGTCACAGAAACTGAATAACAAAAAAATACATAGACAAGGGTGAGCGTATACAGCATTAGCGCAGATGCCTGCAGAAGCATGGAGATCGAAGTAGATACCTGCTACGACGGGCGCACATCAGGATGAATCACTGCGCCAACAGTTGATGGTTCATCGAGATCGCCAATATCAGAAATAGCCCTCTTTCCCTTTACCTTTTTGGGGCCAGCCGCAAGAGCTTTTAAGGTTTTTGACCTTTTGGGGGCCATAGCAAAGAGCTAGGGTTTTGGAAAAAGAAAGAACTCTGGCGTAGACTGCTGAAGAAAATATGAAGGCAGGAAGGTTCTCTCACTCTCCAAAA
The DNA here is from genome assembly GCA_029216955.1 of Iris pallida. Taxonomy (NCBI): domain Eukaryota; kingdom Viridiplantae; phylum Streptophyta; class Magnoliopsida; order Asparagales; family Iridaceae; genus Iris; species Iris pallida. Next base: position 11,727,904 of record JANAVB010002393.1, on the reverse strand, counting down.
ATGCCTACTTATAAGAAAGGACACGTTCGCGAGAGAAGACAAAACACCTCGGACGCCATGGGTTCAGAAAAAAAGGGTCATGATGAACGTTCGCGTGATACAAGGAGTCATGATTACGCTTAAGAAGGAGACGGCTTAACGCATTTAATGATAGAGCCTAAGCACATCGTCAGCCTATCCGCAGGAGGTGATGGGTATATCCACTACATACAAAAAAGAGGAGACATGTGTCATACTTCTTTTCAAAGTGCCCCAAGCTTGAACCAAGTTCGAGACACTTCGAAGGAGGTCTTGTAGAAGCATAAAAAATTACAGCTGATGCAAGGCGCAGGAGGGTGCTTTCGTCGCCCACCCTCTTCCTACCATGGTCCAAATGACATATGGCGCAGGTTAGTGTCCCCATTACTAACCTAACATCACAGAGGTACAGACAGTGAGATACGCAGACCAACCAAGAACAAAAACATTCTCAGGATGAAGTTCAGAAAAAGCACTCTTCTTATTGATCGTAGCTACAAGGGTCTATTACACAGGTCTATTACAAGTACATAAGAAAGAAGTTTCTTGAATCTCATTTACAAGGATCAATTACAAGGTCTTTGTTACACAGGTGAGAATAGAAATTTCTATGAACATAAGAAAAGGATCATCTTCAATAGGCAGCCTTCACAGTGTGATCGTCATGGGCAGAAGAGAAATATACAGTCTACATCAAAGTTTTTTCTCCACCGACTCACAGCGTCATCAGAGCCAACCATCTTGTCACCAAGAGAAGCTAGAGCTCCAATATATATACTGAAGCAGTGGAAGACCCAGAGCCACAGCACGTCGAAGCCCCATTGCTCCCAAAGATCAAGGCAGAGCACGGTCGGCTATTCATCGGGTGAGAAACCGATCTCGAGCCCTTGGCTTAGATCTTCCACATCCCTCAGACGTTGCCCAGAGTCGAACTCCCTAAGAAGGACATTTGCATACTTCTCAAGGGCAGTGATGATTCCTTCTATACAAAGTTCCTCCATAAGAATGTAGCTCCTACAAACGAGAGAAGCCTCAACCAGCAGCCAACTTACACAAGGCCAATCGTCGCTCGAAGTTAAGTTTGGATCTCGCATGGTGGTGAAGGATGCCGAAAAGAAGACAGCGACTCTTCAGAGGAGAACTTCCCCTTTTATAGGACAGAGAATGGCCTAGAGCGCACACCACATGGCCGACGGTCAGAATTCCTGCATTAATGGGACAAACCTAAGACTCAGCACTTTGAATGTTGGTCTCAGACCATTAGAATTCCTCATATTACGGTGGCAATTAAGAGGGAAGTTCTTAAAGTGTGGGTATTTATCGCTCTTTACTTTGAAGAAGCCAGAATCTTCAAGCCAGAGGCGCAGGCACTTGCCTGCGCCAACCTCAGAAACAAGATGGTGGTAGGGCCCTCCTCTCCTTGTTTTATTCTTAAAGCCAGTGTCTGCACTCCAGAGGCGTAGCTATCTGTCTGCGCCAATCTCAGACGCACAAGGGTATCATACCCTTCCTTTCGAAGCCAACATCTCCACTGTTTAGAGGCACAGCTACTTACCTGCGTCCGTATGAGGTACAGGATGGTAATATGCTCACACCGTCTCCATTCCCATGGCACAGTCATCTGCTCCGGATCAGAAGGTTAAGTCACTTCTCCACAAGAGACTTGGAAACTCCCATCGCAACCAATGCAAGTCAACTTGTCGCTATAAAAGCATAGTAACCTCGCCAACCTGAAGCACAAGCCTACTTGTTGCCTACAGCATAGTGATTCTGGTATCCTGAAACACAGCTTCGTAAGTTGCTCTATACGCACAGAAGTCTCGTCGTCATTCAAAGCCAAGTCCACTCGTCGCCTGAAAGCACAGAGGTTCCGTCGTCTCCAGAAGTACGGTCTACTCGTTGCCACAGAAGCGCAGTAGCTCTTAGTCCTCACCAGAGTCACAGGAAGCATGGGTCCACCCCAATTGGTTTATTTAAACTGCCTCTCGCAGAGAAGATTGGGATTAAATCATGATTGATATCATATCAGATTGATTTAAATCATAGACGAGAATCAATTAGACTCCAAATCTAAGATGAAATCCCAAGATTTATTCGACTGTATCCAAGCAAGCAAATCGACATGTGTCACGTGTCACGTGTCACCTCCTTCGGTTATGTGTATAACCACCAGAGATCTCGTTTGAGGAGAATCACGATGTCCGCCACGTGTCAGCACCGCAGAAGCCAGCACCGTACAATAATGGCAGATTCTTTCATATCTCAGAAACCCTAACACACATCGCATATATGCTCGGTTCTCTATAAATAGATGGAGTTCTTCTTCTACCAAAGCATCGAAATCGACAGAGAGAACATCGACAATCGACAATCTTCAAAGAAGCAGCGATCTCTATCCACGAAGAGTCGACCACCCTCATCTACCTATCAACCAAAGAACCAACCAACCAACCATCTTCAAGACATCTTCTCATCCAGATAGCCTCTTGATCGGTGACCCCAGAGTCCCATTAAAGGTGCTAGAGTGCCATAACAAGGTTGATTCGTTGTCAGATTGTCAACGGAGTAAAAGAGTCGCTGCAGTGCCCGATCTCCACCGTCACACTTTTCCAGAAACCTCTTCTTCTTGTACTTAGAATATCATGTTTAGGACTTCCTTCTTTGTACACAAATATCTTATACGTTCAACAAAGCAAAAAAGTTCATTCAACCTTTTGTTACGTCGAACAACGCCGAGATCCTCGGAGCCTCCTCATGAAAACTAACCCACCGCTCCTCTCGCTCTCAGACTCTCCCCCTTCCTATGTGTCTTACTCTCTCTAGATATTATTAGTATTAGTATTATTATTATTGTTATTATTATTATTATAGTAATACCTAGAATTATAACATTATATATATATATATATATATATATATATATATATATATATATATATATATATATTAGGATTATTGTTATTGTTGTCATTAGCTTGATATTATTATTAATATTATTATATAAAATATATAATTAGTATTCTAAAATAATATTTGGAAAAAAAAAGTTTTTGGCTTGGCCCTACATCTATAGTTTCAAATTGGATTTAAAACCCTAATATATTCATAGTATTTTATCTATTTTTAAATAAAGTTTTGATCAAAAATTATAGTTTGTCAAAATTAGAGACTTTTAGCCCTAAAATAATTTACTAGATTTTCAAATATTTATCTATACAATTCTCTTCGATTATCAATCTTGTCCATGATTAATCAAATTCTTCCTATCTTCGTATGAATATGGACTTATTTATGTCAACCATAGCTAATTTGAATATTCTTGACTCAATAGAATTAGTTTATTCCATCATTAGAGGCCATCTTGTGACATTTAGTGCCTGAACCAATTTTGTGCCAACATGATCAAGTCACACGTCAACTACAACTTAACTTGAGGTAAATACACTATTGCTTTATGTTCTTAGTACATTATAATGCTATTCCTCATTGTGTTTTTAGTTCGTATCCAATTTGAGACCCGAATGTGACACGATAGGACTTGTTGTACCATACTTGTTATTGTTGTTTAAAGAGTCAGGAGGAGAAATGGTCAGTAGGTATGTGAATAAACCCTAATTAATATTAATGTGGACAGCTAAGTCATACACCTCACGTATGGGTATAAATGTGGATAGCCATCAAGATGATGTGCCGTATTAGCCCAACCATTCACATGTCGAAAGGTATTTTATACACACTGTATGTTGGTCTTATATGTTCATGTTCATTGTCCCCATGTCATGTTATACATGTTCTTGCCAGTGGTTTCTTGTGTGTGTTTATTGTCTCCAGTTTATATACATGTTTCTTTTATTGTTATATTGCATCTATGTTTGTCTAGCTTTATTTTATACTGAGTTACATAATTTCCAATAGGGTTGTACTTTGCTCCTTTTCTGATTGGATACGTTGCAGGTGACTTGCTATTTTTGCACCATGGATCTTTCTGGGGAGGTAGAGTCATTTCAAAGGCAACCTTAGATTCTAGATAGATTAGATAGTATTTTAATTTAAATGTTTAATGGGTTTGTTCCTGAATGTCATTTTAATGTATTATTGGATTTATAAATAAAATAGTTATTGTGAATGAGAAAATAGATGAAATTAAGATAAATATTATTTTTTTGGTTTTTAGATTAATATTGAGGTCTAGACAGTATACTACTGCGATGCTGCGACGTAGGCTTGACTTGGCTATGTAATCGTATCTCGAAAAGCGGGTGCGGGTCGTGACAAACATCGCCAATTTAGCGACGAATTTAGCTATATTTTGCTACGACACATGGTAAATTTTGTCATATCAGCAAGTTAGTGACATTTAGCGACGTCACCGATACGATTAGTGATACGATATCGGGATACAGGTTAGCGATGTATCTAGCACGTCACTATTTTTCGCTGAGCATCGTTGATCAGGAAAATATGCCGATATATCATATATAACAGACATATCACCACAAACATATGACATGTATATCTCACAGACAAATCACCACATGTACAGGTATATCTCACAAACAAATCACTAAAAGTCATAAACAAGTACGTAAAAGACTGAAGTCTGAAACAAATACATAAATAATATCCCTATCTCATTGTACAATCTCACTAAATGTCTGAAACAAATACATAAAATACCCAAGAATGGGCCAATAAAGTCTAAAACTAATTTTAGCCTCGCCTAGTCACTGTCGGACTACTAAATGTAGCCTCGCCTATACATCAAATCGCTTAAGCAGGGGATCCCCATGCCGGGAGTGTGAATGAATCTTCTCTAAGTCCTAGTTTCAGTAACATGAGTTCACACTTTAATTAGGGTTTAGTAAGGGGATAGCTAGGGGTTTCAAGGAATCAGCTTTTTTTGCTGTCCACCATCGAAACAAATTTTTTGGGCAAAGAAATAAGAAGAAACTATAACATTTGTTTTCAAAGTTCTTACTATAGTAAGCAAACCCTAAATGAATGACCGCCAGGTAGGAATCTTCTAAAAACTCTTAGTTAATTGAGTATTAACGATTAATCCCAAGGAATATTTACTAGAATCTAGAATATTCTTAAGAATATTCTTTATATTGTTCTTTGAATATTCCTTCCTATGCCATGTGCTAATTATTCTAGACTAGTCATAACTAAACCTATAGATACCCCTAATAATTACATGCTAGTCATTCGAAAAAAAATATACCACGTATTCATAATGCCCATGTTTAGTCGTATCGGTGTGTCCATTCTATTTTATTATATTTCTAGCTATTACAAATGCATCCAAGCCCTGTGTCCAACATAACACAATCAACAAATCTAAAGACCTATAACTCCTCGTGCCCCCAGGATTGATCCCGAGGACGGGGACACACCCATACATCTGAAACCCAATCCCAAACCATATGTTGTGCCATATAGACACAGACACATCCAATTCCTAAACCCTAACCCAAACCTCTGTCGCTGCTTCCCAACTGATCTCTGTCAGAGTGCCGCCTTGCTATAGCTCAGCCTTCATACTTCGACCAACAGCTTTCGGCCGAGCCATCTACAGCCAATTTGTCGTGCCAACGAGTGCCTTTGTCATTGAGTACCACCGCTACAGTCCACCAGCAGCTCTCTGGCCGCCATCACCCATCGACCTCCTCCTTTCTGTCGAACCTAAATCTATGGGAGAGCTAACCGCCTTCACCTATCCCAGTTCCTCGCCTCCACTAGGTTCGGTCAATCGCCTCGAGTCCATCACTACCAATACTCTCTACCAGATCGGACCTCCACCGTTGTGGCACCACCATCGCATCGTGAGACCACTTCCTGTGGCCACTAAGACCCTGGAGCCAGCGGCTATCGTCTTCCTTGTGGCGGAGTACACCGACTCTGCTTGACTTCTCTGGTGAGCATCTCCATCGGAGCTCTTTCACCACGGCGTCGGACCTCCTCTGGCGATCTTCCCATGGCCGACTACAGCTCTCAGCACAGACTGCTCCTCCTAGCCGTAGCCTGACCACCATGCAGCAGATCGTCGGTAAGGACTCATCCTTCTCCTTGAAACTTGTTCTTCTTCTCTTCTTCTTCCTTTTTTCATCTTTCAGAACTTTTCTAGATGTTATGTCTTCTCTCTCCTCTAAATAGGTGAGATATTAGAGAAGTTTAGGCTGGGTTGATGGGCCATAAGCTGCGGGCTAAGTAGTAAGAGAAAATAAAAAGAAAAAAGAAAAGGAAAATATATTGGGCTAAGTCCAGCCCAACAATTTGGGCTGAAATGAGGGAAAAGGGTTTATGGTAGTTAGTAATTGGCTAACTAAATAGTTGGATATTTAGTTTTTGGATAATTAGTTAGTTAATAAGTAGTTAGTTTAATTATTAGAATGACAATTTAGTTAGTTACTTTTAGGAAATTCTCTAGAATATTCTAAGTAGTACATAATAATTTTTCTAACCATTTTAGGTGGATTTAGAGACAATTTCCATCATCCAGTAAAAGGCAACTACTGTAACTCAACTTTACTTAGCAGCTTTGCATGTCATGATTTCACTATATCACTTGCTTTACGTGTTTCTCATGTTTTGTCTCGAAAGGAAGAACATTCATGAAGCATATAGTTTACCTTGGTCTATAGACATTTACATGACTGTTAGCACATTCGAAAGATGTGCCTTATATCCATTACGTGTGTGCCTGAATGACATGCCTTATGCTCCTTATGTGCGTGACTGCTAGCATATCCTTTATGATATGTCTTATTCGTGATAGCCCCTACAAGCTTATTGGTATTCTATTGCACATGTTTCATGTAGTTAATGCATGATTTCAGGTACTTTTCCAGTTTACTTTTTATTTACTGCTTCTACTATATTATGTACTATTACATCTTGTTATTGAGTACGGTTGAGTTACATTGTACTTTATTCCTTTTCTGACTTGATCATTAACATATTATACCAGGGCATGAGGATGGCATCGGATTGGACGACGACTCTTGGAAGATTTTTGAATATCAGAAATAGATTGTTTTTTATGTATTAGATAATTTTCTTGAGACATATGTACTATTACTTCGTGTGGATATAGTTTACCGGATTTGTCTCCGGGAATTGAACATGTATGATGTACTAAAAATATTGATAGTAGATGTTGTGGTAATCGTTGACAGGTTACGTGATTAGAGCTGTGATGAGTGATTGATATATTCTATCTCTAATGATTCCTAAGGTTTAGATGGCTAACTATCGCTGCTCACACTAGCGTAGGCCGGTCGTAGCATGATTCATATTCGATTATTCGGAAGCGGATCGTGACACATTTTTTATGGTGGCTAATGCATGTCCAATCTTAATAGTACTTACGTTTAGGGTACTATTAAAGGCCTACTAGAATAAGAAAATTTATTACAGCATAGGCCGATTATATGATTGTATATCATTATTATGTTCCTACATCTCTTAGTGTACCATGCAAGGTCGTGGTTATAATCTTATGGCTTTCGGAGGATTATCTTCTTCCATATCTCTATCAGATTCTAAATTCTCTAGGGTCTGTGTTCATTTGCTATTTAAAGATTAAGATTACATTTTTCCAAGTCCTCCTTTAGCAAACCTATTAGGCCTCTTAATATACCATCTTCGAATTTCTCTATTGGTTTTTGTCAAAATCTTATTCCCGTTTGATTTTCTCAAAACCAATTTCATGCCAAATTCTTTTGGAACCATAAAGCCATAAGGCTAGTTATTACCAAAAGATTTGGTTCAACTTAGAAATTCCTCAAATTTTCCATAGAAATTATTTTCCCAAAGTAATTCCAGTATAGGTCAACATTTCCTAAGTCATTTCCAAAAAGTCGAGAATATTTTCATTTATTAACTCCTTTCGCTCAACTTGAAGCCTTCACTACAAGAAATATCCCATATAGCAATGAATTGTTCAGCAACGCAATAGTTTTTGTTACTAAAAGTAATATTTTGCAAAAAAAATTTAGCTTCATTGCTATACTCGTTTTTGCATCAAAGTATTTTTGCGTTGCTAAATCTTTGTTGCCTAAGCATAGGGATTAATAAGCAACGATAAATTCGTTACAAAATAATATTTTTAACAATGCATAAATATTTTGTTGCCAAATATTTTTCTGGCTACACTATTAACTTGGTGTAGTGATGTTAACAACAACAACTACCGTTGCTAAATGTTTTTAGCCATATAGCAATGCAAATATTGTTGCGTTGTTAATTTTTTGAAAATCTTTCCACCAAAACTCCACTCTCTGTCCTAATTCACATGCTCCTAGATAACATTTTCTATGACAGGTGAATGTGATTGTACGCCGTAAAATCTTTTCGCCAAAATTTCACTCCTAATTCACCCTCTCCCACCAAATATTGTTGTGTTGTTAATTTTTTAGCCATATAACATTTTCTTATAACTTTAAATTTAATTTTGGAGGTGATGTGCATGTACAGCAATTAAATTTTATTAAGAAAAGATTTATGCTTTTTATATTTTAAATGAAATGTTAAATTATTGGTGACCATGTAATTCAAAACTATTGTGTGCATAAATGAGCAGGGATAAACAAAATCTTTAACAATGACAATGTGTCGTTACCAAATATTATGATAAATTCTGGGATTTTTGGCAACACATTAATGTTGTTGCTAAATTTAACATAAACAATGACTTTTGGTTGTTGCAAACGAATTATATATTTGGGAATTCTTGAATTTTTGGCAACACATTAATGTCGTTGCTAAATTCAGCGTATAACGACGCATTTTGTGTGTTATAAAGAAATTATATTTGGCAACGCATTAATGTCGTTGCTAAATACAGCATAAAATAACAAGTTAAGAATTATATTTTGCAACGTAATAATGTCGTTGCTAATTGTATTATATAACAACGACAAACACGCGTTGCAAAAGGCTTCCACTTTTAACAACTACATCTTTGTTCGTGAAAAAGCAACAAAAAAATGTTCACATTGCTAAAAGGTAAGGATTCAACAACGACTTCAAAATTTCGTTGCTAATACTTTATGTGACGCACCTAATACAACGGGTCCAGCAACGACAATTTTTTGTTGCTAAAAGTTTTGGAAATAATTTTGTTACTTTTAACAACGAATTTTTTTGCTGCTAAAAATCCATTTTTTTGTAGTGAATTATTATCTCTATTCAACATTAAACCCAACCCAATTATCCAAAGATGGCTTTTATCAAAATCAAGATTTGTAAGCTTTGGTCTTCAGTCTTGGAATATTGCTGAAATAGAGAAATATTTGGGAACAAACACTTCTCTAAGCTCACAGCTATTTACCTTCTATTAGTAATCAATTACTTGATTCTCAAGAACGGATACTTACTTACACATTGAGAACTGATAATACGTTGACACTTTCCTATTGTGATTAAATCTCCTTCAGTAGTTTGAAAGTTTGCTTGAAATCGATTTCTTAGAAGCTCCTTTGAAATTCTTATGTATAAAGTTAAAATAATATTCGGTGACCTAGTATGGCGTGGCAGATGTGCACTGAAGTTATTTATCTGAATTATGAAAAGTACGGGTTCACTACAGCCAGCTGGACACTTGTGAGGCATGGGCTCTAAGTTGAAGTAATTTTAGGTATTCATCTCCTATATGCATCATGTTTTGATCTCTTGAGTTGTTCCATCAATATAGTGGATAAAGTTGATAGAGTATTTGGTAATCTATCATTATTTGAGTCATGGAACCAAGAGTTCACTGCAGCTAGATGTACACTATAGGGTATAAATTCTTGGTAAAGTAACTTCAGATATGAATAGTTTTTGGATACTATTAGGACTATATCCATGTACCATGTTTGGCCTCTTATCACCATTGAGAAACCATATCAAAATTATTCTGAACTATTTGTCTTAATTCGATGGTTTTAGCGGCCAATTTAATTTACGGAAACCACATACCATAGTTAGAAGGATTAGGGTTTCCTATACCTGTTATAGAATTCCTACCTGATTAGGACCATTCAAATACCAGTTGACCCAATCTCATTCATAGTTCAACTCTAGTGTGTTGTATATATTTTGTAGATAGATATATATACTTTAGAAAACTAATATATATAGATAGTTGTATATATATTTTAGATAGCTAGTATATATTTAGTGAATAGCTATATATTTATGTGTACATATATGGAGAGACTAAGATAGCTACCCGATTTAGATCACTAGTAAAGATATTCTTGGGAATCAACATTTTTTTATGAGGTAGATAAACAATGATAGAAAATAAGGTGATAGCATAAAATCTTGGGTGTGCAAGTTTGACAATAGGATCTTTAGAGAGTTAAGATTTTATAATTTATAGGATCATTGGTGGTAGTTACTAGTACATGAAAGTATCAGATATAAACAAGGGATATTGTATTTTGTCAAGATAACTTCATTTATGATTAAAAGCAAGGAAAAAGGAGTTATATGGATTGGTAAAAATATATAGAGAGAGATAAAGGAAATTGGGAACTGTATTTCTGGAAAAATTGGAACAAAGGAATCAAGCTTGAGGAACATATAGAAGAATTAAAATTTCAAAATTGGATATAAGAAAAGGGTGGATATAACCATAGAAGAATTATTACAGGAGAAAATGAATAAAAGGTTCTATAAAGAACGTAGTTGTATCGGAGTAGTAGATGAGGAATTTGGATTAGAACATTGGCATGCAAACTCTAGAAATATGAATTGGAAATTATGTGAACGCTTAACGAGTTAGTTGAGTAACGGTTGAGAACCATTGATTTTTGAAATCTGTTGGAAGGTTATCAACATTGGGAATTCCAAATTATGATCAATGGAATAGCTTCATGATCGACCCTTAAAAATTGAATAAAAAATGAAGTTATACATGACTGAGAGATTACAGTTATATTTGGGAGAGTACATTCACATTCGAATTTGATGGATTGATTTCTGGGATAGATAAATTCTCGAAATATATATGATGGATCGACTTAATAAATTTTTTTGAGGATTTGCTAATTGGATATTGATCGAAAATTGTGAATATAGCTGATATAGTTAGGTTTGGAAGATTAGTTAATAATTTAATTTGATGTTTTAGAAATGTTTTGGTTTGAGATAAATACTTGGGATAAAGTAACGTTGGCAGTCAAACTGCATGTGATGATTGATGGAAATTGGATTTAGTCGATTTCTTTTGGTTAGAATAGAATTAGTCATAGTGCTTGGTTAGTTGCCTTAGTTCTTCGTGGATGGATTTCTTGGTGTAGTGAGTGTTAGTTAGTTTAACGAGTTTGAAAGATTGGTTTTGCATGAGGTGCACTATTAATGAGATGATTACCTTGTAGTTCTTCCTGTATATCATATCTTGAATCATCATTTGATTTTTATATCCTTGTAATAGTGATTTGATTTTCTTCATATCCTTGTAATAACTATTTGATCATCATTCAGTTTTACTAGATTTTGATTCTGTTTTGATCATGACTATATGATTCTATTACATTCGTTTTGGTGCCTAAATTTTGATTTTCGATCGTATCTAGACGACTTTGGTTAATCGTGCTTATATGATTTTTTATTAATCGTGACTTGACTTCAATTCTATCTTTGATCATGTCTAAATAATTTTGATCGTATTGGTCACGTCTAAAATTTGATTTTAATCGCGCCTAAATGACTTGCCTAAATAATTTTAACTATATTCCGATCACATCCTTAATAGTGCGTAAAAGATTTAGATTTTATTCTTAATCATGCCAAATCGCGTTATGATTGTGCCTAAATGACTTAGATTCCATATTTGATCGTAGCTAAGTAAATTTGATCGTAACTAAATAATTTCTTTTATCGTATCTAGATAATATTGATTAGATTTTGATTATTCTTAGTCATGTCCAACCACGTCATTTCTATAGTTGGTCGTGCCTAGGAATTTTTTATCGTGACCATGCTTAGATTTTGATTTGATCATGCTTATACCATTTTGACTTTATTTTTTATCGTGTCAAATTTTTTTCCTTAAATTTTGATTCTATTCACGATTGTAACTAACTTATTTGATCATTAATCGTGTTAGTTCTATATTTGATTATCCTTAGTCGTGCCATTTGAATTTTTGAGGACATATTTTTTCTAAGGGGGTAGATATGTAACCCCATGCTCCCAAATTTCCTATTTTTCCCAATTCCATATTTTTTATTTTATTTTATTCAGATATTATTATTTTGGGTGATCATGATAAAAAAAAAAGGAATGGCAAAGTCGTAATTATTGAAGGTGGAGTGGCAACATTGGTAATTATTGGAAGGCCTATAGTTAAGGGAGTGGTATGATTAATAATTTACCTAACCATGGTTAGGTAAGAATCTTATAGAATCTCTTAATTAGTCAATAATTAAGGCTAATTAATCGCAAGGAATATTCCCTAGAATCTAGCATATTTCTAAGAATATTTTTTGAAATATTCTTGGAATATTTTTTCCTAAGCCATGTGCTAATTATTCTAGATTAGTCCCAACTAAACCTATACCCCCAATTATTGCTTGCTAATCGGTCCAAATTTTTTCCCACTTATCCATAATGTCTGTGTCTAGTCATGTCGGTGTGTCCATTCTATTTCATTAGACTTCTAGCTATTACAAATAATCCAAGCCTTGTGTCCAACATAACACAATCCACAAATCCTATAACTCTTCGTGTCCCGGGATTGACCTCGAGGACACGGACACATCTATACATCCGACACCCAATCCTAAACACATCCAATTCCTAAATCCTAACCCTAAGCTTTGTCGTTGCTTCCCAATCGATCTCCGTCAAAGCGCCGCCTTGCCAGAGCTTAGCCATCCGGCTCCGACCAGTAGCCTCTGGCCGAGCCGCCTGCAACCACCACATTATACCGGCGCGTGCCTCTATCGTTGAGCAGCACCATCACTATCTACCAGCGGCTCTCTTGCCGCTATCACCGACCGCCCTCCTCCTTCATGTCGAACCTAGATCAGCAGAAGAGCCAACCATCTTCACATATCCCAGTTCCTCGCCTCCACTAGGTCCAGACGATCACCCCGGGTCTATCACTACCAACACTCGTCACAGATGGGATCCCCACAATCATGTCACCACCGCCGCGTCGTGAGACCACTTCCTGTGGCCACTGAGACCCTGGAGCTAGTGGCCACCATATTCCTTGTAGCCGAGTTCATCGACTCCGCTTGATTTCTCCGGTGAGCATCTCCACTAGAGCGCTTTCAACACTGGCGTCAGATCTACTCGCTAATCTTCCCTCGGCCAACCATAGCTCTTAGCGCCGACTGCTCCTCCTAGCCGCAGCTTGACCAACGCGCAGTCGATCGTCGGTGAGGACTCCTCCCTCTCCTTCTCCTCAAAACTTCTTTTTCTTCCTTCTTTCCTCTTCCAGAACTTTCCTAGACGTTACGTCTTCTCTCTCCTTTGAAGATGAGAGATATTAGAGAAGTTTGGGCCAGGTTGATGGTCCATCGGCTCTAGGTTGAGTAATAAAGTGAAAAGAAAAAGAAAAGGGAAAGGAAATATATTGGGCTAAGTCCAGCCCAACACTTTGGGCTAAAATAAGAGAATGAGTTTATGGTAGTTAGTAATTAGCTAAATAAATAGTTAGGTATTTATTTTTGGATTATTAGTTAGTTAATAAGTAGTTAGTAAAATTATTTGCTAAAATAAAATGATTATTTAGTCAGTTACTTTTAAGAGATTCTCTAAAATATTCTAAGTAGTACCTAATAATTTTTCTAACCATTTTAGGTGGATTTAGAGGCAATTGCCATCATCCGGTAAAAGGCAAGCACTTGTACCTCAACTTTACTTAACTATTGCATCTTGTTGTTGAGTACGGTTGAGTTGCATTGTACTTTATTCCTTTCCTGAATGGATCGTCGACATATTATACCAGGACATGAGGATGGCATCAGATTGGAGAACGATTCTTGGAAGATTTTTGAAGATGATAAATAGATTGTTTTTGATGTATTAGATGATTTTAATGAGACATATGTACTATTACTTCTTGTGGATATAGTTTACCAAATTTGTCTTCGAGGATTGGACATGTATGATGTACTAAAAATATTGATAGTAGATGATGTAGTAATCGTTGACAAGTTACGTGATTAGAGCTGTGATAAGTGATTGATATATTCTATCTCTGATGATTCCTAAGGTTTAGACGGATAACTACTGCTGCTCACACCAGCGTAGGTCGGACGTTGCATGTTTCATACCCGAATATTCGAAAACTGTCGTGACAACATGATACAAGAAGATAACAGAGCTAGCCAGCAGTTTCAAATAGGCAGTGAAGTTTCAAATGTAGTATTTATCTTAGAATAAAAAAATTGAAATCAAATATAGTTCCACAAGCAAAGCCAACAACACAGAGATTGTAGTGCCCGTGGTTCATATTACGTATTTTGGAATACGTGTACGTATTTTATCTCGTATTGTATGTCTCCTTGCTTGGTTCGGCTTGTTTGGTTTGGCTTGGTTCAGCTTGGGTGGCTCTTGGTTCATCATGGACCAAGGAAAAAACTCCCACCTACCACCACCATCATCATTTATTAACCAACACTCTTTCTCTCTCCTCATTAATTTTTTTTCTTCCCTACCATTACTTCTCCACCAACCTGAGAGAGAAAGGTTTAGGCAAGTGCATCTTGCTAAATAGAGGAATTCTACTTTTATTGTTCCACTGTCTTCCTCATGTGTTTCTAACCCACTTTAGTACTTAGCATTTTTGTCACGACCCGCATCCACTGTGAGGGTACGAGAACGTAACAACGCCCAACCTATGCCGCAGTGTCGGCGGTAGAACGCTGTCCTAGGTCAACGTACATCTAGCAATATAATACTAAGCAGTAAATGAACTCAATCACAACTAAGGAAGAAGAAAGCACGATAAGATATAGAACTCAAGGAAATACTGAAGAATAGAAAAGTCGAAGATAATATCCCAGCAAATATCCAGAGTACATATCTCAGCTACTGAATAAGAAAGAATATATACAACTCAACATCTCTGAACAGAAGTAAAGTCTAGCTAAACAGTCTCAAGACAACATGAAAATAAGTTAAGGCCTAACTAAACTAGTATAGGCAGTGGGGGTGATGTCCTCAGCTAGAGCTGTCCCGTAGAAGGTATCCTCCCAGGCCTCCTCCTCGTCCTCTGTAATATTTTCAACAGGTCCAGTCAGGACAGGAGCGAGTACAGTACATCTCAACAGTTCATAGCAGGTTAGAAGTTATAATCATGCAGTAAAGTAAGATACAGGTACTGAAAGAATGCAGTATGTAAACAGAGAGAAGCTGTAATAGAAATATCTACTAATAATAAAGACTAACAGTGGCTAGTGAGTCAGAGTACAATATAGACATGTAAATGGCATAGAAGATTCTGATAAGACACTATGGAAGAGATTCTGATAAGATACTACTTGGGTATTATTCGCATGTCAACTTCTACTCCCTCGTATCCCCAATCAGTATACAAGGATCCAAACAGGTTATGTTATGATACTATGTAACAGCCTCCGAAGGGTGATAAGCCTCCGAAAGGTGATAAGCCCCCAAAGGGTGATAAGCCTCCGAAAGGTGATAAGCCCCCAAAGGGTGATACATAGTAGTCCCACAAATGGGATAAGGATTCAAAGAAGACTCTGTGATCATATGGGTATATGTCACAAGTGATCAAAGAACCAAAGAAGCATATGATACACTATGTAAGTGAAACGCACAGAACATAGAGTACCCGATGCTCCCTAAGGATAACATATCAAGAAGGGATCCATATAGTACCAACCCGTGTGACCAACGTGACAGTACAAGTAAAGTAATTTAATACAGGAAATAATTCTAAGCAGGATATGAAATGATCAGAGAATGTACTCGCCTGTATCTGAGTGTCCGGATGAAATGTACTGTCCGATGAGAGGTGTCTGGCTCCTAATCAGAACAGCACAAGTCACAACAAGTCTAAAATGATATAATGAAGTCCTACTATGCATTCTACATGATTCTAGGTCAATCTAGGCCAAAGTCAACTCTTGGTCAACTCTGGTCAACTCTAGAAGTCAAACTAGGTCAACTATGGTCAAACTAAGTCAAACTAGTCTATACTAGTCTAACTAGTCCATTCTAAGTCTAACAAGACTACACAATTCTAATCTAGACTCTACACTGACACACAGACACTCACATAGGCCATAGGCTAATAGGCCATACCATGGGCCAATAGGCAAACCATGCTAAATCAACCCTCAAAACATTTATATACAACACACATATATATATCTAATATATGATAAACATAGATATCATAATATACCCTAATATAGGAATACACATATATCTATTTAGATAGGCTAATAGGATAACATGGCATATAAGCTAATAGAAAAACACATATTGATGTGCTATACAAAATAACGTAGAATTGATCCTATAGGCTATGTAAACCATACAACATAATATGTTATACCTACAAATATACATATGTATATAGAGAGGGGGACACTCAAGTACATGTGCATATGTGTATGTGTGTTAGTGATACACATGTGTGTGTGAGTGAAGTGAGGCATGTGAGGGGAGACATGTGTGTAACATGAAACCTAAGCTAGCATGTGTGATAGAGAGTGTGAAACAAGAATGGGAAAACATATAGGTGTGTCTGTGAAAGAAAGGACATGAAACAGTAAAGAAAACTGAGAACCAACTCAGTCAATGAATTCCTATTCAGTTAACAGACATTGCAAATATGAAAAGAAAATAAGTTTTCAGTCAATTTAAGAAAGGAAATCGATTTACCAATCAATTCAATACCTCCCCCATATATCAGTTATCAATTAACAGTTTAACAAACATGGAATAAATGAAAGGAATCATGTACAGTTAATAGGAAACATTTCCATAGCTTAAACAGTTCACACAAAAAACTCTCCTTCACAGGATTTAAAATCCCAGGTAGAACTAAAACTCAGTTAAAGCAATTTGATTCTCAGGTTTGAAGAATGACAGTATTGCAATCCATGTAACCATGTACATCTCAGTTTCTAGTACACTAAACAATTCAGATAAATGATTTAACTAAACTCAGGTTTCTAGAAGAATGAAATCAGTTAATACATGTGCAAGCCAATAATCAAATCCCTAAAGTAATTCTCAGGTTCACAGAAAATATGTGGGACTGGAAAGTGCAAGCAGTGTCCAATGTGAAGTCAGATTTGTATATGTGCAGGAAAAATGTATGCAGTGTGTGTGTGATGCATCAGGAACCTGTGTGTGGTTCATGAGCTCGGGTTTTGTGTGCCATTAGTGTTCTGTGTACAGAGGTCTCATGAAGAGCTGAAACATGTGACAGTACAAAAATGGAATTCTCAGGAAAATATAGTGAAGAATAATCATGTAGTTAAGTCTCCATGTTTCATTCCTAATGGTGAATCAATTAGTCAAGGCTAGATGACAAAATTAAAATCAAATCACTAGGAACCATCTCAGGTTTAGAAATATATATATATGGGTTCAGTTCAGTTATAAAAGATCTCATTTAGTATAACATTCAGTTATCTAAAACCCCAAACCCAGGCCAACTACTCTGTTCCCTGGTTCAGTACATGAAGGGTGTTTGGTTATAAAACCCATACATTCAAACTTGCTAATCGAAACATTCAAATAGGAATTAAAATCCAAACCCAGACATTCAAATAGGAAAGGAATTAATTCATTAATATACAGTTCAGGAGTTTAAGATTTGAAACTGGACATTCAATTGCAGTAATGAAGGGAACTAAACTCAGTTCACTCATGTTTGAAACCACACAAACATTAGTTAAACAAAACTCAGGTTGTCAAGACTGAAAATACAAACTAATTCCTAGGTTTTAAAGGAGAATTCTAACTCAGTTATAAGAAAGAAACATTGAATCAAATATAATGTAAACTCAGGTTTTTAAATGACAGGGAACATAACCAAATCCCAGGCTATGGGAAAAACACAACATTGCAGACTCAGTTAAAACCCAATCTCAGTTTCAGTCCAATACAACAATGGTGAACTGGAAAATAACAGTGAAGTAACATAGAAAACTTAGTTCACAAAACCCAGTTTTCCAGTCCAAATCAAATAATGGTGAACTGGAAATAACAGTAAATGCATAGCCATGAAGAAAACTGGAAAAATAGTGCAGTTAATGTTGTGTGAATTCCTGGGGAAAAGGAACACATCTCAGGTTTTGAATGAATTATCAGTGAATGCAAAAAAGGAAACATGGAGTCACATTTCAGTTTAAAAACATAGGAAAACCAATTCTCAGTTAACCATTTCGAACCCAACTCAATAGCCAAAATCTCATCCTCAAATCATCAAGCCAAATTTGAATGAAACATTAAGCAAAAATATGACAAACAATATGTGGGAACAAATTTAACCGTGAAACATTACTTCAACATAGGATTTCAAATGTTAGGGAACACTAAAATGAAGTATCAGAACTGGTATCAGTGATGTATATTAGTTTAGCCCCAATCGATCCACATTTCCACATCAAAAACCTAACTATCATGTAAACCTAATCTAATATAGTTTACACATCATAATTAGGATCTAATGAACAATTGAAAACACAATTAAAAGTATTAAAAACAACTGAAACACAGAACACAATTTACACACAGGACTACACAGTGTAATACACTTGCACATGCCATCACGTGTCCGACACGATACGAGGGGTCGTGCCACTTGACACACGTGATGTCAGTGGTCGTCCCTAGGTCTATGTCGAATAACAAGTGTCGAAGTGGCGTGTCCAGCTCACAGTCAGCCCCGAGCAGCAGGGGAGGGAGACTGTGCGCACGCACGAGAGAAATCAGCGTATCCGCATGTCTGTGGGGACTCGACGCGATGCTAATTCATGCTCAGTGCAATAGAAATGCATAAGCGAGACTAAAATGGATTTTTCCATTCAAACAAAATCACAAAAATCGAACGAAATGCCCTTTGAGGTATTTCGTCGAACACTAACCTAGACACATTAGTACGTGTCCGATACGGACACGAAATGGATCCAAAATCTAGGGTTAGCCTATCCTACTGCTAGGTTAGGGTTAGGACAACCTAGAAATGATTTTTAACAGAATTTAAATGCAATAGAAGGAATTATACCTATAGGTGAACAATGGGTCAAAATCTCCAAATGGGAAGAGCTCCACAAGCCACTAAACTTCCTCAAATTGTGTGTTCCCTGAAAATACTCATCAACAACAGTAAGAATACTAACATTAGGTCCTAATGCAATTTGTTTGAAGGAATTTGGAGAAGAAATAGATTTTCTAAGGATTTACAAAGATGGGGACTCACCTCTTCCAAATGGCAATATTTTCTAAAGAGGCAACCCTAATTTTAGGAGCATATAAATAGGGGGGCTGACCATAGTGGGCCGGCCAGGATTCCTAGGGTTAGGGCTTGGTTCAATGGGTGTGGGCTATGGGCCATTAAGCCTATTAGTCATAAAATGACTTGTGACTTCACAAGCCATTCCTTTATCAAACTAGCTCCTATTTTTCCCAAATTAATACCAATGAGTCAAACCTTACTAACTTAAGTCAACCTAGGTTTTCAAATCCTAAGCACTTAGTCATGACCTAGGTTAGCCACTAGGTTAGTCTACAAGGTCAACATAAGTCAAAGTCACTAAACCACCAAAATCAATTATTCTAAAATAACTAAAAAAATCACATTAATTATAAATAATAATAATAATAATTCAAATTAAATTCTAAAATTTTGAAAATGACCAAAATACCCTCATTTGGAAAACTGGGTGTTACAATCCTACCCACCTTATAAAAATTTCGTCCTCGAAATTAAGATGATCGTACCCTTTCTAGGTTAAACCCCCAGCAATCATAGTCTCAGAAATCTATCTTAAATCATACAGTTGGAAAGTGTAACCTATGGGGTCATGGCATGCAATATCAGTCTGTGGTCTCTTTTAGTTATACCAACTATGCTACAGTACTAGGCAATCACAAGGTATCAAAACATACAAGCAAGGGATGCATCAAAATTTTCAAAAAGGAATACTAAGGTTAGGTCAAAACTCACCTCCAGCTAGGTCTGAGAACCAGAACTCCCTCCTGGAAGCAGGGACCTGGTTGGGGCAGGTATAGCAGGGCAGTGCTGCACCCAGTGTGCAGCTGAACCACAGATTAGGCACAATCCTAGTCTCTTTCTACAGTTGTTCCACTTGTGTCCAGATTTCTTGCAGTAGGCACAGATAGGCTCTGGCTCAGCTGGCCTTTGCTGGACAGGAGACTGGGCTGGGTATGATGATATAGGCTGGATAAATGGGTACTCCTCAAACTCTGGGTAGGACTGGGTACTGCTCCTCGCCCTCTTGGAGCTAGGCTCTCCTCCTAGAAGCACAGAGTCCCGCAGACATAGCAACCTCTGGATTTTCTCCTTCATGAACTCTCTGTGACTCCAACAACCTTTCTTGGAAAAATGCAAACACCTGGGCTGCATCAAGTAGCAAACCTCCGGGTGGTACAGTATGGAGTACAGAGGGTAGGGAAGGGCTCTTGGTCTCAGGCAAATCTGCAGCTCTCTCCTGAACGACAGGAGATGAAGGAAGACTCTCTGGCGAGGCTACCACCATCTCCTCAATGGCAGGAGATGCCACCACCCCCTGATCAGATAGAAGGATAACTATCTCCTGAACAGTAGGAGGTGGAGGCACACTCTCAGTAGCTGCAGCTGCTCTCAGGTGACGGGCTCGGGTCATGGGTGCCATACTGAAAGAAAAAGAAAATAAAATAAAATATAAATCAATCATCAAGGCTGAAAAAAAAACTAGTAAATATCAACAAAGGAGAACTAGCTACAAGAATCACTATTTAAAGCCAGGCTATACTATCATTCCTAAGACAAGGGCCTAATCACAAGTCATCAAATTATCATACTAAGAAAGAACTACATATGCATAAGCTCTATAAAGCTAAAAGATCTCTACTCCTAAATTATTTGATGATGGAAAATAATTTATAATAACTGGAATAAAGATAGAGATAATATATTTAAGAACCTTTCCCAGATACAATCTGATAATCATATGTGTCTGTCCAAAAATCATGATACTTAGAATCCCTGCCACGCTAGTAAGCAAGGCTGCGATAAACGGTAGAGTCCATAACAGGGGCATGCACCTCTATAATCATGTCATCTGGAATTCTCGCTATGCCGACTAGTATAGCTGCGAGAAATTCCAAATCTCATAACCAAGATACGTACATCCGAAGTCAGGTCTCTATGTTTCCGCCACGCCAGCTAATATAGCTGCGATAAACTCTAGGTTCCATAACCAAGCAGACGTTTTACCATCCCTGTATTCCCGTCGACATATGTTATCAGAAAAAATATTGTAACTCAGGCCATAAAAAATTCATCTCGATAGGAAAATCAATCAACAACGATCCAACAAAATCAAATTCAATAATCAAGGAGTGAGAGCAACAAGGCAAGGGGAATGATTCAAATTGAAGTTTAATAAGATTCTCAAGGGTCGTCCCAGGAATCTTTCAAGAAATCCTAACTGTGATTGAGTACCCTCAAAAAAATATCCTAATCCTACTGCAGGCTGTAGTGATATTCTAGTTCGAATACCACTACATAAACTCGACCTGCATGGGCCACCACTAAAAATGTGTCACGACCCGTACCCACTGTGAGGGTACGAGAACGTAACAACGTCCAGCCTACGCCGCAGTGTCGGCGGTAGAACGCTGTCCTAGGTCAACGTACATCTAGCAATATAATACTAAGCAGTAAATGAACTCAATCACAACTAAAGAAGAAGAAAGCACGATAAGATATAGAACTCAAGGAAATACTGAAGAATAGAAAAGTCTAAGATAATATCCCAGCAAATATCCAGAGTACATATCTCAGCTACTGAATAAAAAAGAATATATACAACTCAACATCTCTGAACAGAAGTAAAGTCTAGCTAAACAGTCTCAAGACAACATGAAAATAATTTAAGGCCTAACTAAACTAGTATAGGCAGTGGGGGTGAAGTCCTCAGCTAGAGCTGTCCCGTAGAAGGTATCCTCCCAGGCCTCCTCCTCGTCCTCTGTAATATTTTCAACAGGTCCAGTCAGGACAGGAGCGAGTACAGTACATCACAACAGTTCATAGCAGGTTAGAAGTTATAATCATACAGTAAAGTAAGATACAGGTACTGAAAGAATGCAGTATGTAAACAGAGAGAAGCTGTAATAGAAATATCTACTAATAATAAAGACTAACAGTGGCTAGTGAGTCAGAGTACAATATAGACATATAAATGGCATAGGAGATTCTGATAAGACACTATGGAAGAGATTCTGATAAGATACTACTTGGATATTATTCACATGTCTACTTCTACTCTCCCGTATCCCCAATCAGTACACAAGGATCCAAACAGATTATGTTATGATACTATGTAACAGCCTCCGAAGGGTGATAAGCCTCCGAAAGGTGATAAGCCCCCAAAGGGTGATAAGCCTCCGAAAGGTGATAAGCCCCCAAAGGGTGATATGCCCCCAAAGGGTGATAAGCCTCCGAAAGGTGATAAGCCCCCAAAGGATGATATATAGTAGTCCCACAAATGGGATAAGGATTCAAAGAAGTCTCTGTGATCATATGGGTATATGTCACAAGTGATCAAAGAACCAAAGAAGCATATGATACACTATGTAAGTGAAACGCACAGAACATAGAGTACCCGATGCTCCCTAAGGATAACATATCAAGAAGGGATCCGTATAGTACCAACCCGTGTGACCAACGTGACAGTACAAGTAAAGTAATTTAATACAGAAAATAATTCTAAGCAGGATATGAAATGATCAGAGAATGTACTCGCCTGTATCTGAGTGTCCGGATGAAATCTACTGTCCGAGGAGAGGTGTCTGGCTCCTAATCAGAACAGCACAAGTCACAACAAGTCTAAAATGATATAATCAAGTCCTACTATGCATTCTACATAATTCTAGGTCAATCTAGGCCAAAGTCAACTCTTGGTCAACTCTGGTC
The DNA here is from genome assembly GCA_029216955.1 of Iris pallida. Lineage (NCBI taxonomy): Eukaryota > Viridiplantae > Streptophyta > Magnoliopsida > Asparagales > Iridaceae > Iris > Iris pallida. The sequence goes on along the minus strand of JANAVB010002393.1, from coordinate 11,704,755 downwards.
AACTCTAGAAGTCAAACTAGGTCAACTATGGTCAAACTAAGTCAAACTAGTCTATACTAGTCTAACTAGTCCATTCTAAGTCTAACAAGACTACACAATTCTAATCTAGACTCTACACTAACACACAAACACTCACATAGGCCATAGGCTAATAGGCCATACCATGGGCCAATAGGCAAACCATGCTAAATCAACCCTCAAAACATTTATATACAACACACATATATATCTAATATATGATAAACATAGATATCATAATATACCCTAATATAGGAATACACATATATCTATTTAGATAGGCTAATAGGATAACATGGCATATAAGCTAATAGAAAAATACATATTGATGTGCTATACAAAATAACTTAGAATTGATCCTATAGGCTATGTAAACCATACAACATAATATGTTATACCTACAAATATACATATGTATATAGAGAGGGGGACACTCAAGTACATGTGCATATGTGTATGTGTGTTAGTGATACACATCTGTGAGTGAAGTGAGGCATGTGAGGGGAGACATGTGTGTAACATGAAACCTAAGCTAGCATCTGTGATAGAGAGTGTGAAACAAGAATGGGAAAACATATAGGTGTGTGTGTGAAAGAAAGGACATGAAACAGTGAAGAAAACTGAAAACCAACTCAGTCAATGAATTCCTATTCAGTTAACAGACATTGCAAATATGAAAAGGAAATAAGTTTTCAGTCAATTTAAGAAAGGAAATCGATTTACCAATCAGTTCAATACCTCCCCTATATATCTGTTATCAATTAACAGTTTAACAAACATGGAATAAATGAAAGAAATCATGTACAGTTAACAGGAAACATTTCCATAGCTTAAACAGTTCACACAAACAACTCTCCTTCACAGGATTTAAAATCCCAGGTAGAACTAAAACTCAGTTAAAGCAATTTGATTCTCAGGTTTGAAGAATGACAGTATTGCAATCCATATAACTATGTACATCTCAGTTTCTAGTACACTAAACAATTCAGATAAATGATTTAACTAAACTCAGGTTTTTAGAAGAATGAAATCAGTTAATACATGTGCAAGCCAATAATCAAATCCCTAAAGTAATTCTCAGGTTCACAGAAAATATATAGGACTGGAAAGTGCAAGCAGTGTCCAATGTGAACTTAGATTTGTATATGTGCAGGAAAAATAAATGCAGTGTGTGTGTGTTGCATCAGGAACCTGTGTGTGGTTCATGAGCTCGGGTTTTGTGTGCCATTAGTGTTCTGTGTACAGAGGTCTCATGAAGAGCTGAAACATGTGACAGTACAAAAATGGAATTCTCAGGAAAATACATTAAAGAATAATCATGTAGTTAAGTCTCCATGTTTCATTCCTAATGGTGAATCAATTAGTCAAGGCTAGATGACAAAATTAAAATCAAATCACTAGGAACCATCTCAGGTTTAGAAATATATATATATGGGTTCAGTTCAGTTATAAAAGATCTTATTTAGTATAACATTCAGTTATCTAAAACCCCAAACCCAGGCCAACTACTCTGTTCCCTGGTTCAGTACATGAAGGGTGTTTGGTTATAAAATCCATACATTCAAACTTGCTAATCGAAACATTCAAATAGGAATTAAAATCCAAACCCAGACATTCAAATAGGAAAGGAATTAATTCATTAATATACAGTTCAGGAGTTTAAGATTTGAAACTGGACATTCAATTGCAGTAATGAAGGGAACTAAACTCAGTTCACTCATGTTTGAAACCACACAAACATTAGTTAAACAAAACTCAGGTTGTCAAGACTGAAAATACAAACTAATTCCTAGGTTTTAAAGGAGAATTCTAACTCAATTATAAGAAAGAAACATTGAATCAAATATAATGTAAACTCAGGTTTTTAAATGACAGGGAACATAACCAAATCCTACGCTATGGGAAAAACACAACATTGCAGACTCAGTTAAAACTCAATCTCAGTTTCAGTCCAATACAACAATGGTGAACTGGAAAATAATAGTGAAGTAACATAGAAAACTTAGTTCACAAAACCCAGTTTTCCAGTCCAAATCAAACAATGGTGAACTGGAAATAACAGTGAATGCATAGCCATGAAGAAAACTGGAAAAATAGTGCAGTTTATGTTGTGTGAATTCCTGGGGAAAAGGAACACATCTCAGGTTTTGAATGAATTATCAGTGAATGCAAAAAGGAAACATGGAGTCACATTTCAGTTTAAAAACATAGGAAAACCAATTCTCAGTTAACCATTTCGAACCCAACTCAATAGCCAAAATCTCATCCTCAAATCATCAAGCCAAATTCGAATGAAACATTAAGCTAAAATATGACAAACAATATGTGGGAACATATTTAACAGTGAAACATTACTTCAACATAGGATTTCAAATGTTAGGGAACACTAAAATGAAGTATCAGAACTGGTATCAGTGATGTATATCAGTTTAGCCCCAATCGATCCACATTTCCACATCAAAAACCTAACTATCATGTAAACCTAATCTAATATAGTTTACACATCATAATTAGGATTTAATGAACAATTAAAAACATAATTAAAAGTATTAAAAACAACTGAAACACAGAACACAATTTACACACAGGACTACACAGTGTAATACACTTGCACAGGCCATCACGTGTCCGACACGACACGAGGGGTCGTGCCACTTGACACACGTGATGTCAGTGGTCATCCCTAGGTCTGTGTCGAATAACAAGTGTCGAAGTGGCGTGTCCAGCTCACAGTCAGCCCCGAGCAGCAGGGGAGGGAGACTGTGCGCACGCGCGAGAGAAATCAGCGTGTCCGCATGTCTGTGGGGACTCGATGCGATGCTAATTCATGCTCAGTGCAATAGAAATGCATAAGCGAGACTAAAATGGATTTTTCCATTCAAACAAAATCACAAAAATCGAACGAAATGCCTCAAAGGGCATTTCGTCGAACACTAACCTAGACACATTGGTACGTGTCTGATACGAACACGAAATGGGTCCAAAATCTAGGGTTAGCCTATCCTACTGCTAGGTTAGGGTTAGGACAACCTAGAAATGATTTTTAACAGAATTTAAATACAATAGAAGGAATTATACCTATAGGTGAACAATGGGTCAAAATCCCCAAATGGGAAGAGCTCCACAAGCCACTAAACTTCCTCAAATTATGTGTTCCCTGAAAATACTCATCAACAACAGCAAGAATACTAACATTAGGTCCTAATGCAATTTGTTTGAAGGAATTTGATGAAGGAATAGATTTTCTAAGGATTTACAAAGATGGGGACTCACCTCTTCCAAATGGCAATGTTTCCTAAAGAGACAACCCTAATTTTAGGAGCATATAAATAGGAGGGGGCTGACCATAGTGGGCCGGCCAGGATTCCTAGGGTTAGGGCTTGGTTCAATGGGTGTGGGCTATGGGCCATTAAGCCTATTAGTCATAAAATGACTTGTGACTTCACAAGCCATTCCTTTATCAAACTAGCTCCTATTTTCCCTAAATTAATACCAATGAGTCAAACCTTACTAACTTAAGTCAACCTAGGTTTTCAAATCCTAAGCACTTAGTCATGACCTAGGTTAGTCACTAGGTTATTCTACAAGGTCAACATAAGTCAAAGTCACTAAACCACCAAAATCAATTATTCTAAAATAACTAAAAAAATCACATTAATTATAAATAATAATAATAATTCAAATTAAATTCTAAAATTTTGAAAATGACCAAAATACCCTCATTTGGAAAATTGGGTGTTACAATTTTTTATTTCCGTGATTAATTTCTTGTAAATCTAGATTTGTGGTATTTTTGGTTTTCATGAGTTTTGATCTAACAAACATACATATTGTTGCTATTTGATGGTTCCATATTGTAGAGAATTCTATTTTACCCAAATTTGACCTACGGGAGCCAGGATTTGGGTTCCTATTGTTGTTTGGAGGAGCATAGAGGCCATAGTATTTTTCATGGACATGTTCTCTGTGGGAGCCATTATTTGCACTTTTGGCCGCATGAGCACTTCTTAGCCCTGAGCCGTATGGCCATTAAATTAAAGTTGGCCGCATGGCCATTAAATTAAAGTTAGTCGCATGGCCACTGTTCAAGTTGCTGGCCGCATATGAGTTACTGGTCGCATATGAGTTACTAGCCGCATAAGGAATTAGCTTGCTAGCATGTGCTTGTATTAGCTTTACATGGCCGCATAAGGAATTAGCATTTCAAGCTTTTGCTTGCATGGCCACCATTTTAAAGTTGGCCGCATGGCCCTTTATTAGTTGCATGCATTTGCATGTAATTGCATGGCCATTAGCTTTTGCATTAATTGCATGGCCCCTTTTGCTTGCATACAGTAGCTTGACCGCATAAGAAAACAAATCATGGCCGCATAAGGCCATTGGCCATTGTTTGGCTGCATAAGGAAAATAATCCATGGCCACATGGCCAATAATATTTATAGCCGCATAGGCCAATCCAAATCTTGGCCGCATATGGCAAGCATTATGGCTGCATATGGCAAGCCATCAACTTAATCCAATGTTAGCCACATGGCCAATACAATTAGTTGGCCGCATGCTTGCATGCATGGCTAATGCATTAATTCAATAATTGCTTACAATTAGTTGGACGCATGCTTGCATGCATGGCCAATGCATTAATTCATTAATTGCTTACAATTAGTTGGCCGCATGCTTGTATGCATGGCCAATGCATTAATTAATTAATTGCTTACATAAAGTTGGCCGCATGGGAACATTTCCTAGCCACATATGGCCATTGGCCATTTTCTAGCCGCATAGGCCATTGGCCATCTGCTTAGCCGCATATGCTCCCCCTATTTAATATTTATGGCCGCATATGGCCTAAACAAATGCATGCATTATTTATTTGCATGGCCTTTTCCATTTATTTGCATGCATTAGCGTGCAGTTGCTTGCATACTTAAGTGCTTGCATGCTTAAATATTTAAGCTGGCCGCATGGCCACTATTCATTCATGGCCGCATGGCCACTGTTCATGGCCGCATGGCCTTAGCATTAATTGTAGCCACATGTATAATTAAATTTCTAAACGTATGCTGGTGCCATATTAATTTTATGTATGTTCCCTAACACGATGGTGACCCGTTGTGGAGCACTTTTGACAAATAATATGACATGATAGTGGCCCGACGCGGCGCACTCCTGACAGTGAACATGACATGATATATGTATCTCGAAGGCTGTTGCGACGGCTAGCATGTCATGACAAGATTAAATGACCTGGACACCGTGGATGAGTGTGTTTGTACAATTGAACCGGTAATGTTTGTATCATGTCTAGGACAGGGACCCCTGAGTACCACGGTCAGGGGTACCTACTGAAATCGACTAAGGCTAAATACTAGAATAATCCAGTAGTCATGAAGAGATTTCCCCAACTACAGGCGATCCCGTTATCTGGGCGCCCTACTTGGGATCTGTAGCCTACCGTCGAGTAGGGCACATTTCTAGCACACTGTCATGTGTTGCACCCTCCAAGCTACTTAAGGGTATATGCGTTTCCTGGACGATGTACCCACTTGAATTCAACCCCTAATTGCGTCCGGATAGCCTGGATGGTCTGCAGGGCTTGTGGCTGTGGAATAATCTTGTTGCATCTTGCTAGTAACTAGGCCTGTGATAATCCTAGTTAGTTAAAGTATCAAGCCGTACTTATTGCTTGGCTGTGAATTGTTGGATGGAGTGTAATCAGTCTAGTCTTGTCCTGATCTTGCATAAGATTGTTAACATGACTTGATTTCTTATGTTTATCTTGCCGATAAATGGTAGGAAACCAAGTTCCGTTCAGATGAAGGGTTACAACCCCGGTCCTTGTTTGGTTTACGGGTTGTAACCTGGTTATCTGAATAGTTTCATGGTTATCTCATCGTATATCATCCTGATTTTTTCTGTATTTTCAGTTCTTACTATTTAATTATATTCTTGTGCTAATTGCTGGTTTTAGTTCTTAAATGAAGCCTCCTCTGTGGCACTTGCTCTTTCTGGGATCTGACCCAGCTGGTTTTGTATGACCAGATTTCAGAGCAGCTCCAGAGGATCTATCGACTTTTCAGCCCGATGGTGACCACCAGACGTAACCAGGGCAACGAGTAGGTTTATTTTGGCTCTCCCACTCTATTGTAAAAATATTCTTTTGAGGCATTTAGCCGGCGAGCACGTGTTAGCTCGTATTACACCTTTATTTACTGTCTGCCTACGGGCTGTAACATGATTGACAGATCCTAGGGTTGATCATGTATGACTAAAACTCTTGCTAGTCGTCATATTTTGTAACGACTAGCTTCATGATCAGCTGAATATGTAATGTTTGGGATACCTTACTATTGTATATTTGGTGATCTTACATCTTGTAACTTTACTTGCTTGCTTGAGATTGAGACATTTAGGCTTGTTATTGACCATAGGAGACTTATGGATTGTAGTTAAACCCTCATATATCTAGACAGCCGTAACCGTATAGTGAGGTGGATTCCATTTCATTATTCATAACTGGCTATGTATGCCCCCGCTCTCCAGTATTCTGGTTCTGGGGCGTTATATGGTTTAAGTGGTGGCCCATGTAGGTCTTGTAAATCAAGATATGTGAGGATTTACCGAATAGATATCTCAATTAGCACTCGCCCTTGACCTCTGTCCGTATCTTCTCATCCCTGAGATTCTCGACCTGATCACATGCTTGTATCTTTGATCTGTCCTGGACCTTCCTTATTGTTCCCTATGTCGTCTTCTTCAGCGGCATTGTTCCTGGACCTGCCGATCAGCAAGGCAGAGCACCTTCCGTGGACCAGCAGCAACAAGAAGATCAGGCCCAGCACTCAGGAGCAGCCTTCCGGGTCATGCCTCCCGGAGATCTAGAACCTCTGGTACAGCAAGCCCAGCCCGCAGGACAGGATAATGGAGCCTTGGTGGGACTTATCAGGGAGTTGCTTGCATCGCAGGATCGTCGAGGAGATGCCTTGCATCAGACAGTGGCAGATGCTCTGGGAAGAGGTGGACATCATGGGAACAGTACAGCGAACAGTTTCAAGCGCTTGAACCCTCCATTCTTCGATGGCAGCGAAGATGCTATAGCTGCTGATACGTGGCTTCAGGACACAGAGGTGATATTGGAGGCAGCGAAGACCCCAGAAGATGAGAAGGTGGCCGTGGTGTGCCTGCAGTTGTTGGATCTTGCCCGCAGCTGGTGGGCGTCGCATGCGATTGGATTAGTAGCACCTATTGCATGGACAGTATTCCGTGAGAGATTCCAGACCAAGTACTTCGATGCTGTAGCTCGGTACGATCTACAGACGAAGTTTACCAATCTGAAGCAGATGGGCAGGACGGTCGACGGATATGCGGTCGAGTTTTTCAGGCTTAGTCGGTTTGCTCCCACCTTGGTGGCGACCGAGTTCGATAGAGCCTAGCGGTTTTAACAGGGACTCCACCTAGAGATTTTATTGGCAGTGGAGCAGTTTGGGCATCAGACTTTTGATACGGTATTGAGAGCAGCCAGGAGGCATGAGTATACCTCCCAGAGGATTATGGACAGGACCGAAGGTCGAAAGCGATCTCACGGCCAGATGAATCAGTCGTCAGCACCAACCCCGGCAGCTAGGACTTTGACTATTGTGGTTCCCCAAAGGGCGGATTCGGTTACGTCGGTTCAGTATTTGACTCCGACGTCCCCTCAGTAACAAAAGCAGAAGCAGTCTTCCGCAATGGGCTGCACTCATTGTGGGAAGCCAGGACACGTTGTTTCGGAGTGTCGAAGAGCGCAGGGATTATGCTCGGCTTGTGGAGCACCGGACCACAAGATAGGATCCTGTCCGAATAGGGCCAGTTCATCATCGGTCCAGACTAGTCCCTTAGTAAGGGGACCAGCACCAGTGCAGCAGCAGTACCAGCCTCCGAGGCCATTGCCGTCTCAGGCTCAAGTATTCCAGCAGCAGAGACCCCAACAGTATGCCCTGACCCCAGCTCGGATTCAGAACCGGCAGAGAGGTTTCTAGCAGGATGTCTTCCTTCCTCCTTCTTCCTTCGACTTCCTTGCTTGCATGGGTGATTGCTTGATTAATTGCTTAGTTAAAGCTTGCCTGTGATTAGTATAGCTTGTCCTTGCACCTCTAGCCTCTTGATTAAATTTTGACGACGGAATTCTTTTAAGGTGGGTAGAGTTGTAGTGTCCGTGGTTCGTATTACATATTTTGGAATACGTGTACGTATTTTATCTCGTATTGCATGTCTTCTTGCTTGGTTCGGCTTGTTTGGTTTGGCTTGGTTCAGCTTGGGTGGCTCTTGGTTCATCATGGACCAAGGAGAAAACCCCCACCTACCACCACCATCATCATTTATTAACCAAAACTCTTTCTCTCTCCTCATTAACTCTTCTTCTTCCCTAACATTACTTCTCCACCAACCTGAGAGAGAAAGGTTTAGGCAAGTGCATCTTGTTTCATGGAGAAATTCCACTTTTATTGTTCCACTGTCTTCCTCATGTGTTTCTAACCCACTTTAGTACTTAGCATTTTTCATTTTCGTGGTTAATTTCTTGTAAATCTAGCTTTGTGGTATTTTGGGTTTTTATGAGTTTTGATCTAACAAACATACATATTTTTGCAATTTGATGGTTTCATATTGTAGAGAATTCTATTTTACCCAAATTTGACCTACAGAAGCCAGGATTTGGGTTCCTATTGTTGTTTAGAGGAGCATGGAGGCCATGGTATTTTCTATGGACATGTTCTCTGTGGGAGCCATTATTTGCACTTTTGGCCGCATGAGCACTTCTTAGCCCTGAGCCGCATGGCCATTAAATTAAAGTTGGCCGCATGGCCATTAAATTAAAGTTAGCCGCATGGCCACTGTTCAAGTTGTTGGCCGCATATGAGTTGTTGGCTGCATAAGGAATTAGCTTGCAAGCATGTGCTTGCATTAGCTTTGCATGGCCGCATAAGGAATTAGCATTACAAGATTTTGCTTGCATGGCCACCATTTTAAAGTTGGCCGCATGGCCCTTTATTAGTTGCATGCATTTGCATGTAATTGCATGGCCATTAGCTTTTGCATTAATTGCATGGCCCCTTTTGCTTGCATACAGTAGCTTGGCCGCATAAGGAAACAAATCATGGCCGCATAAGACCATTGGCCATTGTTTGGCCGCATAAGGAAAACAATCCATGGCCGCATGGCCAATAATATTTATAGCCGCATAGGCCAATCCAAATCTTGGTCGCATATGGCAAACATTATGGCCGCATATGGCAAGCCATCAGCTTAATCAAATGTTAGCCGCATGGCCAATACAATTAGTTGGCCGCATGCTTGCATGCATGGCCAATACATTAATTCATTAATTGCTTACAATTAGTTGGCCGCATGCTTGCATGCATGGCCAATGCATTAATTCATTAATTGCTTACAATTAGTTGGCTGCATGCTTGTATGCGTAGCCAATGCATTAATTAATTAATTGCTTACATAAATTTGGCCGCATGGGAACATTTCCTAGCCGCATATGGCCATTGGCCATTTCCTAGCCGCATAGGCCATTGGCCATCTGCTTAGCCGCATATGCTCCCTCTATTTAATATTTGTGGCCTCATATGGCCTAAACAAATGCATGCATTATTTATTTGCATGGCCTTTTCTATTTATTTGCATGCATTAGCGTACAGTTGCTTGCATGCTTAAGTGCTTGCATGCTTAAATATTTAAGCTGGCCGCATGGCCACTGTTCATTCATGGCCGCATGGCCACTGTTCATTTGTGGCCGCATGGCCTTAGCATTAGTTGTAGCCGCATACACAATTAAATTCCTAAACGTATGCTGGTGCCATATTAATTTTATGTATGTTCCCTGACACGATGGTGACCCGTTGTGGTACACTTTTGACAAATGATATGACATGATAGTGGCCCAATGCGGTGCACTCCTGACAGTGAACATGACATGATATATGTATCTCGAAGGCTGTTGCGACGGCTAGCATGTCATGACAAGATTGAATGACCTGGACACCATGGATAAGTGTGTTTGTACAATTGAACCGGTAATGTTTGCATTATGTCTAGGACAGGGACCCCTAAGTACCACGGTCAGGGGTACCTACTGAAATCAACTAAGGCTAAATACTAGAATAATCCAGTAGTCATGAAGAGATTTTTTCAGCTACAGGCGATCCCGTTATCTGTGCGCCCCACTTGGGATCTGTAGCCTGCCGTCGAGTATGGCACATTTCCAGCACACTGTCATGTGTTGCACCCTCCAAGCTACTTAAGGGTACATATATTTCCTGGACGATGTACCCACTTGAATTCAATTCCTAATTGCGTCCGGATAGCCTGGATGGTCTGCAGGGCTTGTGGCTGTGGAACAATTTCATTGCATCTTGCTAGTAACTAGGCCTGTGATAATCCAAGTTAGTTAAAGTATCAAGCCGTACTTATTGCTTGGCCGTGAATTGTTGGATGGAGTCTAATCAGTCTAGTCTTGTCCTGATCTTGCACAAGATTGTTAACATGACTTGATTTCTCATGTTTATCTTGCCGATAAATGGTGGGAAACCAAGTTCCGTTCAGATGAAGGGTTACAATCCCGGTCCTTGTTTGGTTTACAGGTTGTAACCTGGTTATCTGAATTGTTCCATGGTTATCTCATCGTATCATCTTGATTTTTTCTGTATTTCCAGTTCTTACTATTTAATTATATTCTTATGCTAATTGCTGGTTTTAGTTCTTAAGTGAAGCCTCCTTTGTGGCACTTGCTCTTTCTGGGATCTGACCCAGCTGGTTTTGTATGGTCAGATTTCGGAGCAGCTCTAGAGGATCTACCGACTTTCCAGCCCGATGGTGACCACCAGGCGTAACCAAGACAACGAGTGGGTTTATTTTGGCTCTCCCACTCTATTATAAAAATATTCTTTTGAGGCGTTTAGCCGACGAGCACGTGTTAGCTCATATTGCACCTTTATTTACTGTCTGTCTATGGGCTGTAACATGATTGACAGATCCTAGGGTTGATCATGGATGACTAAAACTCTTGCTAGTCCTCACATTTTGTAACGACTAGTTTCATGATCAGCTGAATATGTAATATTTGGGACGCCTTACTATTGTATATTTGGTGATCTTACATCTTGTAACTTTACTTGTTTGCTTGAGATTGAGATATTTAGGCTTGTTATTGACCATAGGAGACTGATGGATTGTAGTTAAACCCTCATATATCTAGACAGTCGTGACCGTATAGTGAGGTGAATTCCATTTTATTATACGTAGCTGGCTATGTATGCCTCCGCTCTCCAGTATTCTTGTTCTGGGGCGTTACAGAGATATCAAATGTAATATATATGTCTAACAAAGGACTAGTAAAACTGAAATTGGATGATTTCATTATAGATCTAGGGTTAGGGTTTGTGTGTGTCCATGTCAATGTTAGGAGATTTAGGATTAGGATTTATCTGACTGAAGAGCGGTTGGTGGCCAAGGATGGCTCAGGAGGAGGGAGCACACGTTGAAGGCATCGGAGGAGAGTCGAAGGAGAGTAGAAGGGGGGAGCGTTGGAGGGGGCTCACACGGCGGTGGAGAGCAGGAGCACGGTGGGGAGCTAGAGCGTGGCGGTGGGGACGAAAATGTTGATTTGGGGATCCAATTTTTTGAGCAAATAGAGAGAGAATGAATGGGGGAAAGTGAAATCTGATCGGGTATATTAAATAATTTAACGACGACGTAAAATGAATTGCCAAATGTCGCAAATATTAAAAAAATAGCAATGTTCTATAAAATATGTCGCTAAACATCATTACAATTTTAATTATAGCGATGTTCAACGACTCATAGCGACGATTATTTTCATAGTACCAAATAATAGTCGCTGCACGTTGTAATTCGTTGCAGACAGCAACGTATTGCGACATTTTTTTTGGAGTTGCTAAATTTATAATATCTAGCAATATTGTATTCTGGAGTCGCTGATAACGTCGCTAATTCGATTTATTTTAGTAGTGAGTGCACCTTAACACCTTGACTTACTAGTACCTTGAGCCTAAATTGTTGTCTACCTAGCTTTGCATGAACAATTGGCCCAAGCATGTAACACGAAAAGAGAAGGGAAATAGGTAAAATGGTTTTAATTGAATTTTAAGTGGGTGTCAACCGACTAGAAGACATGAGTCCATTTCACATAGTTCATATATCTGATATTAGGAGGGCCATGTTGTTATATTAGGAAGATTACAGTAGCTTTTCGGACATATTTTAACTAATACAGAAGAAGTATTTATAGTGATGAAACTATACATAGTGATTTGTATTATGAAAGATTGTTTCTAGCTCGAGACCAATAAGAATATATTACTTGTAGCAATATATGAAAACTTGAATATTTAAATATTTAAAGGTAGAACTAGTAAAGTTAGTACATATATTATATATAAAAGGTCGGCGGAGAGGTTGGGTTGTCGTAGCCGAAACTAATTTTGGTTATCCTTGACCCAGTCTCTTGTGAGACTTCTTTATGTCCTGGGATCACCCGTGACCCCGACCTCTCTGCAAGTCACGTTGGTCAGAAAAAGTTGTTCTAAGTAGAGATAGATTGTCCAAGTTCGAAATCTTGTCAAACTTTTCCTGGACTCGCCCTGAGTATAATCTTGTAATTTGCCATAGAAACTGAAATCCAGGATACTTTAAATCATAAATAAGACAAAATAAATCATTAAATCCTAATCAAATTTCTAATTTGTAACCTTAAGCCTAATGCCCATTTTTCTGAATTATTTTAAAAAATAAAAATAACTAAATGCCTATTTATTAATTGATTAGGAGTCCAGTTGGTACTCTACCAATATGTTAAATAGTCTCTATAAATTTCGGTCATGACCCATAAACTAATAATACTATTTGTACCTCCAAATTGTACCTCCAAACTGTCCCTCCTTACGTGGCAGCTGACGTGATGTAGATGTGTCAGCTGACGTGACAATTTTTAAAATTAAAATTAAAATTAATATTAACATTAACATTAACATTAACATTAACATTAACAGTAACATTAACATTAAAATTAAAATTAATATTATCGTTAACATTAACAATAATATTAATATTAACATTAATATTAACATTAATTAATATTAATATTAACTTTAAATTAACATTAATATTAACATTAAATTAATATGGACAAAATTGGGTAATTAACTTTTTGGGTTAAAATTTGTCATGACATCGGTCATGTCAGATGATACATAAGGAGGAATGTATTGGAGGAACATTTTGGAGGTACGAATAACATTACTCTACTAATTAATACAAAGAGATGTAGCATGTGAAATTCAACACAGAAAAATGGGCCAAGTTCACCATATTTCTTAGCTCTTTAAGCTACATACCATTAAAACCTCTCCTTCTCTCTCTCTCTCTCTCTCTCTTTTCAAGAAGAGCTCCAATGGACTCCTCCAACAAAGCCAACCTCATCAACCACAAGTGGCTTCTCTGCACCTTAGCCAGCTTCTTGGGCTTCCTCCTCTGCCTGTACCTCAAACAAAACTACCAGCTACGTGCCATCCTATCATCCTCCCTACCCTTTTCCACGTCGAGCATCGAGTTGCCTCCTCCATCCTACGTTGCGGCAGAACCATCAGCAGCACCTTATTCGAAATTAGGGCAAGAATCCCACACGTCGTCGCCGACTGGTTCGGGGTCCGAGGGAGAGAAGTGCGATATCTTCGACGGGAGATGGGTCTACGATCCGAAGGCCTACCCTCTCTACGACTGGCACCGGTGCCCGTTCCTCGACGCGCAGGTGAACTGCCAGAAGAACGGGCGGCCCGACTCAGGCTACGAGCATTGGAGGTGGGAAGCTAGAGGATGTCAGATACCAAGGTACAATATATACATACATTACTGTTCGTTCAATCCTCGCTACAATTCTAGAGTTTTGTCGCTACAATTCTTTTCTTTGTAAACGCTACTACGTACTTTGGATTTAGATTCAATGGAAGTCACATGGTGGAGAGGTTAAGAGGGAAGAGAGTGGCGATCATCGGAGACTCTCTCAACAGGAACCAGTGGGAGTCTCTGTCTTGCCTTCTGTACCCTTCTCTTCGGCCCTCGCGAGTCACTGTGAGAGCTTATGGCAACGATATGGTCTTCAGGTCCATGGTAAGAAGACAGACCCTTTTCGATCACAACGAACTAATTACTAATTAAATGTGCTTCATTAAATGAATTCCATAGCAATTGAGCAACTACAGCATTAGTAGTAGTAGACCAACAAAAGCAGCAGTAGATATATGAGTCCATTTTTGCTCAGCCACCAAAACTGTGATGGTTGTCACCCTTCAACAAAAAATTAACACGTATTAAATCAATTCAACATAAACCACTTTGAAAGTGATTTTTAGCCGCGGGCCACGTGTCACGATCTCATTGGTCTCTTCTATTTGTTTGAGTCCGTCGTCGATGGGACACTGACATGTGGCCTGCGATCACAGTTTACGGACAACGTAGCAGCATCTAAATTGGAAAATGATATATGTATGGCTGGCATCTAATATGGGACCGTGTAAATGTTTTGCGCACACGATCTTCTGAAACTTTGTCTAGAATTGTGTTGTTGGCAAGTTTTAAGCAGGTAAATAATTGCAGACTTTGCCTGATGGATTTTGACAATAATACACTTATGTAGATAACTCTCTTACCAACTGCGGGACCATAACACTACTCGGTCCTATAGCTTTGCAAAATATATATCAACGTGATTTTACATCTATCCTGTATTCAACTACTTCCATCAATTTTGAGGACATGTTGGCGAAACTATCGCATGTCACACCCTTGTTAGCAATCACCCGAATAAAACGCGTATTATATGCGAATTTTTCCGTATCTTACATAAACGTATAATACTTACGTATGTTTGAAAAATTCGGACTTGTACGCAAATTTTAAGTCCGTGGAGTTTTAAACACGTACCGTACGAATTTTTAAAACATTCGGCCAAAAAAATTTGACTGAGAAATCCAACCGTTTTTACTTTCTTGACTCTTGCTGCTATTAAATATTAAGACTGGCACAATTATCAAAAGGAAAGAAGAAAAATTCTCACAACTGTAACCAAAAAAAGAAACCTAAGAATCTTTGCACATGTTGCTTGCAACAATCAAAGAAAAACCTTTCGGTTTTCCATCCTACTTTCACTTTCTTTTTTTTATATAATGTTCTCCAACCTAATCTTATTCTCACGCTGAACCCTTGTTTATGAAGGAATAGAGGTGGGTAGGCCATATATATAAGCCGAATTTTTAGTGCCGAATTTGTTCATATGAAACGTACTAAACATGAATTAAATCTAATCCGAATGTTTTTCGTTAGACGATTTTTTGACCGAATTTTTTACCGTACTTTACTTATATTGTGCCGATTTATACTCGTACTTTTGTCGTCCCGAATTTTTTTCGTTTGCCGAATTGCTAACAAGGTGTCACACAAGTAATTAAGGAGCTCAAAAAATTTAAAAATGAATTCGAATTTCAAACATGTCCATGAATGTTAGTACAATAAATATATGCATGTGTAGTTTCTCAGTGTTTTTTTTTTTTTTTTAATAATATAACTATGGCTTAGCTTATTGGTCCAAATTCGACAATGTATATTTAGATGAATGCATATGTACATTCAGTTTAAGCATTTCCTTTTCAATCATCCAAAATAATGGCAATGCAAGGATTACAATTTCTCACTGGAGTTCTTCTGGAGCCCGTTCCTCGTGAGACTAGAAGAGAGGAGAGACCGTTCAACGGTTTTAAAGGTTGGCGAACTACCTTCTTCCGCACCGAAATGGCGAGGAGCGGATGTCATGGTGTTCAACACCGGCCACTGGTGGACTCACACCGGGAGAATGAGATCGTGAGTTAATCTTAATGGGGATTACTAGGGCACTACAAAATGTGATATGAGCTCACATGTTAGGATTTCTTCTTATTCGGAACGCTCCCATTGGGGGCGATGCAAGATTGCCAAAGTTTTGACAGTCCGAAAAAAAAACACTCTGTATCAAGACTTCCAAAATTTTGACAATCCTAACTATTGTTAGGACTTCCAAATTCAAAAATTATTAGTACTTGGCAGTCCTAACATTATGTCCCTAAAATTGTGTGACAGCCGATATCACACTATGTACAGCCCCTAGTAGTCCCCATCTTAATTTCCTACAGCTATATATCCCTAGTGATTACATTTGAAACTTTATCAAGAGTAGAAAAGAGTGGTATTGGATTTGTGCAGGTGGAAGTATTTTGAAATGAACGGAAAGCTGGTAGAGGAGATGGAGAGCAGTGCCGCATTTGAGACTGCGCTCTCGACGTGGGCGCGATGGGTCGACCGGTATGTGGACTACACGAGAACCACCGTCTTCTTCCGTAGCTTCTCCCCAGAACACAAGCGGTACGCACGCCAGAGCCACGACAAACCCTAGTTTTTTTTGGAAACAGCAGTGTACGTACTTTTTGATTCATGATCTACTTGCAGGGAGAACCTCCAATGGTGCTACAACCAAACCCGTCCGATGCCCGCCAACGAGACCTACGTGCAGGGGTTCCCCAGGTCCATATCGTCGGCGATAGAGAGGACCATCCGGAGGATGAAGACGCCGGTGAGGTTCCTGAACATCACCCGGCTGTCGGAGTACAGGCGAGACGCGCACACTTCCGTGTACACCGTGAGGCAGTGGAAGCTCCTGACGGAGGAAGAAAGGAAGCAGCCCGAAGCGTACGCCGACTGCAGCCACTGGTGCCTCCCGGGGCTGCCCGACACCTGGAATGTGCTCCTCTACGCCTCCCTCTTCGGAGACCCCTCCGGTCTTCCATACATTTTCTAGCATTTCAATTCATCGATATATCCTTTCCCTCTCTAGCTAGCTCTAACCAATATCATTGTCACCATAGTACTGTTTAAGTCGTTAACAAGAACCAAACGAAAAAAATCACATCAGAATATGCATTTTATCCAATAATACATACTTAGCCATGGTTGCCAATTGATTCCTCGTACACCGAACTCAGCTGGTTCTTGTGGTCTGCGAGGAAAGGTATATCCAGGGCCGGTTCAGGGAGATGGGTTGCCCTAGCCGGAACTAATTTTGGTTGTCCCTGACCCTTATTAAAAAAAATAATTACAACACAACAAAAGCATGTAGAAAAAAAAAAAAATCATAATATCAAGATTACATTTTGCTTTTAGTTTGGACTATACCATAAAAATCTTGATTACAAAAATAACAACAAAAAAGTAAGTCCGACCATAATACATTATAAAATAATACAATCCGGTTCAAAGAAAAATGCTTCTATTTGCATTTTTTGAAGCAAAATTTTCATTAAAGTGATCATACTCAAAGAAAAAAATTAACTAAGAATATCACGACAGGAGTAAAATAAGAAATCAGCACCTTTGGAGGGAAAAAAAAAAACTAATGTGACTCCAGAAATTGCTTATTTGCTTTATCTTTAGCAAAGCAAATATGCACAAACATTTTCCTAATTAACAACTTTGAAAATATTGTTGGCTTGTCATGACTCATAGAGTCATAATCAGAAATTAGTAGACGCCATGTGACCATGCCTAAAATCGAGTTTGGTTCTTTTCAGAAACTAGAATGTAGACATGGTTGATGGTCCATCTACAGTTCTACCATCTTTCATAAGAATAAATAAGTAATAAAATAGGGATTTGAGACTTAAGTCGAGTGTCAACCAAGAAGAAGAATAAGAAGAAACTGACCTGGGGGACCTTGGGGGCCGGTGTTTTTTCTACAGCGGCTTCAGCGTCCTTCAGCCAGGATGAGAAAATTAGGGATTTGAGAATCAATTTTTTTTTTTTTTTTTTGGCCTGGGGGTTGCCCCATGTAAGTGGGTTGCCCAACTCCGAGATCTTTCCTGGCTTGCCCACGGGCCGGCCGTGGGTATACCTCTAGGCGGACGTTCTCGGAATTGAACCGCGTGGGAGATGTTGATATGTGCAAAAATTAGAGACAATGTGGGTCCAAATAGCATACAACACAGTTTGCACAAAGTCTTGTACGTTATGCCGAACATCGCCAAAAAAAAAAAATGATTCCTCATACAAATTTGTTACCGGTAGATAGTCACAAAAATGCAGGAACTGATAATAATGCAATAGAATTGATCTTGCCCATACTGTAAAAAAAACTGAAACCAGAGGCGGATCTATTAGGAGTCTAAGGGGGGCCACGTCCCCGCTCCCCACCCCCCCCCCCCCCCCCCCCCCCCCCCCCCCCAAAAAAAAAAAAAAAAAAAAAATTCAAATATTTTTCCGTGCGCACAGAAAGTGCAAATATTTACGGAGGATATTGTGATAGAAAGTTTATATATTTTCGGATAGATAAGAGCTGATAGATTTTATACACCTTTAAATGTTGGAATAATGCCATATATAGCATTCCACCTATTACCAAATATTTAAAAACTAAAGTTATGATAAATTTCTTTTGAGATTTGAATTGATTACATCTATCTCAAGTCCCAACATATATTTCAAAATATTTTATTAATTCTAAACCTACATAATTAGCTTATTTCTTTCTCAAAAAAATTACCAAAATAAGAGAATGTACCATATTTTCTCCAAAAAAAACAAACAAATAAAATTGATCCCTTAGTTTAATCTCTATATCTCCATCTCTCCTTCAACCTTGTTCCAGAAAAATCTCGGGCTGTCCCTTTCTCAATTTTTTTTTGCTTTTCGGCGGAGCGACCATATTTTCTATTCCTGGTATGATGTTTATACTTTGTTTTACAATAACACTCTCGGTAATTAGATTTTTTTTTTCCATATGTGATGCATGAAAGAATATTGTTTGTTAATTTATAAGTTCTACATATTAAATTGTTAATTTTTTTGTAGTCATTGACGATAATGTTATTGTCTTTTTTTAGTTTCATGTTTCATGTTTGGATCTTGTTTTTACAGGGTTATTGTGAACTTGGTAATGAAATGGAAAAACATGTTACAATTGATAAGTTTTTTCAAAATAAGAGAGCAAATGAATTAGATTCGGCCACTCCTAAAGTGGCCATTGACATCCTCTAATAATGAGATTCTTCCATCTGAAATTCCTTCCAAAAAATTTAGAAAAGTTGAAAGTGAAGGAATCGATCTTAATCCTTCCATCCTCTAATTTTATATACAATTAGTACGGTCCCGTCAGAATTTGAATTCTGGCTCCGCCCCTGACTGAAACAATACTTCTCCAGAATCAATCTTAAGAGAACTACTGCAATTGATGGACCCAGTAAAATACAAGATAGAAAAAAAACTATGTTCTATAGAGATTTTTCTAAATATTGCATGTCAATTTGCCTACAAGTATAATCTAACTATAGTACATAGCAAAAGACCGGGTAATTTAACACAGCTAGGACAAGAACATCCAACTGACGTTCAGAAATCAAATAAATAGTCACGATAAAATAGTTTTATCCAAACAAAAAGTTAAATGAACAATTTTCAAAATAAATTTGTTATAGTACTGTGATTAAATGTGACACAACATGGAATGTCTCGACGTAATGTAGAAGTCGCTCTTAGCAAAAATATAGCCAAACAAAACACACAAGAATTCTTCCTCCCGATTAGTAAGTTTACAGGAGTTAGATGTCGTCTGTTGACTTACAGAATAAGCATTGAAGGCAAATCAAAACAGTGATAAATGAGAGCACTATGTAACGTCCCAAATGTTATACCCCGTTCGAGGTCCAGTTGCATAATCTGTTCGCGGATCAAGGTTATGCGGGAAGCTTCCAGAACATTCTAGAAGATGGCGGAAGGCTCTAGAAGATTGTGGATCTCTCCGGAAGGCCCAAGATAGTTCTAGGAGGCCCAAGAAGCTTCTGGAAGGCCCTTGAAGTTTCCTTTTATGTTGCTAGGGAATAAACCTGGAATATGTCCTTCCAGTTATGGTAGAATGTAATAATCCTTGGAATATTCCTTCCAGTACTTTTCTTGTATTGCTCTATGAGCACTTATAAAAGGGGAGGCTCTCATTTGTTCCTCACCACCTAAAAATTGTAAGCATTCTCCAAGTCAATAAAGAGAACCTTACGAGTCCATCTTTGCTCCACTATTATAATTTTCTTAGCGATCTAGCTAAGGCGGGTTGGGAAGGCTTGCACGAGTCTTTGAGGAGAAAGACAGTGCGCCGCACGGGACGAAGTGCTAGCAGAAACACTAAGTCCGTGACAAGTGGTATCAGAGCAAAGGTTCGATCGCCGTCATGTCTTCGACCGAAGCCATCATCAACGAGGAACCCGCACAACCCTCTTCGCCTAAGGAGAAGGCGAAGACCTCGAGGAAGGGCAAGAGCAAGGAACCGTCGGTGGAACGGGCTCTTGGCGAGTTGGCTGGCCAGATTGAGATGCTGGAGAAAGGCGTGACGGGCGTCGAGTATCAAGTGGAGCAGAACCAAATGGCTCACGAGGAATTCGCCCAGGGTTTGGAGGCGGATGTCGCCACGGCTATGACGGAGTTCCGAGAGCATCTCCGCGAGATGCAGGCCGAGTTCGAGGAGAAAGGAAAGGCCACGAAGGCGGAGATTGCTGAACTACGCAAAGAGCTACAAACCAAGGCGGAGGTCCTCGAGAGGGCCATTGCTGGTGGTCCGACTCCGAGGAGGGAGTCGACGCAGAGGGTGAAGTATCCAGAACCCAAATCCTTCACTGGCGTACGGGACGCGAAGGAGGTGGATAACTTCATATGGAACGTCGAGCGTTACCTGCAGGCGGTCCGCATCGAGGATGAGACCGACAAGGTAAATACAGCGTCCCTATATTTTTCTGATGATGCTACGCTGTGGTGCCGACGCAGGTGCATTGATATAGAAAAGGGACTCTGCAAGATCGAGACTTGGGAGGATCTCAAGAAGGAGGTCAAGTCTCAATTCTACCCGAAGAATGTGGAGTATGTCGCAAGACGGAGTTTGCGTCAACTCAAGCACACCGGGACGATTAAGGAGTATGTGGCGGAGTTCACCCGCCTGATGCTCACCATTTCCAGTATGGGCGAAGAGGATCGTCTGTTCGCGTTCCTGGAGGGTCTACAACCATGGGCGGCACAAGAATTGCAGAGGCAAGATGTGTCAGATCTGAACACGGCTGTTGCGGCAGCCGAGAAGCTGATGGAGTATCGACGAAATGATGCCCCAAAGCCCAAGGAAAAGACCACCACCAAGTTCAATGGTGGGGGAGCGAAGAAGAACAACGGAAAGGGAGGCCCGCCGCCGAAGAAAAAGCTGCAAGAAAAGCCTTCGACGGAGCGGAAGATCGAGTGCTATGTGTGCGGTGAAAATCACCTCGCACGGGACTGTCCGAACAAGGGCAAGAGGGTGAACGCTGTCCAAGGCGAGGAGGCCGAGGACATAGAGCCTAAGAAGGGGGCTCACATGGGTGCCCTGTACCTGTTTAATGCTTTGAAGAGCAAGGCGGTAGTATCCAAGACCCTGAATCGAGAGCTGATGTACGTGGACGTGAAGATCAACGGCCACAACACCAGGGCGATGGTCGACACGGGGGCTACCCACAACTTTATCTCGGACGCAGAGGTCCGACGCTTGGGTTTGGCACTGGAAAAAGACTCAAGCACGATAAAGGCAGTCAACTCTGAGGCGCGCCCCGTACAGGGGGCGGCCAAAGGAGTGAAAATCCAAGTAGGAGACTGGACTGGTGTCACCAGTCTCACGTCATCACCACTGGACGACTTCGACATGATCCTTGGGATGGACTTCCTCACTTCGGCAAAGGCGGTCCCAATGCCGCATCTAGAAGTCGTCAGGATCATGGAGGAGAGCTCTCCGTGCATGGTGACAACTGCATGAGGCGAGCTTACAAAGGGGACGCCTCTCTCCGCATTATAGCTCAAGAAGGGGATGCGACACGGAGAGATGACTTACCTTGATGTGCTCAAGTCGGAGGAGGCGCCCGTGCAGGGGAATCTTCCGCCTGAGATCGATGACGTCCTTGTGGAGTTCGGGAATGTCATGCCGAAGGAGTTGCCGAAGAGGCTACCTCCGCGGAGGGAGGTAGACCACGCCATCGAGTTGGAGCCGGGCACGAAGCCGCCCGTCATGGCTCCATATCGCATGGCCCCGCCCGAGCTGGACGAGTTGAAGAAGCAACTCAAGGAGCTGCTGGACGCGGGATTCATCAGACCGTCAAAGGCCCCGTATGGTGCACCGGTGCTGTTCCAGAAGAAGAAGGACGAAAGCCTTCGTTTGTGCATCGACTATCGTGCACTAAACAAGGTAACCGTCAAGAACAAATATCCCATCCCGTTGGTGGCGGACTTGTTCGACCAATTGGGAGGCACGAGATACTTCTCCAAACTTGATCTGCGCTCGGGATATTATCAAGTCCGGATTGCAAAGGGCGACGAGGCTAAGACGGCATGCGTGACGAGGTATGGCGCATATGAGTTTATGGTTATGCCTTTTGGTCTAACAAATGCTCCTGCGACTTTTTGTACTTTGATGAACAAGCTCTTTCATCCCTATCTGGATCGGTTCGTCGTGGTCTACCTTGACGACATCGTCGTGTACTCAAACACGATGGAGGAGCACATCGAGCATTTGAAGACTGTCTTCCAGGTACTAAGGGAGAACGAACTCTTCGTCAAGCGGGAGAAGTGCTCATTCGCACAAGAAGAGGTGTCGTTCTTGGGGCACTGGATCGGGCAGGACAAGATATGGATGGACGGCACAAAGGTCCAGTCCATACGGGAGTGGGAGTCTCCCACCAAGCCGACGAAGCTGCGATCGTTCCTTGGCTTGGCGAACTACTACCGGCGGTTCATCCGAGGATATTCCACCATCGCAGCGCCTCTGACCGATCTGCTGCGAAAGGATCGGGCGTGGAGCTGGACGTTCCGATTCGAGGAGGCATTCGAGGCACTGAAGTGGGCTGTGACGGAGGAGCCGGTCTTGTCTCTACCGGACTACTCCAAGGCGATCGAAGTGCACACGGAAGCGTCCGACTTCGCCATCGGTGGGGTGTTGGTGCAGGAAGGACACCCCATCGTGTTCGAGAGCCGCAAGCTGAATGACACTGAGCGGCGCTACACGGTGCAAGAGAAGGAGATGACCGCGGTCGTGCATAGCTTGAGGACATGGCGGCATTACCTTCTCGGCACCAAGTTCGTGGTCATGACGGACAATGTTGCCACAAGCTACTTCCAGTCCCAAAAGAAGCTATCTCCGAAGCAGGCGAGATGGCAAGATTTTTTAGCCGTGTTCGACATGGCGTTGCAGTACAAACCCGGCAAGGAAAATCATGTGGCCGATGCGCTTAGCAGGAAGACCGAGCTCGCATCTGTGTGCTTGTTCAAAGGGGACATTCTGGACCGTGTTCGAGTGGGAATCATGGAGGACCCACTAACACTGGCCATAGTGAAGCTTGCCAAGGAGGGCAAGACGAGAAAGTTTTGGCTGAAAGACGGACTTATCTACACCAAGGGCGATAGGGTGGTCGTGCCTAGGTGGAGTGGCTTGCGGAGACAGCTGCTCAAGGAGTGTCATGACACAAAGTGGGCTGGACATCCGAGACAGAAGCGAACCTTGGCGCTGCTAGAGGCCGCATACTACTGGCCTCGCATGCGTGAGGATGTGGAGGACTATGTTCGCACTTGTCTTGTGTGCCAATAGGACAAGGTGGATCATCAGAAGCCCGGGGGGTGCTTGGGTCCATTCTCCGCCCTGCCGAAATTGGGGGTGCTTGGGTCCATTCTCGTGGTGGTGGACCGGTTCTCAAAGTACGCGACCTTCATTGCTGCTTCGACGGACTGTACAGCAGAGGAGGCCGCACGACTGTTCATCAGCCAAGTGGTGAAGTTCTAGGGCATCCCGGTCAACATTGTCAGCGACCGAGACCCCCGCTTCACGGGGAAGTTCTGGACGGAAGTGTTCAAAATCTTCGGAACGGACTTACACTTCTCGACCAGCTTCCACCCGCAGACGGACGGGCAGACCAAGCGGGTCAACTCGCTACTCGAGGAGTACTTGCAGCACTTTGTAAGTGCCAACCAGAGGGATTGGGTGCATCACCTCAACGTCGCTCAGTTCTGCTACAATCTTCAACGGAGCGAGTCGTCGCACAGAAGTCCATTCGAGTTGGTGATGGGTCGCCAACCGCTTGTCCCGTATATGCTGAGTGCGGGGTCCTCGAGTAGAAGCTCCGCGGCAAACCAGTTCATTTCAGATTTCAAGGCAAAGGCGGACATTGCCAAGGCATTTCTGGAGAAGGCCGCAAGAAAGATGAAGAAGTGGGCCGACGCGAAGCGAAGGCCGGTTGAGTACAAGCAGGGGGACGTGGTACTGGTGAAGCTGCAACCACAACAGTTCAAGGTGTTCCGCAAGGTGCACAAAGGACTAATCCAGAAGTATGAAGGCCCCTTTCCCGTACTCAAGAAGGTAGGCAAGGTGGCCTACAAGCTTGAACTCCCTGCAAAGCTGAAGATTCATCCAGTCTTCCATGCCAGTTGCTTGAAGCTGTACCATGAAGACTTGGAGGATCCCCAGTACGGAGTTCCGAAGCGACCGACGGCGACCATGACGACTTCCTTCGACAAGGAGGTGGAAGTCGTGCTGGACAGGAGGACCATTCGGCGATGAGGCGTGTCCCCGTATGTGGAGTACCTCATCCAGTGGAAGGGCTTGCCTTACGGCGAGTTTAGCTTGAAACGTGCTGATATGCTGCATCAGTTCGAAGCCAAGATCCAGGCGTTTCTCAGCGAGCATGGTTGACGAGGGCATCAACGCCTTAGGTGGGGGAGAATGTAACGTCCCAAATGTTACACCCCGTCCGAGGCCCAGTTGCATAACCTGTTCGCGGACCAAGGTTATGCGGAAAGCTTCCAGAACATTCTAGAAGATGGCGGAAGGCTCTAGAAGATTGTGGATCTCTCCGGAAGGCCCAAGATCGTTCTAGGAGGCCCAAGAAGCTTCTGGAAGGCCCTTGAAGTTTCTTTTTATGTTGCTAGGGAATAAACCTGGAATATGCCATTCCAGTTATGGTAGAATGTAATAATCCTTGGAATATTCCTTCCAGGACTTTCCTTGTATTGCTCTATGAGCACTTATAAAAGGGGGAGGCTCTCATTTGTTCCTCACCACCTAAAAATTGTAAGCATTCTCCAAGTCAATAAAAAGAACCTTACGAGTCCATCTTTGCTCCACTATTCTAATTTTCTTAGCGATCTAGCTAAGGCGGGTTGGGAAGGCTTGCACGAGTCTTTGAGGAGAAAGACAGTGCGCCGCACGGGACGAAGTGCTAGCAGAAACACTAAGTCCGTGACAAGTAGCTAGTCTGTAATTAAAAGGGTTCATTGTGGAAAAGCTCCTCATGACTCTATTGGGATGGGAAAGAAATACGGAACTGTTCCATCAAACCGAAAGTACTCGGGGAGGACCGAAGGAAAAAAAACGTACAAATTAAATATGTCCAAGTCACACACACGATCCAACCTACAAACGCAAATACAACAATTTTTACGTGAAAAAATATGACAAAAAAACCACGGCATGTCAAAATCCATTCCGAAAAAGTCATCACATATGGAACAAAGAGATACACCGACTCCTTTCAAACTCCTCCACTGATCTACGGATCACCGTAATACTTCAACGAGATGAAAATAGATTACAATGAGTATAAAAGGATTACGAAAAAAAGATGACGAGAAAGATGCGTTAATGTAGAACTCCTTGAAGTGATCTCTATTTGAATCAACCCTGAAACTCCGAATCTCCCTTCTTCTTAGAAAATGACAATCGTGAAAAATCTCTTACCTTTTGATAGTAACATACGAGAATTAGGGTTAGGAACAGGGCCGGTTTTGAGGGAGTCCAATGGGTGCGTCCGCATTAGGCCTCCCGAATTCGTAGGCCTCCAAAAAAATTTATATGTATATTTATTATGTATATTAAACTAAATTATGGTTAAATAATTTTAAAACTCCAAAGCTTTCAAACTTATGAATAAATAATTTTAAACTTATGAATAAATAGTTTTAAAAATGTATGTGTATATTTATTATGTATACTATAAAACTAAACTAACTTATGAATAGACAATTTACAAATTAATTGGCCTCCCTTATGTATACTAAGGTAATCAATGTGGAAATTCTATTAATTAACTAAGCCTATATATGTTTCCAATTAACGAATCAATTAACTAAGCCTTCTAAAATTTCCAATTAACGAAACAAGTTAGATATTCTCTCAATACCATTCAATTGATATTCGAAATCAATAGGAAATCATAACACTTAATAGGAAATCTAAGACTTATAGGATTCAAATAAAATTCTATGTATCTCTGACTCTATCGACCTCCTATCTCTCGACCCCTTCTTGTATATAGTAGATCATGTTATTGCGTCACTCAAAAGAAGGTTCAAACAATATCAAAACTATGATAATATTTTTGATTTTTTGTTCGATTCATAGAAATTGAATTCATTAGATAGAGATGGTTTGAGAGCTTCTTGTAGTCGTCTAAAAAGCACTTTGAGACATGGTGACTGCTCTGATATTAATGGAGATGAGTTGTTTGAGGACCTAGAAACTTTACGAATTACGAGATATTATACCAAAAGACACCCAATAACTTAAGATATTAAATTTGATGAAGAACTTTAATTATTTTCTTTTGAATTCTATTGCCAATTTTAGTGACTTACATCTACATAAATGACTTTTTTTTCAAGTTGAAGTTATTGAAACCGTACATTCAATCAGCCAGGTCACATGAAAGATTAAATGAGCCAGCTTTAATTTCCATTCAAAATGAGATCTTGGAAGGTGTTGATTATGAACAATTGATTGCAACTAGAAATGTTAGAAGATTGTTCTTAATGTAAAGATGGCAAAATATGCTTGCTTGTTTAGCTTTTTATCTCTTTTAGTTGAATATTGTTTCAATTGAAATATATTATAGTAGAATATTCTTTCTTAATTTATGATAAGCTTGGATAATTTAATTTTTGAAATTTTTTATTAGAAATTTTTATATATTAGAATAGGCCTCTATTTATGTTTTGCACTGGGCCAAATCATTCTTGACGAATCTCAGCTCCGGCCCTGGTTAGAAAACACATATTTAAAGTACCACAATCCTGAAAATATAAGGACCGTTGATCACGATCCAACAAAATTAATAAAATATCCAATTTCGACCTTCAACTCCGACACCGGTATCGGTATACTGGTAGCGGTATACCGACAATATATAGAATATTGTCCATTTTGAGTGACAACAATTCTACAACAAACACATGTCACACCAATATACCGGTGGTACAACGGCAGCGGTATACCTACGATATATTAGTCCCGGGGCTTGATCAAAGATGGTAAAACAGATGCAACAAAGATCCACGAAGATAAAAATACCAAATAACCCGATTACAATATGGAGGAGGAAAATAGAGAAGAGAAGATCTCTCGTTCTTCCTTGCAAACGTGTTGCAATTGGGACAAAACGAGTTACAATAATCTAGAGAGAGATGAGAAGAAGAACAATGCTGGGGTGTCAAAATACCATTGCTCAAAGCAAGATTCGCCCCACACGATCTGCTTCCAGGAACCAGCAAGTTGAAGAACTTGTGGAACGCTCGAAGTCACCTCTGTTCTGACTCCTCGGATGGACTTACAATGGCGGCAGCAACTCTCTCTCTTTCTCCTTTTCTGACTTGTATTTTCGTAGTAGCCACAAAGAAGACCAGAAGAGAGTATTTATAGAGAGAGGGTGGAAACCCTAGCCGCCTCTTCAGTTATGGAAAGATTGAATCAAATCCCAAAAGATAGCAACGAGATTTAATTCAAATCCCACAAAGATAGGAACGAAATTAATTCAAATCCCATAAAGATAGGATCTGAATTAATTCAAATCCTACAAAGATAGGATCTGATTTAATCGCATTGATTCAGCCTTTCCATAACTAACTTATAATCTGCACAGTCAGCGGATCCCTCCATGCGGCAGCAGCAGCAGCCTGGCCGCATGAGCCTCATGGCCGTATGGACCACATGAGCCGCATGGACCGCATGGACCGCATGAGCCGTATGGACCGCATGTGCCGCATGTGCCACATGGACCGTATGAGCCGCATGGACCGTATGAGTCGCATGGACCGTATGGCCGCATGAGCCGCATGAGCCGTATGGACCGCATGGCCGCATGAGCCGCATGGCCGCATGAGCCGCAGAGCCGCATGAGGCCGCATGAGCCGCAGAGCCGCATGAGGCCGCATATGAGCCGCATGCCGCATAAGACCGCATGGCCACGTATGAGCCGCATAAAGACCGCATGACTGCTGACGTGCTAAGTGCAAAGTACGCCAACAAAATGCCACATTATGCCTCATGAGCCCATGAGCCCGAGTCCGAGTCCGAGTCTCTAAGCCCCTTTGGGGCTTAGCTCCAAATGGAATTAATCCAAGAGAATGACAAAAACATTAATGCTTAATCCTTGGAGCCTTATTCTTACCTCCTAGTAAAATCACCTACATAGTTCCCTCCTTAGGGTCACCACCCCATGTGCATCTCTCAACAACACACCCAAGTATATATGTTGAGATAACTCATGGTCCATTTTCGATGTGGGACTAAAATTTACAAGGCATGTTGAGAGCAAGCTCTCTCCATGTAAAGAAAGCACCAACAATTCCCCACATATCACAACATATGTATGTGTCCAGGGTTGAGCGTTCCCCACAGTAATTATCTATTTTGCATTAGGATAGATGTCGCTGACGACTTGAATCTTCCCGCATGGGTTAAATAACAATGTGATACAAGAATGGACTACGCCTTAAATTCTGCACCACAATTGTAATTCTTCCAACTCACAAAGTGTAGTTACGTGTGCTTCTAGCTGCACATTAAAGGCCCTATGCCAGCCTGGTTTCAGTGTATAATTTTGGGCGTCTACAAGTTTACCCTCAAGAGACGGCCTGATATCTCTTTCCATACACTATAGGTGAGTTCTTTATTAAAGAGATATGGCATGAATCCTTGCGCTTCCTTGCGGTGCTACGTCGCTATGACATGGCCTGAAGCCGAGGCATTACCCCTACCTGGGAGCCTCATCGTAGTGCTATACTACTGTAGCATGAGGTCACAAGCCTCTTTGTAGTGCCAAACTACCCAGCATGAAGCCTAAGGCTTCCTTGCGGTGTTACGCCGCAACGACATGGCTTACAATGTCGAGGCTTTACCCCTACCTGGTACCTCATCGTGGTGTCGTGCCACTGTAACATGGGGCCATCCTTCCCTCTGTAGTGCTGTCTATAACTCTTTAATTACGTCATACAGCATTAGGCTACCTGCCTATTTACGGTGCTACGTCGCTATGACTTGGCTTGCAAAGCCGAGGCATTACCCCTACCTGGAAACCTCATGGTGGAGTCATCCCATTGTAGCATGGAGTTTCACTCCTTGTAGTACTGCTCTACCGTGCTTTCTGTAAAGCACACCAGGCATTCACTCTACCTGAGAACTCATTAAGGCGTTTAAGCCATCCTTCCTCAGGATCTGTTTTTCTACAAAAAAAATACATAGTAGACAATAGTGGTTATGGGTCCGTATCCCTTCCATGTTCCAGAGAACAAGTACCCACTGTTACCTGATAGTTTCCCAGTCAGCGATCCTCCTTTGAACCAAAAGTTAGATGCCTAGTAGATTTTTCTTTGAACTAATAGCATAAAACTTTATGGTAGGATTACAAAGACACACTATCAGAATGCCTTCAAGCCCATTTTACAAGCTGTGTCATCGACCAACTAGCGCTTGAGGCCCTTTGTGAACGGATCTGCCTGGTTCTCCTGACTCCGAACATCAACCACTGCAATTATACCTCTTTTGATAAGATCGTGTACTGTCCTGTGCTTCAACCGCACAATCCTCTTCTTTCCGTTGAAGAGGTCATTTGATGCTACCGCCGCAGTCGCCTGGTTGTCACAGTATATCAGTATTGCCGGTATCTGAGCCCCAACCACTGGAAGATCATACATAAGCTCCCGAAGCCATTCTGCTTCATCTGCTGCAGTTTCAAGTGCATAGAATTCAGATTCCATGGAGGAACGAGAGAGTATAGTCTACTTCTTCGACTTCCACGATATAGCAGCTCCATGTAGAAGCATAGAAAATATCAGAATAATGATCTATGCGGCTCAGAACAGGAGAACCCCATACGGCTCATACAGGAGTGGTCCTATGCGATTCAGAGAGACTCTTAGTCTCATGCGGCTCGTTGTAGGAGAGTCCATGCGGACTACATAGGGACAGTCCTATGCGGTTCAAAGAGCCCCCTAGCCGCATGCGGTTCAGAAGTACATGCGGCTCACATACGACCCACAGAGATATACAGCTCGATCAACGCCACGTGTCCCCATAGGACCCCTTCACACAGCTGGCCATTGAGCAGTGACCCTATTTAATGCTCTGCCATGAATTAATAGCTGACGGCTCTAACACGAAGTGTCATAATGGTCCCATCATAATGACAGACTCTTTGGAAACAGGAGAAAATCTTCGACATGATCCGAGATTGCCACGTGGCCGCTCCCATACGGCTCACTTGAAGGATAGCCCCATGCGGCTGGCAAGAATCATCTTCCTGCGAAGCCATCCCATGCGGCTCGCGAGTACTACACTTATGCGGCTCACCAAGAAGTCACCCTATGCGGCTGGCTAGAATCGTCTTGCTGCGTTTCACCAAGAAGTCATCCTATGCGGCTGGCAAGAATTATCTTCCTGCGGTTCACCAAGAAGTCATCCTATGCGGCTCATGAGTACTATATCTATACGGCCCACCAAGAAGCCATCCCATGCGGCTCATGAGTATTATACTTATGCGGTTTACTGAGACGCTGTCTCATGCGGTTCATGGATATCATACGGTTCTAACAGGATCCACCATAAAGACACGTGGCATAGATTCAATGGCCCCCACGACTTAATAGCTGGTAGCAAGAATGATTATGGGATGCAGATCAATCAGAGATCTACCAGATTCTAATGACCATATTTAACGTTATCCTCATAATTAAAGAGATCAGGTCACATCATTCCTGATCAAGCTAATGGGACACGTGGTGAGAGATCCAAGCTTGACATAGCCAATCATGAAGATTTAAAGCAATCTGCATTGATCATTCATAGGATTCAATATTATCCTCATTTATGGCCAGATCCTTCACGCCAAAAACGAATGGTCCAGATTGATTATACATCAGGCCGTCGCCACTTTGAGAATGGGTAATCATCCAAACCCTAATGATGCCCCCACCATTATAAATAGCAAGGTGCCATTCCTTTATAAAAAAGGACACGATCAGAAGGAGAGAGAAAAAAAGAGTTTCCCCTATTATAATCAGAGAGAAAAATATACAGAGAAAGAGAGAAGTCAGAAGAGCAACCCGAGGAGAGCAAGAAGAGCATTTCTTCATCAACGCCAACCATCTCTTCACAGGAGCCAAGGCTGCATACCAATCGTCCAAGGAGTAAGGCAGGGCTGTCGTCGCCTTCCCGAGCCTCTATCGTCACCCCCAGAATCTAAAATAAACAATTGTACTTAGATTGCTGTACCTAGGTTTTCGTCCCTAGGCTTTCTTTGTACAAGCGAGTTTGTAACGTGAAGTAAAAGTCTGGTCCTCCGATAATTGTTCTATTCTTTTATATTTCATGGCAAACACGATGGCGACTCTGCTGGGGACAAACTTCTCCACGGCTGAGGAGTTGGTGACGCAGTCGGATGCAGCCAAACTTGGCTCCACGTAACAAAAGATGCTCGTCCGCTTCGACCAACAGGCGTTTTAATAGATGCTCTCCGAAGGAAGCGCTGGCCCGGTCCAGAAGCGCACCCGCACGACAAAGGCTCGCAGAGAGTGGAGGCCAAAATTATTTGCTCCTTCCCAAGCCCTCGACGGGATACCCTCTGTTGCTCAAGACGGTAAGAAGGACTCTTCTGTGGCCCCACTTCAGACCGTAGACAACTCTGCTGTCCCCAAGTCCGGCAGAAAAAAATACTATGATGCTGGACTTGCAGGGGCAAAGAGGAACTCTACGCGAACCGAGCCGCATCGGGGTGCTAGCCGCATGGAAAAAGCTCATGCGGCCACATCCGCTAGCCGCATGAAGAAAAATCACGCGGTCACATCTGTCATCCGCATGGCTTATGCGGCTACAATTGCCAATCACATGGATGAAACTCATGCGACTATGGAAGTCAATCGCTTATGGAAAACCCATGCGGCCACAATTACCAACCGCATGCGGCCAGCCTGCACGGTCGTGACTCCTAGCCACTCAAAAACAACTCATCCAACAGCAGAAGACAACCGCATGCAGACAGCCTGCACGGTACTCAATTCTAGCCGCATAGCATCCATTCCACGCTCCTCTCGATCAGTCTTCGACCGTCTCTCGTACGGTCCTGACTCTGATGGTTCTCTGGATAATAAGCCAGACTCTGTCGTATTCAACTTGGACTCCTCCTATTACGCACCCACAAGTGCTAAAAGGAGGAAGTCTAGGGCAGCGCGGGCTCACCAAGTCCAGTCAGCTGCCCCAACCTCTGACCATCGGGGCGTTCTGCTGATTATCACGCGGGCCTCTGATGGGAAGTTGTATAGAACTACTCGAATCCAGCCCCCGACGACAAACGGACAGAGTGGTTCCTCTGACCGGCGTGAGGATATGCTCCACAAGTGCAAGGAAAGAGATGAGGCTTCAGTGTGCAAAGAGTCCTCGCTTGGACGTCACTGCACCCAAATTATCGTCAACTGCTATTGCAACAACGCAGCAGTGATGAAAGATCGGCCGTCAGTCTTCCAAAGACTACAGCGTCCGAGCTCAGAAGATGAAGCACCTCCTATTGTCTCCTACAATTCCACTCAAAAAGTCCTCGCTGAGGGGAGAGGGAAGAAGGCAAGCGTCTCCACCCCGAAGACCTCAATTACTACAACTAAGAAACTGTTGTCTAAACGGTTGTTCTCCACCGGAGTATTCGAACACACTCGTTCAAAGACGAAATCTGCTACAGTGGGAAATTCATCATCCACATCGCTGGGGGTTGAGGGTAGCAGTCCTTCGAACATCCACAACAATCCGGTGTTTCAAGGAGACGAGCCCGAGAAAATAACTCTCCCATCAGGTACAACAGACGCCGATGTCCCCGAGGACATCCATGACTTTCAAGACGAAGCAAACTCTGAGGCTGGGGGTACTGTTCCCTCCGAGTCCGAACCAGAAGACAATATTCCCACATATCCCGATGACTTCTCGGTACATGGGTACGACTCGGAGGACACATCCTCCATCGTTCCTTCCATCACTCCTCATGTAAAGACGATGTTCATGACGGACAACAATCAAGGTGGTTCCAGTGATCGCCAGCACATCGACAGTCTCGAAGCCATATTACTTGCTTTGGTCAAGTCTGTAGACGAGATTAAAGCAGCCCTTCCAACTCTGCAAGGAGGGACGCCTGGCCAAACAAGTGCGGGTCCCGTGGTCAATGCAGACTCGAATTCGGCAGCACCGAACCCGGGCAACAATCTTTCCGAAACAATAGCCCCTACCATGACAGATGAGGCACGAGAAGTAAGAAGAGAGTTCAGGAGCTCCGAGCCATGTTCCATGCCCGAGAAAACGTTCAAGACCTCAGAATTCGGCAACCATACCCTGCTGAATGGAGGGATGTTCCATTCCCACCAAAATATAAGCCGTTCAATATCAACCCGTATGATGGCAAGACCTCAGCAAGTCGGTACATCACTTACTTTAAGGTCACCACCGACCATTTGCCCCATGATGATGCTATCCTCACTCGATTATTCATTGGGGCATTGGAAGGAGTCACCTTCGACTGGTATCGCAATCTGTCGGACAACTGCATCTACTCCTTCGCCAGCTTCAAGCGTCTGTTCTTGGAGAGATTCTACGAAGTAGGGCAGGACGTCACCATGTCCACCCTCATGGACGTCGTCCAAGGGGAGAAGGAGTTGACAAGGAACTACATTGAGCGGTTCCGCCAAACCGCCATGAAGCTGCCCTCCGGAAATCCAGATTCCTCTTTGATTGAAATTTGCCAAAAGAGACTGCTTCCAACAATCAGTCTCTGGATGGACGAAAGTCAGTTCAAAGACTGGAAGACGTTCATCATCAGCGCCACAAGTGCCAAAGTACGACTGAAGAAGGCTCGCCAACTGGGATTGTACATTTCGAAAGGAGAAAACAAGGGCAAGCGTCCCAACAAAGATAATGGGGGTAGCCCCTCCAACAATTGGGACAGCAAGGGAAAGCAGGCTATGGTAGCCGATACAGCACAAAAACCAGAGCCGAAGCCAGCAGACAAACAATGGCCGCAAATCACTTACTCCTTTGAAGACGGTCACGTTAAGCCCATCTTGGACATGCTCACACAAGGGGACAGGATTCAGCTTCCTCCACCAAGACGGGAACCGCGGCCAGCAGAGATGGAGAATCCAAAATACTGCCATTATCATCGCTATGTCCATCATGCTACACATGATTGCTACCAGTTGAAACGATACATACAAAACCTCATCGATTCGAACGCACTGGCCAACGATTTTGAAGAGGTAACCGTGGCGGCCAATATGGTGTCCGTACAATTCGGCAGCTTCCCTCCGACGGAGACTCAAGACGAGGTGGTCCCCGTCCCTCTAGCAACAATGGAAATTACCAATCTTCTACCTCCCCGAGATCAGACTGTCGGTCTAGTACCCCTCACCACATCTCGAGGGGAGGTCATGTGGATCCATCCAGACTTGGTGTTAGAAGTGACTCGGCCCACACCATCTTCCACCGACAAGAAGAAATGTGGAAAAGTCAGGACCTGCCACACAATCTCGGCAGACAACGAGGAAGCTACAGCCGTCGTCACACGATCCGGAGCACAATCCCAACCTGTGGTTGACAATCCAGCTAAAAACCATCAACCCACTACAACTGATGCTCCGGGACCGGCTCAGCCTTCGACGACCGACAATCCTAGGCCGAGGGAGACTCGCTTCGACAAATCCCTCCGAAAATAGGCAACCCAAGGGCTAGAGAGGCCCTACAACTTTGACATTTTAGTGCAATTGGCTAACACACCGGCCAAGTTATCACTGTACGAACTCCTAAGGCTCTCCAACGACGTTCGTATTGCATTAAGCGAAGCACTCCAAAATGCCGATGTCTATCTGGCTCAATCCAACCTAACCGGGGAGGACTCACCCGTGGATCTCCAGGACAGTGCCTGTACGGGAGCAATACCCAACATCGTCTTCACTTCGCAGGACATGCTCATCAAAACTAATCTGTACGATCGCCCATTATACTACACTGGATACATCGGTGACGTAATGGTGGATCGGATGCATATTGATCCAGGCTCTTCCATAAGCATTATCCCGAAGGGTCTGCTACATCATCTCCGCATCCCAATGCATTGCCTGACACCTACAAGTACCGCCATCAGCGAGTTCAATTCGGGCAGGAGCTACCCTATTGGGAAGATTCGTCTGAAGTGTCAAATTGGAGACCTCCAATCCGAAGTCACCTACTACGTCATCGATGCAGACACTTCTTACAACATCCTCCTAGGGCACCCGTGGATACATGATTATATGATCGTGCCTTCCACGCTGCACCAATGCTTCAAATATGTCGACAAATACGGCTTCGTGAAGACAGAATTTGCTGACATCGATCCCTTCAAAGGGGTCGAATCTTACTACTCGGACTCCTGCCTATACGAAAAGTCAAAGAGGCACCTTGATGAAGGAAATAAACAAGCTGGTACCGAAACGGCCACAGGATCAGAAGGACCTCTGACGATCCACCTCAAAGCTCGTAAACCGGGAAAGTTCGCACCCCTTACCGCCACTCTGCGGAAGGACGCGATCAGCCTCTCGGCGCAGGAAGAGCAGATGATAATCCGGCTACCAAGGTCTGGTCAAGTGCCAAGATCCACAACGGGGCCACTAACAATCAGACTGTCGAGAGTCGGTCAGCCCCAAATGGAGAAGCTCAATCCCTCCGACAAACTACTGACGATACGCCTTCCCAAGAAGGATCATCACCCCGATGCGAGGTCCGACACTTCTACCGAACCGGCCACTCCCCGCTCTACATTAAATGCCAAACTGGGGGTCGCTAGTCTGCCAACGACTCCGCGCTCTGCTCCAACAACTGAACCACTGACAATCAAGCTTCCCAGGTCATCTTCTCAGTCTTTATTTATACAGGGGGTAGCCGAAAAGGAACCGGAGCTAGCCAAGTATGTGGCTGTCCACACTGATGTCCCCTCCGCTGATGATGTAATCCCACTAGAAAAGATACCTTACTTCATCAATAAAGGGTTATCTTTGAACTATACCGAGCTCAATAAGCTATGTACAATGTACGCTATGGAACACGGTATAGGCACTCACCTACACACACAAGTGACAAATGTGTACACCGCGATCCAGCTTACTCTAGTAGAAGACGCTTACCGAATAATCGAGGGAGGGGATCATCCGATCATCTTCGGCCGGACGAACAACCCGCATCCCCTCACCATAGAGGAGGCCGACCTCGGGTCAGACGCCGAAAGACTGCCTCTGTATCTCTATAGCCCTCAATCCAAATATCTCATGCAGAAACAGGAGTATGATCTGGAGACGACGCCAGGTTTGAACTATGGCACTGGACGACGATTACCTTTGAAGCCGCCGGTCCCGACAGGCAAACCACGAGACTACTATAACAAAACTCGATGCGGGTTGGGGTATGTAATGCCTACTACAACCCCTGAGAGTTCAGATGAAGAATGCGACTGGCAGTCACATTCAACCGGGTCATCAACTTCGGACTCGGATACCAGCATCGAAGATATGTTCAGACAAGTCATGATAGTCAACATGGCATTCGCCGACGCTTACGAAGAAGACGAAGACATCCCCGAAATCCTCGAGCTAGAGCTGTGGGCCCAGCAATTGGACGCACAATGGGAAAAGCGGTTCGAACAGAGAGAACCTCCTACTGAAGATGAGGTCATACAAGTGGATCTGGGCAGCGAATCTTCTCCAAAACCGATTTTCGTCAGTAAAAGCCTAACAGACGAAGAACGGGAGTCGCTGCCAGAACTTGTCAGAAAATACATTAATGTATTCACCTGGAGGTATGAAGACATGCCAAGGTTAAATCCCGACATTGCTCTTCACAAGCTCAACATTCGGCCAGATGCGAAGCCGGTCAAGCATCAACAGCGACGCTTTCGTCCAGGCATCATGGACGCGATCGAAGCCGAAGTCAACAAACTGATAGCCAGCAGCTTTATTCGTGAGGAGCAACATCCCGATTGGGTCGCCAATATAGTACCCGTCCTCAAGAAGAATGGAAAGATTCGAATCTGTATCGACTTCCGCAATCTGAATGAGGCATGCCCCAAAGATGAATTCCTCCTTCCTATTACAGACATCATGATCGACAATACCTGCAGCTTCGAACGTATGTCATTCATGGATGGCTTCTCGGGGTACAACCAAATCAAGATGTCTCCTGACGACGAAAAGCATACATCATTCCGAACACCGATTGGCACATACTGCTACACAGTTATGCCTTTCGGTTTAAAGAATGCTGGCGCCACCTATCAAAGAGCCATGAGCATCATCTTCAGAGACCACTTACGCAAGATAGTGGAGTGCTACGTTGACGATATAGCCGTCAAAAGTCGCCGCAAAGAAGACCATCTGCAGGATCTAAGGACGGTATCCGACCTAATACGAGCGCACAATTTGAAAATAAATCCTACGAAGTCCTTTCTGGGCATATCCAGCAGGAAATTCTTGGGCTTCATCATTACTACAGAGGGTATCCATGTAGACCCTGAGAAGACAAAAGCAATTATGGAGATGGGTCCCCCGAGAAATCTCCGCGAACTCAGAGGCCTCCAAGGGAGGCTAGCTTACATCAGGAGGTTCATTTCTAACCTCTCCGAGCGATGCCGACCGTTCACGCACCTCATGAAGAAAGGAGTCTCATTCGTATGGGACGAGGAATGTCAACGTGCTTTCGACAGCATCAAAGAATATTTGTCAAATCCTCCAGTTTTGGTGGCTCCGGTTCCGGAAAAACTATTCCTGCTCTATGTCCGAGCAATGGAACACTCTCTCGGGGCTCTGCTAGAATAGAACAACGATGCAGGCCATGAACAGGCCATATATTACCTTAGCCGAATGATGATTGGGCCAGAGCATCGATACACCGCTGTGGAGAAGGAATGCCTCGCCCTGGTGTTCGCCATTCAGAAAATGCGACACTATGTCACCGGACAAACGATACACGTGATCTCACGAATCAACCCTCTCAGGGTCCTCATGACTAAACCAGGGGAACTCAGCTCTCGCCTCGCTACGTGGGTAATATTACTGTCCCCTTATCATATGATCTTTGTCCCTCAAAAGGCAGTCAAAGGTTAAGCCCTGGCAGACTTCTTAGCAGTCTACCCAGGCTCGGAGTCCTCCAGGATAGATGAAGAGATCCCAGATGAGGTCTCCAACTCGCATGCAACCTCTCACGAGAATATATGGCGAATGTTCTTCGACGGTGCTTCGAGGACCGGACCTAAAGGCAATATCGTCGTCGGAGTCGGGGTAGTGCTAGTCTCCCCGACCGGATTGGTGATCAACCGCGCTTATTCCCTCACAGAGCCCTGCTCTAACAATGTGGCTGAGTACAACGCTCTGGTCATTGGTCTCCAACTCGCAAGAGAGCTGGGGGTAGAATACCTTAAAGCATACGGTAATTCCCAACTAATCGTCAAT
This sequence comes from Iris pallida, assembly GCA_029216955.1. Lineage (NCBI taxonomy): Eukaryota > Viridiplantae > Streptophyta > Magnoliopsida > Asparagales > Iridaceae > Iris > Iris pallida. Next base: position 11,665,842 of record JANAVB010002393.1, on the reverse strand, counting down.
CAGATCCGGGGCTCATATGAGGTCCGTCACGAAGACATGGTCCCCTATCACCAAATAGCGATTGACATCATCTCGTCATTCGAGGGGTTCTTCATCGAACATGTCTCCAGACTCCGAAATATCGAAGCCGATGCCCTAGCTGGTCTTGCCGCTTCCTTAGCAGTTTCGAACTATGATCGCCAATCAGTGGATGTGATAGGCCACGAACTAGTCTGTCCCAAGAACAATGTGCAATTCGTGGCGAGTTATTCCGCCCAGACAATCGATGATGCCCCAGATTGTAGACAACCATTCATCGACTTCGTCGTCTACGATATCCTGCCCGAGAACCCAAAGGAAGCTACTTCCATCAGACGACGTTCTCTCAGATTCTTCTACGATACAGAGAAAAAAATACTGTATCGTCGCTCCTACAACGGATTACTGCTTCGGTGTCTGTCAAACGCAGAAGCCAAAGAAGCCGTACGAGAAGCTCATGACGGTGTCTGTGGGGCCCACCAACCCGGCCCAAAGCTACAATATCGTCTTCGTCGAATGGGCTACTATTGGCCCACAATGGTGGCAGATGCGATAGACTATGCTAGAAAATGCAAAGCCTGCCAAGTCCACGCGGACTTCATTCACCAACCATCCGAGTTTCTACATCCGACAGTGGCGTCCTGGCCATTCGAAGCATGGGGAATGGATATCATTGGTCCAATCACCCCACTTTCCTCCCGAGGACATCGCTTCATACTTGCGATCAGTCTTCTCCAAATGGACGGAAGTTGTCCCGCTCACAGAAGTTAAGACTTCAAACGTGATCAGCTTCCTTAAGCATCACGTCATCTACCGCTTTGGACTGCCCCGAAGGATCATCCATGATAATGGTCCGCAATTTGCAAGCCACGTATTCTATCAGTTTTGCGATAAGCACCGTATTCAGAATGTCGCTTCGACACCGTACAACCCGGCAGCGAACGGGTTGGCAGAGGCATTCAACAAAACAATCATCAAATTCCTCAAGAAGTTTGTCTCCTCCAATAAATGCGACTGGAACGAGAAGCTCGGTGAATGCTTATGGGCTTATCGTACCACAGTTCGAACAGCCACCGGGAACACACCATTCTTCGTGGTGTACGGGAGTGAAGCAGTCCTCCCATTGGAGACTCAGATCCCCTCACTAGGCGTCGCCCTCACACATCAATTGACGACAGACAAAAACCACCATCGCCGGCTACAGGAATTGGAGGCACTAGACGAAAAACGCCTCTTGGCTCAGCAACGAATTGAGCTATACCAAGCACGCATCTCCGGAGCCTTCAACAAGAAGGTCAAAATCAGAACATTCCAGGTGGGCAATCTCGTTCTGGCAGTACGGAGGCCGATGGTTATGACTCACAAGACCGCCGACAAATTCCAGCCAAAGTGGGAAGGCCCATTTATCATTGAGACAGTATTCTCCAACGGTGCTTACCGCCTCGCAAAACAAAACGGAGACTTACTCATGTTGCCCGTCAACGGCTAGTTCCTGAAGAAATATTATGTCTAAACAACATTCTCTCCAGATCATCGAGTTATGTACCCGCTGGTACTGCTGAACTCACATCCACAACATTTTAGATTATCGAGTTATGTACCCGCTGGTATCGCTGAACTCACATCCACAATATTTTAGATTATCGAGTCATGTACCCGCTGGTACCGCTGAACTCACATCCACAATATTTTAGATTATCGAGTCATGTACCCGCTGGGGCCGCTGAACTCACACTTTCTCAATATTCCAAATTACCGAGTTATGTACCCGCTGGTGCCTCTGAACTCACATTCCGGTCACTCTTTCGGATAGTAAGTCACGTATGATTATACCTCTGAACTTTCTTCCTGGAAGAGATCCTCCCTCATGATCCACTACCCGCACTCCCAGTACACCAAAAAGGGTAATCGATCCATAAATTTCCGAAACGGCCATGTCCTCATTACCTCTGAGTCGTCTTCACTTCCACCAAAAACAAATCGCCCCCTCGCATAGAACTTCCACGTTCTCCTACCTCTGAGTCATTCTATGTACCCCTCTTCATTGAGCCCACTCCTGCCATGTCCTCATTACCTCTGAGTGGGAAGGCTCTGTCGAAGAAACCTTCATGCTTGCCATGTCCCCATTATCTCTGAGTAAGTATGTCGGTTCCCTTTCAACCTATTATCTGTACCCACAACCGGAGTACGACAAGGATAATAGGTCCACAAATGTCCTATGTTGACCACAAATGTCCTCTGTTGACCACAAATGTCCTCTGTTGACCATAAATGTCCTCTATTGACCACAAATGTCCTCTGTTGACCACAAATGTCCTCTGTTGACCACAAATGTCCGCTGTTGACCATGAATATCTTCCGTGAAATCTCCCCTGCCATGTCTTCATTACCTCTAAGCAGGAAGATTCCACGGTAAAACCCTCATGCTTGCCATGTCCTCATAACCTCTGAGCAAATATGTTGGTTTTCCTTTCACCCTATTATCCGTATCCTAAACCAGGGTACGCCAAGGATAATAGGTCCACAAATATCCCTTTCTAAGCTTCTTAGCATCTCACCATGCCCCGGGAGCCCAGCTGCTCTACGGTATTCTTTTTCCCAATACCGAGAGCACCCATGACCACTTTGCCATGGCTGTTCTGGACATCCTGACCAAACTTGTTATTCGTACCTAAAACCAAGGTACGCCTAGGGTAACAGGTCCACAAATTATCTCCCAGCAAGTCCAATTCCACAAACGCCACAAGTACAAGAAAGAGAAGATGAGTTGAAACATGCTCATTTATTCAAAATTCAAAGTGCTATACCATTTGGGATCACACCCCTTACAAAAAAGAAAAGAAAAAAAAGGACAAAAGAAAACAGAAAATCGATCACTGCTCCGGGGCACATAACGCCCTGAGACGGTCCGTCAGCAAGGCAACCGACCGCTCAAACCTCTGGGTAGCCCGACGCTCCGCCTCTTGGGTCAGCACCGCCTCGTCCTCCAGTTGAGCATGGGCTTCTCAGTTATCCTCGAATCTCTTAAAGGCCCGCTCCAAGTTAACAGAAGATCGGGAAACCTTCTCGGCCTTCCGAACGATTGACTCCTGTTCTGTCTGAGCAGCCTTTAGCTCTGATTCTAAGAAGGCTAACTTCTTCTGGAGTGCGAGAATTTGCTCCTTCGTGTCAGCAATTCCACGAGAAGCAGACTCTTTTCGAGCACGGCAAGCTTGACTCCGACGATCCAGCCTGTCATACGACGCGGAGAACTTGTCAAGGTCTCCCTGTACAACTGGCCCGGCAGTATCTCGAGCGAGCTTGATCCTATCCCGAGCAGCAATGAGGAAGCCCCGTTCTCGATCAATCGTAGCAGGCAAGCCAGCCTGCCGTATCGCCAGCAATTGGGTCACCAGCTGATCAGCCTCTGCCAATTTAGGCTCCAGGAGTGCAGCCAACCCCACCCCGCCAGGAAGAGACTTCAAAGTTGCAACCTAACCCCGAGCGCACCGCAGAGACAGAGTAAAAGGGGTCCCCCGTTCTACAGCAGCATCTACGCCCCTCTTTAAATGGCGATAGAAGCTGTCGACCACATCCTGTGTCACCTCGTCCAGAGCCTTCGAGGAAGCCGGTGTCAACGGGAGTGTAGCCGACAACGCTGAAGAAGATACAACAGAATCTGCCGCTCCTGCCACAAGAGAAACAAACTCTGTACGGAAGGACGCATGAACAGCGGACAACTCCTCTTCAGCGGCCCGCAGAACTTGAATGCTCGGCAGGGCCGAGAGGTCAATCTCCGAAGCCGTATGATCAGCAGAGGATAAGGTGGAGACCATCGCCAGCTCCATTCCTATCTGCCCGGGGCTGGCGGAAGGCCCCTCGACATGAGACGGCAAAGGAGAGGAAACGCTCCGTTCTCCCAGATCACGGCAGGCCGAGCCTTCCCCAAGAACATCCGCGGTGGAAAGTAAAGGGTCAGGACCTGTAGGGCCAAGGCAACCATGAATCGATTTAACCCGGAGGATATGTTGATAGAGCAAATAAGCCCCCTCACTAGTCAATATTTAGCTTATCTTACCAGTGGAGGAGTGTGGAGGCTGAAGGTCGCCTACAGCCACCGAAGCCTCTTCACTAACCGTCTCCGAGTCAGGTATAATAGGCTCCTCCGCCCCGGCACCCTCGGAAAGGGATGCAACGAGATTGGCGTCGCCCTGCTGAAGTTCAGCAATCTCGGAGACGGGCCCGAGGAAACCCTCATTACCCCGGCCCGAGGCCTCAGCAACCTGGGAGCTTCCAGCCGCCGCTGAGAGAGCTCCCGCAGAAAGGACCGCGGCACACATGTCGCTAATCAAAGCAGCAAGGGACGGGTTAACGCCAGGGGTAGTAGACGGTTCAGGAGAGCCTGGTTCGTCAGACGTCTACAAAGAAAAAATGATCAAGTCATATCTCCAAGAAAAAAAGAAAACCACAACAAAAAGATGGCTCCGACTTGGTCTTACCTCCGGAACATCGCCTACATCCTCACTCCTTCCTGTAATAAGTAGCCTACGGGGCCCGACCTTCGCTCTCTTCACAGAAAAGGCTACTCCTCTGTCAGTAGACTCACACCTGCCTCGCTTACGTGAGGAACCAGGCACGACAGACGGTAGTTCTACCCGCACTACCTCTGGAACAGGTGGCAAGTGGTCTACCGCCTCATCTAATACAAACGACGGTTGATCCGTCATCATCTCATCTGCAATGACGGGAGGTTGACCCGCCGTTGCCTCGTCACCAGAAGAGAGAGAGTCCTCGTCGTCCCGCTCGTTGTCTTCCTCAGTTGTGTCGAAGGACTCGAAATCGGGCGGGGGAACTCTATTCGCCCCTTTCTTCTTTGCCCTCGACACCATAGCCTTCTCCGCCAGGCGAGTGCCCACGATGAAGCTAGTCCTCGGGTCAAAATCGATGGGAGGAGGATTTACCGTAACACGATATAAGGCCGCCATATGCAAGATTTCCCCTATCACATTTGCGGCCGGCACCGAGAAGCTAGTTCGAGTATGACAAGTGTCATAGTAGCTCCATGCCCTAATACCGTCGAGAATGCTACCTTCAAATCCCAGGTGGGAACCGGGACGCCCGAGGAATAGCTGACTATACCCAAATTGACGGGCAAACCTACTGGGCAAGTAGGGCTCTAAGTACACAGTGTTGCGATTGCGGTAAACTAAATGCGCCGGGCGAATGTTACGCAGCCAGAAATGTATATTTTCAGGTAAGAAATGAGGAGGTCCAATACCATCAACATGAACACTCCGTACTTCTTGGTCAGTAAAACGGAGAACGGATACGAAAAATTATATCCGTCCACCCTTGCCAACATCCTCCGACACGCCGGCATGGTACTACATTCCCAAGGCTGATGGTGATACCTGAAAAGAAAAGCGTCGTCATCCGTGACGCCATCCCCCGTCCCGGGCCTCATCAAAGACTGATAATGCAACAACAGCCATCCCAGCAAATAATGATAAGGCAGTTCTATACGTTCAAAGTCCATTGCCACGTCACGAGCAATGACCTTGGACGAGAAGGCACGGAGACCATGCTGAATACTGCACACCATAGCAGGAAGAAGAGCCAGCCTGACCCCAAAGGCCAACTTCACGGTAGGGAGAATGAAGTGGCGACTGATCCTTTCGATAAAACCTGCCCCTCCTGAAACCACACAATTGTGCAGCCACACCATTAAAAACCCCGCCAAGAGTGCCTTCTCTGACAGGTGCCGGGTACTATAGTAAAAATAGCTGAAGGAGTCAATCTGGCTCCCAAATTTGTCACTTTTGGACTTCGACCTCCTAGCAGTCGACACCAGGTCCTCTACTTCCATAGGAGTTTGACGATCCCGAGAAGTAACTCGGCCAGCAACGCTAAATTTGAAGAGGTATGAGACCCAAGATTTGGTATGGGGAGCATCCCCTTCCGAGCTGTCATTTTTCTGGATAGTCGTTCGGTGACAGGTGCTATGATGACACAATAGTTCTTGATACACAGCGACAAAACCTGGGAATCGCCGGTCTAAATCCTGGAACTCCTCATTCGTCGGAGTGTACGCTTCGAAGGGCTCGTCCCCCCAGGGAAGCTTGGAGACAGCATACATCTCGTGAAGAGCGAGCCCTAATTCTCCTACAGGGGTAAAGAAAGTCCCTGTCCGATGATTGTACATCTCCAGAAGGGCCATGAACAATGGCTTATTAACGGGTAACCCGTAGCTGGTACACCGGATAGCATCATAAAGATTGACTTCTCGCAAAAATTCCCCGTAGTTCCGAAGAATCCACGAGGTCAGGTTAGCCCATGGGGGAATGGGGTGTAACCAACTCGGCAGGACCAATCTGCCAACAGGATAGGACCCTTTGTGAGCAAGCTGGCTCAGGAAGGTGTCAGCCTGAGTGAATGAGAAGTTTGGACTGGGTGTGTTGATGAAGGTACCCGGAACTAATCCCATCACGGATCGACTGGCCGGATCCTTGATCGCGCGCACCGACCCAGTGGTCTTGTTGTAACGGATGTTACCAACAAACATCCCCGGTCTGGTTGGAGTGAGGGTGTCTGGCATCTGCCTGTCCAAAACGATCATGTTGAACCACGCAAAAGGGAAATGGCACTTCATAATGGGGATATGAATCGGCATCCTGTCCAAGTCAAAATCCCAACTCTCGAAAACATCCAGCACTCGAGAGTTTTCTATGATCAATGCATCCCCAAAGAGGAAGACCGGTCTCAGATACTTCCCATCAGATTTCCCGGAGCTCATCATGTCACTAAGGAATTGGAAAGACTGAACCCTGATGGCATTTAGTCACTCCAAAGGTTCGTTAACAAGGAGCTGCTCGGATACTTGATGAACCAAATCATCCCGACGCACGCCCAAGGCGAACTGACGCGAGCCAACCAGAAGTTCTCCCGCAGGATTTACCGGCAGATTTACTGAAGAAAAAACAAAAGAAACAAAGTCAAAAAGATAGCTGAAACACAAACTACGTGATGCTTATGCGGCTTAGTGCAGTATAGCCTCATGCGGTTCAGTTGGAAAAAGTTCATACAGGCCAGCCCGAATGAGCTTATGCGGTTCGGTTAGAAAGGAGCATATGCGGTTAAGTTCGGATGAGCCCATACGGGTCAGTCCGAATGCGCTTACACGGCTCGGTTCGAAAGTAGCATATGCGGTTCTATGCGGTTCAGTGCGGATGAGCTTATGCGGTTTAGTTCAAATGAGCTTATGCGGTTCAGCCCGAAATAGGCTTATGAGGCTCAGTTTAAAAAAGCTCATGCGGTCCAGTCCAAGTGAGCTTATACGGCCCTGAGGATGAAGTAGTTATGCGGCTGCAAACAACAACTTTCATGCGGCTCAGACCTAGGTCATATCCCACGCGACTCGAGTCGGACACGCAGCATACTTGGCAATACAGGCTCGCGCATAAAATATGCGGCATAGCCATGACAGTTTATGTTGATGGTCCTACCAGCAATAGGCGGGTGAACGTCGGGGTGAAAAACAGGCACGTCAGCCGACGGAGGAGCCGCCACGTTCGCCGTCGTCGATAAAGACGCGACCTTCTTGCCCTTCGCTGCCGCAGACGACGACGTAGCCTTTTTGCCCATAGCAGCGATAGTCTTTTTGGAAGCCATTGGCAATCGTTGATGAGAGAAGACGAAGAGAAAGTCGGCAACAAGGAGTTCGAGCAAAGAGGAGAGGTTAAATAAACCCTCAAAGAATAAAATCATTCCTATTTATAGGCGAAGGAGGCCCAAAAAATCAAAACAAATGCCTCGATCCACGCGTCGCCTAAAAATAAAAGAAGAACGCTTCGGTCAAAACAAAACTGACCCTTGGGATCCTCCCACAAGAGGCGGCGAATCAAGGGCATTTAATGCAGAAGATTTACACACGTGGTTGGGACACGTGGCAAAAAGTCTATGCGACCTAACAAAGCTCATGCGGCCAGTTAAAATCCATACGGATGAATCATCTATGCAGTCAACAAAGGCCATGCTTCTTATTCAAAGTATTTCAATTTTGCAAATTGAAAACTTTGAAGGGGGTCTTGTAGAAGCATGGAAAATATCAGAATAATGATCTATGCGGCTCAGAACAGGAGAACCCCATGCGGCTCATACAGGAGTGGTCCTATGCGATTCAGAGAGACTCTTAGTCTCATGCGGCTCGTTGCAGGAGAGTCCATACGGCTTACATAGGGACAGTCCTATGCGGTTCAAAGAGCCCCCTAGCCGTATACGGTTCAGAAGTACATGCGGCTCACATACGACCCACAGAGATATGCGGCTCGATCAACGCCACGTGTTCCCATAGGACCCCTTCACACAATTGGCCATTGAGCAGTGGCCCTATTTAATGCTCTGCCATAAATTAACAACAGACGGCTCTGACATGAAGTGTCATAATGGCCCCGTCATAATGACAGACTATTTGGGAACAGGAGAAAATCATCGACATGATCCGAGATTGCCACGTGGCCGCTCCCATGTGGCTCACTTGAAGGATAGCCCCATGCGGCTGGCAAGAATCATCTTCCTGTGAAGCCATCCCGGCTCGCGAGTACTACACTTATGCGGCTCACCAAGAAGTCACCCCATGCGGCTGGATAGAATCATCTTCCTGCGGTTCACCAAGAAGTCATCCCATACGGCTAGCAAGAATCATCTTTCTGCGGTTCACCAAGAAGTCATCCTATGCGGCTCGTGAGTACTATATCTATGCGGCCCACCAAGAAGCCATCCCATGCGGCTCATGAGTATTATACTTATACGGTTCATTGAGACACTGTCTCATGCGGTTCATGGATATCATGCGGTTCTAACAGGATCTACCATAAAGACACGTGGCATAGATTTAATGGCCCCCACGACTTAATAGCTGGTAGCAAGGATGATTATGGGATGCAGATCAATCAAAGATTTACCAGATTCCAATGACCATATTTAACGTTATCCTCATAATTAATAAGATCAGGTCATATTATTCCTGATCAAGCTAATGGGACACGTGGTGAGAGATCCAAGCTTAACATAGCCAATCATGAAGATTTAAAGCAATCTGCATTGATCATTCATAGGATTCAATATTATCCTCATTTATGGCCAGATCCTTCATGCCAAAAACGAATGGTCCAGATTGATTATACATTAGGCCGCCACCACTTTGAGAATGGGTAATCATCCAAACCCTAATGATGCCCCCACTATTATAAATAGCAAGGTGCCATTCCCTTGTAAAAAAGGACACGATCAGAAGGAGAGAGAAAAAAGAGAGCTTCCCCCATTATAATCAGAGAGAAAAATATACAGAGAAAGAGAGAAGTCAGAAGAGCAACCCGAGGAGAGCAAGAAGAGCATTTCTTCATCAACGTCAACCATCTCTTTACAGGAGCCAAGGCTGCATACCGATCGTCCAAGGAGAAAGGCAGGGCTGCCATCGTCTTTCCGAGCCTCTATCGTCACCCCCCAGAATCTAAAATAAACAATTGTACTTAGATTGTTGTACCTAGGTTTTCGTTCCTAGGCTTTCTTTGTACAAGCGAGTTTGTAACGTGAAATAAAAGTCCGGTCCTCCGATAATTGTTCTGTTCTTTTATATTTCATGGCAAACACTCCACCCAAGGAAAAGACATATCCACCTATGGATCTCTCACTTTCCACCTCTGAACACCAGCTAGCATTATTGAAGCCTTCCACTACTGTCGGATACCTGTTGTAGTGCAGTGCATATGTCTGAGTCTTCTTGAGATATCTCATCACCCGCTTCACAGCTTTCCAGTGCTCAACCCCTGGGTTGCTTGTGAACCGACTCAGCATTCCCACGGCAAAAGCTATGTCAGGCCTTGTGGCAGTGGTTGCGTATATCAAACTTCTGATAACGCTAGAATACTCCAGCTGCCTGACGCTTTCCCTCGAGTTTGGCTTCAGCTTCTGATCACACCTGTATGGCGTATCGATCCCTGGAAGATTCTTATACCCATAGCGTGTGAGCATCTTCTCAATATAGTGAGATTGTGACAGCGCTACTCCAGTGTCTGTCCGGATGATCTTTATGCCCAAGATGACATCTGCATCCCCCAAGTCCTTCATACTGAACTTGGTTGAGAGAAACTTCTTTGTCTCTGTGACACAGCCTATATCCATACCTAGGATTAGCATGTCGTCCACGTACAGACAAACGATGACTCCTCTTCCATCAGCAAACTTTGTGTAAACACATTTGTCCGTCTCGCTGACTCTGTAGCTGTTTGACCTAATAACTTTGTCAAACTTCTCATGCCACATCTTGGGAGCTTGCTTCAAACCATACAATGATTTCACCAACTTGCCGACTTTGTCTTCAAGACCTTTGACGACAAATCCATCTGGCTGTTGCATGTAAATCTCTTCGGTCAGCTCCCCATTCAGGAATACGATCTTTACATCCATCTGATGTATCACCAACTTATGTATAGCTGCTAGAGCGATTAACATCCTGATGGTGGTCATCCGAGCTACTGGAGCGTACGTGTCAAAGTAGTCTATCCCCTGTTTCTGAGAAAATCCCTTGGCTACCAGCCTAGCCTTGAACTTGTCAATAGTTCCATCTGCCTTCATCTTCTTCTTAAAGATCCATTTACATCCGATGGACTTTTCTCCTTCAGGTAGATCTACCAACACCTATGTGTTATTGGAGGAGATAGAGTCAAACTCGTCATTCACTGCCTCCTTCCAAAAGATAGCATCACTGGTTTTCATCGCCTCATCATAGGTAAGCGGATCTGCTTCCACATGATAGGTGACAAAGTCATCTCCGAAGTCTTTCGGTCTCCTCGCTCGCTTAGCTGACGGCTCTGCGAGTTCTGGTACAAGAGTTGTTTCATCAACAACAGCTTCTTCTTGGACTACTGGCCTATATGAGATTTCAGTCTCATTTGCACCTACATCATTTTCCGGAATGTCCGAAAGAACAATGTTTTTGTCTTTTGCAAACTTGTCTTCAAAGTATTCAGCATCGCGAGATTCGACGATATGATTTGACTCAATATCAAGAAATCTCCTAGCATCACTCTTCTCGGCATACCCTAAGAAGATCGCCTTCGTAGTCCTTGTCCCTAGCTTCTGAATCTTCAGATCTGGGAGTGTCACGCCCCAGTACCGAAATACGGGGACGGACTAGGCCAGCTACTCCTCAGGCTCTGCTACGGAATCTGGCCAAACAAAACCAGCGGGGTCAGCCCCGAATAGCAAGTACCGCCAAAGGGGCACAAGAGTTAAGATAAAACCCAGTTATAATGATAAGAATAAAGCTTATGCTGCGGCTATAGGGTAGCGTTACATCGTCGGACCCATCTGGCACCCTTACAACCAAACAAGGACAAAAGGTGCCACATGGAGCCGGGACGCGTCGCACTCTATGACCTTCACATAAGTTTACAGATATAAGTAAGAAGATCTCCTGGTCGTGACTTCGGTCGACAGACCATCGCAGTACGATAACCAACCCAACAATCAAACAAGAACATGGGTTGGATCACGTACCGCGGTGGGCCATGTTCCTTAGTCATTCACAGGAGTAACACATCACAATCAAATTAAGGCTTCCGTTCGTAACTTCGGTCCGCAGCCTGTCATAGTACGATAACCAACCCAACAATCAAACAAGAACATGGGTTGGATCACGCACCATAACAGTCCGCTTTCCTCAGTTACTCGCGGAAGGTAAAAGAAAAATACAAGCAAGTCATTTTCACGGCCAGTCAAGTCTACGAGTTTCTAGTATGGCGAGGTTATCCTCGCATTAATTATCAGAGTCCTCAGATCGTATCTTTCCAGCAAGGCTAGCCAACCCAGGGGTTCGCGTAGACAGGTATGATTTGAGCACAGGTCCCTCGTAAGGCTACCTTGCTAAAACATATAATATGTAGCAGGAATTAATCGGATACAGTCATCCACTCGTTGCAGATGACACAGTATCCGTGGAGACCAGCCGGCGCGTCAAGACAATATCTCAAGGCGGCTGGTGTAACACGATCTCGGGATTTGCCCTTCCCATGCATCTAGTATATTTAGTTGCCTAATTTAGCCCTAGGTGAAACCTTGGATCCTCATGCTGTGGCCTGCATGATCATCCTCCTAGAATGTCGTACCGTAGTACGAGTACCCCAAGTGAGGATCCATGCCGATTAGTATGTCAACATGTTCTACCCTCCTTAGTGTATTACAACATTGCAATGCGCCACGTGGGATTACGAGTCATTTGTCAAGCACGAACGAGAACCGGAACATTCAGGCACATGTAGCGAGTAGGAACACTTTGTTCTCCAGGGTCAGATTCATGCTCAGGACAAAAGGCGTAAGGATATATCGCATACACAAACCAATACATATACACGTATATAAGCCAAGGTAGCATAAAAAATGGAAAACCAGGGACAGGCTGACTAGGTACTAAGGCAAGGTCGGCCAACCAACGCGGGCGCGTCACCTCCATGGCGCGGGCGCGTGGCGGGCGAGGGCGCGGTCATGAGCGCGGACGGCCACACGGGCGCGGGAAAAACGGCCGGGCGCATGACGACCACGCAGGGCGCGGGAGACCACGCGGGCGCAGGGGCGCGGACCACGCAGGGCGCAGGCACCACGCGAGGGCGCGGACTGGTGCTGGAACCACGCGGCGCGGGAGACCACGCGGGCACAGGCACCACGCAGGGCGCAGGGGCGCGTCCTCCCATAAGCGCGGCGCGGGATGTGCGCGCGCGGAGGGCGCGAACACGGGCGCGGGACCTCCCATAAGCGCGGCGCGGGATGCGCACGCGCGAAGGGCACGAACACGGGCGCGGGACCTCCCATAAGCGCGGCGCGGGATGCGCACGCGCGGAGGGCGCGGACACAGGGCACTGTTCATCTTCTTCCCCTCAACTGAGAGGGAAGAACCATGAACCCTAAAAAAACTCCAAAAATCATAACTAAGTCAAATCTTAACCAAATTTCGATTTTCAAAGTTCAATCTTGAGTAAAATTCAATTCTCTACAACGTAGAACCATTAAAACTTGAAAATGATGGAGTTTAGTAGATCAAAACCAAGGAAAACCGAAAATGTTTAAAACTTAGATCTACAAAAATTAAAGCTTCCAATCAGAAAATTCCGAGTTCTAATCTAGTAGAGAATGAGGAGAAGAACAAGTTTTGGTAAAAATTTTGAAGTAAAAAAATAAAAATGATGGATCTCTCCCTTGTGCAAGTTGATACTTGCCTTTGGTTGGGTGAAGGAAGTAAATGAGAGGAGTTATGAGGAATGAATGAGGGGAGAGAAAAGGAATGGGGTTTTATATAAAAGCCTAAACCAAGTTGGTTCATGATGACCCAACGGGTTCAAGTGAACCGAGATCATGTCACCCAATTAGAGCCAAAACTGTAAACTAAAATCACAGAAAATAAATTACGAAATATTATTTTGTCAAATAATTTGCGATATACATGAAGAAATACAACAAAATAAATATCGTATAAATATACGTAAATACAAATAAGCAGTATACGTACTAAAAATACGTATACCGGAATCAGGGAGTGACATCTCTACCCTTCTTAGAAAAATTCCGTCCTCGGAATTCCAGCCAAGACAAGATTGAAAGATCAGGACAAGCAAGGCACAATCACATGCAAGTTAACTAACAAGCAGTTATTATCTACATCACAAAAGTATAATACAAGCAGGTGCAGTGAATGTGGAATCGCGTCATTATGGCATAAAGATATACCTCACAAACCAAACAAATGCGGATACCGAGATCGGATCTCGTCCTCGCGCTCCCAAGTTGACTCTCCCGGAGAGTGATGATTCCTAGAAACACGGACAAGGCTTATCGTCCGATTCTTGAGTACCTTCTCTCGCCGGTCTAAAATAGATACGGGTTGTTCCTCGTAAGTTAAGTCGGTACCAACGACTAACTCTGAATGATCGAGGACATGACTCGGATCCGGGACATACCCACGTAACTGGGACACATGAAACACATCATGTATGCCAGTTAACGAAGGCGGAAGGGCAAGTCGATAAGCCACATCGCCTACCCGAGCGAGAATCTTGAAAGGACCAACGTATCTTGGACTAAACTTTCCTCGGGTTCCAAATCTAATGATACCCCGAGTTGGCGAAATCCGCAGAAACACTTGGTCGCCAACTCTGAACTCTAGAGGCCTACGATGCTGATCTGCCCAATGACGATGTCGGTCCTGTGCAACTCGAAGGCGCTCTCTGACCCACTTAACTATCTCCACAGTCTGCGTGATCATCTCTGGTCCCAACAACTTCCGTTCTCCGACGTCGTCCCATGCCAAAGGGGACCTGCACTTCCTTCCGTACAATGCTTCGAACGGGGCCATTTGAATGCTAGCCTGGTAGCTGTTGTTATAGGAGAACTCCACTAGATGGAGGTGGTCCTCCCAAGATCCACCAAAATCTAATGTACACGCCCGTAGCATATCTTCTAATGTCTGAATGGTTCTTTCTGACTGTCCGTCGGTTTGCGGATGATATGCTGTACTGAATCTTAACTTGGTCCCCAAACTTTGGTACAAGCTCCGCCAAAAATGGGAAGTAAACCGCGTATCCCGATCTGATACTATACTAACTGGGACACCGTGCTGCCTTACTATCTGCTTCATGTACATTTCTGCTAACTGCTCAGTAGTCTGTCCAACTCGGAAGGGAAGGAAATGAGCGACCTTCGTGAGTCGATCTACTATCACCCAAACTGCATTTTTACCTGTCGGGGATCTAGGTAAACCGGTCACAAAATCCATCGTGATGTGTTCCCATTTCCATTCTGGGATAGGAAGCGGCTGAAGCAATCCTGCTGGTCTCTGCTGCTCGGCTTTCACCTGCTGGCATACCAGACACTTGGATACAAATCTCGCTATCTCCCTTTTCATGCCATTCCACCAAAAGTACTGCCTGATATCTCGATACATCTTCGTTCCTCCTGGATGAATGGAGTAAATAGAACTATGAGCTTCAGACATAACTTCTTGCTGAAGGTCTCCACTCGGCACACAGAGTCTATTTCCAAACCTGAGCGTACCATCCTCATGAATTACTAATTCCTTCCTACGGCCTGATTCACACTCTGACCGCAACTTCTGAATCTGTGGATCTCCTGCTTGTGCTACCCTGATCCTCTCTACCAAGGTTGACTGAATCTGCATGCTGGTCATTTTTCCCATATCCCTTGGCAAAATTACCTCAATCCCCATATTCTGAAGATCTGCTAGAATGTGCTTCTGCGAAGTCAAGATAAAAGCACTGTCTCTCCTACTCAGTGCATCTGCAACTACATTCGCCTTGCCTGGATGATACTGAAGATCCACATCAAAATCCTTCAGTAGTTCTAACCATCTTCTTTGCCTCATGTTCAAATCTCGCTGCGTGAACACGTATTTCAAACTCTTATGATCAGTATAAATCTCTACTCGATCTCCATATAAATAATGCCTCCACAACTTGAGTGAAAACACCACAGCTGCTAACTCTAAATCGTGAGTCGGGTAATTCTTCTCATGGTCTCGAAGCTGCCGAGACGCATATGCTATCACCTTTCCATGCTGCATCAATACACACCCAAGACCCCTCCCAGATGCGTCACAATATACTGTAAAGCCTCCCGCTCCTACCGGAAGCGTCAAGATCGGGGCTGAGATCAACCTCTTCTTCAATTCTTCAAATGATGCCTGACAGCTAGCTGACCAAACAAACTCTACATCCTTGTGCGTCAAACGCGTTAAGGGCGCAGAGATCCTGGCAAAGTCCGCCACGAACCTTCTGTAGTAACCAGCTAATCCTAAGAAACTTCGTACTTCTGCAACTGTTCTCGGGACCGGCCAATGCTCTACGGCCTCAATCTTCTTCGGATCCACTGACACTCCTGCCCCAGAAATTACATGCCCCAGGAACGAAATGTGATCTAACCAGAATTCACACTTGTCGAGCTTCGCATAAAGCTGATGCTCCCTCAATGTCTGCAAGACAGTCCTAAGATGTTTCTCATGCTCCTCTTCACTGCTGGAATAGACAAGAATGTCATCTAGGAACACCACCACAAATTTATCCAAATACGGCAGAAAGATGTGGTTCATTAAATCCATGAATACTGCGGGGGCATTGGTTAGTCCAAAGGGCATTACTAAAAACTCATAATGCCCATATCTAGATCTGAATGCTGTCTTCGGTATATCTTGCTCCCGGACTCTTACTTGATAGTATCTCGACCGAAGATCGATCTTGGAAAAAATACTGGCCTTGCTCAACTGGTCAAACAGGTCATCAATCCTTGGTAGCGGGTACTTATTCTTCATTGTTACTGCATTCAGCTTGCGGTAGTCGATGCACATCCTCGTCGACCCATCCTTCTTGGGAACTAGAATCACTGGTGCGGCCCAGGGCGATTTACTGTCTCGGATGAATCCCTTAGACTTCAACTCTTCTTCATGTTGATACAACTTATCCTGTTCTGACGGCGATATTCTGTAAACTCTGTCTGCAATAGGCCTCGTTCCAGGGTTCAACTCAATGCTAAATTCTACCTTTCTGACTGGGGGTATCCCTGGGAGCTCATCAGGAAAGACGTCGAGAAAATCTTCGACCACTCTCGGAATCTGTCCTGGCTCTGACACTGCTGCTGAGATGACGCCTCCGGCCTGATTCTTCAAGGTTCGAGTAAAGATGAACTGCTCCATCCCAGGAATGCTGAATATGACCCTACCTCCTCTACAATCAATGGTCGCATGACTGTCTCTCAACCAGTCCATGCCAAGAACGACATCGAAATTCCCCATAGGGAATTCAATCAATGAGGCGGGCAATAAATGCCCACACACCTCCATCGGACATGAAAAGCACACTCTGCTAACTTCTACGAGCCCATTGTCGGTGAGTATATCCATCCTCTCCGGCAATGCCTCAAACTCTAATCCAATCCGTGTAGCATATTGTGCAGAGATAAATGAATGAGTAGCGCCTGAATCAAATAATGCTACAGCAGGAAATGAGGTGACGAGAATTTTACCTGCCACCATATCACTAGATGCTAGAGCCTCTCCCAAGGTCAATGTGAGAGCCTGGCCCCGCGGAGACCCTTGTTGCGGCCTTCCTCGACCATGCTGTTGCTGCCTCTGCGGGCCTTCGGCTTCCTGTGCCTGGCGGAACATCTGAGCCTGCGTTGGTAGACGCTGGGCTAGGGGCCTTACTGCTAATACTGGCCCTCCACTCGGGGTTGCCACTGGAGCTGACAATGCTGGAAACTGCTGAGCTGGCCCTCCTGGCCTCTGCATCATAGGACAGGTGGAAATACGGTGGTCTGAACTACCACACCTCAAGCATAAGCCATTCGCTGACCGGCACACCTCCCTCGTGTGCCCGGCCTTCCCACAAAATGTACAGCCCTGGGGTGCTCCCTGACGCTGTTGCTGGTTTCTCGGCTGCTGATGCCGAACTGGCGCTGTATTAGTTGACACGGCCGTCCTCCGCGGCGCTCCTGCATCATGAATACGTACACCGGGTGCTGGTGCCGATGTTCGCTGCATTGCTCCTCCTCCAACCTGAGAATGAGATCTCTTCTGACCTCCTGCCCTTGATGCCAACCTCTGCTGGGTAAGCTCGTGCCTCCGGGCTGCCGTCAAGACAGCGTCAAACGTCTGGTAGTCGTGTCCTTCCACAAGCTACAATAATTCCAAATGAAGTCCCTGCTGGAACCTCATAGCTTTCTCTGGCTCCGTTGCCACCATTGCTGGCGCGAAATGACACAATCTGCAGAACTCTGCTGCATACCCATCTACGGTCTTGCCTGCTTGCTTGAGACTGATGAACTTCTGCTGGAGCTCATATCGAGCTACTATGCCAAAATACTTGGCCTTGAATCTGTCACTGAAGGTGGTCCAACGAACAGGGCGTCTTATACCAACTTCTTCTGATGCCCACCAGTCGCGGGCAAGATCCTGAAGTACCAGTTTGACCTGGTCAACCTTCTCATCATCTGGAACCTTGGCTGCCACAAGAATGGCTTCAATGTCTTGAATCCAGGCATCCGCAGTGATGGCATCCTCCGTGCCATCAAAATACCTCGGGTTCAAGCGACAGAACCTTCCTGATGCTCCCGAGTCAACCCCGGCACTCCTCTCAAGAGCTAACTGAATCCCTTGGTTCAGCAACACGTTTTGCTCCTGCTGCCGAGTCTGTTGCTGTTGGTTAGTGACAAGAAACCCCCGGATGATCTCCAGGAGTGCTACGGCGTCTGGTACTGCCGTCGCTGCTGGTGCTGCAGGAGTTTCAATAACCTGCGGCTGCACTGCCTCTGGTTCCCTTTCTGCTCGTGCCTGCACTGGAGAAGGTTCTCTTCCCTGTTGCTGCCCAGTCGAGCCATACTCTTGCTGCTCTTCCTCATGGGCCTCTCCTGCTACTGAGAATGAAGCACCCCTATGGAGAAGAATATAAGATTATCAAGTTCAGACGAGGAAGATTTCAAGGATGCAAGTCAAGTTAGAGATCAAGGCAAGGACAGAGAATTCGAAACAGAATTTCAAGGGGAACAAGTTTTGATTTAGACTCCTAATAATTCGCAATACCCCACAAGTCTGAATATCAGACCTGCATGGGCCACCACTAAAACCTTGTCATGCCCCAGTACCGAAATACGGGGACGGACTAGGCCAGCTACTCCATATGAGGTACGTAACGTCATACGGCGATCGTGGCTGTCGAGAGACTAGGGGGTACATGCTACAATCAAGTCTCCTATGGTCCCACAGAGTTCTATGTCTCAATCAATCAAATCATATCAGCAAATAGATGAACATTAAAGATAAAGCAGTAAGGCGTCCCTGACGCTTCATCAAAATGATCATGAGAGACTAGCTTTATAATTTAGCTATCTCAGAGAGTCAGGAGTACAAAATTATACACAGCTGCAGTCTGTTTAATTACAATTATGTACCGATACAAAATATCGAGTAATCCGGCTAACAGGTGCCGGTGGCTAAACGCCGCAAAAGTATAAGCAGGAGTGGTGGAGAAGAAACCCACTCGAGTCCCCGAACTGCCATGCTCCTAGTATGCACCATGGATGTCAGGGAGGAAGATCGTGTCCTCAGGCTCTGCTACGGAATCTGGCCAAACAAAACCAGCGGGGTCAACCCCGAATAGCAAGTACCGCCAAAGGGGCACAAGAGTTAAGATAAAACCCAGTTATAATGATAAGAATAAAGCTTATGCTGCGGCTATAGGGTAGCGTTACATTGTCGGACCCATCTGGCACCCTTACAACCAAACAAGGACAAAAGGTGCCACATGGAGCCGGGACGCGTCGCACTCTATGACCTTCACATAAGTTTACAGATATAAGTAAGAAGATCTCCTGGTCGTGACTTCGGTCGACAGACCATCGCAGTACGATAACCAACCCAACAATCAAACAAGAACATGGGTTGGATCACGTACCGCGGTGGGCCATGTTCCTTAGTCATTTACAGGAGTAACACATCACAATCAAATTAAGGCTTCCGTTCGTAACTTCGGTCCGCAGCCTGTCATAGTACGATAACCAACCCAACAATCAAACAAGAACATGGGTTGGATCACGCACCATAACAGTCCGCTTTCCTCAGTTACTCGCGGAAGGTAAAAGAAAAATACAAGCAAGTCATTTTTACGGCCAGTCAAGTCTACGAGTTTCTAGTATGGCGAGGTTATCCTCGCATTAATTATCAGAGTCCTCAGATCGTATCTTTCCAGCAAGGCTAGCCAACCCAGGGGTTCGCGTAGACAGGTATGATTTGAGCACAGGTCCCTCGTAAGGCTACCTTGCTAAAACATATAATATGTAGCAGGAATTAATCGGATACAGTCATCCACTCGTTGCAGATGACACAGTATCCGTGGAGACCAGCCGGCGCGTCAAGACAATATCTCAAGGCGGCTGGTGTAACACGATCTCGGGATTTGCCCTTCCCATGCATCTAGTATATTTAGTTGCCTAATTTAGCCCTAGGTGAAACCTTGGATCCTCATGCTGTGGCCTGCATGATCATCCTCCTAGAATGTCGTACCGTAGTACGAGTACCCCAAGTGAGGATCCATGCCGATCAGTATATCAACATGTTCTACCCTCCTTAGTGTATTACAACATTGCAATGCGCCACGTGGGATTACGAGTCATTTGTCAAGCACGAACGAGAACCGGGACATTCAGGCACATGTAGCGAGTAGGAACACTTTGTTCTCCAGGGTCAGATTCATGCTCAGGACAAAAGGCGTAAGGATATATCGCATACACAAACCAATACATATACACGTATATAAGCCAAGGTAGCATGAAAAATGGAAAACCAGGGACAGGCTGACTAGGTACTAAGGCAAGGTCGGCCAACCAACGCGGGCGCGTCACCTCCATGGCGCGGGCGCGTGGCGGGCGAGGGCGCGGTCATGAGCGCGGACGGCCACACGGGCGCGGGAAAAAACGGCCGGGCGCATGACGACCACGCAGGGCACGGGAGACCACGCGGGCGCAGGGGCGCGGACCACGCAGGGCGCAGGCACCACGCGAGGGCGCGGACTGGTGCTGGAACCACGCGGCGCGGGAGACCACGCGGGCACAGGCACCACGCAGGGCGCAGGGGCGCGTCCTCCCATAAGCGCGGCGCGGGATGCGCGCGCGCGGAGGGCGCGGACACGGGCGCGGGACCTCCCATAAGCGCGGCGCGGGATGCGCACGCGCGGAGGGCGCGGACACGGGCGCGGGACCTCCCATAAGCGCGGCGCGGGATGCGCACGCGCGGAGGGCGCGGACACAGGGCACTGTTCATCTTCTTCCCCTCAACTGAGAGGGAAGAACCATGAACCCTAAAAAAAACTCCAAAAATCATAACTAAGTCAAATCTTAACCAAATTTCGATTTTCAAAGTTCAATCTTGAGTAAAATTCAATTCTCTACAACATAGAACCATTAAAACTTGAAAATGATGGAGTTTAGTAGATCAAAACCAAGGAAAACCGAAAATATTTAAAACTTAGATCTACAAAAATTAAAGCTTCCAATCAGAAAATTCCGAGTTCTAATCTAGTAGAGAATGAGGAGAAGAACAAGTTTTGGTAAAAATTTTGAAGTAAAAAAATGAAAATGATGGATCTCTCCCTTGTGCAAGTTGATACTTGCCTTTGGTTGGGTGAAGGAAGTAAATGAGAGGAGTTATGAGGAATGAATGAGGGGAGAGAAAAGGAATGGGGTTTTATATAAAAGCCTAAACCAAGTTGGTTCATGATGACCCAACGGGTTCAAGTGAACCGAGAACATGTCACCCAATTAGAGCCAAAACTGTAAACTAAAATCACAGAAAATAAATTACGAAATATTATTTTGTCAAATAATTTGGGATATACATGAAGAAATACAACAAAATAAATATTGTATAAATATACGTAAATACAAATAAGCAGTATACGTACTAAAAATACGTATACCGGAATCAGGGAGTGACAGGGAGCTTCACATACGTCAGACACCCCCACACTCGAATGACATTCAAGTTTGGTCTGACTTTGAACCAGAGTTCATGAGGAGTTACCTCTGAAGTTGCATATGGCACTCTATTTAGAATAAAAGTGGCCGTCAATGCAGCTTCTCTCCAGTAGCATTTAGGAAGACCCGCGGTTAGCAGCATTGAGTTCATTATTTCTGTCAACGTTCTGTTCTTTCTCTCCGTTACTCCGTTGGATTGAGAAGAATATGGAGCAGTAGTCTCGCATTTGATTCCATGTTCTTTGCAGAACGATGCAAATTCATGAGACCTGTACTCCCCACCTCGATCACTTCTTAACCTCTTGAGTTGTTGTCCAGTCTGCCGTTCAGTTTCGGCCCTGAACTCTCTGAACTTCTCGAAGGCTTCGTCTTTAGACTTGAGCAAGTAGACGAACGCGTATTTTGAGAAGTCATCGATGAAGGTTATGAAATACTTCATCCTGGCCTTCGTGGAAAAATGTTTGAAGTCACATATATCGGAATGCACCAACTCCAGAAGATCTGTGCTTTGATTGACCCGATGAAAGGGTTTCCTTGTGATCTTCGTCTGAGCACACACTTCACACTTCTCCACCTTACCCCCACATTTGGAGGTAAGTCCTAGACTAGACATTTTGTTAATTCTTTTACAATAAACATGTCTTAGTCTATTATACCACAACTCAAGAGAATAATCAGAAAATGTAACTGCATTAATGTCATCAAACTGGTTGATAAGCTGAATTTTAAACATTCCTTCGGTTAGATAAGCCTTCTCGAAGTATGTTCCCTTCTTGGACATCACCATCTGACCAGCATTGATGTCCATCCTCAAGCCTGTGTTGTAGAGCAGGCTCCCAGAGATCAGGTTCTTGGCAATCGTTGGAACATGCTTCACACCTTGAAGCGTCAGAATGTTCCCAGAAGTGAGTTTCAGTTCCACGGTCCCGATCCCCAGAACTTCAGCTTGGGCTTGGTTCTCCATGACAACCTTCTCAGATATTGGCTGGTACGTGACGAACCATTCCTTGACAGAACAGACATGGCAAGTCGCACCAGTGTCTATCCACCAGTCAGAGTCAACCCCCACAGTTGTGACCTGTCCGATCATAGCAACAATGTTAGAAACCAATGAAACCTTATTAGGCTCACCTTTCTCTGATTGTTTAGGCTTAGATCTGCATTCACTCTTGTAGTGGCCTTTCTTGCCACAATTGTAACAAGTCACGTGGGACTTAGTCTTCTGTTGCTTGAAAGAAGGACCCTTCAGTTTTAGATTAGTGAAGTCCTTCTTCTTGGGATGAGAAGCTGCCTGCTTCCCCTTGGGATCTCTCGTCTACACAAGATTGGCTTTAGCCAACTGTTTGGACAAAATGTCCACCTTCTGTTGGAAACGCATCTCGTCCTCAATATGGATCTCTTGAAGTAGATCTCCCAAGCTAATGTCTAGCTTCTTTCTGTGCATCCTTGCATAGAAGGTACTCCATCCAGCAGGAAGTTTTGAGACAATCCCTCCGACGACAAACTTGTCGAGAAGGGGCATCTTTTTGTCTTCCAGTTTCTGACGCAGCTTCAGAAATTCCTTCACCTGTGGCAGCATGGACTTTTCGTCCTCAAAGAGCAATTTGTAATATTTTTCAACCACAAATATTTTGCTCCTGTTCTTGTCTTCTTCATACAGATTTTCCACAGACTCCCATATGTCTCTGGTAAGTTCCTTCTTTGAGTAGGATTCTGCCAGGGAGTCCTCCATAGCATTCAGGATGAAAAGCCTGCAGATGCTATTTTTCCTTCTCTACTTGGCCTGGAGTTTGGTAGCCGCGTTGATTGCGGCAGTAGATCCAGTGTCTGGAACAAAGGGTTCTTCCTCCAACAGAACATGATCAACGTCTTTTAGTTGAAGAGTTAGGTATACCTTTCTCTTCCAGACTTGATAGTGCTCTCCATCAAACTTTTCCAACTTGCAGAAGTCCGATTGGAGGAGCGAAGTATTAATGTTTTCCATCTACACGGATCTTGCTTTGAGATTGTTAGTCCCGGGGCTTGATCAAAGATGGTAAAACAGATGCAACAAAGATCTACGAAGATACAAATACCAAATAACCCGATTATAATATGGAGGAGGAAAATATAGAAGAGAAGATCTCTTGTTCTTCCTTGCAAACGTGTTGCAATTGGGATAGAACAAGTTACAATAATCTAGAAAGAGATGAGAAGAAGAACAATGCTGGGGTGTCAAAACATCGTTGCTAAAACCAGGATTCGCCCCACACGATCTGCTTCCAGGAACCAGCAAGTTGAAGAACTTATGGAACGCTCGAAGTCACCTCTGTTCTGACTCCTCGGATGGACTTGCAATGGCGGCAGCAACTCTCTCTCTCTCTCTCTCTTTCTCCTTTTCTGACTTGTATTTTTGTAGTAGCCACAAAGGAGGCCAGAAGAGAGTATTTATAGAGAGAGGGTGGAAACCCTAGCCGTCTCTTCAGTTATGGAAAGATTGAATCAAATCCCAAAAGATAGCAACGAGATTTAATTCAAATCCCACAAAGATAGGAACAAAATTAATTCAAATCCCACAAAGATAGGATCTGAATTAATTCAAATCCCACAAAGATAGGATCTGATTTAATCGCATTGATTCAGCCTTTCCATAACTGACTTGTAATCTGCACAGTCAGCGGATCCCTCCATGCGGCAGCAGCAGCAGCCTGGCCGTATGAGCCTCATGGCCGTATGGACCACATGAGCCGCATGAACCGTATGAGCCGCATGAGCCGCATGGACCGCATGTGCCGCATGGACCGCATGAGCCGCATGGACCGCATGAGCCGCATGGACCGCATGGCCGCATGAGCCGCATGGACCGCAAGAGCCGCATGGACTGCATGGCCGCATGAGCCGCATGCCACATAAGACCGCATGGCCGCATAAAGACAGCATGACTGCTGACGTGCTAAGTACAAAGTGCGCCAACAAAACGCCACATTACGCCTCATAAGCCCATGAGCCCGAGTCCGAGTCCGAGTCCGAGTCGCTAAGCCCCTTTGGGGCTTAGCTCCAAATGGAATTAATTCAAGAGAATGACAAAAGCATTAATGCTTAATCCTTGGAGCCTTATTCTTACCTCCTAGTAAAATTACCCACATGGTTCCCTCCTTAGGGTCACCACCCCATGTGCATCTCTCAACAACACACCCAAGTATATATGTTGAGATAACTCATGGTGCATTTTCGATGTGGGACTAAAATTTATAAGGCATGTTGAGAGCAAGCTCTCTCCATGTAAAGAAAGCACCAACACGATATACCGCGTTGATCCTAATAGTGCTTTTTTTTAATGTTGACACATGCTTCAATTGAGCAACCTTTGTCGCCTTCTTATCAAGCTTCTACGACACATGGTGTTCGTCGTAATCCGAAGTGTTCTCCATATAGGTTGAGAATCTCATCCAACACCAACATATCTCTCCCTTCCCAACTAGGTGGATGAGCTAGCCATTTCAACGATCCTCCTTTAGTACTCAAATTACGCAAATTTTTTCCTTGGTAGAACCTTCGTGAGCATATCTGCTCTATTATCCTGTGTATGACATTCTCAAGCGTCGTGTTCTTCACCTCTAGCACATTTTGTATCTAATGATACCGAGTTATAATATGCTTTCAATCGTATATGAAATATCGGGTTCTTCCCAAGGTAAGTAGTA
This sequence comes from Iris pallida, assembly GCA_029216955.1. Lineage (NCBI taxonomy): Eukaryota > Viridiplantae > Streptophyta > Magnoliopsida > Asparagales > Iridaceae > Iris > Iris pallida. The sequence goes on along the minus strand of JANAVB010002393.1, from coordinate 11,640,580 downwards.
CTTTGGTTGTGATAAAACAAAATGTACTACTCTTGCTCAAGCCCTATTTTTTGCAGGAACTTCTTCATCCATAACAAGTTTTTGCAAGTCTCTACCGCCATAATAAACTGTACCTTTGCCATAGGCAGCACTTCTACAATTGTGACGGCCACAAAACTATCCCACCAACAAACTTCATAACATAGCCCAAAGTCGATCTTCTTATATCCACATCCCCATCCATATTAGCGTTTGTATACCAAACCAACTCCAACTCATTACTCCTGAATGAAAGCTTTCAATCGACGGTGTCCTGAATGTAACGAAAGATCCATTTGACCTCCTTCAAGTGTATTCTTCCAGGATTGGAAAGATATATGCTAACTATATATACTTATTGTGTGAGCAATAATTGGGTTTGTACACCGAAGCATACATGAGACTTCTCATAGCTGAAGCATACGAAAATTGCTCCATATCTTCCTTTTCGTCCTCGATTGATAGACATTGTTTTGTAATGAACTTAAAGTGAGCTGCAAGGGGGTTGCTCACTTTTTTGACTCCTCCATCCCGAAACGTTAAAGTATTTGGTGAATATACTTCTCTTGGAATAACCAACGAAATATGGAATCTCTCTTGGCTGATCTCCGTCAGAAGAATATTATTCGTTGTGCTCAATTCCTTCATAAGATATGTTGTACCAAGTTAACACTTCGACTCTTCTATCCTAGTAGCATTACGTCCCATCAGTAGCATATCATCTAAATAGAGTAGTAAAATAATGAAATTGTCCTAGGCAAAATGTTTCACAAATACATAATGGTTCGACATCATATGGGCATCGCATGCTCTTCTATTAATAGTTGTAGCTGTACTACTGTCGTGGAGCTTGCTTCAGATCATATAGACTATTCTTTAACCGGTAGATCAAATGTGACTGACCTTTTCACTAAATGTTTTGGGATGCTCCATGTATAATCCCTCCTCTAAATTATCATGGAGCAATGTCGTCTTGACATCCATATGCTCAATCTCCAAATTGAAACTGAATGCTAAACTTAATACTACCCGGATACATAATAATTAACTTGACGAACGATAGGATAATTTTATCAAAATTCAAGTCCTTCTGTTGACTGTAGCCTGTGACTACCAGGCTCGCTATGTACCGAGTGTGAGTAGCATCTGTTGGCCTATTAGTCATAGTCACACCTAATTTTGATAATTAACATACACTTTAATCGATACGCAAATAATACACTACAAGTACAAAAGAACAAAACATCTACTTCCAATAAGCTACTAGTTGTTGCCTTCTGTCACGACCCGCACCCACTTTTCGGGATGCAAGTGCGTGAGCAAGCCAGCTACGTATCAAGCGGACTCCAGCCCGACTCGAATACGTAAATACTGTCAAAGCTATGGTATATTGCCAAATTATGGCAGTGCAATCTATATCTCAAATCCACAAGAGTAATATAAGACAAGAATGAACAACTATGGGTCGTGGTCTGCAGCCCACTAGCATAATGTCCGATAAGACTCCAAGGAACATAACAAGAGTCTACAAGCTGAATCAATAAATATGATATTTCATGATAATGAAAGGAAAGCACGAGCTGGATAATAAGCATGGTATCAATACCTGAATCTCGCAAGCAATATCGTAATCATCTGAAACCCATAAGTGTCATAATCATCCGTCATCTAGAACTGCTAAATAACTCCTCACAATCGCTAACCTGAAGAGATTATCAGGTCCTCAGGGGACATAGCAAGATACATAAAAATATGTCTATCTAGCAGTTTAATCATGCGCAAGAATATAAACAGGATATAAATGGAAAACTAGACATGAGATTGACATGTGGCTACTGACAGGTAACTATGAACACGAATACGGGATCAACTATGCATAAATGAAATGTTGGAAGAACAAGTAAACAAGAGATCAATGGAATACCAAACCCTTGCCCTGAGTGGACTCGCAGGTTTGAACTAATCACTAACCCTTGCCCCGAGAATGGACTTGCAGGTTAGTTTAAGACAAGGCACCCTCGCCCCGAGTGTGGACTCGCAGGTAAAAACAAATCACTAACCTTCGCCCCGAGCATGGACTCGCAGGTTAGTTCAAGACTATCACCCTCGTCCCGAATGCGAACTCGCAGGTGCAATCAATCAAGACAAATACCCTCGTCCCGAGTGTGGACTCACGGGTTAAGAAAACGAATCAGGAATAGCAGTTCATCTACACGTACTCATTTTATGACACGACTCAGTCGAGGTACAGGTGTCGATAAGGTAAAACTCAGTTAGGACACAGATAAGGACCACTCTAGTATGATCTATGATGTGAACAAGTCCAGTATAACTACACTATCAAGTCATGAAAGGGATATACAAGTAAGCCAATCAAGTGGTAAATATGGTATAAAGAACATATAAATCAAATCGACTAAAGAACTAAAGTAATAACATGATAAAACAGATCTATAAAGATACAATAAACTGTAGAGGGAGGCAAGGTATCTTGCCTGGTGGTAGCACGAAGAACCGATAATATACCGTCAACTGGTAGGCCATAAAGTCCAAATCTCACAACTGTCTCCAAAAACTAACAGACATTGCCAAAATTCTCAGAATAGTCAAATTAGCTTGGATTGCCTATCCTTAAGTACAATTCTAGACACAGGGGTAAAACGGTCATTTTATGTTAAACGGTGTCCGCCGTTGGACCCATTTTGCACCGAAAAGCGTACCGGAGTCAATGGTCTCTAAAGTCGTCAAACTACATGTCTACAAATTTGTTTTAATGATACGAATCCAACAGTATGTCCAGTTTTGGATTCTGGCAGGCCGTGCACAAAATCGTCCGTTGAATCGGATCTTGGGGCCCACAAAATGGTGATCCGATCAACTGTCTCAGAATTTGACCAAACTTGGCATACAGGACCAGAAAAATGATACGGTCCTGTTGGCATAAGTTTCGTCTCGATCTGGCGAACGCACACAAAGTAATTAGAAAATTTGCACAGAGACCGATACGGTAAATTTCGACGGATACGCATCAAATTAGTCACGCACATGCAACCGATTTGATTTTCGTCGAAGCCCACACGTTTGCAATATCCGTACGCGCCTTTCGATGCTTACATGAATTTTCTATATCCATACGTGCCTTTCGCCCGGTTTGGCGGGACGCGCATCGTATCGGAGGAATTTTCTATAATTTTAATATTTTGAAAACAGGTTTTTATCAGTTTTGAACGTCCGATTTCTCGACGTACAGTCGACAAAATTCGATTCTACAAAAATGGGTTTGAAGCCCTATAGGTTGTCTTTAACTGTTTTCTATTAATTTTGGAAAATTCCCAATGTCCTGATCATAACCTATCTTCTAAAACAGGGTTTTCAACTACGAGACTGTCCTCTTTTGAATAGATTTCTCGGCAACTTTGGGTTCGCCTTATGGTGCGTATACTACAAACCAATTAAATCTGTTTGAAGGAAGTTATAGAGGGTAGGGTTGTGAATGTACCAGAG